>OV815958.1:21252500-22502500 GCA_929112965.1 Mythimna albipuncta | reverse complement strand
TCTTGCGAATCTCCGGCCAAGCCAGCCAATAAAGACAAGAGAGAGGTGGGAGCTCTACTCCTCGTCAGCTTTCACTATGGCCGGCCAACAAAGGCAGGCCGCAGTTGAGGAACCAGATTTCTCCCGGGAGATCGGGTACGTGGGGTCGCTAATGCCCATCAGTTCACCACAAAACTGCCCTGAGGATTGTATCTCTCTTAGTTTGGTCCCTCACACTAGGCATGTCACGGCAAAGCAAGCTCTGCCGGTACAGACCTAGGATTTACTGGAGCACGCAAGGCCCACCACGACGTCAACGTAGAAATACGGTGATGGAGTATTATAGCTTTAACACGTGTCATGGTGGTCGGAGCTTCTGTAGCCGATATAGCGGCTACAGAAGCTCAAGAGACCCGCTGTGGTCGAGGTCGTATAGTCTAATAGGTCTTTAAGCCACCAGCCACATAACCTAAATGAATTTTCTCGTTTACTCTACCTACCCACCATCTACTAAGGATACATAATGAAGCTAAGAATGCGCCTCGGCAAACTTTGTTTTTCTGAACAACTATCAATTGACGAACAACATCTTGCAATTTGATATTATAAATTATTGCTGTAGCAGCTCAACAATTGAATAACAATATGCTTCCCGCTCAGTCAAGTCAGTATCAGGTAATAATATTTTTACGACTCCATGATCAGTGTTAACATTCAAACACACCCATCTCTGAAAAATGTATACGTTAGTTGGAATAAAACTTGTTTAAAAAATCTGTACGCATTAAGTAAATGAGATAAGTAGAAAAAGTTTTTTTTTATTTAAAAAAAAAAAACATCAAAGGAAGAGAAAAAACATGGTGCCACTAAGTAAATGAGATAGATACAAATTTTATTTTTTTATTTATAAACAAAATCATATTCCTTAGAAAAGAAAAAAATATAGTGAGAAGATGAAATAAAAAATTAATTTCCTACCCTGAGTGGGATGAGCAGGCTCCTGTAATGATTGCAAAAAATGCTTTGAAGTAGCGGGAAAAGAGTATCTAGAAATAGGTTGTTTACAGTTTATATTAATAGTGCACTCTAAAGTGCAGACTAGAGGGACGAGTTTTCTACTCTAATATATTAAAGAGAGGTAATGTTTGTTTTTTATTTATTTGTTGTTTGTAGTAGGCAATCACTGAAAGTACTGGTACAATTTCTAAGAATTTTTCACGAGTAGAAAGTTGCTTTATTGCTGTATGACATAGGCTATATTTTATATACGCGGGCGAAGCCGCTGACAAAAGCTAGTCCTTAATATATATATAACTATTTTTTTTATTTGTTTTCCTACCCTAAAAATATAACAGATTTTGAAATGTGTCGTCACGAAACTCCAAAGGAAGTCCAGCGCTCGAGCGCGAGTTCAAATCACTAAATAACAAATTAAAAATATATCAATAACAATAAATCCTAGATATATCAATAACAATAAATCCTAGGGATGGGCTGGAATTTGTTTTACATTCGGTTTAACAGATTTCGGTGGCTTGAACCGAACTTCGACATTCTGTCGACTTTCGGTTCAAATGCCGAACATACGGTCCAAGATAAGATCTAATCAACTCATCTGATCTATATTTACCAAAAAAAAATACATTAAGTAATTAAACCAGTAAAACTAATAATCAAATCAGTCATAATTAATCTTTGTAATTAGTTAATACTCCACAACTTTTTTTATAAAATCGGAAAATAGCAAAAAAATAGCCTTGTTTGAGCTTATTAGAATTTTAATGGGATGCGCTTTGGCTATAAGGTACTATCGAACTGATCTAATGAAGGATCCAGAATGTGAAAGGTGAACACTGGAACTTCATAATAAAACATTGCATCCTAGCAGTTTTTGGGTTAATTGCATTTTGATGAGAAATAGGCACTCTGGCAATAAGGCTGATATCAGACGGACTGCACCGCAGCGACTGCGCGCGGTCGATATATTTAACTGCATGCAGTTGTACGTTCGACTTCGTGCATTCATGATATCAACTGCACGCGGTCGGCTGCAGTCGATTGAAGTCAATATCAACTGCATGCAGTCTTGCCTGTAACTTTACGCGGTCGGCTACAGTCGTGTAGTGTCGACGCACGCTGTCCATCGCTAACCGCATACAGTCAGTGTGCAGTTAGGCTGCCATCAAACGAACTGCATCGCAGCAACTGCACGCAGTGCATATATTCAACTGCATGCTGTTTGATCTGACTTGAGCAGTTGGCGCCACGCATCTAGCCTAAGATCTTAGTGTATTATTTCCGTGCCTCAAAATAAACATGACAATGTCAATGTACGTTTGCTCTTTGTAATTAACTGACTTTTTGGTGTACAATAAAGTTTTATTCTATTCAATCCTGATGATTCTAATTGTATTTGGTTAACGTCCTGGTACAAGTTAACCAAATACAACCAATCCATTACCTAAATTTCACTAACGTAACTGATTGGAACACGATTGGAATAATGTATAAAAATTGAGAAGACAAATTACAAAAAAAAAAAAAAATTGAAGAAAAAAGTAGACAGAAACAGCGACTTCCGAAATCATTTGTACTTTATTTTTAAATCGGGTATGTGTATTATAATCGGATTTGGTATCATTTGAAAAGGCCTCACTAAAAAAATATAACCGACTTCAATGTTAAAAAACACTGAAAAGTATAAAATAACTTTAATTTCGGAATTTTCTATAATAGTTTTGTCTCTTCGTTATTTAACGTTTTTTATTTTACACTTTTTAGTTATGGTAACACCACTAAAAAGTACCCTTCAGACAAACCTAAATAATTTATAGCCACAGAGTATCTCATAACGACTCTAATACTCTCAAACACGGTTAGATTATATTAATTTTTTTTTTCCTTCTAGCTTCATCATCATATTAGTTCATCAAACAACAACATCCCCTCCCCATTTTCTGACAGTCAGTCATCGACTACACGTATAAACAAAGCAACTTTACTTGTAACCACAGTTCTGCTGTGATTCTATGAGGAGTTCTGTTCCATATCTTCGAAGTTCATGATCATAACAATATTTCTATGGGATCAACATGGAAGCATAACCTTTCAACCAAAAAAAGAATTTTCAAAATCGGTCCACAATTGAACGTGATATCGGTGAACATAAAAAAATCTTAAATTCAGCCGAACATAGAACCTCCTCCTTTTCGAAGTCGGTTAAATCTATACTATATATAATATTATAAAGCTGAAGAGTTTGTTTGTTTCTTTGTTTGAACGCGCTAATCTCTGGAACTACTGATCCGATTTGAATAATTCTTTCAGTGTTGGGTAGTCCATTTATCGAGGAAGGCTATAGGCTATGTTTTATTTTTTTCAAAATTAGGGATCCGTAATAAAATTGCTATTTTGTAACACAAGGTGTAAAATCGAAAACCTATTTTTGCGTGCGCTGCCAAAACTATTGACAATAGAACAAAATAATGTACTACGGGTTTTTTAGATCCCATTAAGACCTACAAAAAAGTCCGCGAGAACATATATCTAGCTATCATGGTTTAATCACAATAACCGATTTTGTGTTCAAAATAATTATTAAATCGTCTGAAGAAAAAAAAACTACGTTTAATATGTATCGTAATATTAATCTTTATCGAAATTAAGCATTATGTTATCAAGAGTATTTATGTAGAAGTAAAGTACTTTTTGTTTCATCTCAATCGGATATTTTGTTTAAAAGTTATCACGTGTGTAAGATGTTAAGAGTTGGTACCTATTAATGAGTTATGGGCCATGGAGTTTTTTATCAACATAAAATCCTGTAATATTCTTTTTCGAAATATATTTGTTGATGATTGTAAGTATAAGATCTTTGAAGAGTATAATAAATACATTTATGAACGCGGTAATTTTGGGAAATACTGATCTGATATGAAAACTGTTTAAATATTAAATAGTCCATTTATTGAGGGAGGCAATTACAGGCAATATTTTATCTCGGTATTTCCACGGAAACGAGAAAAACGCGGGTGAAACCGCGGGGCACAGCTAGTAGTCTATAAAACCCAACTAAAAAACAAGTACAGAACAAAGAAGATCCGTTGTCACACGTTACAGGCACCAACCGAAACACTTTAATAACGTGTTTTTTCCAGTTACCTTGTTTATTTCAGCATCCTGAAAAACTTATTTTATACTTTTTCAGTTCCGTTTTTAGGGTTCCGTAGCCAAATGGCAAAAAACGGAACCCTTATAGATTCGTCATGTCTGTCTGTCTGTCTGTCTGTCTGTCTGTCTGTCTGTCTGTCTGTCTGTCCGTCCGTCCGTCCGTATGTCACAGCCACTTTTTTCCGAAACTATAAGAGCTATACTGTTGAAACTTTGTAAGTAGATGTATTCTGTGAACCGCATTAAGATTTTCACACAAAAATAGAAAAAAAAACAATAAATTTTGGGGGTCCCCATACATAGAACTGAAACTCAAAAATTTTTTTTTCATCAAACCCATGCGTGTGGGGTATCTATGGATAGGTCTTCAAAAATGATACTGAGGTTTCTAATATCATTTCTTTCTAAACTGAATAGTTTGCGCGAGAGACACTTCCAAAGTGGTAAAATGTGTGTCCCCCCCCCTCTAACTTCTAAGATAAGAGAATGATAAAACTAAAAAAAATATATGATGTACATTACTATAAAAACTACCAACGAAAATTGGTTTGAACGAAATCCAGTAAGTAGTTTTTTTTTTAATGCGTCATAAACCGAAAAAATACACTATTATTAAAAGATCGATCAAAGTTACAACACAACAAGAACAAGAACATGAACTTTTATATTATGTTACTTGCTGCTGCGGAACCCTTCATAGGCGAGTCCGACTCGCACTTGGCCGGTTTTTTTTTTTTGTCGTAGTCGGGTTTCAGTGTTTTACTTCTTTTTATTTTCGTAATAAATAAAAAATAGGGGTGTATAATATTCAGTTTTCAAACTAATTGATTAAAGGCAAACAATAAAGAATGCAAGGTGCAACTGAAATACTATTGAGTTTGCACGAATTTGTCCGAATTCTTCCGACACCGCCGTTTACGGATAATCGGGGTGGAAAACTGAAATGCACATGGAGAGAAATTCCCCCTAAAGGAACTACTAATATTACTCAAAGGTAAACATAACATTTATTTAAAAACTAGCGACCCGCCGTATTTTTGCAAAGGTGTTAAAAATTTTCAAAATTTACCGCATTACTTCATTACAATCTGCATATACACGTAAATCTTCCATATGTATGAAATCCTGTCTATCGATGAAAACCGAATGAAAATTCGTTAAATAGTTTTCAAACAGTTTGGGGTTTCGATCCGCAAGAATGACCCTTTCGAATAGTGTTAATAAAGATGTACTTTCAAATAGTTGGTTCGATTCCAGATTCACGGACTTTAAATGTATTAATGGAGTACTTTTCAAATAAAATCAAATATTCCTTTGAGTCAAAATTGAAAATCATCCAATGACTTCTACCGCTCTGGGGTGAGGCTTAAACGGGCAGCTATAAAACGTCAGAAGCAAGGGCATGATTGTTCGTTTTATAAGGAGAAGAACCGACAAGAAACTCCATTGATAACCCGGCTCTCGACGACTCGGGCTCAGTCCTAGACTGTCGACCGGGGCGTATCCTGTAGCAGTGACTGGGGTGTGAGACTGTCGGTTGCCTCACGGGAGTGGCCATCTCCATCCAACTTCGTAGGAGTTGACGACCGCTTCCCATTCCCTCTCAATTCGAACCAGAGTTTGAGCCACGACCCGGCGCGAGAGGTAGCCGCACCAATCGCTTCTACGAGGACACGGCTGTGCGCCGCCATTCGGGCATTTTTTCCGCAAAATTCGAAACAAAAACCTCCTGAACTTGCCATCCGTCCGGTGTTACCGTCGGGTTCAGGCGGAAGGCCGTCGCTCGGCGTCATTACGCCGTGGCACCTCTCCAGTTAATCCTCAAAGAGAGGTCTTAACCCCGCAATTTTGGCATGTACACTACATATCTAGAATAACTATACTTCCCGTATTGAACGGAAATATCCATTTTCTCGGTAATCTGTCCCATTGTTCATGGAACAAAGCTTCGGAACGCAAAATGGTCCTGTTTTCCAAAACTGTACATTTTAAATCATGGAGCTCGTCAGTCTGACAAACTTTGCTTTAATAAAACTGAAGATTTTATTATTATTATTGCTACTACTCACTATACTTATTTCACATTAGTACCTTACTTTGATTTGTTACATTACAGAATTATTTAAGTGCCACTAGTCAATGTATCAATTAAGCTTTACTACAACCGATGAAAAATGTTCCACAGTATACGAGTACCTACAAGGAACGAGATGTATCAGTTGTCTAAGTTAAGAACTTAATTAAACTCAGCTAATGAAACTGTTTAAAGATTTTCATTAAACCCCAAGCGAACGCCGGCGTTCGCGCACCTATTGTCTTTCTATTGTCTGTAATTTCCACGATTGAAAGGTTAAATGATGGTTGTTAAGCTGTTAGCTATGTATCTATGTAAGCAAATAAAGATTATGTTTTTTTTTTTAATAATTATAATAAATATGAATATAATAATTATAGTGAACCCTAATTGTATTTTCTCATGCCACGTTTTGAGTAAAAAATAAAAGGTCTTTTTATACAAGATATCACATCGCGCCTGTATTTTTAAAGAAGTAAGTAGGTATGTTTTAAATAAGTAAGGTACACGACATTCCGTCCGGAATTACGCCTGTTACGAATATGTCCCATAATTATAATAGATGGTGAACTTATTGTCATCAACCTGGCAAAAATTCAGACACGCGGGTTGCTATCGAGATATTTCAGAAGTAAAACGCTATAAACACATTGCCGACTCGGGAATCAAACCCTAAACTCATTCTCAAACATCAAGAGTTACCAGACATCTTAAGATGCGCCAAAACTCAAGGTTCTACATCGCTGTGTCCTAAAAAAATACACAATGCATATATATAAAAATTGTGTACCTACCTTTAGGTGCAACACTTCAAGACATCATTGGTTCCGCTATGTACCTCTCCACCTAGGACTTACAGTACTTCACTTACTTGTCAACAAAAGATGCGATCAGATCGAGAAGCTCGAGGACAAGACTGTCGGTTTGATCCGAATCTTTACTAACTGAACTCGGCTCTACAGTAAGTGCGGAAGCCGCGGCGGCAGCTGTTGACGGCCCGTAGGCGACCGATGGCTCGGCTACGTCCTTACTGCAGCAAGCACCCATGATCTGGAAATAATACTAAATTTTAACGCCCGTTTACACTACTTATATAAAAATTGACGTGTTTTTAGGGTTCCGCGAGTCCAATTCGCACTTGGCCAATTTTTTTAAATTATTTATGTTTTTTTTTATTTATTTGGCTTTTCAACAATGAGTGCACTATTGCATATGTATAAAGAAAAAACAATACAATCTTACGTCTAAGTGCCCCATCACTTAAAGAAGAGCACTACATGCACTAATTTGTACGCCTTAACAGATAATAACAATAACAATAATTAAAATACAGAATAAATAATAGTAAGAACAAACAGATTTTTTTTTAATTTGATCATTAAATCATTAAATTAAATTTGGACAAACAGAATTTGGAAATTGACATTAAATAATATGTAGTTGTTATGTTGGGATAATTTCGTATTAACAAGGCATTAACAAAGACTTGAGATTCGCCATTAAGTCCACCTATGTACTTTGTGTTGCATGAAGATTAAATAAATAATTAAAATTCGAAAAATCGCAAAAACAAAAACCGCATTTGAGCCAAAAATATTTCTATTCAGAAATTGCAAGTACTTACCTAAGATTTTTATTTTTTTCTTCGAAGTTTGTAAAGAGAGACTTTGAGTCTTATATTCTGAACTATTCAATAGTTCGGTGTGTAGTGATAATAAGCTTCGGTGATCGGTACCGGAACGAATGTCAGTGGTAAGCGTCCGACGCCGAGAACTGAACAGCTAACACTACTGGAACAGCCATACGTGCCCGTCTGTAAAGCTCCCCTCCCCCACGCCCGTCCACCGCACCCCCTTTTGCTCCCAGTACAGTTCGGCGTATACAAAGCGAGCGACCGAGGTTTTTTGCTGAATACCGAATATCAACCATACCATTCTTGACATAAAGTTTAAAATGATTAAACTAACAGTCTTTTGAGAGAGGAGCAACGCGGATTATGCAGGAGTTACTCTTATTTTCGACTATAGAGGTACAGTGTAGATTATTTTTGTCAGGAAATGTAAAAGACTTATTTTTAGTATTAAACACGTCCAGCAGTGACTTTTTCAGCTGAAACGAAAAATACCTAATTTCATTGCTTTGAAGCAATCTTTGCTATCATATACGTAGATAAAACGTTAATAGAAAATAAATAATCGGTATAAGCTAATTCTTTAACGCATCCGGAATTCTGAAATGTTATTGCTTTTTTCCGTAAATGAGGGAAGGAAAAAGGATTTATTTTTGTATTTTTTATATCATTCTGATTAGGGGGCCTAGTAGTGCCCTCGCCAAGGCGAGAGGCACGTCCATACTTTCCTTTTCTCGAAACAGTTCAGGTCATTTTTGACCCCCTATAACTTCGTTGTGAATAAAACTAAAAACCCTGAATTTTCAGTAACCAAGCAGGCATTGTAAAACAACACAGTTAAACAACACAATATAATTTAATATAATACGTATTACGTGTGAAATACATATTGTTTTCATGTGATTGCTAAGTCAATCTATTTATTTAAAACATAAAAAAGATTTGTACTTTTCAATATAAGATGTTGCAAAAGGTCCCTCAAGTACAGGACTGAATAAATTAACCGACTTGGTATTATACCAACTTTTTACGCTAGAAGAACTGAGTTGCGCGCCTCAAGGAGTTGTCAGCAACAGCAGGGGCCCAGCCGGGTCGGAGCCTACTGGGGCCAGGGTTATCCGAAAGGGCGCTCGAGCCCCGGTATGAAGGCTTGAAGGAACGGGGTGGGTTTTTTAGTCAGTAAGAGTCTGACACTATCTCCCGCTCCGCCCAAGAGCGGGGGTTGTCATAAGATGATTTTTACCATCGAAAAAAAAAAAAGCCTTATTTTTTTACTGAATTTAAAGGCAAATAATGTAAATCTACTATATCTATTATATATGCAGAGCGAGTTTTGCGTAAAGGTACCTATATCACCGTTGCGTTTAGATACCATGAGAAACAGCATATCAGTCACTCACGTTCACATTCTAATCGGATTGCAAGCTTGTATAACAGTAATTTAGTGCTGACCCACAGCCTGTGCACTAGGGATGCACACATAACACGCATTGTTTACTCATCAACATTCCTGAGTACACGATGCATATAGAGTAGAACCAGTAGCCTGATTCACGTAAAATCAAACAAGCCAAATAACGTTGAAGTTTTATAGTCGTTCGATCGAAGTCCTACAAAAGCATACTCAACTTCAACTCTTAATTAATGGCCTTTGTGGAAGAGAAAAGCATACCCAACGTGAAAAAAAGATAATTATAAATTACGAAAAATACTCCAGGCTTTTTTTGTAACCCCCGACGGAAAAGAGGGGTGGTACAAGTTTGAGGTGTCTGTGTGTCTGTCCGTGGCATCGTAGCTCTTTAGCGAGTGGACCGATTTTGATGCGGTTTTGACGTTTTCGAGATGGTTCTTAGATACAATTTATGACGATCTGTTCAGGTGTTCAAGGCCATCAGCTCGTTTGTTGGCTATGACAGGGATCTTAAAAACTTTATGGATGTATACTTTACTAATCTATATTTATAAAAATCAATGCCACTTTTCGATGTAATTTTATAACTCAAGAACGGGCTCACCTATCCAAACCAAATGTTCAGCCTTTGTTCGGACTATTTAGTAGATGGTTTATGTGAAGTTTGGTAGGGTAGAATAGGGTATAGTAGGGTAGAATAGTATAGAGTAGTTTAGAGTAGTGTATAGTAGGGTAGAGTATAGTAGGGTATAGTAAGGTGGAGTAGGGAAGAGCAGGAGCGAAGCCGTGCGGGCAAAAGCTAGTAAACACATATTTATGTGCTTAATGTTTGAAATAATCATGTACCTACATGCCGACGCTATCAAGCTGACCTAATGATGGAAGTCGAAGGTAAGAGACATAATTTTTTTTTTTTTGCAGTGAATAAATTAGTATACCTATATATTTATAATAAAGGACAAGAAGAAACGAGATGCCATCAAAAACATAACTTGATGACCTAGATTGACTTGGCAATCGCATGTATATCACAAGTAATTACATTAGATTGCTTATATCGATTGGCAATTGCTTGTATATCACAATATTAGTAATTAGTTTGTTTAGTCCGATTGCCAAGTTAATCTACGTCATCAAGGTCTATTATGTACGGTACGGACTGAATAAATTAACCGACTTGGTATTAGGTACATAAAGGATCTCACAACGTTTTAGGGTTAAAGAACTGTGTACCAAGTATTGTTATATTTTTAGGTTCTTTTAATGAAGTTAAAACGGCTGAATAAGTAATAAATTAACTTATATTTTTAATACTTTCTTTTCTGCGATTGTTTTTTTTATTTTCTTTTTTTTTCTTTACAGTTTGTGTATGAACTTATTGTTCAGTACAACGTTTATAGCCAGTTATCCTATCTACATTTATTAACCGACTTCGACAAGGAGGAGGTACTTACTATGTTCGGTTGAATGTGTTTTTTTTTATGTATGTTCACCGATATTTTGGTCAATTGCGGCCCGATTTTTAAAATAATTTTTCTGATTGTAAGGTTTTGCTTCCAAGTTGGTCCCATTTTAATATTGTTATGATCTGATCATGAACTTCGAAGATATGGAACAGAACTCCTCATAGGATCACAGCAGAACTGACGTAACAAGTAAAATTGCTTCGTTTTTACGTGTAGTCGATGACTACGCGTACGAGGCCGCTGGCAGAAGTTACAGATAATATATAATATAATATATTCCACAACTATCACACAACGCCGTCTAGTCCCAAGCTAAGCAGAGCTTGTGTTATGGGTACTAGACAACTGATAAACATACTTATATATTTCTAAATACATATATATTGTAGATATATTACTCCCAGACACAGAACAAACGATCATACTCATCACCCAAACATTTGTCCTGGGTGGGAATCGAACCTACGACCTCCGGCATAGCAGGCAGGGCCGACAACCACTAGACCAACAGGCCAGTCCGGCCAACATAATATAAATGTGATTGTCTGTATGATTAGATTTTTGTTAATGTATCACACTTCACCAGAAGGTGAATTTTAAATGGTGCTTAGCGACACACCGGTAAACCATGACTTGTGTTTAAACACACGATATTTTCATCGCGATACTTTCCTTGAGAAAATATTCGTGTTTTACGCGGGCGGAACAACAGTCAAAAGAAAGTAAGAATTCCTCTTCTGATCTTTCACCTCTCTTTTGGAATAATAATAATATGTGCCGATAGTCGTGACGGCCAATGGCTTAATAGCCTAGAGCCTGGAGCAATATTGGCGGAGGCTCTCCTAGAGGAGGCAGTACTCCTAGACACGGCGCGTATTGTCCGGAGGTTCCTCTCTCAGAAAGGGCTCCTGAGAGAGGAACCTCCGGACAATACGCGCCGCCACCAGTAGTTTAAACCCTGTTCCCGATGCCGGTGGGCTACTATTTTTTATATTTTAAATGATTTTTGTTAATATCCTTTTTTATAAGAATTGTTTAAAAATATAATTAATATGTATTAATATGAAATAAATTAAATAATAATATTTTATTTGTTTTTCGCAAAAAGGTGCACATAAAGGTTAAAAGTAACTATTCATCACATATATCCCTTGTGCGAGCTGGAGTCTATACGGGGTTCAAGACCTGTGTGACAGAAGCATGTAGAATCGCACCTTTAAAATTACAATTTTGATTGCACTTAACGTACTCTAGACATTAAAGTAGTTCTATGTATTGAGTAGAGAAGACATTTATACAAATAAAATCATAAAATTAAAATTAAAAATGGCAGGGTATTATGTCCAAGTGTGCAGTACTCACACCCTAACGTCCGCAATAAGGATAAGAGGCGCGCTTTTACGTATTCGAGAGTGTGTGTATATGTGTGTCTATGTGTATATATTATATGATAATAATAATAAAATTTATTTCAGAATTGATTCCATAGATTGTTAGTAACAATGTCTTAGCCTAGTGTTAGAAAAGCATTAATAAATTAATAATAATGATAATATATTAGGTGCTTGCTCTCGCGTGTTGGCCTATCAGATGATATTATATGAGTTGAAAGGAGACGCTCGCTGTCTGTGGGAAAATGGAAGATATTTCCCCGATTAACAGTTATACGTTTTTCAGTCTCATTATAATGTAATTTTAAGGAGCCAGTTCGTAACTGCTCTTTTGCAGTTGGATTTGCGCATGTGATAAATATATAGTTATAAATAGGTATATATTTTGTTGACATGGTTATAGACATGGCTACTAAGAAATGTATAGTGAGCTAAATTTGAAAGGTTCTTAAGGAGCCAAATAAATTACGTCACACGTTAAGAGGGAGGAAGAGGGTCGATGAAGTGTGGAGCACACAGTCGAGGTGTGCCCTGCTTGGGCGGAGCATCGCCGTGCCCTCGTGGGGGCGATCGGCGGCGGAGACCTCTCGCGCCGGGCCTTGGTTGAGGCCATGGTCCAGAGCGAGGAGGAGTGGCAGGTGGTCGCCGACTTCTGCGAAGCAATAATGCTCGCAAAGGAGGAGGCCGAACGCATCAGGCAACGGCGTTATCGCCGCCGCCGTCGGCGTCGCCGGGATTCTGATCCCGATTTCCGGCCAACGTAGACGCGGGCTTGCGGACAGTCAGCAATGGGTAGCTCGCTGTCCGGCCGTCCAGTAACTGTCCGGACCAAGCCCAAGTCGTCGACGGCGCGCACTATTCCCGCGCGCCTCAAGGAGTTGTCAGCAACAGCAGGAACCCAGCCGGGTCGAAGCCTACTTTGGCCAGGGTTATCCGAAAGGGCGCTCGAGTCCCGGTATGAAGGCTAGAAGGAACGGGGTGGGTCTTTTAGTCAGCAAGAGTCTGACACTATCTCCCGCTCCGCCCAAGGGCGGGGGATGTCAATGCATGATTTTCCACCATAAAAAAAAAAGGTTCGATGAAGTGTGACACTTTACGAAAACCTCAAAAACATATTCAACTATATCTGTGTAAATTTAAGATACCTACCAATTGTTTTGTCGACCACTCGCTCTACTATAGTGTTACGCGCCGACCGCCTAGGCGCCCTTTGATAAATGTCGCCAAACGCATTGCGCCTAGCGGTGATTTCCTTGTTACTATTTCATTTGATAGTTGACCACTGACTTTTGCGGATAAAACAACGTCGTTCTTAGTTCTGCTATTTTGTGATTTTTAACTTATGAAACAAGTTTAAAATTAACAAATAAAGTGATTTAGGTAATCTTTATCGTATACTATATATAAAACATACAGTGCAGCTCATGCTGATAACGAAAAAAAAAACAAATTGTACAAGAAGAAGTTAACAACTTATGGAAAAGTTTAAAAAGTAGTAACGATGTTGAAGGTAAAGTGGAATCTAAAATCAAAGAATTGCCAATAAAAATGAAGAGAAAGAAAGCGACTTCATGATTTTTTTTTCAAAATTTCTTCGTCGTCAACATCACCAATTATATTTGTGATGTTGACGACGAAGAAAGAGTCCGAAGGCATATAAGTTAGTTTGAATTTTGTAATTAAGTCATCCGGTTTTTGTTTGGTTAATTTTTTAAATTAAGTAATATAATTCAAATCTTTTTTCGTTTCGTTTATTGTTTTATTTGATGTTAATTTTATTAAAAACTAGCTTTTGCCCACGCGGCTTCGCTCCCGCTCTTCGCTACTTCAGCCTACTATACTCTACTCTACCCTACCCTACTCTACTCTACCCTACTCTACTCTACCCTACTCTACCCTACTCTACCCTACTCTACTCTAATAAACCTCACGGAGCCCGAGACCTTTCCAACGAATGCAAAACCGTGGAAATCGGCTCGTGCGTTCTGGAGTAGAGTAGAGTAGGGTAGGGTAGGGTAGAGTACAGTAGAGTACAGTAGAGTAGGGTAGAGTAGGGTAGAGTAGGGTAGAGTAGAGTAGAGTAGAGTAGGGTAGGGTAGGGTAGAGTAGGGTAGAGTAGGCTACCCTACTCTACAGTAGGGTATAGTAGGGTAGAGTAGGGTATAGTAGGCTGAAGTAGGGAAAAGCGGAAGCGAAGCCGCACGGGCAAAAGCTAGTGTATGTATATATATTCGAGTCTATATATCTATCTATTACAAATAATCATGATGTACATATACAGATCGATACACATTCAGAGATGGATTGTTCATTAGCTCTGTATCCATTAGGACACAACTGATTAACTACAATGATTGTAAGCTAGGCGGAAATGCAGCAGATAGCCACATACATACAGATAATTAATTAACACATATTATGTATACAGGGTTATTTGCGAACACGAACAACCTTGCAAGATGTTAGTAACATCATAAACAAAAAAAATTGTTCTATGACTTTTTTACAAAACAATTCATTTACCAAAAACAAACCTTCAAGATTTAGTTGTTCTATCTAACACATTCCAACTGGGTGTTTTGCTATACTTGAGTCATTCGCCAGTATGACGCGACGCAAGGATCAAGCAGCGCCGCTGCCCTACCCCATTTCCCTCCGCTATTGTACTATCGCATAGACTTCGTAATATTTAGAATTTTTAATTTATTTTATTTTTGTGTGAAAATCTTATACCTAAGAGTTTTTTTTTAAAGTCATAGTAGTTGTTATTTATATAATGTAGTCTGTAGGTAGGTCTGTAGTTATCTATAGTCCTGAGAGGTTGCCAGTGTTTTACAAATAACCCTATACTTACAGGTAATTATAACCAATTAGAGGTTTATTGGTGTAGCTTAAGGCGGTGAATTTCAACATTATTATAGCTGGCGATGAATTCTAAAAGTTTTATCTTTAAACACATACTTATATACACCACTAATTTTTAATTAGCACAAATAGGTACTTAAAGGGCTTATTAGAAAAGCCCTTGTTATTAGTTAAGTAAAGTCTCAATAAATAATATTCAGAAACAGCAAAGTTATTAGGGCCCGTATTAAAAACCGGCCAAGTGCGAGTCGGACTCGCCAATGAAGGGTTCCGTAGCAGCAAGTAACATAATATAAAAGTTCTTGTAATGTGTTGTAACTTTGATCGATGTTTTAATAATAGTGTATTTTTTTTTCGATTTATGACATATTAAAAAAAAACTACTTACTAGATTTCGTTCAAACCAATTTTCGTTGGTAGTTTTTATAGTAATGTACATCATTTTTTTTTTTTAGTTTTATCATTCTCTTATCTTAGAAGTGAGACCACTTTGGAACTGTCTCTCGCGCAAACAATTCAGTTTAGAAAAAAATGATATTAGAAACCTCAGTATCATTTTTGAAGACCTATCCATAGATACCCCACACGCATGGGTTTGATGAAAAAATTTTTTTTGAGTTTCAGTTCTATGTATGACCCCCAAAATTTATTGTTTTTTTTCTATTTTTGTGTAAAAATTTTAATGCAGTTCACAGAATACATCTACTTACAAAGTTTCAACAGTATAGCTCTTATAGTTTCGGAAAAAAGTGGCTGTGACATACGGACGGACAGACAGACAGACAGACAGACAGACAGACAGACACGACGAATCTATAAGGGTTCCGTTTTTTGCCATTTGGCTACGGAAGCTCAAGTGTGATATCATTTGATTTCCGATTATACGATGACAGAAGCTCAAGATCTTTGCTAATTAATAAACACATGAGTACGGGATCTCCGTTACCAAAATCAGCTCCTCAATGCGCTGTACTCAAGCTTAGCTTACGTGAACGATTACGTCACATTGGCCGAAGTTTAAAATAAAATGCCTTTTAATGGGAATATAAAATACCGAATCTTGAACAAATCTGATTTTTTTTTTTATTTACTTGGCAATCCAAAAGGATTTGAAGCATTTCTTACATCAATTTTTGATAAACGATATCGCAAAGGCCATAAAATAGCATAATAGTACTCTCTATTTCGTCGTAATACCTAATTAGTTCGACCCAAAATATTTACAAACTCCATGTTTCGCGCTACGATAATCACGACCTCAAGTCCCGGTCGGTCTACACTCATGATCTAGCAGCTCAAGTACAGAGATTTTTGTAAACTTAAGTTTCGAGTTTCGTTTATTAATCAGACAACACTCGGCTGATGCCGTAAACCTAAGCTGAGCTTGAGCTGGAACTTGAGCTTGAGCTTAAGCTTGTGAATCTCGTTTATTAATACGATCAAGACCTCAAGCTTGGTAATAAGTACGAGAACTTGGGCTGAGGAACTTTTATTAATACGGGCCTAGTTCTATAACCCAAAATAATTATTTTTGTTACTTAAAATTTTAATTTACAGTCACTCGTTTAAATACTAGGCTTTCTTTAATGCAATGCTGTGGTTTAACTTTTTTTTTAAAGTGTTTTGATGCTATTTGGTCATACTTGAGCACTGTCACACCAAGTGATAATAACATTGCCTAATGCCTGTATTCGAAACTTGCTTAAAAATACAAACATCCGAATTGAGAACCTCCTCCTTTTTTAGAAGTCGGTTAAAAAGATTTTTACTCAACGTTAAGACGGATTAACGACAAAGTGATCGTTAAAACGTAGAAAGCATAAGACTGCTCTAATGTGCTCGATCCGGATGGTCACCGGACGGTCGGACAGCTAGCTACCCGTTGCTTGCCGTCGGCAAGCCCGCGCCTATGGTGGCTGAAAATCGGGATCGGAATCCCGTCGGCTTGAGCGTGAAGATCGTTCCCTCACGCATGCGGCCGCCTTTTTTGCTAGCATTGCTGCTTCGCAAAAGTTCAGTACCTAGTTTAAAACCGTAAAAGTGTAACATTGATAAATTATAATATTAGTATGGATAAAGTCCCATTTAATTACGAAAAACTACGTTATTTCCGTCCTGTTTTTTTTTGTTTTTTGAATATTTTTAATATCCAGATAGACGGCGACACGTGATGTCACCACACAACTGCCCATATATCACATAGTAAGTTGCTTCAAAATAGGTACCCAGTACCCTTTACAATGTTATCTTGTAGTAACCTAACCAAATAAAATGCTTACAATTATTTAGCATTATAAATAAAGAAAAAATATGTACATAATAGCGCTAATGATAATGATGGTATAAGTACCTAAATTACTAACCTTACAATGCCTGGGGAAATTACGTAAACAACTTATCTCGATGTCTTCAAAAGTTTCGTAGGCCTAGTTACACATATACCTATTTATGTGATTGGAAATTTCCAAATTACTCCTCTTACTAAAGGGTCGCGCGAGGAGTGTCCGACTTTTTCTGACTAAAACACACTCGTGTCCTTTAGTTACCCTTTGCATTTCGGCGCCACGAAAACTTTCAAACGATTCCGCAGGTCTTGCGGACATCGGCCCTACTGGGCCCCGAAGGTTTTGTTAACATATCAATCTGGCGCGCATGGAACACACTACGCGCTGTCGACTCGGGCTAGGTCCACTGTCCACTTCCACTTTTACGCTTATAGCTAGTCCGGAGGGCTTTCAAAAGGCACAGGAAAAGAAAGGCATTAGAATTGCAGTAGAATTACAGTTAGGAAACGAGTAGGACAGCTAGGAACAGCAGTTCTAATGAAGTCTAGGACAGGTAGGAACAACTTTTCAGCTTTTAGTTGATGGCAAGCCGCTAGAGCTGCTCGTGCGCTCAGTCACGTTATGTGGTGTTGCACGCCCCAGAATGAGGAGAAGTGAAAATATAGAGACAGGGACAGGAAAAAAGAATGTATGGAGTTTACAAAACACGTTCCGGTAGAGCAAGCTGTAAAGATATACGCAGTCATGCAATTGCCGGGACGTGTCTCCAATGAGTCCGGATGCCGCAAGGCGGGTAGGACCAACAGTGGTGGGAGGTGGAATTATGTCCACTTTCACTCGCCCGCCGGACGACTTGACGACAAGCTACCCGTTGTGGCCGGCAGCCGAGGCCCTGCCACTCCCGACGCTCGGAGTGTCTCCCGAGCGATTGGGTTCGAAAGAGGTTACCGATTCTCATTTTCTCTCGCCATGACCTGGACTAGGGTCTTTATTGGTGTTTTTATAGGATTGTATGTACCTTAATAAGATTACCTAGATGATGATGATACACTTCGCTTACGGTATTCTTAAATAGGACAGCCGCATAATGTTTGTGATTTATTCTTTTGCGCAGAGGTTTGAATAACACGTGTCAGATGATTTATTTTAGTGAGCTTTATTTTCATAGTGAGAAAAGTAACCTTTCATAGGCAAAAGGCAAATAACAGTGAACGTTGATGGAGAACTAGCTGTGCCCGCGACTTCATTCGCGTGGACTAAAGGATTTTGAATTTATTAAGCTATTGCATAGCTTCTATCGCGGGCCTTGAGCGTGGAGACCAAATACAGAATTTCCGTAACGAAAATAACCTAACACCCCCACTCATTTGTTTTTTGAGCGTGGTGACCAATAAGAAAACAAATTAGGATTCGGCGTTTTGGATGGGTGGGGTTAAGCAGCTGTTAGCGAGGTCTGGTTTTTGATGGAAGAGGTTTAGCAGCTATTGGCAAGGTCTCATTTTGGATGGGTGGGGTTAAGCAGCTGTTGGCGAGGTCTGGTTTTAGAGGGATGGGGTTAAGCCACTGTTGGTGAGGTCTGGTTATAGATGGGTGGGGTTAAGCAGCTGTTAGTGAGGTCTGTGTTTGGATGGGTGGGGTTAAGCAGCTGTCGGCGTTTTGGATGGGTGGGGTTAAGCAGCTGTTTCGAGGTCCGGTTTTTGATGGAAGAGGTTTAGCAGCTATTGGCAAGGTCTCATTTTGGATGGGTGGGGTTAAGCAGCTGTTGGTGAGGTTTGGTTTTGAATGGGTGGGGTTAAGCAGCTGTTGGCGAGGTCTGGTTTTAGATGGGTGGGGTTAAGCAGCCGTTGGTGAGGTCTGTGTTTGGATGGGTGGGGTGAAGCAGCTGTCGGCGTTTTGGATGGGTGGGGTTAAGCAGCTGTTAGCGAGGCCTGGTTTTTGATGGAAGAGGTTAAGCAGCTGTTGGCGAGGTCTGGTTTTGGATGGAAGAGGTTAAGCAGCTGTTGGCGAGGTCTGGTATTGGATGGGTGGGGTTAAGCAGCTTTTGGCGAGGTCTGGTTTTGGATGGGTGGGGTTAAGCAGCTGTTGGCGAGGTCTGGTTTTAGATCGGTGGGGTTAAGCAGCTGTTGGCGAGGTCTGGTTTTGGATAGGTGGGGTTAAGCAGCTGTTGGCGAGGTCTATTGCATAAGTTGATAAAAAATGCTATGCAATGGCTTAACCGCGGCAGTCCCCGAGTGCCACACGTCTTTTTTTTCTAAAATAAAAGTAGCCTATGTTACTCCTTATTACATCAGGTACCTGCCAAAAAAAGTCCCATCAAAATCGGTCCAGCCATTTCAGAGATCAGCCCGGATAAACAGACAGACAAAAATTCTTGTTACTTTGGTGTATATGTACCGTATATATTTTCATATGCATGTAGTAAAAAGCAGTTATTTTAATAGTCTAAGGGTCAAGTCAAAAAAGTGTTCAGTTCAACTGCACACTCTTTTGTCAAACCTCCCCCAGCGCCACTTGACCACAAAGGCGTGCTCAGTTGACGCGAATTGAACACGGGCTCGTAGAATTCCGTAGTAATCAAAAGCGTGTGGATTTGGCGAGATCGGTGTCGCCAGTTGGACACGGAAAGGGAAATACGCGTGCGTTATATTGTGTTTTCTTTGGTTTTTAAATAAAATACGGCTTGGCTTCTCATATTGGATATTCGAATTGCTCTGTGATTCGTGCATTGTGTATTTTCTTGAAACGACGACCTTCGCGCACAATAACGTTCTCTGTAATTTGTGTACTCACGATTGGACTTGAAACCACTGAAAAATGGACGAGTTTATTAGCATCTTTATCTCGGAGTTGTTGGAAAGTAACGAGTAATTGGCCAATTCACGGCGACCACAGCGCACTTATCCCGCCGTCGATATACGACTTGAGCGAAAGAAGTAATTAAAAACTTCAGATTAAATAAAAATGTAATAAGGATTTCCACGATTGAAAGGTTAAAGGCATTTAATTGTTCACCAAAGTAACCTAACCCGCCAAAATACTACTTGCACACCTAAACTACCTAAATTACTAAGTGTGCACTAAATTCTTTGTATGCTTTGGTGTACAAATGGAATTTTTAGAGTGCAAAAAACCATTTAATTCAAAAGTTTTGAAGGAACCGCAAATTCTTCAACTGTCAAGCTGATTATTTTTAGACTAAACGTTTCGTTTTATACATACAGAATTAAGTTTAGTCAAAGCGTTTTAAAACCAATCATTCATTCACTCATAACTACATAAAACGGAACGTGCGATTCTTCCTAATGGTAACGTATCTTGACTCGAACTACAAATAATAAACACTCAAACCTATTATAAAAAGGGAAAATAGGTATTTTTGTGTATATTTGTAATGAATAAACTGAAAAACTACAGTGCCGATTTCAAAAATTCTCTCACCATTGGAAAGCTACATTCACACTGAGTAACATAGGCTATATTTATTGCCCGTGCGAAGCGGGACGGGCCGCTAGTTAATAGGATAAAAGAATCGATTTTAGATATTCCATCAGTTGCAACTAACTTTTTTAGACATTTAGTCCTTTAAAGTAGGTTAGATATTTTGTTAGGTATTATCGGAGCAACGCTGAAGACTATTGCATTAGCGCTGTATTAGATCTTACACTACATATTCTATGGTTATCTCGACGGTTGCGATAACTAAGTTAGAGCGACGGGTAAATAAGTTAGGGTCAGTTTTAACGAAAGTCACATCCTCGTACATAAAACACACTCCCTGTGTATAACATATAGGTATAATATAATTTATAGTCCGGTGAATATAGACAATCGACTTCGGAGGTTACAATAATTCGCACCCAGCTAAAAATTAGTAGGATTGTTCAAAACACCATCATAAATGAAATCTAAAAAATACTCGGGTCACAGGTCACAAAAACGGAATTTTCGCGATTTTCAGCAAAACAGTAAGTTTTATCATAAAATTAGCTCAAAAAATTTTTTAGATCAGATACGATTACGACGCATTTTTCCTGAGCCACCGTTTTTGAGATATACGTGGGACACTTAGTAAGTTTTCGGAAACTAAATCTTTTCAAAAAACTCTTCACTAGCCTCTATACTTTCATGCGTCCGGACCAATTTTCGAAACATTTTTCCAGTCCACCGCAAACACCTCTTCCACGACGTTATCGAAGCTGCTAGCACGTCTTCCGGCAATAATCCGAGTATCTCAAGACTGCCGAACACACAAAATGCCGAAGTTTTGTCTGCAATAAGCAACAAGCGATCGAACACCGCTCTGCGGGGTACTGCTTTACCATGACAACGAGTCCGCGCTTTCAGTGCTCTAAACGAGAGACTTCCTGGACACCACACCAGTGAGTCTTGGGGCACCCTCCTTAAAGTTCTGATCTGACACCGTGTGACTTCTTTTTATTCCCTAAAACTAAAAAAAACAGCTGAAAGGGCAGTTTTCATCACCGGAAGACGCGCTAGCAGCGATCGAGAAGGCCATGAAAGAGATGTCTGCGGCAGACTGGCAAAAATGTTTTTTAAAAATTGGTTCAGGCGCATGAAACTTTGTATAGAGGCTGGTGGAGAGTTCTTTAAAAAGAATTAATAAAAATATTTTTCCATAAAAGTTAAGTTGTTTAGTTTTTTAGTTTCTCAAAACTTTCTGAGTGTCTCACGTATATCGATCATAAAATATATTCACAACGGAAAGGGCTGGCAAAGCAAAGTATGCTTCATAGCAAATAATTGGAAACTCCTAAACTTAAACATGCATCTAAGTCCCCGTAACCCGATGAAGAATGTGCCGTCGATGAACCACTGAACAATTTGAGACCAGAATTATACGAAGATCCATTGGCTGTGGTTTAATTAAGCATTTAATTAGTTAATTTTACTTTATGTATAAATTATAAACACAACGCCATGATTATCAATGAATGATTAATTAATTATTATTAAGAACTAACTTTTGCCCGCGACTTCGCTCCCGCTCTTCCCTACTCCACCCTACTATTCCCTACTTTACCCGACCCTACCCTACCCTACTTTGCCCTGCTCTTTTCTACTCTACCTTATTCTACCCTACACTACCCTAGTTTTCATTTTTTTTCCATAAGAACCTTCTCACAATAAAAAAAGAATTAGCCAAATCGTCCTACATTCAGTATCGTGTGCGGCAACATAGGCAAAATTCCCGGCATTATTGGCAATTTTACTCAAAACAGTATTTTATTATATGTAATGTAGATTATGGTATTTAAATGCCAATTTGAAGGATTGTACATAGTTTCCGTAGTTAATTTGACTTATAATTAAGCAATATCCAATCTCCCGGCAATATTGCCAGCAATATTCCCACTTTGAGCAATATTGCTGGCAACGGCACATCTCTACATGAAGCACGTTTACGGCGTTTATGTTCAATTTCCGAATAATTCGGATAATACGTCTAAACCAATTTGATTTCGTCGATAATACGATACTTTTTTTATTTTAGATAATTATTACTCATCCACTGGGCTATGCATTGAATAGTACATTAGTTAACGTTTTCATAAGAAATATATATTTTTGAGGGAATAGTGACAGTACTGTTACATAGAGAAATAGCACTGTGCCAGCGACTTCGATCGCAAGAATGTTTTCATAAAAAAATTAACACCCTGTTAACTGTACTCGAAGGTAGTTTTCAAAAACTAACAATAACAGTCTTTATTATTTATATTGATTAGAAGATTCCTCCCAACAAACTTCCCCTAAATCGTTTTATAGGGGTAATTTTGAATAAAATACATATTATAAAGAGGAAATAGAACAATGTTCAAAGTGTCCCCACTCTTGTAGCACTTTAAAACCTATGTTAATCAAAGGGCCACAGCCATTTCATCATTTTATTGTATGAGAGAAAAACTGAAATGACTGTCTGAAAAAAGTTATATCGATATGAAGAAATCAATAAGTATTACCTTGATGATTTTTTCTTTCATTCCTTTTGGTCTCCTAGAATATCCTATTCTTTTATTGTCTTCTTTCTTCTAGGACCCTACTCTGCCTGAAAATCAGGCAAGTGGAACGCATAACTTATATTATTTTTATCATAAATCCTATAGTCATAGGACGCGGAGTGGAACAAACGTCTATGTTATAGGCGCCATCATGCAATTAATATGTCCCCGGGCGACTGCTAAAGCAACTGGATCAAGAGCTGCGATCTGGATGCTGCAAAAGTAAAGACCTAGGTGCAAGCATCGGACCGGCCTGTCGACATCAACACCAAAGCGAAGTGGTTGTAGGAGGCCATGTCGCAAGACTGCAACGTGCCAATGCCTCGAGTCCGGCCACTTGCCCGGCGTTTGGTGTACTGGTGATCGCCGCAGATAGCGGCTTTGGGCCACCCGTGCAATACCCGCTGGATGGGATGGACACCAGTTTGTGGAGGGTGTGGTGAGCGCTCTGTTCCCGTCGGCTGCGCCTGACTACTACGGCGACGACGACGACAATGCTCAAGAGTTGATCAAAGGTGGAGATGAGATCCCTTTTTTAGTGCTCACCGACATTATAAAAAAAGCCTTGTGCAAAATTTCACTTTTCTAATTCCCATGGTGTCGGTTGTGCAATGATATGTCGAACTAATGTATATGCGAAACCCGAAACGTTTTTAGTATTTTTATGTAAAGAATCTATGTAGGTACAAAATTTCCGTTCCGGGCCCGTGGCTCCCCTGGAAGATACCCCTGGGGGTGCCACGGGAACTAGAATTCGGACCCGTGGCACCCCCAGGTAAATTAGTGCGGTGCTTACTGTTTAGTAAGCACCACTAGTACTTTGTGTTAAAACTGTGTGTACTTTTTTTCATCCAATGACTACTCTCGAGCAGGGGGGAGCGGGTGGAGGTGTCAAGCAATTAGTGACTAAAACCCACTCTGGTGTTTTTTCTCTGCCTTGCTTTCTAGGACCTTGGGTTTCCGTTTCGGAAGCCAATCTATGACCAAGCGTTCAGCTTAGCCGCCGGTCACTTCCGTAGCGATGGCGCCCACGCCGGCGCTCCGTAAAGTGCTATGGATCGATTTTTCGCCGCGTAGAGCCTGTACCAGGAGGCGTCTGGATCCCAAGGTTATGGAGGAGCCGTTTGAGGACAACCACGGTCCGTTTAAGTTTGGAAGCCAGAGGTTGAAAGTGCTTCTCGAAATTCCAGCGGCTGTCAAGGACGAGTCCCAGTTCAAGTGGTTCATCGTCGACCCAACGCTGATGTGAACCCCTCCTAGCGTTCGGAGGCGTGGTTGGAAAGATATCACGGCGTCCTCAACTTCCGCATGACGCAAGTTTTCATCGGTAATGGTAAGTTAGGAAGGTTCCTGCACCGGGCTCGTGCGAAAGTGACGCCTGGGTGTCACCACTGTGGTGGACAGAGGACACGGTGAAGCACACAGTGGAGGTGTGACCCGCTTGGGCAGAGCATCACCGTGCCCTCGTGAGGGCGATTAGCGGCGGCGACCTCTCGCGCCGGTCCTTGGTAAAGGTCATATTCCGGAGCGAAGAGGAGTGGCAGGCGGTCGCCTCCTGCTGCAAAGCAGTAATGGTAGCAAAGGAGGAGGCCGAACGTATCAGGCAACGACGCTCACAGCGCCCTAACCGCCGCCTGGATTGCGATCCCGATTTCCGGCCATTGTAGGCGCGGGCTTGCGGACGGCGAGCAATGGGTAGCTCGCTGTCTGACCGTCTGGTAACTGTCGGGACCGAGCTCAAGTCGTCGACGGTGCGCTCTGTTCCCGCGCGCCTCAAGGAGAAGTCAGCAACAGCAGGGGCCGCCGCTTGGTGCGACTCTCCCTGTGCCAAAACGAGCGTGTCATCTACGTAACAGATCACGCCGACCCCATCGGGCAGGTCACCGCGCAGCACTTAGTCATACTCGATGTTCCACAAGAGCAGTTAGTACCGATTCCTGTGGAACACCGCCGACATCTCTAGTCGTTTCCACTCTCCCTGGTGACCAAGGTAGACGAACTTGTCCGTCAGGCAGGCCTCGATCACACGGCGAAGTTAGGGTCGGCTCCTGGTGATACCGGAGTGCCTTCTTAACACAATTCCAGGGCAGAGTATTACAGGCGTTGGAGATGTCCAAAGAAACCGCTAAGACGACCCCGCTCCGGGACACCACATTCTCCGTCGTGAGGGCTCGCACGCGCATGACTTTAAACTGGCTAACCGCAAGATCCGGCCCCACTAGTACCAGCTACACGACGAGACGGCCTGCAATTACTCTTATAAAGACCTTGCCTCCTACCTCGTTGACCAGCTCGATGGGCCCGTATGGAGACGGAGAGTCCGCAGGGCGCCCCGGTGAGGACCAGTTTCTCCATCTTTCAACGACGAGGGAACTGGCGCTTCTCCATTCATGCGGTAAAGAGCCCTTTTAGTACAAGACTGAGAGGTCCCATAGCTAGGCCCAACGCTTTCCAAAGCAAGCCGTTGGGTCTAGGGGCGGTATTTTTGGCATTCAACTTTCGTGCCACTACTGTCATTTTAACCTCGGTCACCTCTGGAGCATTATCAGCATCATCGCCATCGTGGAGCCATGGGTAGAGGAGGATGAGGACCAGTTTAATTCGTACAGTCCGCTACTGACCGGTTGACCATCTGTCCCATCACTATTCGGTTGGTGGATCCATGGGAACTAGGAAATAGTACCCGTGATACCACTGATACATCGTTGTATGGATTTGAGGTCTTAGGGGTGCCACGGGTCCGAATTCAGTTCCCGTGGCACCCCCAGGGGTATCATCCAGGGGAGCCACGGGCCCGGAACGAAAATTTCATAACTGTATCATGAAAAATCGCAAAGTTATAAGTTAGTTATGTCAGTAAAAATACATAATCGGCGAGACATCCAGGCGACTGAGGGGTTGTCTTGCACTTGCACCCAGCTGTTTGCTGGCTACAAATACCCGCTATGACCTGCCTTATTGTAGGTGGTGTCCAATTTGTGACCTTTTTAAATATTTTTGGTAAAAAATATAAATTGGTGTAAAAACTATTGGAATCCATTCAATTACTGATTCTGAACAAACTATATTCAGGATTCACATAACTAAAAATATTTGATCCCTTTAGTTATTTTTATCCTGTCATAATGATGTTTTACTATTTAGACGGGATATACGTTAACTATTATTTAAAAAAAAAAGCAAAGGACCCAATACCTTGCCCTGTCGCGCACCAGACATCATTGTACGCTTGCCTGAATTATATTTCCTCACACTTTTATAAAGATTTTTGTATCTCCGTATATTGTTTTCTGTCTTTAATTAAGTTTCTATTAGATGAGATAGGGAACGTACTTCGCTCTAATACTGGATGCCTCTATTTTTTGTCATAGGATATCATAACATAACTTACAAAATCGAATGCTTGAGTCATGTCGCAATATATTGAATCCAAAGACAATTTATGTTTGGTACGAAGTTACCGAAGATAGCCACATCATCTAGGTGTAGTTAAACATCAAACTTCGAAACTAACCGTCATGTAACAGCGTCTTAAGTTGGCAATATGATAGGGGGTATGAAGGCCACCTACCTAAGTCACCGGAAATGTTCTTAGTAATTTATTTTACTTTATTTATTTTTTATTACATACATAATAATCTAAAGAACCCTATTTTTAACCAACTAACGATATTCGAAGAAAAATATATATGTTCGAAGAATTTTAAGGTTTTCGTATTGTGAAAAGAAGTTATAGAGTATTGTCTGTACGATAAAAGAACCGTCGTGGCGTAAAGTGAAAACAACATTAAAGATTTTAAGTAGCAACCCAACCCAGCCATCCGTCAAATGCCAAACATCATATCATGTTGACAGAGGGTTTGTTTATTATGTTATTCTATTGTGATTTTTAATTGAAATTTTCAGAAATGTGACAAAAATTTCACTGAGCTGCAAGGGAAATCATATTTAATATATTACAAATGGCAAATCACATCATTATTGATCAAAACAAAGTCACGAACTTGGGAAAGATTGGTATGCTGTTTTTGAAGTGAAAACTTCTTTAGCGGCGTTGAGCACTTTTTCTGTAATGGGTATAAAATCTTAAACTTGCGTCAGGACACGTGACCTGATCGAAAAAGCGAAAGACGGATGGAGAGTTTTTAATGTAAAATAATTGTAATAGTTTTAAAGTGTTAAATTTTTAATGTAATATAAATTGTCATGTTTGTGTACGATAGCGCAATAAATGAATATTGTATTCTACCACATAAATGATAGTACTTTTATACTGATAAAGCAATTGGTGCAAAATTATTCCCTAACCATTCCAAAATATCAAACATGCTCAACGTTAATAATCAAGTTTTCACTTCTGCCGGCACTCCCGGAGTGCAACCCGTCTTTTTTTTTTGGTACCTAAGTAACACTTTTATTTTAATGTTTTTAGACTTCTTAGGTGAACTCCTGTCCTTGTTATCTCCAAATATATATAAATTAAACAGAAATTCATTTAAATATGACGATAATTGTTTTTTTTTTTTTTTTGTCAATATTTTCGATGGCTAGTATAAAGAGTATTGGATACTTTAAATTTATAATGCATTTCGACTAACTTAGAATACTTCTTTTCAGGCTTGAGTAAGGATACAGTAACTAAAGTAAAAAAGGGCAAGTGCGAGTCGGACTCGCGCACTGAGGATTCTGTACAAATTTACCTACGAAATCAATTCCCGAATTGAGTTACGAAGATTTTTCCGAATTGCAAACAATTTTTTTTGTGGCGGTTCTACAAATTTACAACTTTCAGATTTTTCCCTGTACTTGTTCTATGAGACCTTGACTTCTGCAAAAAATCAGGATTCTAGGTCAACGTCACCCTATGAACTTTGATTCCCTGGAGTATCGAAATATATGTTTTTTTGTGACATAAACGGCCGTATCTTTTTTTTTCGTTAACTCCGAAGTCTGATTTTTTCACAACTTTAAAATACCACAGATTTGAGTGTATGGTTTTAATTTTAACTCGATACCTCCTAGCGTTCTCGAGTTAAAGGGTCTTAACAGATAAACAGACGGACAACCAAGTGATCCCAAGGATCTTATATACGAGATGGTCCCTTACAGGCTAAATAGATTTTTTACGAAGCAACATTACAAATTCTGAAGTGTACTTTTTTTCATAGTCATTAAGTTCATATTTTTCATTGATTAGCAAAAGGGAAAAATGTACTGAGGAAGACAACGAGAAAGTGGTAGTGTGACCCATTTTTACCTTTAAATTTAACTATTAAAGGTAAACATAAACTTGCTGCTAGCTACAATATTCCAGTCAGTGATAATAGACCGATTCAGGTCAAAGTGATAGAACCATTTTCGTTGGAACTGGGTAAATGGTCATTGGTGGAACCTACCTAGATAGGCAGTACAGCAGTTTCTTCACGGTATTTTCCTTTACCGGTTCGTGTTTGCATTTAAATGTTCATCATCATTACAATCGAAAGACGTTCACTCTTCGAATAGGCCTCCCCCTGGTGTCGCCACAATTAACGGCATTACGCAAAAGCTTATAAATGGATGAATTTAATGATAAACGTTGCAATAATATAGCTTATAACCTATATTTTTGCTAAGTTTCATCACGTGAGCAAGTTCAATAAATAGGCTACTAATATTATAAATCCGAAAGTTTGTGAAGATGGATGGAGGTACTCGTATTTATGGATATGTCGCGCAAAAACCACTAGACAGGTAAACTTAATCATAACATTGCAATAATATAACACATAAGCTATAACTTTGCAGTTTCATTAGGATAGCAAATTCAGCCAATAGGATAACTTTTACTATAGGGTGAAGCCGCTGGAAGAAGCTAGTCTAACATAGTTTCAAAATATCAAGATTTAACAGTCGCACTATAATGACGTCACAATGTTGCTCACATAACAAAAACCATATTTATCTACAGCAGCGCCCTCAAATCCCACGATGGTTTACTTTCCGTACAGACTCTAAGAGCCCACGACGGCCAGACCTTCGTTATTTTATAAAAGCTGAAAGTTTTTCTGTGCATGTCCCCTGTACAGGTAAGAGCGACTATAGAGTTTGGGTTGTGGTTACTTAGGCAGATAACAGGCAGTAAAGGTGTATAAAACAGTACCTTACTTTTGTTAAAGTATAAAGCAGAGCATATTATGTTACTTGGCCAAGATTTATATTACTAGCAACATTAAACGTCCAATTCAACCAAAAGCCATGAAAGCCATGACCATAAAAAAAAACTAAGCCATGATTATTTATTTTCGTAAAAAATCTAGTCAATTCAGTTTCCAATTATGACGATTTTTTTTGCAGACCATAGAGTTCAGCTATTAAAAAAAAAAGTAGTTACGAAAAAATATTTGCTATTGTATTTTGTACTTAGTTAATTGCTTTTTATCTATGGTATTAAATGATAACGACAGGCATAATCCTTCTGTGGATACAAACTTAAATTTTATTGATATTTTTAATTAAAAGTCAACGCAGTATAATATGTGTACACATATATGTGGAAGCTTTTAACTAGCAATTTTCCATACCTATATAAAAAAAAACAATTATGTTATTAGTCTGTAAGCTTTCTTTAAAAATAAATAAATAATTAAGCAGCCACTTAATAATTTCATCAACAATTTCCTCGCTGTTTTCTTTTATATATAACTAGCTTTTGCCCGCGACTTCGTTCGCGTGGAATAGTGACTTCCGGCAGTTAGTACTGAATTGATGCCGATTCTTGACCAATAGATGGCGCTGTATGTCCGGAATATTTTTTTTTATATTTTATTTTATTTTTTATTTTATTGTTTGTAATAAAAACTATCCTATGTCCTTTCTCAAGTTCCAAACTATGTCTGTACCAAATTTCACACAAATCGGTCCAGTAGTTTAGGCGTGAAGCTAAGACAGACAGACAGACAGACAGAGTTACTTTCCCATTTATAATATTAGTTTGGATGTTACTTGAGGTCCTATAAAAAGATGTTATCTCAATTGCCTCATTATTGAAACTTTTGTACCTTCTGTAAAATATATATTTTTTTTTATTTAATAATTCTGTATAGGTACTCCTCTTGACCTTCAATATTGGGTAGTACACTAGATTTAAATTAGTTGGTATCAGCTTTATGAAGTGGAAGCATTATTGAACGTTTTTTTTTTTATGTTTCCTGTAATTTCAATTTCAATTCAATTCATTTATTCAAGAACAATTTGTATTGTGTTTGAAATTACTTAAAACTACATTAATTACAATTATAAATACAATTAATTATAGAAAATAACAAAATAAAATAAAATTTAATGTCAATACAATTACTTACATTATTACTACCGAAACACTACTCAGTCACACATTAATTATTATCATATATTTTAAATTGTTGATATGTCATCGTACACCGAATAAAGACATTTCTCAAAAAGGAAAGCTTTGAGCTTTGACTTAAACGAGCTCGTGTAAATTACACTCTTCAAGTCCAAGGGCAACCTGTTAAAAATTCGCACTGCCTGATATTAAGGTCTATGTTGAACAATATTTAGTTGAGGTATTATTTTATTTTTAAAATCTTTCCTACGCGTACTTTCCCTTAACTGTCTCTCCTCATTTGTTTCATAGCTATGTAGGTATTTCTTAAAATTCACCAATAACACTAAAATATAGAGGCTTGGCACAGTAAGAATTTTTAAATTTATAAAGTTTGAATACCGACTATCAAATTGTTTGATAGTCGAAGTGCGATAAGTTTCCTTCTCGATTAAAATATTTGCATCCTAAGTTAAATCATTATCTTCAGTAACATCTGGTTCAAAAATTTCAATATTTTCATAAGAAGTTGTAGTATAAAGACCTATTGATTATTATTTTTAGTATTTTATAATAATCGTACCTATCACATTTTTACTTTATTATCGTCTATAAACTCTATAAACTATAAGTTTAGTCCGATTAATTTTCACTTACCGCCAGCGCTTGGGTAGGTATATGTGTACATTAGGTACCAACGTATCAGTAATCGCTGATACCAAAATCTAAAAAAAATAAAACCATACCATCAAGTATCGAGGACATGTTCGGTTAAAGTATAAAATTGAGTGAACAGTGTATTCTATGTGTGCGTGCTGTGTGTGTACGCGTAATGTTGATGTGTTGTTGCGACTAGTTTACCTAAAAATGACCGAGTGAAAAATGTAAAAGCGTCCTTAAGTACGAGTATGAATCGAATCCTTTACAAAGGCTTAAGCCGTAACTCTGTTTGTTGGACAATTTGTCTCATGGTCCTTTAAGTTTTACTTTGATTTGTTTTTTTAACTAGACATTTGTTAATTAGATACTTTTTTTGGGTTTAATTGAATTTTATGACAATTGAAGGTACAAAGCATTTTTTACTTTACTTTAGATCTTTGAACATATTTTAGTATTAGTTTAAACAATGGTATCCATTTGGAATAGCAAAATGAAAACGGGTTCAGAAAAAAAAAAAATGGCACTAATTGAGTGGTATTAAAACGGAATTAATCGTGTTAAAAATGTTTTGTTTCTCGATCTATAAGTGTAAAAAACACATAATATATTCAACACAAGATATCTATACGTGTTGAAAATGTTTTGTTTAAAGATGAGTGGACTTTAATAAAAACAAGTGGAATTTTCTTCTACTTGTTTTTATTTAAGTTAGTTAAACAACAGTAGATGTTGTTTTTCACAACATCTACTGTTGTTTAACTAAGTTTCCTTCCACCTTGTGTTTGACATTCATCCATCCAAATGTGATAAGGCGATTATTTCATTGTTTGATGATAAAATATCAAAACAAATAACCGGTATGGAAGCAAACAATAACAAAAATATAAATAGATGTGAAATACGAGATTTTGATCGTGGAAACTTCCATAAGTATTATGGAGGCACATTGGTACGTTGATAAGCCGGTATCATCGGCTAGTGGTTCACGCTCAGAGCATGGACAATGGACATCATAGCTTGGAATCATTGCAAGAGCCCAGAGTGCGAAAGGGCTTTATGCAGTAGCAAAATGTGGACTATTCAGAAATCTTTTCTCCTGTAGTTAGGCATTCAACATTGAGAATACTCAAACGAATACTGTTTGCATTATCTGTTAAGCTAGAGTTAGATATTACACACCTGGATATCACTACAGCTTCTGAAAGGGACCTAGAGCAAACTATTTACCTACATGCAAATATCAGTTGATTTACGAAGTTCCGGCATAAAGTCCCTTGAGCCATCTGGCCAAAAGTTGCGTAATTGCTAAATATTTTTTTTAGACAAAAGTATTACTAGCACGAAAAAATCAAATGTTGATAATGATGTTCATGAATCTATAATAAACATATATTTTTTTCAAACCTATTAACCTGGCCGTCACCGAGAAGTAGGCTTCAGAAAGTCAGTTTTCGGGCGCTTGGGCCTTAACATAATTACGAAGTACTTAAATTGAAGAAAGCTATATAATTATGGTTTAAAGCAGTCCACAAGGGCGTGGTATTAGAAAGTTGATAAAGGTCTTACACACTAAGATTGGATAGGATACAAAGAGAACGATAGCATTGTATGTCGATGATTTCTTTTTGTTTACTAATGATGATATTAAGTGTAATAATTTAAAAAAGGTATTATATTAATATAAAACTCCTCATCTATCTCACAACGCCATCTAGTCTCAAGCTAAGCAGAGCTTGTGTTAAGAGTACTAGACAACTGATAAACATACTTATATATTTCTAAATACATACATACTATAGATAAATTACACCCAGACACAGAACAAATGATCATGCTATCACATAAAGATTTGTCCTGGATGGGAATCGAACCCACGACCTCCAGCATAGCAGTCAGGGTCACTAAACACTAGACCAACAGGCCTGTCTGTATTATTGTCATCAAACTTCAAATTAAAGTATCTAGGGCAGGTTAAACATTATTTAGGGATGATATTGACAAAGTTAATGGCACGGTAACATTAAGTCAAGGAAATTATGTTAATCAGTTATTAAAAAGATTTAACATGACAGATTATAAGTCAGCACTTCAGCAGATACGTGGGCGCGATCGGTGGCGGCGATGTCTCGCGCCGAGTCTTGGTATAGGCCATGGTCCGGAGCGAGGAGTGGCAGGCGATCGCCTCAAAGGCTAGCAAAAGAGGAGGCCAATCAGGCAACGGCACTCACGACCGAGACACCGCCGGGATTCCGATTCCGATTTCCGGCCAACGTAGGCGCGGGCTTACGACGGACGTCTAGCATTGGGCAGCTCGCTCGGAAACTGTCCGATCGAGCCCAAGGAGTTGTCAGCAACAGCAGGGGCCCAGCTGGGTCGAAGCCTACTGGGGTCAGGTTCTAGTTTCGAAAGGGAGGCTTGGCTCCGGTATGAAAGGCAAGAATAAACGGCGTGGGTTTTATAGTTAGTAAGAGTCTGACACTGTCTCCCGCTCCGCCCAAAGGCGGGGGATGTCATTTGGATGATTTACCCACCAAAAACAAAAACCCTATACTTTACGAAAAAAATATACACTTTTATTACGACTCATAAAATAATAACATTATTAATAACTCGTATTGACAAATTACATTTATGTAAATACAAAAATTATTTAAGGTTGCTTTAAGTCATTATGGTTAAATAAAAAAAAAATCGTAAAAACCGTATAAGTATCGAAAATATAATAGTGCATTTTTATTACCTAGAATTCAATTTATCTTCAGACTTGCTCAGGTTTTGAACACAATTGGAAAAAACTTCCGAAATTATTTAGTCTTTATAAACATTGAAAGCTTTTCAAGATAAAAGTTGATGGAATTACTTATTAAAATTCCATCAACTTTTATTTTATCGAAATATTATGAAAAATAAATAAAACTTTTCTAGGGTACCTAAAATCGCTCTTTATGGACGACTATATTTTGGTACATCAATCAAAAACATACAGGGTGTAAGGGAAAGGTTGCTCAGTAGACGAAACCGAACAACCTTCCACAAGATTTTTTTTTTCAAGAAACTAAAACAAAAATATGATAGATAATAATAAACCATTGTGAATTGTTAAAATGTCGGTCAGTGACAGAAGTGAAGCTAAGTTGCACGTTCCAAAGAGTAGATATCTAAGGTGAAGAACGTGCAAGAAACCCTAGGGATCATTATTATAAGTTATTTATAGGTTAACATCTAGGGCGTCAAAAACACCTCTGTCGAGTCACAAAAAGATTTAGCTGTTATTATGTCTAGCGACCGACGGTCCAACGTCAAAACAATGTTGTTGCATGGGTGTGAGACGTGGAAGGTCACAAAGGACATCTCACATCCAGTCCAAGTCGTTAAATATATATAAATAATAATTTATTTGTTGTTTGTTTATGGTCAGTTACCAACCGCTGCCTTTGCCGTATTCTCGGTATTTACTGGCCCGAGAAAATCTCCAATACAAATCTGTGGAAGTGGTCCGGTAAAACTCCGATCGACCAACAGATTAGACGCCGCAAGTGAAACTGGATCGGCCACACGTTCCGAAGGAACCCTGAGCATATACCGAGACAAGCCCTAGACTGGGATCCTCAAGGAAAGAAAGCATAAGCAATAAGCAAACCTGGCGATGAACGGTCATCGCAGAGGCGGAGAATCGCGCGAAGCTCTAGACCGACGCCTGCCCTAGAGGACACTGAAACTTAAGTAAGTCATGTCTAGCGACCTAAAATACATTGACGTCATTGGATGTCATTGGATATCTATATATATAAAAGAAAGTCGTGTTAGTTACACCACTTATAACTCAATAACGGCAGAACAGATTTGGGTGAAAATTGGTAGGGATGTAGCTTAGAGCCAGGAGACGGACATAAGATGGTAGAGTAGGGTAGAGTAGGGTAGAGTAGGGTAGAGTAGGGTAGAGTAGGGTAGAGTAGAGTAGGGTAGAGTAGGGTAGAGTAGAGTAGAGTAGAGTAGGGTAGAGTAGAGTAGAGTAGGGTAGAGTAGGGTAGAGTAGGGTATAGTAGGGTAGAGAAGGGTAGAGTAGGGTATAGTAGTCTGAAGTAGGGAAGAGCGGGAGCGAAGCCGCGCGGGCAAAAGCTAGTTACATATATAATATTCTATTATCAAATGACATCCAATGACGTCAAGAAAACAAATTCGAAACTATGTTATTTGCAAGGCATTCAAATCCCTGACAACTAAAAAGTTTGTTAGGGTGTGGAATACCTGCATAAGACCTCTTTTGGAATACGGGTAATAAGGGATGCAGTCGGTGTGCAGTTCACACGACTGCGATCGGACCGCACGTTTGGTTTGCAGTTCTATTGCAGTTGTGTTTGCAGTTCTATTGCAGTCGTGTCAACTGCATTCAAACTGCACTTAAACTGCAATTTGCAGTTGGATCGCAGTTGAAATGCAGTTCGTCTGTTTAGACCCTAACATCTGGGACCCTTAATTTTAAAAAGGACATCATTCTGCCCGACAACATTCAAATAAGGGCAACACAAATGGCAATCTATCCAACGAAAAGCGCCTTAAAGAAGTTGACCGGAACAACGTAGACAAAGGGGTAGGCTTATTGAAACTTATAAAACACTCACAGCATACTACCTGAAGGATGAGCCCAGCCTTCAAGACCACACACTGAATGCCAACAAACATTTACATGGACATTCTCTCAAGATGTGGAGAAATGCATCCAGAAAGAAACCATTGAAGTAATTTCTATCTAACCGAGTTGTAACAACATGGAACAGGCTCTCGGAAAGTGTAGTGAAAGTTCCCACTTTGAAACGCTTTAAAAATCGCTTGGACAAATTAAATGTCTCCAAACTATTTGAAATATATGCATATTATTAACTAATAGCTCCTAGTGTGTCTTTGTAAATAATAATAATATTTCTTATCGATTCTAATATGGAAGCATAACGTAAATAAATAATGAAAAAAAAGTAATAAATTTAAATTGAAAATTAAAAATTTAAATTGAATAGATTTTATTTTGGAAGTCGACGAAATAACACCGACTTCCGAAATTTAAGTATTTTTTTTTACTTTTCAGTGCTTTTTTACGTTGAGGTCGGTTTAATTATTTTTTGTAAAAAGTTTTTTATTTTTCACTTTTTAGTTATGGTACCACCACTAAAAAGTACCCCTCAGCCAAAACTTAAATATCTTATAGCCAAAGTGCATCTAATAACGATTCTAATAACCCCAAACATGATTAGATTACATTGATTTACCTTCCGGCTTCATCACCGATACATCCCCTCCACCTTTTCTTTCAGTCAGTCATCGACTACTCGTATAAACGAAGCAATTTTACTTGTTACGACACTTTTGCTGTGATCCTATTGTATTGTATTTCTGTTCCATATCTTCGAAGTTCATGATCGGATCATTCATATAGGACCAACTTGGAACCTTTCAATCATACCTTATAATCAATAATTTTCAAAAACCGGTCCGAGATATCGGTGACGTTAATCTGAAATATCGGTGAAAATACATTAAAAAAAAACGTACATTCAGCCGAACATAGAACCTCCTCCTTTTCGAAGTCGGTTAAAAAGTCAATGACTTCTAAGATATTACTAGTCTCAACTGACGGCGTCCGTTCACCTATTTCACATAAGGGATAGTTGTCTAATCTATATAAATTGCGTTTGAGATAGATGACCCACCGAGAAACAGGACAACAGTTTTTCTTCATATATATCTATACTAATATTATAAAGAGGAAAACTTTGTTTGTTTGGTTGTAATGAATAGGCTCAAAAACTACTGGACCGTTTTTAAAAATCCTTTCACCATTCGAAAGCTACATTATCCACGAGTAACATAGGCTAAATTTTATTTTGGAAAAAAATAGGGTTCCGTAATATATTTGGTTTTTTCGGACAGAAGGTGCCAGAAAAGTTACTTATTTTGCGCTGCCTAAACTATAAAAGATAGAACCACAAAATGTTCTAATTAATTGTAGATCTTATAAATATCTACAAAAAAGTTCGCGAAACACTATACCTATCTATGTCGAGTGAGGCACAACAACCATTTTTTTATTTAAAAATCTTGAATTTTTTTTGGACTACATTTAAACGCATTTATTTTACTCATGCTATTAATCCTTATCAAAATAAATTATTTCATCACTAAGTACAGTTTATGTAGATAATATTTGGTCTTTAAATGATTAAAATTGGACGTTTGATTTTGAAGTTATGGCAAAATTCAAATATTACGATTTCTGCTGCACGGCCCGTTGCGAAGTGAGCGACACCAAGGCGCGGGTGCGCGTGCGGGAGGGGAGTTTAGATCTATGAGTAAGGTACCCACGCGGCTCAGGCGCGATGTTGGCTCCCTACGCAGCCGTCGTGCGCGAAGACTAATAATTTTTGTGCGATTTTTTTTAGATTTCGTTCTTAAAACTATACCTACGCAAAAGTTCTTCTCAGAGCTAAACAACAGTTCTTCTCAGAGCTAATCAACAGTTCTTTCAGGGCTAACCAACAGTTCTTTTCAGGGGTAACCAACAGTTCTTTTCAGGGCTAAACAACAGTTCTTTTCAGAGCTAGAATATTATATAAAAAAGTTTGTATTATATATAAAAAAAAGCTTAAATGGGCGTCATCAGCAGGCTTAAAGTCACCCAAAGGGCAATGGCAAGGGCGATGCACGGAGTTTCCTTGCGTGATCATATCAAAATTGAAGATATCCGCAGGAGAACCAAGGTTACCGACATAGCACGAAGAATCGTCAGACTTAAGTGGCAGTGGGCACATTGCTCGCAGACTTTGAGGCGTGGCTGGAAAGACCTCACGGCATCCTTACCTTCCGTATGACGCAGGTACTCACCGGACATGGTTCGTTCGGGACTTTCCAGCACACGATTCATGCGGAAGTGACGCCCGGGTGTCGCCACTGTGCGGAACGCCCGGAGGACACGGTGAAGCACACAGTAGAGGTGTGCCCTGCTTGGGCGGAGCATCGCCGTGCCCTGGTGGGGGCGATCGGCGGCGGAGACCTCTCGCGCCGGACCTTGGTTGAGGCCATGGTCCGGAGCGAGGAGGAATGGCAGGCGGTCGCCGACTTTTGCGAAGCAGTAATGCTCGCAAAGGAGGCCGAACGCATCAGGCAACGGCGTTATCGCCGCCGCCGCCGGGATTCTGATCCCGATTTCCGGCCACCGTAGGCGCGGGCTTGCGGACAGTGAGCAATGGATAGCTCGCTGTCCGGCCCTCCGGTAACTGTCCGGACCAAGCCCAAGTCGTCGACGGCGCGCACTGTTCCCGCGCGCCTCAAGGAGTTGTCAGCAACAGAAGGGACCCAGCCGGGTCAAAGCCTACTGGGGCCAGGGTCATCCGAAAGGGCGCTCGAGCCCCGGTATGAAGGCTAGAAGGAACGGGGTGGGTCTTTTAGTCAGTAAGAGTCTGACACTATCTCCCGCTCCGCCCAAGGACGGGGGATGTCAATGCATGATTTTTTCCCACCATAAAAAAAAAAACATTGATCGCAGAACAGATGGTCGATGGGGACGGCGCCAACGTACCGGAAGACACTGCTTTGGAAAGGCTTCCACCAGATTGATCGATGAACTGGTGAGGGAATCCGATGGATGCGACTAGACGCACAGGACCAGCCGTTACGGCGACACTCGGGGGAGGCCTATGTCCAACAGTGGGCATCTTTTGGCTGACAATTCCAAAGGTTCACATATTCGTTCTTAAATTTATATCAATAACGTACAATATTGATGACGAAACAATAGACCATATACTAAATACTAACGTAACTTTTATCGAAACTTAAATCCATAGGTAAAATGGTGGTCTTATCGTTGACAGCGATATCTACCAGATACCCTTTGGATGGACTGTCTGTAAGAATTTAAAAATAAGGGTGCTACTATCCAGAATTGATTTAATAGATTACAACCTCGGGATGCATTTGACAGAAAAGGAGAAAAAGATATGTTCTGTATTTTAAAATATAAGAGTATATAAATTATCCTAAATATAATATTATAAATGTGGATGTTTGTTACTTAATCACGCAAAAACGGCTGAACGGATTTGGATGAAATTTAGAATGCATATAACCTTTGACATGAAAAAGAACATAGACTACCTTTTATCTCGATTCCTTAAGTACCTAATGTCACGCGGGCGAAGTCGCGGGCAAAAGCTAGTATTATATATATCGTTAGCAGCCTCGGCACTAGGGAGTGTTCTCCCCACTGCGGTATTGCCTGAAAGACACCGTCTAGTTATTAATATACAAATAGCTCTTGTGGATATTCTCTAGGCTTCTATAGAAATCAAATAGGTGTAAAACAAATCTAGTAACCTCTAAAAATCTTCTATTTTACGTGAACTTTGGCCCTCCATAACGTACTATATAAATTAAAAATAAAAAAGTACATGAATAGAAGCCTTGCACATTTAATCGAGATTCTGAATGACGAATTTTTTTCTGAAAAACCTCTATAAGGATAAACACACATTCTAACGAATAAACACGTATTTCCTCGAACAAATTTTGTGAAATATTCGACTAAATAACGGAATTACCGAATGCTAAAAGAGTTTTCAGGCGTTAACTCTTTCTTTTTACATTGCCTTTTCATCAAACATCGCCATGCTCGATGTTGACGATAGGCGAGTGGAAAAGGACTCTCTGTTATAATATATAAGTAGCAGAATCTTTTTACCCAAAGTAAAGATAGCCCTAGAAATTTTACTAGCAATGCCTTATTCCACAGCTACAATCACATGATTACCTATTTAACACACGTAGATGCGTAAAAACATGGCTAAGATCGACTATGACCGAGGATAGACTAAATGGGCTTTGCATGGTACCATCGCTGTCATTTATGTCATATCACTTAAAATTTTTTTGCTTGAATCCTGCGGCGCGGCGCCAAAACGGCGCCTTTGAAGTTTTCGTTTCGATTGCTAGCAAAAATAAACTTAGCTGTGGTCAGGCTGAAGTGTCTTCGATGGTACATATAAAATTTGTTAACGCGATTAGCGCGTAGCGATTTTTTAACGGAAGACGTCATAAACCGTTTCGCTGTAGACCTTCGAAAGTTGCTGTTAAAATAGCTATTGTATACGTAATTAAAGAATTTATATAAAAAAAAATATCTAATTCAATTTACGTTTATTTGACTAATAGCTTATAAAAATCCGATTTGCCCCATGCTGGGGCATCTCTCCTGATGCTACACTAACCGATATCGCTGGTTACAGACACGATGTAATGAACTATCATTCAATTAATCTCTTTGATTCCTAAAAAAATAGTTCATTTGATTTGAAACAGATAAATTTCGCAGATTTTTCTTATACGTTCAAAGTTCTGTTCATAAAATTGTACGCGCTCTTTTCGTTATAAATCACTAGCTTTTGCCCGCGGCTTCGCTCCCGCTGTTCCCTACTTCAGCCTACTATACCCTACTCTACCCTATCCTACTCTACCCTACTCTACCCTACCCTACTCTACTCTACTCTACCCTACTCTATCCTACTCTACCCTACTCTACCCTACTCTACCCTACTCTACCCTACTCTACCCTACTCTACCCTACTCTACCCTACTCTACCCTACTCTACCCTACTCTACCCTACTCTACCCTACTCTACCCTACTCTACCCTACTCTACCCTACTCTACCCTACTCTACCCAACCACACTCTACTCTACTCTACCCTACTCTACCTACTCTACCCTACTCTACCCTACTCTACCCTACCCTACTCTACCCTACTCTACCCTACCCTACTCTACTCTACCCTACCCTACCCTACCCTACTCTACCCTACTATACCCTACTCTACCCTACCCTACTCTACCCTACTCTACCCTACCCTACTCTACTCTACCCTAAAAAAAAAAAAAATTAAAAAAAAAGTATCCTATGTCCGTCTCCTGGTTTTAAGCTACCTCCCCACCAATTTTCAGCCAAATCGGTTCAGCCGTTCTTGAGTTATAAGTGGTGTAACTAACACGACTTTCTTTTATATATATAGATTATATTATTATATATATTAACTTCTCCCGCTCTGAGTGGAGCGTGAGGGAGTGTCAGACTTTTAGTCCCGTATTACAGAACATCGCTCATTACCAGAGATCGGAGTAGGTAGATTGATTTAAGGTCGTTGACGTCAAATGTAGAGGATAATAATATGGATATGCCTCCAAAATACCGGAACTTCATATTTATTGTGATATTTGTTTCGGAATTTTGAAATTAGCACGAATTTGTGTTTAAGATTAAAAACGTATTAATAATATCAATCTACGCTGCCAGTGTGAAAGAAATCAGTATTTTATTTTATACAAATTAAAAATAATTGTTCATTGAATTCAATCAATCATTCATATAATAAACGATTTTGTTAGCCTATCTGTACGTTTTTTATTTTATTTTATTCCATAATTCCAATCCCGGAACTTTTTCCGGTACTTCCCGCACATTATGGATAAAATGGCATGCGCATTACGCTATTGCAAATCTTGTTATGGTAAAATTGTTGGACCTAACTTCGGTTTATTTTTGTAAATATTCTTGGTATTTACGCAGTAATTAATTAAAATTCAACAATTTCCATGAATAGTTCTAGAACATTAGCTGATTTAATGATAGCGCCATCTATTGCTGAAAAGTTTAACCTTACCTAGCACACACCAGTGGCGTAGCGTGTGGTTTCGCCGCTTGGGGTCGACCAGAAATACGCCACCCTTTGTTGTTTATTATGTTTAAGAACACCAGTATTAAGAACGATTGCAGGTATACCGTCGGGGCCACTAGCTTTATTCTTACGTACGTCTTTCTGATGGATACGAATATCCGACATACTCGTCACGTACCAATCAGGGGAAACAGGAGGCGGTGCGTAACCGGAATTCAGACGCGAAGATTCCGATTCCGATAAGAGAGGCAATTAACTCTTTGAATGTCGTAATTAGAGACACAATAGAAGAACAATTACCTTATGTTGGACAGTGTAACTTAAGACATTCGAAAGGTTAAGTTTGCTTTCTCCTCAGCGGTGTGAGCCAGGGACCCGTCGGATTTCAGCAGTGGCGGAGGTAAGGGCCGGCAGAAGTTCGATTCACTCGAGTTTGCCGGGGACTAAAACGCTTTACTACCAACGGGGTTTGTTTCCTATTCGGCCAATGTGGTCAAACTGAGACCTCCCCAATACCTTAAGAATCACGTCACTTGCCTTGCGCATACGAGCATTGACCCAAGGTCGGTATGCGCGTGTTTAATCGCGTCAGCGTGAACACACTCAGGGTGAGTTGCACCATTTAACTATAACGATAACAAAGCCGTTAACAGTTGTCAAATCGTCGAATTGACCAATAGGCGGCCGTTTCACGGCTGGTTAAAGTTTGGTTATCGTTAGTTAAATGGTGCAACTCACCCTCAGTGCAAAGTCATAGTTGAGCTTGGTCCGACATTGTTATGTCAGAGAATGAACTTGGATTAATAAAAAGCAATATACCGGCTGCAGCATGCAGGGTAGACTTAACATTGACATCAAAATTTGCTTGGCACGTACGTAACATTCCGCTCACAATTTCGAATATCTAAAGATTTTTTTCCAAATAAATTAATTGGCGCTCTCTGCCGCCCCCTTTCGTATGCCGCCTGGGGCCATGGTCCGCCCTCCCCTTCCCAAGCTACGCCACTGGCACACACTGAAGCTTCTACCACGAGCTCGTAACGTGATCTATTTTACGACCTAAACCGAACTGTTAGATCCTTTTTCGTTTGTACCACTGACATTTTAACATATCATAGTAAACATAGATGAGAATAAGTACAAGTATGGTAAAGCCCCTGGCCACCTACCGAGCAATAGTTTAATCTATACAAATTTTGACAAATTTAATTCGCGTGATTACTATTGCTATTCAATGCTAGATGGCGTCACTAAGAGATAGGATGACAGTTTTTTAAGACATTTCTCCTGATAGCCGCTCTATAAATAATCTTTAAAAGTTTTTACCAAAAAAACTTTATATAATGTTTAAACAAAACCAACAAGAATACCTACACCACTTCTAATAATTTATGTAACTGAACAAGTACATAGTGGCATTACAGCACAGTCACTATCAGTATCACCAATCAAACACTTAAGCATATAACTATCATCAATGTAATCAAACTCACATGGGATATGATAAATATAAAGGTGATCAAACCACATCCCGAACGCATACACTAACCTACTTCCGTAAGCCTTTATTAATACACATATTTTTATCAATAAAGAGCACCGTTAATAAAACAAATTCAAAATATAAAAGTAACAACAAAGTGCAATGCTGTCAACAATAGTTTTCACCATCTGTTCTAATTATTAGAAAAAAACTTACTGCGGTCTTAGGGCATTGCCAACTGCTTTCAGAACTGCCAATACAGGATAGTGGATGCAGCAAAAAACCAAAATAAATTACACATCAACAGTTTTAACACGCATTTCAAATAATGTTAAACTTTATTTTTGTAAACAATTCCTCAAAACGTTAGACAGTTGGCAGACGTCAATACGTCATAGGTACCACGATATCGTGTGATATAAACTCACTCAAGCTACAAAGAGAATATTTGTTTGTGGGGCGTGCGGGGAGCCCGGGGAGTGAAGAAACTTGAATCAAAACGTCAACGTCAGTGGGTCGCCAAACGTCAATCCCGCGTTCCGTATTGCGAAACCAGGATCTTGCACATCCTATTACGGACTAACTGGATTATCTACCTACGAAACAATTTTACAATCTCCAATCTTTATTTCCACAATATATAGGTAAGTTCATAAATAAGTTCATATTTGATAATTACCAGCAAAAGGGGAAAAATGTACCGAGCAAGATAACGACAACGAAGTAATATGTCCTTTTCTAAACCCCCTCTAACAGATAACTATTATACTAGTCAGAGACTTAGGGCAGGCGCCGGGCGCCCACTGCCAGCATGGCACGGCAAAAGATTTTAGTTCTATTTCATTTCTAAATCTCAATCTCGATTTGAAGTCTCCTGCCTTTAGTTTTTCTATACTACTTGTATTTTATAAGGATGTAATTTCAAATCAAGCCGTAAAAGGAGACGGTTTTTTTTGGGCCCACTATTAAACGGTAACGTATATTAATCATATTTCACATGGAAAAAGTGGTCACCATATTATAATTAATAAACCAAAAATTATATAGAAATATAACCGGAATAGTGAAATAATAGTAAAAAAGTGTTACGGCAAAAAATGCTTGATTAGGAGTTTTTAGGTTCACTTTAACATGAAAATAAAATGTTACTATGGTGCGCAACGGTAGTGACATTGGCTTTGAATACGTTTAAAGATATAATAATTAATTGGTACAGTGAACTTGTTTTTAATGATGTTATTAACGGCTAACACAAATATCAAGTATAATAACGTACTTTAAAAATCACCGTGAATTGAAACGTAATTAATAGCCTGTTGCAGATGCTCTGTGGTCCAGTTTCTAACAGTTTGACTGTTTGACACTGACAATCTAACAGACAACATTATCCCTTAGTTCCGAATTACCTACGTCAAAAGCGATTACACCGCGAATCCGCCCGAATTTAATAGTCACAAAATATAAGGACTATTGAGTACTGTCTGTGACGTTGCGCGCTGGTCAGATTCGCGATATAATCGCTTTTGACGCAATTTGGAACGCGGGGTATTATTGTTTTTCTTTCTTTCTTTTCGTGTTTGGTTTACAGTCTGTCAAGAAAGTCATGAAAAGAAGGGAGGGCGCCACCATCATTAAACATGGTATCCCAATAAATTTCGACTAAAAGATATTGATACTTTTATTTATAAAATAATAATTACCGATTTACGGTCCCTTTACTGCCGTGTAGGTACATTATTTTACCGATCTATCTGACACTCGTCTAGCTATTTAATACATGCTTGCAAACGTGTTTAGACTTTCGTTGGTAGTGCCTCCCTATAAATAAAAGTACTAACTCTGTCGTAGTGGCGAACAACATTTTTATTAGAACTACTTTTCATTCAAGTGACGTTTAATTTTAACTGATACATAATTGTTATAGTGGTTCTCATTTATTTATTAAAACTTCATCCAACACAAAAGTACAAAGGCGGAGTTAATGCCTTAGGCATTCTCTACCAGTCTGAATTTTGTTTTATAAACATTGCGACGAAACCATACTTCTCTATTTGCTTATTAGGATAATTATATGTTTATCCCACGTACCTACACGAAGAGTTTATCAAAACAGACATTCTTCTGAATATCTGGTTTTATATTCATAAGAATGTCTGGTTTGATCAACCCTTGTTTTCGTCCTTTCAGCTACTAGCATTTATGTACTTACTACAAAGTGCAAATCACGATGTTTTGCCTCTCTGCACTGCCGTCAGCATGGCGCTGAGAATTGATAGGTATGAGCTCATTGCAAAAATAAAAAGTTTATGAAATAAATCTTTATTAATTCATTAAACCCCAAGCGAACGCCGGCGTTCGCGCACCTATTGTCTTTCAATTGTGTCTGTCATTATCACGATTGACAGGTTAATCCGAATCCAAATAATCAGAGTCGAGGTATTCGACTCCAGAAATGTTACTTGAAACTTCTTCAAAATGCTACCGGCCAACATCTGACTCGTAGTTTGTTTCGTAGGTCGGCCTTTCCTGTGTTTTCTAAGCGTTGAAAATTTATCTCCATTCTTCATGCCTTAGTCCACAATGCGTCGAACTGTACTTTCGGAAACACCTGAAGTCAATAAAGATAATTATGTTAAATATACAAATACATTTATCAACCTAAATAAAAAACACCAAAATATCAAAACCGTTAAGTGGTAGTATAATAAATCGTAGGTAAATTTCATAACCTTAGCAAGACATAAACAATGTTAAAGATAGATAAATTGTACTTAAAAACAGAAGATTGTTAAAACATTATATTTCCGTTAGTGTGTTAAACTTTAGAATAAATTTACGTACCGGTTAACTTTGCTGTTCGACCATAAACATCGTCTTTGTTCGTCCCAGCACTCCCACCTTGAATTTCGGCCATACACCCTTGAAAAACTTTAAATATAATTTGTCTCGCACCGCTTTTATAAACATTTCGATTCAGTTTTTGTATATTAACGCTTACACGATTAAAAAAACTCGAAATAGCACCGAAATATTATAAAAAATCAACCACACAGATACGACGTGACAGTTCGGTACTCAGCTTAACAATTATTCAGTGTTGCCAGTATTAGCAAAAACAGTAGTTCCCAAAACATTCTTTTCATGACTTTCTTGACAGACTATATATTCGTAATTCGAAAGATTTTATGAAAATGGCATCTGTAGATACAATGCATAATCCACAAAGCCGTTACATCAATTGTGCAGCACGGTTTCAAAGGAAAGTGCGCCAACTTGTGTGTATGTGGATTTCTCGCGAGGTGAGTGTTTATGTTACCCACCCAATCATTACTGGGAGGAACACATCCCAATCCCGCACGTTGAGCTCTTCATACTATTTATGCTTAGTGTGAGTTCAAAGTTTGACCCCACATCCACCTTCTCCACCAATATAACATGCCTACCTACTTTTTTAGTTACACCCACTAGATGCCGTTTGTGAAAACTGCTTAATGATATTACAAGAATGTATTCAAACTGGTAATTCAGTGAGAGGATTCGGACATAGGAATATTTGCATCTCATATGAACTTACACACTTTTTTTTAACTAACTCCAGTCATGCCTTTCCCCAAGTAGGATCTGGTCTTTCACTAAAATATTCGTAGTAAAGGTACAAACACACACAAACACTACATTAGGCTGCTTTTTAACAAAATATATCAAGACTTTATTTGCAATACTAATGATCTATTTTCTCAGGTGGAACGTTAGAACAAGTCTGTATGGCTATCTCAGCCTGCAGGCTGAGAGCTTCCCGAGCTGTGCGTAGAAACAGGCAACAGGATGAAATCCGGGATATGAAAATACAGCCATTGGATGATGAACACAGCAGTAACTTCCCGCAACCACCTCCTATGTCTATGGCTGTTACACCTGCTATACACAGAGGAGTACCAACAATTACTATGTCTAGTTACAAGCGTGTTGCTTTTACTTCCAGCCACTGTATATTTAGTCTGTCAATGATTCTAGTTCAAATAATTATCTTTTACGAGTCAGGATACAATTAAGGTACACTAGTAGGAAAACTTAATTATGTACATATTTATATTCTAGTTGGCACCACCCCATCAATTACAAACACTAGAGCTGCTCTTGCTGGATACTGTTGTAACTGTTTAGTGGGCAGACGTACTGTTGGCTGTTGTGCACATGTGATGTGTATAGTGTGGTTTTTATCTTGGACTCGGCAAGAAGATGAGGTAGAGCCACCTACATCTTTCTTAGATGAAATTCTGCTTTTAAGAAATGACTTTGAAAATGATGATGATGAACAGTAATAAATACTTCTTGTGACGTACCAATAATGTGTTTTTTTCTCTCCTTACATATCACCTTAGGGCCGGCGCCCATTGCCGGCATGGCGCGGCATGGCACGACAAAGGATTTTATTACAAATCAAGTTATTTTGAATCTTATTTCAATAAGTCTAGAATTTATGTTACTTTATTTCCACACCACGATACCTAGACGCGCCGCGGCATACTGTGGCATGCCGCGGCGCGCCATTACATTTCGCGAGACGTAATGTGTCACTTTGTGTCAAGGAATTATAATTGCCAATAGTTGAAATATGGTTGAAACTTGCACAGCGGTCATTTCGGTTAATGTGGTCCGGTCGATGCGCTGGGGTAAGGGAAGCAAAAGACGCACTTGCGCGCGCGTTTTTTTTTTGTCTCTCACACTGACCGAGCACGGCAAGAGATTAGCAAAACTGATTGATGCAGGAGTGGCTGGGCTATCAGTACGATGCCACAGCATTCTGCGAGATGCCAAGGCATGCCGTAGCGCGACCTACCGTGCCATGTCGGCAGTGACCGCCGACCCTTATTATTTTAAGTTAACAGTCAGTGGTCGGCAAAAGCCGCGCTATTTCGAAATATATCTTTCGAAACATATATTTCGATATAGATGTATATTTTCATGAAGAAGTCTATCAAATCGTGTAAATCACATCAAAATCTATCACGTAGTACAGATGTGACTTTGTTTTATACTATATATTATTGAACAGTGCACTATTTTGACTTAAAATACCAAGAACACCTATCCACTCATTAGACAATCGCTCTTGTGAGATTTTAGGTTACTATGAGAGTCATGTTTTGACTGCCGTATTTCACAGTATTCCGGTTAGTTATAGTTTTGCTAATATTACCACTCTAATCTAGAGATTATAAGGAATAAACTAACGTGCATTTCATTGATATACGCCAAAATTTGTAGTGGGCCCAAACTCCAAACAAAAAAACTGACTCCTTTGTTGTTATTTCGTTAGGGACACTCTCAAAGTTGTTGAACGTTTTTGCTCCGACATTCGTGGATTCGCGCGTACAGATTTACGAACTCGCCAAATGTTTTCGTTGTCCGTGATATTCTTTGGCGACCGCGAGCTGATGATTAACTTGTTGGGTGGGGTGATACGATTAATACTAGATAATAATAGATACAACCAAAAATACCATTTACAGCAAAGTTTCTGCAAATTTATTCTATAATAAATTAACTTAATAAATAAAAAATAAATAAAGCTGAATTATACGATTTGCCATGTTATTAAAAATGCAAAGAACTTTGTTCAGATCAACTGATTTGTTCTTTTCTTTTTCAACGGTCAGAAATACCATACCAGCCATTCTCTCGTGACCCATAATAACAGCCTTTGAGGCATAGTGATTGTTAAAGTTGAAAATGTACATTCGCACACTGCAGTGCTATCTCCAAACATTTTATGTCCTACTAGCTGACCCGGCGAACTTTGTACCGCCTAATAGTTATGTTGTGATACCTTTTTGCTAAGCTGTCGACTCTACCCCACTCTATTCTACTCTACCGTACTCTAACCTACTCTACTCTATTCTACCCTACTCTACCCTTCTCCACCCTACTTTAGCCTACTCTACCCTACTCTACCTTACTCTACCCTACTCTACCCTACTCTACTCTACACTACTCTACCCTACTCTAGCCTACTCTACCCTACAACACTTCACATAAACCATCTACTAAATAGTCCGAATAAAGCCTAAACATTTGATTTGGATAGGTCAGGCTCACCTTGAGTTATAAAATTACAACGAAAAATGGCATAGATTTTTATATAATAATATTTTAGAGATGTATAAAGATTAGATCTTTGGTCCTATCACCACAGATGCAAAAAGTTCATATCTGTCTTTGAACGCCTCTCGTTGCCTGTAAAAATGCCACTGATTCTAAAATCGGCCTTGGTACAGGCCATACTACTATAAGACCATAAGACAACCGGCTGAAAAATATTGTTTGAGAAGGCTTTTTTCGAGTAAAGCTGCCGTGGCTGGATGTGGCTTAAAAATCGTGGTATCTAAGCCAAAAACATTACATTAAAAAAAAAAACATAGTATTGATCGGCAATGTCAAAGCCAAAATTAATGGGTGATTAATGGTTGCTTTGCTTCTATTTAGAGTCACGGAGTATTTTGTAATTTATTGAAAGCATTGTATTAGTACACTTAGTTCAGGACGTTCGTGTCATCTTATTTCCTCTCAGGCGAATTTTTATCAGGTTTCTTACTTTGTAATCAATATGGCACTCTTAGTTTCTAATAGTTTTCAGAAACATAAAATATATATAAGCACATATTAATTGAAATTAAATTGTATACGACACGTTCAACTTAAATAGTTGTTAATTTGCTAACGAATATGTCCGTGCCACCAGTTAGCTACAGTGTTCCACCGCCGCAGCTGAACATGCCACCACCGGTTCCAATACCTCCGAGTGTGCCGCCTCCACAGGTATTCAACCTACCACCACCTTACGCGCCGCCGCCCTACTGCCCCATGGCAACCTTCCCTCCTATGAATGTACCTCCGCCTACCACATTTTATCCCATGGTGCCAATAGACGTACACTCAGTTCCGCCACCATATTTCGTAGCGCCAAACGACTATTCCAGCGTGAATCCAACACCAAGCACCTCTCAAGAATATAACGAGTCTCTCTCAATATGTTCTGAAAAATCGAAATCAGGTTATAGAAGGAATTCCATTGATGAATACTCTCGTCAATCATCAAAACGAATTTATTCTCCTGATCGTGAGAAAAGTTATGATAGAGAACATGAAAGAGAAAAAAGATACCATGAATTTAGGTACAGTCGCAGTCCAAGTCGTCACCGGCACGACAGGCAGTACCGTAGCCCTAGTCGTTACAGGTATGACAGGCAGTACCGTAGCCCTAGTCGGCACAGGCACGACAGCCAGCGCAGTCCAAGTCGTCAAAGATACGAAAGGCGCCGCAGCCTTAGTCCAAGTCATCATAGGTCTGAAAGGCGGCGCAGTCACAGTCGTGATAGGCGGCCCAGTCGTAGTCCATCTCACATTAGCCACAGAGACAGGGAAAAGTCTTACCGGCAAAGATTTGATGAAAGACGTGAGTATGAGCGGAAAAGATGTGAATATGAAAGATATCATAGCATGTCTCGAAGTAGGGATCCCAGAAGTCGCAGTCGACCTAAGTCTCGTGATTCACCAAGGACTTTCCGGTCTCCTGGAAGACTAAGCAAGCGACACAGAGACAGAAGAATGGAGCAATCACCCACTAGAGACTCTCGTCATTATAGCCAGGCAAGGGAGTCGTCACATGTATCAAGACGTCCCAGACAAGAATCTGTTAAGCCAATGACTGACCGTGAAAAAATTTTAGAAGAATACAGGTTAGTAGATAATTCTCTGAACTTATAGAATACCATTAACCTTTTGTATGCTGTATGTTAAAAGCAATGTTTGTCTACCAATTTAGACTTATTGAGACCTTGCACATCATGATAAAATTTCATAAAGTTTCATAAAAAATACTTTTGAAGGACCTATGTAAGTACGTTGGGTTGGCAAGGTTGGCATGAAGGTTTAAGCTTTCAATCGTGTCAATTAGAGACACAATAGAAAGACAATGATAGCCCAAACACTGGCGTTCACTTGAGGTTTAATGGATCAATTCATAAAACCCCAAGACAATGCCATGGTTTGTGCTGCTATTGTCTTATTATTGTCTCTCAGTGGTGATATTTCAAATGTTAAATCATGTTTTAAATCAAATGATGTTTTCAATAAAAATCAATAATTTCAACAAAAATATTCAATTTCACTTTCTTTCATAGAAATCAACATAAAATCAGATTTACAAATTATAATAAGTTACAAACTATACTCCATTTACTGCTGCATTAGGCAAAAGAGTTTCATAGAAGCAGGTGTGCATAACATTAATTTTTTGAGATACATTCAAACAATTTGAATAAATAATGGCTTCAATATAAAATTTTAACATTACCTAAAGACCCGACATTGTCGCTTTAGTGCTGCAAATTAATAAAAGTTACCCATAATTGTGTATGTCAGATAAGAAACTAGATAAACATATAAACATAATTTTATTATTTTAAACAACAACAACATTGTTTTATAATAATAAAATGCTAATATAAGTAATAAATAGTCTTCAAAAATAGGAAAATTAATGTAGGTAGATACATTCATTCGCTTTTTCTCTGGCATTCAATTGATATAATGTAGATACCCCACTTACAAACTAAATGTTTAGCATAGCATGAACTTTAATACTTGCAAGATTATTAAATGATAAATGATCTTTATTTTGCAAGTAGGTTTTATAAAAACACTTTTACACATCAATTTTTTTTTTGTCGTCAAATAATGCTAGATGAGGCCGGTGTTTCCTAGCTGACTACCCTGAGAAGAAACACCGAAACAAACTCAGGGGTCAAAGTCTCTTTTAAAGTCCATACAGCAAAACATGTAATGGTCAAATCATATGAGAACCATGCAGATTGAGCCTGAGATGGTCTTTTGAAGAAAGAACCACACAGTTTTAAGTTGACCTGTCCAGTCAGTGCAAGCATTTGTCAATATGCGTGTAGCTCAACTCAGGACTACTAAGGAGCTCAACGACTTGACGAACAATGCCAAAGAAAGGACATTTGGGTAGGACACATCAAATACGCAAAACTGCCAGACATCATGTGAATATAAAAGAAAAGGAAAGAGTAATCCACATTCACAATAATAAAATTTACAAAAGTGTAAATATTGCAAATTGTAAAAAAAAGTATATAAAAAAATCAGTCAAATAGTAAAAATAAACATGTCATAATTGTAAAAAAAAATAATAAGATATATGTTTATATATATACCCCAAAATATCATATTGTAAAACAACAACAATCGTCAATAAAAAAAGGCAGTTAAAACAAAAAAACATTCAAATGATAATAATTATAGTGAGTAGGTACTGGAGCAGGTCAATCCCAAGCCGTTTTATCCTCGAGATACTCTTTTACAGAACAAAAAGCCTTTGCAGCATTTTGGCAAAGTTTTCGCTTAACAAATATTTTGAATTTATTAATGCTAAGTTCCTGAATAGGACTGGGAAGCCTATTATAAAAATGTATACTTTGGCATCTAAATGAGTGTCCTATTTTTTTGAGCCTGGTGGCAGGAACCACTAAATTTCATTTGCCAAAACGGGACAAGGGCAGGAAGAAGAAGATCTAGACACTCAATATGTGTCCTGTAGGACATCACCTAGTTAATAGATAAAATAAAACAAAAGTTTCATCATCATCATCAACTCATATACGTCCCCACTGCTGGGGCACGGGCCTCGCTTAATGATGTGAGGGGTAAAAAAGAACAAAAGTTTGCTTAACAATAATTTATTAGAATCCCTGTTTACAATAATTATGATCTTTTGATGAACTTGCACGCCCAACTTCATCCTGGCTGTGAGGCCATACGCCGCTTATATCCATGTCATCATTATGAGTGTCACTTTCAGTTTCCCAATCACTTATTACTTCTATAATGAACGGTTTATCCAAATACACATCATGCTTCAAATATTCTGCGTGTAATTTGCGAACATGATTGCAATGCTGTGCCCACTCACTAAACGTTATACTTTCAAAAGCTTCTTGAACTAGGCGGGGAATCTCAGAATTTTTGTGGTCAATATTTACATCAGCAACTTTTCTTTTCATCGAGCTCCATATTAATTCGATGGGATTGAGATCACAATGATAGGGAGGTAAGTACAAGCATTTGTGTCCATTTTCTTCTAATATTTTTTCAATTTCATACACAGGTTCAGGCTTATTTCTCTTAATTATTTCTACCAGCTAAGGTTTCGTCAACTCCTCTCCGTAGTCAATTTTATTTTGTGTCAACCATAATTGCATATCTTTCTTTAAAGAATTAGTATTTTGTATTTTATTTACACAAATACGGTGATAAGGGGCATTATCCATTACTATTATTGATGGCTCTTGTAAATTAGGCACAAGTTTTTCAATATTTCACTTTTTAAAGTTAGTACTAAAAATGTTGTCATGATAGTCCCCACTTTTTGTGTTAGACTTAAAAACTAGAAGAGCATTTTGGACAAATCCGGTATCCCCTCCCGCATGAACAATAATATATCTTTGCTCTTTTGATACAGGCTCTAACACTCCATCTACACCCTCTCCTTGCCAGCATTTACCTGATGTATGTGATGAATGTATTTAGGTTTCATCTAAATAAATTAGCGGCCGAGGCTGTGGAGATTTCTATTTTTTATCTACAGGTTGCAAGTATTTTGCTCTCCAAAGCTGATGCTTCATTGCGCTCCATGAGCATTTTACGATTAGACTGCGACTTTTTAAAACGAAAACCCATTTTGTGGAGCAGCTTTCGTAGACTTTCTATTTGTCCCGTGTAATTTATTTCTGTTTTTAAGACCTCTAGGAGCTTTTTAACAGTCTGTAACTCGTTTTTATTAGAGTAAAATTCATGCACTTTCCTCCGGATAACTCCCATATCAAAATCATCAACATGAATAAAACCACTTTGACGTTTCCTCACCTTGCTGCATGCCTTCTTTAACTACCTATTTTTGAAATTAGCCCTTGACTCACACCTGAAATTATTTACATACTGTAGTTAAAATATTAAATGTAAGTATGAGTAACTATTTTTTATGCGGCTTGCGTACAAATCGCGTCACGTAAGAAGAACGCTGGAAGGTAGTGGAGTGGAGATAATTTACGCTAAGCCAAACGTACCTATGCGGGTAAGCCCCTCAGATTATTCCAGCGTTCTTTTTACGTGACAAGAACTATAGGTAGTTGAATCACTCGGCTTTATATTTTTTAAGTTACAGTTACGTTAAAAAGTAATCAATGAAAAAAATATCGAGTAGGTACACTTACCTGTAGCTGCCGAAATTCGTTTGTATACTTGATTAAATGGAATAATCGGAGCCTCCGTCCGAGCTTCTTCAAAAATAGTTTAAAACACTAAAAAAAACACGTTTTTAACACGCACTATGGTGCATGCAAATAGCCAATCTGCCATCTTGGACGTCCGCCATATTGAATTTGAGTCACGTGACAATTTTTTTCGTATTCTTGATAGCAAACCCTTTCATTTGATACCCATATCATGGGGGTGGATTTCAAACACCCAGTCCGTCATCTTGGGAAGGCCGCCATATTGGATTTGTAATGACGTTTCTTAGCTAGTCATGTATTGTCATCAGAACTCAGAGCGTGGAAATTTTTTATCCTATTCGAAGACCGGGAAGTGGGTCAAATTAAGATTCCAAGATTTTCTTACATACATAGTTACAAGTGAAGCTAATAAAAGCTTGTTAAAAAGGCTTTAACCTTAAGAATGATGCTTCGCGCATCACTTTTAATCGCTTTCGGCATATTAAACGCTGAAAATGTAGATCGTATATCGCGCAACAGAAAACACAGAGCACCCGAATGTAGTAGACACTGACAATCGAACGACATTTCAACATGGCGGCCGTAGTTCCCATTTTCTCCATTTCACAGATAAGTTAGTACTTAGATAAATATTGTTATTTCTCTTTTCTGCATGGCCAATTTATCGAATATTGCGTTGATTGAAACAACAAGCTTTAAAATGCCAACCATGCTCACGTTGACAATTGGGATCTTAAAAGTGTAACTAATTTTGATCTCTAATGTTTAAAATTAAAGAAACATTTTGTTTTTAATAAAAACTGATTTAAAATTACAAAAAACCCAAATTTCCCAAGAGATCTCGTGCCCCGAGAAATTGAAAAACCTGAGAAATCGTAAACCTTAGCTCTGGGATTTTCTTTTTTTTTCGGTGGAAAATCATTCAATGACTTTTTTCGTTCTTAGGCGGGCGTGTCAGACTTTCGCTAACTAAAATCTACTCTGGTTCCTTCTTTGATTTCGTTCTAGGGCCCCGAGTTTTCTTTCGCACAACTCATGGCTCCAGTAGGCCCTTCCGGCGACTCAGCCGGGGCTCCTATGGTTTTTTGACATCTCCAGGAGGCGCGCGTGGAACACTATGCTCCGTCCACGACTCGGGCTCCGTCGGGACGGTTACCGGACGACAAGCTACCCACTGCTCGCCATCTGCAAGCCCACGTCTAATATGGTTAGAAATCAGGGTCGGGATCCTGGCGGCTAGAGCTAAAGGGCCGTTTCCTTATGTTTTTATTGTATGTGGGAAAAACATCCAATGACATCTCCTTCCCCCTTGGGCGGAGTGGGAGAAGATAGTGCCAGACTTTTAGAAACTGACCCTACGCCCCATTAATCTTCGACTCTGCTGGGCTCCTACGGTTTACTGATATCTCCTTGAGGTGCGCGTAAAGCAGGCGGCGCCGTCGACGAATTAGACTAGGTCTGGGCAGGTAACGGACGGTCGGACAACGAGCTACCCATTGCTCGCCATCCGCAAGCCCGCGTCTACGGTCGGTGGCCGGATATTGGCATCGGGATCCCAGCAGCTGGGGCGAGAACGCCGCCCACTCGCGCGTGCACGCGCAACCTGCTCCTTTGCTAGCATTACTGCTTCATAGACGGAGGCAACCGCCCGCCACTCCTCCTCGCTTCGGACTATGGCCTGTACCAAGGCCGGTTTTAGAATCGGTAGCATTTTTTACAGGCAACGAGAGGCGTTCAAAGATATGAACTTTTTGCATCTGTGGCGACCATAGGATGTAGCACTGCAGTGTGCGAATGTACGTTTTCAACTTTAAATGCAATCAATAGGCAAAGGCTCTCAATGGGTCATGAGAGAATGGCTAGGATGGTATTACTGGTCTTTGAAAAAAAAAGAACAAATCAGTAGATTTGAACAAAGTTCTTCGCATTTTTAATAACATGGCGAATCATAGAATTCAGCTGTTTTAAATATTTTTTATTATTATGTTACGTCATATCATATGATCTAAATAGTATTTTTGGTCGTATCTATTATTATTTAGTATTACTTGTATCAGCCCACCCAACAATAAAATTAATCATTACCTCACTCTCACTTAGATTGAAAATACATCACTGACCTAGAGTTCAATGATATTCATGGTGCTTGATTTAGGAGCCTGTGCTTCGAGGGCAGATCAATTATGATATTTTTTTTACATCCGCCCTACCTGTAACAAATGCTGCCCTAGCTCAAATTCGACTCTGGCTACAGCCATGGCGACCAGACGTTTGCAAACTAGTGTTCCAACCAAGGTGACCTTGTAGACAGCTGTTGTAATCTACGACCTTCAACGCCCTTGGTTGGGAGGCGCGTTTTCCACACCACCGAACGTGTTGACGCGTGGTTTATATCCATGTAACCGCAACACAAACCAAACATACCCACCAAAGATACCTTGGTTGGAACACTAGTTTGCAACCAAGTGGCCAATCCATTACTAGTCACTGCATATCAAGCACTTCAACGCGCCGTACGGCGATAGACATATAAAAATTACCTTCTTACTTCATACCAAATGTTAACAGCAATGTAATCAAGTAATATAAAGTATATATTTCTGTACAAGTGATTTGTAATCTTTAGAATTATATAAATGAATTCAAACCGCATTATTGTACTGAATCAGAAACAACTTTTCTTTTTATTTTCAGGAAAAACTATTGTAAAACTTCTGAAGACTTTATAGAAAAAATGGAGCAGTGGTCGAAGGAGTACAATTCAGATGAAGAGGAGGTAATTCAATTATAATCCGTTTTTGCAGTATGTAGATTTCTGGCTTTGACATTAAAACGGAAAAGCCTGCTTGCACTACAAATCACTAATTGCGTTTAACTTGCAAAGGTTTATCTCTATAGCTTACATAGTTTACGGATTGCAAACAAACAAAAGTAGAATTGAAAACATAAGTACGTACCTCAACCGCTTACATTTGATTAAATTTAATTCAGTTGACTAAAAAGTATTGAAAATTGCTTGGTTGTGATTATGAGGTTAAATAAAATGTATAAAACACAAAAATAAATTAAAACTTTATTTTTACTAGAACACAATAATAACCCGTAATTTCTAAATAAACACAAAGTAATATTAGAACACTGTCACAAATCAATCAAATCCGGCAAAAAGTGTTACTAATCCGCTTTTTGATTTTTAATAAGTTTGATTTTTAAAAATCAAAACGTTATTTGCAAAACTACCTCCAGAGTTTTGGGTATAGCTTCTTAAAAATCAAAAAGTATTGAGGGTGATATCTAATGAATGGCATCTTTTAACCTTTTGAATGTCTTAAGTTACACAGTTCGACATAAGCAATTGTCTTTCTATTGTGTCTCTAATTACGGCATTCAAAGAGTTAAGTAGTATTGCAGACTACTGCCGCCCAACCTCGTCTATCTCGAGCGAGATCTCGCCAGATCGGGAATTCTTATAGAGGAGAAACCCCAAGGATTATACTAGTGCTTCGTACAGCCGTGCGAAGCCGGGGTGGACTGCTAGTAACATAAAAATAGTAGTCTCATTTAAATTCAACGTAATAATTTCAGACATCGAAAATGTGGTACAGAAGCTCCCCAGCAGAATTATACTACAAGCAAGCAGAAAATGGGACCTCAGTACAACAAACAAGCAAGCTGGAGAGCATCTGTGATGTGTTCTTTGAGAAACTTATTGAAAGGGGGCGCATGGCCAGGCCTGAAGTAGATGAACTGCCGCCTTTGAAACCCTCTAAATCTGCCAAATGTAAACATAAAAGTAAGTTTTGTGTCTAATAGATATTTCTTTTTCACAGCTTTAAAATAATGTTATCCGTAAGATTTACCTTAGGTCGACTTTACAATGTAAGTTACAATATTACGGCGATTAAAAAGGATCGTATGAAGGATTTGTTTATGGATTACTTCTACTAGTTCGGTGTATCTGTGAGTTCTATGTTCTATTAACAGCAGAGCAGTATTTCTATTACTATTTAAAAACATTGTCTTTACTTTGGCAATAAATAAGCTGAGAGATTGTTACACTGCAATATTATTATTTACAGATTTACATTTGTTTTCATAATTCTTTTTAGCCGAAGACTGCAGCTCTTCATCAGAGAGTGAAGACGAATGTTTGGACGAAGATGGTCTTCAAGGCTATACAGATAGGATAATGCTGGAGTTGCAGAGGAAGCAAAGCCATCCAAGGAGACTTCATCCAGAGATGTGGTAGGTAATGCATAATTAACATGGTAGAATCTATACTTATATTAAAAAGCTGAAGAGTTTGTTTATTTGGTTGGACGCGCTAATCTGAGGAACTACAAATCCGATTTGAAAAATTGTTTCAATGTTAGATATCTCATTTATCGAGGAAGTTTTATAGCACGCCATGACTAATAGGAGCGGAGTATCGACCAACAATGTTGCAAAAAAGGAGGGAAAATTATTCCATTTGAGTGGTTCCGTTACGTGTGCTGCGTAAACGATTAAAATTACGCGAAATGATGTACTACAAAATTATTCTCCTTTAAAAGTTATAAAAAAAAGTCTGCGACAGCGATGAATGGATGGTCATAGTAAGCAAGATTAGCTCTTAGTGAGCTAATCTTGCTCACTATGACCATTTTTAGGGTTCCGTAGTGAATTAGGAACCCTTATAGTTTCGCCATGTCTGTCTGTCTGTCCGTCTGTCTGTCCGTCGTCCCTTAATCTATGTGACCGTTATCACTAGAAAGTTGAAATTTGGTACCAATATGTATATCAATCACGCCGAAAAAGTGGTGAAAAAAAATTGGAAAAAAATGTTTTATTAGGGTAGCCCCCCTATATAATGTAAAGTGGGAAGTGATTTTTTTTTTAATTTCAACCCTAATGTGTGATATATCGTTGGATAGGTATTTAAAAATGAATAGGGGTTTACGAAAATCATTTTTTGATAATGTCAATAATTTCGGAAATAATCGCTCCAAAAGTAAAAAACAATGTGTCCCCCCCCTCTAACTTTTGAACCATAAGTTTAGAAAATATGAAAAAAATCTGAAAAGTAGAACTTTATAAGGACTTTCTAGGAAAATTATTTTGAACTTGATGGAAAGAACAGTTTTTGTACAAAAAAGACTAAAGGGTTCTACAAAATAATTTCTGGACAAGTTGGTAGTATAATCGTATATCGTATCATAAATGGGTACACTTATTGTGACGGACGGGACACTACGGAACCCTACACTGAGCGTGGCCCGACACACTCTTGGCCGGTTTTTATGGTAATCAAATTTGTCCTGAAATAATGTATTATTTGAGAAGGCGTTTTTATAAACATAATAATTTCTTATTCAAATAACTACAATATTCATTTTAAGTATTCCGTTTTGAACAGAATTGCCTTTTAACATCACTTGATTTCGATAAATATCTGAGAGATATATCATACTTTTAAAATAACGCTGTAGCAAAATAATGATCAATTACTACGCGCACGGGCGTTGCTGTCACGTCGTCGAATCGTTGCGTCTCTATTAGCAGCTGGAAGCCGCACTCATTCAACTTTTGAACTGCGTCTGAGTATTTCTTTGCAGAAAGCATTTTGGAAAAAAAAATGCAAGGTATCATATGGGATCAATTCATTGAACCCATGTAAAGACATGACCCGTAAAGGCGTAATAAGCTGTAATAAAATCATGAGTGGAATGACAAAGTTTTCTAATGATTTTCGACAAACATGCCAGTGGTATGTAGATGGGGAACTAAAGCTGACATTAGGAAGTCTTGCGTTGAGAGCACATTTCAGTGGAAGTAGGGCACATTTTTCTCCAAAGTTACTTTTAATAAGCGACGTGGAAGTACCTTATTGTGAAAGCGAAAACAAAATGGAAATTTATTGTGATTTAGGTGAGAAAGTTACCAGTACTGAAAATCGAATCTCCAAAGTCTATCCAGATGTAGTCCGAATAGAAAATAAAGATTACTACTGGATGTGTCAAAGGGCATTTTATTCGCAGTTAGGAATAGTAGCGTTGACGAAATCAATAAATACTGGGTAATCTTCCAGGAGATAAGCATCAACTACATTTCCATTAATAATGTAATGAGGATCATTAAGAGGACCTTTAAGAATTTTGGTTAACTAATTCCAAATTCCCTACATTCGTTCAAATTAAAACGGCTATAGTCTGCCTGAAAAGTCAAATAACTTGGGGATTTTTGAAGGAAATTAAAAATACGTTATTGGCAACGGGAATTTTAGTTGTCATTCACTTGTTTCTTAAGATGATGATAGTTCTACAACAGATGTTGATCGTAATATGGCTAGTGATGATGAATCAATGAGTGGAGTAGAATATTTTCAGATTTCCCTCATTAGACACTATTATATCTTTGCAAGTGAAGGATACATTGGCAAAGATATAATAGTGTATCAGTATCTGATACTTTTGTAATAAAAATATCAGAGACTGAAATAGACAAAAAGACAACTTCTTCGAACTTCAACTTCGAAAATCTTTTGCTTTTTCATTGTTAAAAAGTCCCCTAATAATATTAAATTATTTAAAAAATACTTATATTCACTACTTTTTAGGTTCTTCTTTTAGTAAACAATGAAACAGACTCAGAGTTAAATTTCTTCGCAATAACGTGATCAGTGCCACAGTTTTGTCTGGTCCAGTAGGGAAGCAGTAACAGCGTTATTTACTCTAAACAGCCTCCTACTTACAACAATGCGAACGAAGTCGCGGATCAGAACTATTAATTAATAGCTTTTGCCCGCGGCTTCGCCAGTATACATAAACTATAGCCTATATCACTCAGGAATAAGGGTGCTTTTTAACCAGACATGTGCTATGCTACGTTGCTATGCGTTTGATATCCACACATCATATTCATTGGTGCACAAAGCTTAGCACAGGTGGAAACGGATTCAAATAAGATATGTTTTTTTTTTTAAGAAGGATGCGTGCTATGTATGCGTGCTGTGAATGATCGCGATTGGTGTAGCTATCTGCAGAGAAGAGTACCTACAGGCTACAGTAGGCCCGCGCTTGTCGCTGAAAATAGACTAGTTAAAGTAGACTCGCATCTTCATCACAGTTCTCTAAATTGCATAATTTTCATCTTCCTCGCGCAGTTACTTTGCGGCGGCGCTTCCTAGCACATTTTACTCCCACCGCTACACAGCTTGGTATAAGTGGAAACAGTCACATAGTTTCAGATCTTAGCTATTTCAGCCTCGCAGCAGCATAGCTGCATAGCACATGTCTGGTGTAAAAGCAGCCTAAAGCAGCTTTCTATCGGTGAAAAATTATCGCAATCGGACCAGTACTTTCGGAGATTACCTTCTACAAACAAAAAAAAAGCAAACTTTATCTCTATATTAGTGTAGATTACAAAATCAAAATGCGCAAGGTACTTTTCGTTGACCTAGAATCCTGTTTGGCATAAAGCAAGGTCTCATGATACAAGTATAGGAAAAAAATTGAAAATAGTTTTGTACTGACTTCACGAAAAATATCTTGTTTTGCGATTCGGAAAAAATTTCGTAATTCATTCATAGGTAAGTTGGTACGGAACCCTCAGTGCGCGAGTCCGACCAGCACCTGCCACGTTTTTTTTATTAATTATTTTCGTTGTAACTACTGATTATGATCTAGTACCTAAACTAACTCTGCTCCTAAAGGTTCAACAACACTGGCGAAATGAACGGCGGCCCATTGTGCCGGTGCAGTGCGCGTGCTCGGCGCCAGGGCATGCGCCACGGGGTGTACGCGAGCGAGGAGGTCTTCCCCAAGTGCATACCAACGCAGAGCAACATCGACAAGCTGTATCATTACAGGTTATTCATATTTATACAAGTAAACTGCTCGTTTGAATCTTCGATTGACTGCTATTAACCTGCATTTTCCACTAATATATCGAAATACTGCAATAGTAATATTAATAATATCCCAAAACTAGCACACAACGCCGTTTCATCATCATCATCACCATTATCAGCCTTTTTTTTTAATTTTCCCACTTCTGGGACTCAGGCCTCATCTCTAGGAGAGGGAATGGGCCGTAATCCACCACGTGGGCCCAGTGCGGGTTGGTGAATGTCACATGTCTTCGAATTTTTGGTTCTAGGACATGCCGGCTTCCTCACAATGTTTTTCTTTACCGTTTTTGAGAACAGCGGTAATGAAATAAATTACACAAAGTAATGCGCCCGGCAGGGTTTAAACCCGCGACCTACAACTCGTAACTCGGAGACATTACCACTCGTCCACCACTGCTCTCGTCGTCTAGTCTCAAGCTAAGCAGATCTTGTGTTGAGTACTAGACAACTGATAAACATAGGTACTTATATATTTCTAAATACATAATCATATACATATTGATAATTTGCACCCAGACACAGAACAAAATCGAACCCACGACCTCCGGTATAGCAGTCAGGGTCACTAACCACTAGACCAACAGACCCAGAGTCTTAGAATCTTTATGTTTGTCTCATTTTAAAATTATTCTTTTCACAGAATTGAATACAGTATCTAAAATTAGAGGCAAGGAAAACATTTTTTATTTATTAATAATATTTGTTATGTAGAAACTTGTGTTACATCAAACGCATCGTTCATGATATTTGTCACGTGACATCTTCACAGGTTATATCATTGCCATACATTTTTCAACACAATTACCCGAACACCCGCTCTTATCACTACCGCTTTTATGCATGCAATTTACTGTTATGCAATTTATAAATGCGCAAGGCTTGCCCCCCCCAACAATTTATTACATTTATCGTATCAGGCTATCGTTATCGTATCTAAGCGACTCCCACGAGTCGCACGTCAACTTCCGTGTTTTAATGCCCTTGTAAGGGTAACTATTGAAAAACGTCGTTTGGTATACGTGGAAAATTGTTCCTGCAGCCCTTGGCTCCATAACACTGAATGCCGCCTCGATCGCAGTGACAAACTTTCTTCTCTTCTATAAAAATGTACTATTGTACTTAGCGTCAGGCAGGAACGCTAGCAGAAAATTCATTTATCTAAGCCTTCTAGGCCGTCAGCCAACTTGTCGACTAGTCTTACAAAAAAGTAAAAAAAATTAAAAACCCGACTACGACAAAAATGACACGAAAAAGTATGAAACAAGTTGTGTTTTTCCAGTTATCTTGTTTATTCCAGCATCCTGAAATACTTGTTTCATACTTTTTCGTGTCATTTTTGTCGTAGTCGGGTTTTAGTTTTTACTTTTTTATTTTTATTTATACAATATTTTGTAGTGAAGCCCTTTCAAATGATTTTAAAACATGGTGCATTTTTTTTAATTCATTGCATTTTGTCCACTACAAGGTGTTACTGTCTTTATATTTGAGCAATATTTTGGAAATTCAAATGATACCAAACACGGCATATATATATATCTCAATTTTTATTTTGGACACATTACTTTTTGTCCGCTAGAGGGCCCCTTATCAAGTTTTGTGACACATCACGTAGCATATGTTCAGCAGACGATTAAGAATGTTCTAACGATACCTCATGTGTCGATTCCCGACGAGCAGATTAGGAGCTATGAGGGAACAGATGACCATACTCATATACATACATAGCCTGTCAAAATCATATCCTTTGGCTTTGCCGTAGTCGGATAAAAAGCATATCAATAATCGGATATTTCTCATCTTTCCAGAATAACAGTGTCGCCACCAACAAACTTCTTGATAAAATCTCCGACTATAATAGGTCACGATGAGCACGAGTTCCTATTCTCGGGCTTCTCGATGTTCTCCCACTACAAACTCGCCAAGTTGCCGACTTGCAAAGTTATTCGGTTCAACATTGAATACACAATTCTGTATGTGGAGGAGCCGCCGCCGCAGAACTTCACTATCAGGGAACTGGATTTATTTGGTAAATTTGTTTTTTAATGACTTTGTGTGAAACTAGAATTTAAGGTGCTAAAGGCAACTATAAATACATTATTTTTTAGTATATGCGAAACCTGAATATGGTTTGTTCAGAATCAGTAGCTGAATGGATTCCAATAGTTTTTACATCATGTTAGATTTTTTCCCAAAAATTTTAAAAAGGTCACAAGTCTGACAACACTAACACTAAGTACAACACAAGTCACGGCAGGTCATTTTGCTGACATAACAAGCTTATAACTTGGTGATTTTTCATGATACAGTTATGAAATTTTGTACATAGATTATTTACATAAAATACTAGACACGTGTTTCGGATTTCGCATATATTAAAACCAATGTTGTATATAGCTCGCCTAGCAATACATTGGCTCATCTACACTTTTCATATTTTACAAAGATTGTATAAATATTTAAAAGAGCTCATTTTATATCAGAAATTTGTGATATTGGCTACTAGTATAAAATATACTAGATATTCAAAGATGTAAACTATTATTTTTTATATGTCTAGATGTGCCAATATTTTACTAAGTGAGCGACATATCGCTTACGTAGTAATTTAACAATATATTGCTAATACCTGAAGTCAGGTCATGGCAAAAGCTGGGTGAATGATTTATTATGGCTGTTTGTTCACCTATCGGACTATGCGTGGTAGAATCGCGAGCGAATTATACTCTTTCCGATGTCGCAATGCGAGTAAATGAAACTCATATGTAGACAGAGTTGTTTTGTTATAAAGCTGTTATGCGACGTAAATATTATAACAATTTCGAAGATACGAATACATAATCATGCTCATCTGCCATTTGCATCTGTTTTACTAAACTATTTTTCAGAGGAATTTTTATTCTACGAATTGCTGGAGCTAGTCGATCTAGACTTGGGAAAGGGTACTGATACAACATGCTCGCAGTTCCACTTCATGCCCAGATTCGTAAGATACTTACCAGAAGGCGGATGTGAGGTATACCTACTACTTCTTTATATTAATATTTCTTTAATCATTTCTCTACAGGACACTAGAATCTGCTAATCAATTGCTAACAGCTCAGATATTTTTCTTATATAAATATGGCCTCTTTACATTTCTCATAACATCATTCATTTCGTTCAATAAAACTATAAAAAATAGAGAGAGTAGGTAAAAAAATAGTATTATATATATACAGTCGAGTCGACAATAATGAAAGCTGATCTATGAGCAAATTTTTCTACATACAAGTTGAATTTTGCTTGCAAATTTATGAACACTGATAAAAATTGTTTATGTTCCTAGATTCCAAATTGAAAAAAAAAAACAGCTTGTGCTTTATCAAAAAAACAACTTTTTCCAATAAAAACTTAAAGATCAAAATCGTGCAGTGTTCTGACCCGTTATTATGTTATTTATAATATTCAAAATATATAATATATTAATAGATAATAATCAATTACTTGAGCACAGAACACACGTTCTTAAAATTTATAGAATAGGTCGTCGTCCTTATTTCAGTCATCGCGTGATTAGGCGATCTTCGCATGTACGAATGTGGCGAAGGCGTTGTGTTGCGTCCTTTATCCGACCAAATGCCACATAGCGTGAACAACAAAACTGGCCGTACGTTAAAAAAAAAAACAATTTTATAGAAACTATAATAATTTCTGCACCGTGATTTTTTAAAAGTAAACTACTTAAAAAAAGATACAGTTTCATCTCGCTACCTTTCCGAGATAAAGGGTTTTGATTTTGACAGACAAACGGAGTAATCCTATAAGGGTTCCGTTTTTTCCCTTTGAGGTACAGAACCCTAAAAAGGCTTCTGTTTAAATGCCTACCTGAAAAGTACCTATTTTACTACCAAAAAATATATAACTCACTCTCAATATTACTGCAACAAATGACTAAAGTAAATAAAATGAATCACTAGTAGAAAAATAATAAAGTAGTTCAAAAAATAGTAAATAAACGCCAATGTTGCCAGAGGACCGGTCGACGGAGCCCCGCGAAGCAGGGCTCCTACTTTTGAGTGGTTTAAAAAATAACCATGAAGGGGATGCGCTTCCCTCACTCACTAAACCCCGCAAACCCCTTCTAACCTCACCTGTCCGAGTAAATTCCGAGTCCCCAAGTCTCGAAGTGACTAAATTGTGGCGATCGCTTCGGCAATTAATGACAACTCATGTGCGTACGTATTAAGGTAGGCGTCAGGTAACCGTGGAATAACGGTCATTGACTCTCCTACATTTGTTGACATCCTTAATTTATAAATCGGAAATAAAAACATAAAACTGTCTTGAATCGACGTGTATCGTGATCTTTTTACATGATCTAGTAATGAAAAGCAGTTCATTGTTTGTTTTTCGGGTACCTACCTGGCGCAGAGATATTAGGAAAAGGTCAATGTACTTTGTTCCACGGTTATCTGGCGCCTTGTATAATGTGCGTTACGTGCTGGTGGCGGCTGAGTGGGTTGCGAGGGGAATAAATAAAGTAAAACGACTGTAATTTCAGTTTGACAATAGTATATTTTGAATTCAGGTTGGATAATTTGATTACAGTAAAACTATTTAGAACTGTCATTTTCGGTATTAATGTTACTATTTTAGGGAAACAAGATTTGGCGAGCATTTATCCATTTTGGTAGGCAAAAAGTGTATAATTTATTTTGAACTTTAGCGTTGTTTTTTAGGCACCTCGGTATAGAATGAGTATATCTTATTGGAAGTTAACATGTTTAACTTGGTACTTAGTCTTAGAGCTTAAAAATATTTTAGTGAGCATTAAAATGGTACCCATTAAAAAAATACCATTTTCATTATCATGCCGGTTTTTCTGATGTTAGGAAACACCTTAACAGATGTCTAAATAAAAGCACACTACCAATTTAAGGTGAAAACTACAGGCTCAAGCGCGGTGGCCTTCTAGCTAGATGGCGCTAAATGCAATATTTTCTCGTACTGTAGTGCTTAAGTATAACTCTATAAACACTAAATCTATATTACATGTATAGTCAGAAACTCTGTGGTTGTCGCGGCAACTTAGTATCGCCGTGTCGTTGCCGCTTCGTCGCAAGCGTGTAATGGCTAATACGCGTCTATGAAGCAACGCATCATTGGACAATAGTCCACAGATGTGTAGCTTCATAAAATATTCGCCTATTATTCGCCTTAGTCATACAAATACTTCAAAATCCACCTAATTCTGACTGTTCACGTGGTATATAGTGCTATACTGTCCGATTTTACCACACCATTTTCCTTGACTTAATTATGCTTCACACAGTACAATTTATTTAGGCATCTATTATAGTATTTCTTGACATCTATTGTGAGCACTCGTATCCAAGACCAACCCGGCTTGATGAAATAGAAGATTAATTGTACAACACAGCTCTGGTCGCTCACATAGGACGTAGGGTTACCAACGTTGCTTCTTCTATGTTTATCAATATTTTCATACATGCTCTCTGGTCGTGTTTGCTCAGGCTTCTAAGGTCAGTGGGTTTGTTATAATGGATATCTTTAATTAAATATTTTAACGCCCTCTAGATTATGATAGCATAATAATTTCAATAGTAAATTTTATTCCTGTAAGTATTTTGTCAGCACTTATACTTTAATTAGTGATAGCTGCCGACCGCAACTCCGGCTTTGTAAAATTAGTACTTTTCACCTTTAGAAGCACAGCGACAGATGAATTATCCACACAAACGTAATACCAGAATCATTTGCAGTTGGAGCTTATTTCCACCATATTATGATGATATTTAGGTTTAGATAATATTTAACTAGGTCCCTACGTCTTTATTTTTTTAAAACAACTTAAAACGAAATTTAAGCGAATTGTATTTCGCACATTTTTACAGCGTAAATTACATGTTTCCATTTGTTTTTTTTTTCAGTATTATAAACAACAATGTTTCCAATATTGTTTCCGTAGGAACGCAGTATATATATTATCAAGTTACAAATTATAGAAATAAAATCTGGAATACATTAAGTTTTCATTCTTTATTTTTGGTATTACGGAAAGCATCCAAAGTCTCCATCCCAATAGTTAGTAGTGTTATCGCTGCAAGCGAGATGACAGTATGTGCGTGATGGCGTTTAAAGGCGGGAGATGTTATTGGATGATTTCCACACCAAAAAAAAAGAATTCGACAAATTTAAAGCAAATGAACATACCTAATTTTTATCAATCATCAAGTCGATAGCCACTCACACACACATAGCTGCGCATCACGTCAATCCCTCGTTTGTATAAAGATAGCAATATTCCGCGAACGAATTTACTTGCGTCAAGTGTCATACAGGCTCTTAAAAGACGATTCCCAGAAATATCTATTTTCAATATTTCAACTGTTTTTTGGGGGTTTCCCTATAAGCCCCCGCACATTGAGCCACTAGTGGCGACCACATTAGAACGACTAGTGGCCGCTACAAGTTACGGACGCGTTTCTCCATACATTTTGTATAGCATCGGCGCACAGCGAGCGTTTGAGAGGTCGCGTCCGAGCCACAAGCTGTGGGAGTCGACTGCGTTCGCTACTTGTGGTCGCGTTTTGTCGTGCGATAAATAACGCCGAAGAATTGGACGTCGTTGGTAATTAATTCTGCGACGTTTTCTACGTTTTAGTATAATAAGCAACAACAACGAAATCAAGAATGCGTCCATTTTTGGCAAACACACGTCCGCCTCTGTCGAGTACCACTTAAACAACTGCCGCAAGTGGCAACCACTGAAAGTCGCATCCAGGCACCAGTGGCTGCCACTGGCAGCGGCGTGTAGTGGTCGGACTGAACTACTGGTGGTCGCGTTTAGTAGCGGCGACTGGTGGCGATAATGTGCGGGGGCCCTATTTCGTTTAGGGCTATATTTCACCGGGATACCACGGTGGCAAGACCAGTTGCGCTGCTATGGTGTCCCAGTGAAATATAGCCCTAAGCTACCAAATTAGACACCATACAGACACAAGAATCGCCACATGTCCGAGCTGGTCGCGCCACCAAATTGGTTGCGCAACCAATTTCTCTCTCTGTTGGTAGCGGCGACTGGTTGCGCCGCCATGGTGTCTCGGCGAAATATAGCCCTATAACACCTGTTTTAGAGTGAATAAAAGTTATTAATTTTGGTTAAGCCGTTTTTAAGTAATTGCGAAACTAATAAGCAGCAATTGATTTTTATATATAAGATTCGCGACCCGCCTAAGCATCACATGGGTGTCGGCAATCTTTGAAATTCTCGGTTTTTCTCTATTATAATATGCATGTATTATGTACATCTAAACCTTCTTCATGATTATTTTTTAGTTCATCGTGAATTTATAGGCAGATAGATGCAGTTGGGGACTTAGTTTCATGAATAATATGTAATGTAAGGATAGATAGAAAACAGATTATTGTTTTCTAATTTTTCTCTATCTGGTTAATTTTACTATGTTAGAGTATAATCTACACTTTAATATAGAGGTAAAATTAGTTTTTTTTTGTAGGAGGTAATCTCTGAAAGTACTGGTCCGATTGCTGAAATTTTTCACTGATAGAAAGCTGCTTTATTCCTGAGTGAAATAGGCTAGGCTATTTTATGTGCGCGGGCAAAGTCTCGGGCAAAAGCTAGCAATATATATGTTATTTGCTTTTGGTTCCAGGTTTTATCGATGTGTGAAGTACTGAAATACTTGATCTCGGAGAGTGGACCATTGATAGCACCGGGAACGTTGCATGATGTTCATGCTATGGACCATTATACCTGGCAGAAGTTCGTTGATAGGATTAAAGGTGGGTTATCTATATATATAAAAGAAAGTCGTGTTAGTTACACTATTTATAACTCACGAACGACTGAACCGATTTGGTTGAAAATTGGTAGGGAGGTAGCTAAGAACCAGGAGAAGGACATAGGATATCCCGATTTTTATCCCGTTCCCGTCGTTCCCGTGGGACGTGACATAAAACGTGGTATAACAAAACGCAACTTAGAGTAGGGTAATAGAGTAGGGTAGGGTAGAGTAGGGTAGGGTAGAGTAGGGTAGGGTAGAGTAGGGTAGGGTAGAGTAGGGTATGGTAGAGTAGGGTAGAGTAGGTAGAGTTGACAGCTTAGATAAAAGGTAACTATTAGGCGGTACGAAGTTTGCCGGGTCAGCTAGTTAATATTATAAACAGTTTTATGAATACATCAAGATCAGGAGCGGCCTTTACAGTTATGAGGCTCCTGGCAGCAGGTCTTTGCGGGCCCTTGTCCTTTTTGCAAATTATGTGATTCAAAACTAGGTATTTTCTTATGATAATGAGAAATGCAAAATGTAATAAAGGTACTAGGTACGTGAATTTAAAGTTGAAAATTGTATGTCGGAAGATTTATAAAAATGAGAAAAAAAACGTCTGCATTCAATGTAATTCTCTTCGGAGTCTGTGTTTCCTCATAGCTACAGCCTAAGGGTCTTTAAGTCTGTGAGTGAAGTGAATAGGATACTTCTAGGCAAGCGTGCTCCATCGTCGGCCCGGCCACGTTATCGCTTACCATCAGGTGAGATAGTAGTCAAACGCGAGCCTATCAATAATCTGACATCAATGATAAATCTTGGTACTAAATGCCAAAGATATTGACACGGATTTGAAAAATTGTATACTGATTTTCATTAATGTAGTAAATGGGCTACATCATTTTCATTTAAAGAACAGTAAGAGCTGAAATCCAATCTCGTGTCAACAAAACGTAACGGTGAAAGGTAAAGATGAAATAAAAAGTTTCAAATATAAGCCTTTTTTTCTGGTCGAGTAGTTGCGCGAGGCCTCTGCATTAGTGAGGCCCCGTGCTCTTCACCCCCTAAGACCGCTACTGGTAAAGGATATAAAGTAATAAAAAAAAATACAAAATAATTACATTGATAAGCCTCAACTCAAAAATTCTTCACTTGGATGTTCTGCATGGCGAAAATGTTTTGCAGTAGCTGTAGTGTAATGTAGCCCTTACGTCTATGACACAAAGTTCATTTACGATGAGCAACAGGTCAGTGTAATAACTGATTACATTTTTTAGGTATGATAGTAACATACCCTGGTAAGAAGCCGTGCTCCGTGAGGGTAGACCAGTTGGATCGCAGTCCACCTGGCCAGCTTGGAAGCTCTATGGATTTAAAATCTTACTATCCTGAGATCGTACATTTTGGCATACGTCCACCACAACTTAGTTATGCTGGGAATCCAGAGTAAGTGAACCAGGATTATTATCATATATTTTTACATATGAGATCATGAATGAATGATCTCTTCATTTGTAAAAATATTCTCTTTTGTTATTACTATTTATTTATTTTACTTAAAATATACACACTACTGTGTGTACTTTTTTTTTAATCTCTCCTTTCGCAGGTCTACTGGAAGATATTTCTCTTGAAATAAGCAGTACCTTTTTTTTTTTTTTTTAAATGTCTTCTTTTGTTATATGTATGTGTATAAATTACAAAATTGCCAAGTTTATTGACCGATAGGGACATGGAACATTGTGTTTGTTGTGTTTCTGTTGGTGAACAAGCTAAGGCTAAAGTAACCGGACTATACGGTACTTCCTGAACTTACAGATACCAAAAAGCGTGGCGTTACTACGTGAAATACAGACACTTGATCGCCAACATGGCCAAGCCATCTTTCAAGGAGCGTCAGAAGTTGGCCGCCAAAGAGGGAAAGTTGCAAGAGATGAGGACTCAGAGTAAGATGAAGAGAGACGTCACTGTTGCCATCTCATCTGAAGGGTTTCATACTACAGGGCTTATGTGCGATGTTGTGCAGGTTAGTTCGGACTACACTCGTATTATAACGGTGATGTTTGTGTGTCTGTGTGTATGTATTTTACTCTTTCAAAGCTGAATGGTTTTGGATGAAATTTGCTCCATGGCCGTGTCCTGTTATAGCAAATATACTACTTATCCCAAGAGTTTGATTTAAAAAAAGAAAACAATCTCGTGGGCAAAGCCTCTAAGCAGACGCTAGTAATTTCATGGTTCTAAGAACTACTTCGTAACGTGATAAAATCAGCAATCCTAGTTAACTTGCCTGCTATTATCTAAAGATACCTTTTATTAGACATTTACCTATGAAGTTTCCGATTCTTAAAACGGGTCACTTTAAGCTACAGGACAGTGTTTAGTTAACTCACTAGGGTCTTAATTCAATGATGAATCAAGTGAGTAGATGTGTTATATACGCTGCTTATTTCCTTAAGGTAATTAAACGTAAGAATTCTTAAAATTAGAAACTAAACACAAAAATGATTTAAAATAACTTTAAATCAATCTTTGCAAAGTCTACTCAATGTCGCTTAGGATTTTTTGCCTTCAAGTGTCGAATATATATGTATACACCACAATTTTTTAATTAGTACACATACTTAAAGGGCTTACTAGAAAAGCCCTTGTTATTTTAACCCTTGTAAAATCTCAATAAATAATATTCATAAACAGCAAAGTTATTAGCGTTGGTTTATGCCCCAAAATGTCACTCAAATTATGGAAATATAGTGCAGGCTATTGATTAATGAATGAATAACTGACAATTATTAAGGAAAAACACTGCCCACAGTATTTTCTACTAGCAATTGTTATGATTAATTCTGTGATGAATTTACCTTTTCGTGGCTAATTTTAGGATTTCGGCTTTTTCTACTTTTGACTACAAAAATATGATCAGTGGCGGGTCTGGTACAGATAGAGCCCAATTTTTTTTGTACTTATTAAAATGTAGGGGTGTATAAAAGGAGAAACTGATTGACTGAGATGTCAATGCACAGCCGATTTTTTTTGGAAATTCAACCTTTAAGAGAGATATTCATTTGTGCGCAAAATCTCATTCTGTGTACCGATATACATGAAAGTTAGCAGGATTAGCAGCTTTTCAGAACTATTCCCAGTAAAACAATTTAGTGGGTTTTAAAAAGTGTATGGGGATTCTAGATATGGGGATTATTTCTTTGGTTAATAAACTCGAATTATACAGTCATTATTAGTTTCTCAAAACTGTCTTCAAAATAGGGTTTATGGGATGTTAAAGGTTTTATGAAAACTTTCTCATGCACGAAATCGCTAGTTTAAAATGTCCTCAGAATTCACAAATTAGATAGAATTCTTTAACAATAAACTTGAAAACGCTTAAAATCCTTACCACTGTACTTTCATTTTCAGCATGCCATGTTAATACCAGTTCTGGTCAGGCACCTCCGCTTCCACAAGTCCCTGGACAGCCTCGAGAAGAAGATAGGCTACGTGTTCAAACAACGGGCACTGTTACAAACGGCCCTGACACACCCATCGTACAGGGAGAACTTTGGAACGAACCCTGATCATGCTAGAAATAGTTTGACAAACTGTGGTATACGGCAGCCTGAGTATGGAGATAGGAGGATACATTATACCAGGAAGAAAGGTAAGCAGTGTTATTGGTGTTATTTTTCTTCTTCTCCATCCCAAATAATTATGAGAGCAGCACTCCATACACGATTGAACTTGCACTTGATAAATGTTGAGAAGCGTCATGAAGTACTGTCTTACCTTTGCTAGGATTTCCAGCTTGCCAGTTGAGCCTACCTCGATGTATGAGCCGAAACTGAGAGTGAATGTCAACATTACATCAAAAACATCAAGGTGGTCGGTTATCGGCACGGTTACACCTCGGAAGACAGATTTGGGTGGAATTGGCTGAGTTTAGCGACACACAAATGCCTGAGTTATAGCAGTTATGAGTTTGACCAAATGTTGTTCTTTCTTCCACAGGTATCGTAACCCTAATAAACATAATGTCTCGCTTCGGCAAGCACAGTGAGACAGAGTCTGACATAAAGCACAATGAGCGGCTTGAGTTCCTTGGCGACGCAGTGGTGGAGTTCCTATCGTCTATCCATCTGTTCCGCATGTTCCCTGGCCTGGCGGAGGGCGGGCTTGCCACCTTCAGAGCTTGTATAGTGCAGAACCAGCATCTGGCGATGCTGGCTAAGGTAAGACTAAGAATAAGGGTGTAGGTCAGTGGCAAAGGGTGGATATTTTCAAAAACGAAGCCGAAGTATAAAGAGTCACTCACCAAAGCGCTCTATGAAGCTAAACATAGGTCCTAATCCAACCCTGAGTTTTAATTAATTGTCATATGGAGAGCACGACCTAATTGTACAAGTTTTTTTTTTTCGGAGTTTAATTTCCTTGATATACAAATGATCTATTAAAAATCAGTCTAAACGTATGACGACTATACGGTGCTAGACTCTGACCAACGAAAGATGGCAAAACAAAAAGGAGGCCGTATTAAAAAAAAATTGAAACTGTTCACCCTAGCTGTACGCCACTTAAACGGAGTTGATACGTTTGATTATTCTTGAATATAATAAGCATGCGAAATATATATGATGCATGTTTATTTAACAATTAAATAAGTGCTGCTTATTTAGCCGCGATATTCAATGCCGCCAAAACTTAATCATGTCCGTTCACTGCCAAAAGCAGCCTGATCACCTTGGCTCCTGCTTTTTAGAATGAACCTCTCTGAAAAGTAACTGAGAATGGACATTAGTGTCTAAGATAGTTTTTTGAGGAAAGAACTACACAGATTTGAGTAGGCCTGTCCAGTCAGTGCAAGCATTTGTCAATATTTGTATAGCTCAACTGGACTAATAAGGAGCTCAACGATTTTACGATCAATGCCAGGGAAAATTACTATATTAAATGATGAAGCGATATCAAAGATCTTTATGAAAAGAATATATATATTTGTTACAGAACATAGAATTGCAGCAGTATATGCTTTACGCACACGGTTCGGACCTATGTCGCGAGGTGGTGATGAAACACGCTATGGCCAACTGCTTCGAAGCGCTCATGGGCGCACTGTTCTTGGATGCTGGGATAGAAGTAAGTAGAGGGACAAATCAAATTTCTTTATAGGCCAGGTTGGTTGGTCAAAGGCCGGTCGGTAGCGGTTCGAGACATTTGTAAATGGCAGTATCTTGTGAAGTTTTGAGTAAATAGATTACTTTTATTATGTTATAAACATGTATTACTTTATTATTTTTAGTGTCTATGAGCCTAAGTTGCCTGAAAGTAAAGAATCTCTGTATCTTTAGGTCGCAGACCGCGTATTCGCTCTGGCGCTGTGGTACGACGACCCAGATTTACTAGAAGTATGGATGAAGGTACGACAGCACCCGCTGCAGGAGCAAGAGCCTCTCGGCGACAGGAAATATATCAAGGACTTCGAATTCCTGCAGAAGCTTGTACTGTTTGAAAACTCCATCGGTATGTTGTGATTTATTAAATTAATTTTAATTTAAATGCTCAAAATGAGGATGTTCAAGAAAATTCACACTACCAGTTGGCTCCACTTAACCTTTTCCTTTGAAAATTAATACATGACGTTGATGTCTAAAGTTAACGTTACACATTGACGTTGATGTCTAACTAATGTCATTAACATAAGCGTCATGACAGGTGCCTGGATCTGACGCCTCAGTGCTCCCACCTGGTGAAGGCCATCTTAGAACACCCTCATTGTGATAAAGGGGCTCGTCTTCAAAAATCATTTTGATGTTTTTTCTCAGGCGTCCAGTTCAAACACATTCGCTTGTTGGCTCGCGCGTTCACCGATCGTTCCGTGGGCTTTACACACTTGACACTGGGCTCCAACCAACGTCTGGAGTTCCTCGGCGACACGGTGCTACAGCTGGTCGTGTCCGACAGACTGTATCGACACTTCCCCGACCATCACGAGGGACACCTGTCTGTAAGTAACATTATTTATACCAACACTAATGCCCGTTTTCACCAACCGTCCCCAAGTCTGAACCTAACCCCTAGAGCCCTTAGCTTAGGTATCCCTTAATAAAGTATAGCATATTCGGCCTTATAATGTTCCCACTATTGGGACTCACGGGTCCTCTCACACGCGGGCCCAGTGCGGGTTGGTGGATGTCACAAGTCTTCGAATTTTTGGTTCTAGGACATGCCGGGTTCCTCACAATGTTTTACTTCACCGTTTTGTGAGCAGTGGTGATGAAATAAATTACACAAAATAATGCGCCTGGCTGGGTTTGAACCGGCGACCTACAACTCATAAGTCGGCGCTGTTATCACTCGGCCTCCACTGCTCTCGATTCTTAAATACAGCCCTTACCCAATTTGTTAACGTGTTACACTTGTGTAAATAGGTACCTCATCAACTGCCTCCTATGGTTTATATATATATATCTTTTTTAGTGTCTGAGTCCAATATCCTAATATTATGTTTTATTGTATATTGTGTTGTGTGTATAATATGTTTTTAATATATCTAATTTAATTTTGTTTATCGTTCCCAGCTCCTCCGTTCATCTCTAGTCAATAATCGGACCCAATCAATGGTGTGCGACGACCTCGGCATGTCGGCATACGCGATATACAACAACCCTAAAGCGAAGCCCACCACTAAGAAACATAAGGCGGATCTGCTTGAAGCATTCCTTGGTGCACTTTATATTGATAAGGCAAGTAACACGACAGGTTTGCTCATCAATGATGGTTTTCTAAATGACGGGCACCATGGTAACACTTCTTTTTCGATATGAGAACTGATACAATGGCTTCTCAGGGCATTTCAGACTTATAAAGACCCATCTGTGTCCTTCCCTCGCCTTTTGCGTTCCAGATTCATGGTCATGGGCTTGAGGACGGTGAGCAATAAGTAGCCCGCCGTCCGGCCGTCCGGTAACCGTTCAGACCACGCGCGCTTCAAGGCGATGTCAGCAAAATTGATTGTTAAATAAAGCAGCAATTAGCATTCCAAATATTGATTTGAGGAAGAGTGCGGCCTGTTGGGAATATTTCGTTATCTCTTTTCAGCACACGTAATGCGCATCCTTATACTTTTATTTTACAGTTTCCCCTTCCACTAAATTTGAAAGTTTCTAAGTGTATTTTTAACTAATTTTTAAATTTCTTTTGGATGAAGTTAACTTTTTCATAATCGATGATATACGTCCACTGTTGGACATAGGCCTTCCCCAAGTGTCGCCACAATGAACAATCCTGTGCGTTTCGCATCCATCGGTTCCCCGCAACCTTCACCAGGTCATCGGTCCACCTCGTAGGAGGCCTTCCAACGCTGCGTCTTCCGGTACGCGGTCGCCACTCACACACACCTTTCGGCCCAAACGGCCATCTGTTCTGTGAGCAATGTGCCCAGCCCATTGCCACTTAAGTTTGGCAATTTTCCGTGCTGTGTCAGCAACCTTAGTTCATAAGCTAACATTTTGCTAAACAAAAAAAAAATGGAGTCGAAGTATGTAATGGTCAATGTTAAATTGTTTTAGAATCTCCTGTATTGCCAAGTGTTCTGCAACGCGTGCCTGTTCCCGCGGCTGCAGGAGTTCATCATGAACCAGGACTGGAACGATCCCAAGTCCAAGCTGCAGCAGTGCTGCCTCACGCTGCGCTCCATGGAAGGCGGGGAGCCCGACATACCAGTCTACAAGTATGTGATCAACAAACTTTGTTTTTCGCTTATTTATTAAGGACTAGCTTCTGCTACCTAAACTACTTAGGTTCGACCTCTTTGGTCGCCCACCATTTACCTGGTGGTCTAGAATCGAGTAATATCAATAAATATCAAAACATGTAGATTTTTGTAAGTAGTAAAAAACACAGTTCTAGGTTCTGAATCATTATGGTCTCACTAATGTCAATGGATATGACATTTTCCTGCATTCCTGTTGTCCCCGGAATCTGAATCTACAAGTAGTGTAGCTTTTATCCAGTATCGGTGGGAAATAAAACTCACGCAGGCGGAGCTGCAGGCAGAAAGCTATATATTATAAAGTTTACTAGCACTACTCTATGTATAATTTTTATTTCACTATGTAGTGCTATTTCTTATTGATCACTTATCAATTAGGGTTGTTGCGGATGCCAAAATTTCGACATCCGCGGATATTAGGATCGTTATTACAAATATTCCAATTTTAAATATGGTATACAGCGCATCAAGTTATTACAAAACGACTTTGCTAAATCAAAATTAAACTCTGCGTTTGACATGTAATCCTACTAATATTATAAATGTGAAAGTTCGTATGTATGGATGTTTGTTACTCTTTCACGCAAAAACTACCGAACGGATTTTGATAAAACTAGGTACACGGGTAGACTATGTCCTAGAATAACACATAGGATACTTTTTATCCTGGAATTATGTTCCCGTGGGATCTTTTTCTATCACGGTGATGAATGACAGCAACTGTCAAATAGATTCAAATCATTGCACCATTCGGTCAATCATTTCATTATTCGGCCCTTCATTCTATCATTCGGTCAACCATTACAAGATTGACAACACACATCGATATATTATATGTATTACGTATGTACTAGATTAGGCGTGCTGAACACTCACTTCAAACGAATCCGTTGCACTGCATTCTAGGCAAATTGATATTGATGACTATATTGCAATTTTGACATTCATACAGTGTGAGAGCAGCGCTTATAAATTCAAAAGAAAGTGAATTTGGGACGTAAATAATAATTCAGTAGTCATGAAAGAAAATAATTGATTATTCCAGCAATTTAATAGCTTTAAATATCGTAATAGTATGTATTTTTTTTATTTGAAAGCTTTTCCATTTTACAATCATAGACATGCAGATGTTCCATCCCACAAAAACCGGCTTTTTTACCTACAACTGCTTCAGTGAACACGAAATTTGCATGATGTTTTATTCCGTTTGGTTTTTTTTTTATATTTTATTTTATATTTTTTTCTTTTTTGTATAAATATTAGGTACCAATGAATTCCGTCAAATTCAATAATTATGAATACGTCTGTTTTGCGATACTGTAAAAACTCAGCAAGAAATGCCAGCAAATAATTGACTCAAATCAGTGTTCAGCGCTAAGTTTCATTCTGTCATTCGTAAGCACTGAGGTATTACGTACCTACCTAGATATTATATATACATAGATTAGTATTCAAATATAAATTAGGTTCAGTTGAATTTGTAGTCATATGTGTAATAAAAGTGATACATCACTAAGTGATCATTCTTGTTATTGAGATTTCGTCCTTCATAAACTATAATTATATTTCACGTTTGTTCACTCTGGTCAGCCGAAAAGAGAAATATTTATAAAATATCTTTAAGAGGATAGACGTGAAAACACGTGGCTTCCTACAAAATATCCGTTTATCTGCTCTGCACACTTTCAAACTGATGATACTAAAGCTGGAAAACGTTTTCTAATGAGTCGGCTATTCCTATTCCTTGCAGTAATGCTATTCCTTCAGAATGTGCCTTCAAACATTTATAGCTTTCCCCTACATCATTAAACCAAGTGCAAATTTCTGACTCCGAATCAATTTTTGATTCGCCCCGAAAAATAAAGTTGAAAATAGATTTAAAAAAAGTTTTAGTTTTTTATGTAATTTATTTCATCACCACTGCTCTCAAAACGATGAAGGAAAACATCGTAAGGAAACCGGCATATTTCGAAGACATGCGACGTTCACCAACCCGCACCGGGCCAGCGAGGTGGTTTACGGCCAATTCCCTCTCCTAGAGAGAAGGCTTGAGTCCCAGCAGTGGGAACATTAAAAAACTGATTATGCTATAGTTATAGTTGTTGTTTGTTTTGTTACTAAATATTAGCAGCGCAGTCCTGACCATCATTCACTAAAGATAGCTGTGCTTTAGAAACATGATTACAATAAATGGTTTCATTATTTCACACGATTTTGAATTCACTTATTTATTAAAGTAGTAGACGTACGTATTTTTCTGAATTTACACTAACGGGGACTATAGGTAAAATTTTGAAATAGAGTTTTATTTTAATGAAGTATTTGTAGGCAAAAAACTGTGTCACTTCTGCGGTATAAAAATCTATATGGATATTATGCCATTACACTATATTTAACTAAACGCGTAAGTACTACGTAATTCATGCCACTTAAGACGTTTTGGTCGCGAAAAAAGTATCCTCTAAAAGCTTTCAGCGCTTTATATTTTAATACTTCTGTTAGACGACATAATGTAGCGCTGCAGCAGATTTTCGTTTTAACTTTCAATCATCATCAGCTCTTGATGATGTATGCCGCCATTTTACATAGGTTACGCTGCCATAGATAATGTAGCAATGGTAGCTCCGCGCCGCTCCGTTTCAGTCAGAAACTATGATTAATTATTGAAAAAAAAAAAAATGTTTTTATTGTTGATGTCGTTTTTGTCCGAATTACATAATAGATTTATCTGCAAATATAGTCAGTTAATAAGTTTATTTTATAATCGGAACTTCATGGACTGTTCTCTTGAAATAAAATTTAACAAGATTTTGCCTGACCAGTCCCCTTCCCATTCAAAGCTTACGTAAGTTTTGTTCTTTTTTGTAACCAACTTCTAAAGAAATTAACAGATGTGATATTTCCTTCTAGGGTGATCGAATGCCTAGGCCCAACCAACACTCGCGTATACACAGTGGGTGTGTATTTCCGTGGCCAAAGGCTAGCAGAGGCACGTGGGCACTCCATACAGGAAGCTGAGATGAACGCCGCAGAGAAAGCTTTGAGTTGTGCGTACGGTATGTATCATCACTATATTTGTTTACTTGAGTAAAAAACTTGACATCATTACCATTATAGATTTTAGTTCTATATGTTTTAAGTTGATTTTAAAATTAACAATAAAGGAATGCTTTTCCACCAGTGATGTGCTATGCAGCTATGCTGCGAGGATGTAATAGCTAAGCTGTGAAACGATGTGACCGTTTCCTTCGATACTAAGCTGTGTAGCGGTGCGAGTAAGATGTGCTATGAAGATAGATCGCCGCAAAGTAACTGCACGAGGAAGATGCGCAGCTCGAGCTATGCGCTGTATCGATTAGGAAAGCAGCTCATAGCTACACCACTCGCAACAATCGGTCCTTCACGCGTCCTTCCACATAAAAAACCTATCTTTGAATCCGTTTCCACCAGTGCTAAGCTATGTAGGTACACTAATGAATATTATTGGTGGATAACAAACGCATCCGTAGCAACGTAGCATATCACATCTCTGGTGGAAAAGTACCCTTGTAAATGGCCTACAAAAAGTACTGTATTGATCTAAGATACTTAAAAGATATCTCTTACCTCATCTGTTATTTGATTATGATTAATATTATAAACTAGATAATGCTTTCCTTAAGACATTGACATTAGGCTGCCTAGCTAAATCTGGTGCCAATATGTTATCAATTCTGTTGTTGCATTTTTGACATCAATTACCCTCTTTTGTTATTTATGAAAGTCCAGCATCAGCTTAAAAAATGTGCCAAAAAGGACTGAAAAATTATACGTTGCCTCCTTTTCTGGTGCAAATAGGAGGGTTGCCTCGCAAACAGACTTTCAAATAATTCAAGAATGGTTGGTTGGTCAGCAAAATGGTTATATCACTTCTAAAGTATTCCAAATATTATCTCTCCACAGAACTATTCCCCCAATTGGACCACCAGAAGCGAGTCATCGCCAACAGCTTGCGGCTTAAGAAGAAGGGTGGCGACGGGCGGAACAGCCCTCAAGACGCCGCAGTAGCACGACAGAACAAAATTATGGAGGACAAAATCCCCAAAGCGTACCGTCTGGACAATCAGGAGGACAGTTCCGACGACTCCAGCCCCGCAGTGTCAGACGACGAAATTATTATCCCGAAAAGAGCTACCGGCGACTCTGGGCTAGACAGCGACTCGTCAACGATAAACGATAAATTGAAACACATTCAGGTAACCAGCCTTCTAGCCGATATGCAGAAAACTAAAGAGGATTTCATCAGGAGAAATGTGTATGAGAAGTTGAAGGAGAAATGTAGGCGGTCAGATTCCGATAATGAGTAGTGATATTGATATTTTTTATCGTCAACGACAACTGAGCAGCAGAATTGGAAAATGAAACCTTATTTTTGACTTGTTTTCAGATTAAAATACTCTCTTTTTGAGTTAGTTATCTATGATTAAAAGGGTGACCTTGGTTTATGTGTTTGGTTTGTTTTGCTGCTACGTGGATGTAAACCACGCGCCAACATCGGTGGTTAGGAAACCAAGGGGGTTGAAAGTCATGGATTATAACTGCTGTCTACACGAATTGAAACTAGCCAGGTCACCTTGGTTGCGACGTTGGTCTTTTTTTTTTGTTATGAATTTAAATGTGGATGGATGGAGAGTCAATGAAAGATGAATGGATTGTGTGAAGAATGTTCTGACATTTTTTTTTGCCAGTGATAACGTGGTAGGATAGAATGGAAGAAAATATCGTGCTGTGCCGACCCTAAGTAACTTGGGGAAAGCTTAGAAAGATACCTCGTGAATAGCTTGATCTCTTTCGAGCTCTTCGCTTGTGTATAGGACTGTTTCACTCTATCACATCAGTTCGAAGCCCCAATACTAGAATTGCACAGTAAGTAGCCAAGTTGACATAATGAAGCATCAAATGCTGACAGACTGGCTTAGTAATCGACTGTTTAAAAAAGTCATTAGTTTTAAGTATCATTGTCAAATATTAAAGATATTATAACAATCACCCAAGTATTATAAATATTATTAATGATCCTGGCTACATCAAAGTCATTCAAACCGTTTTTTTTTGTTTGTTGATGTTGGAAATTATTAAATGTCTCTTCCAGTTCTGAGTGGAGCGAGCAGGCGTGTCAGATTTCTACTGACTAAAACTCACCCTTGTTTTTAAGTAGCCCATTTGTGCCAAAAAAAAAAACCAAAGTATTACTGCGAGTTTATTAACCAATAAAGATACAAGAACCGTCATGGGTATTAAGCTGAAAACTCACTAAGCGGTTTTCACTTGCGGCAGCCGCGGTTGCGGGCCCGCAGCTTCTGTAGAATTCAGATATATAATTATGTAAAAAATTAAAGCTTATTTCGCGACGCGTTTTACACCCGTGGTGAGCGCAGTTCGCGGTTCCCGCTGTACCGGCGAGCAACTAGTATAACATCGCGGGCCGCGGCCGTCCGCGGCTGGTTTGCGCCTATACGATCTAACCGCGTAAATCTGAGTCTCATGAATTTTGAAATAAAATAGCAGTTTCATTTAACGCGGCGGGCGCGGGTGAAAACCGCTTCGTTAGTTCTTAGCCTTACTCTTTCGCTTTCTTGGTTTCTGTTTATCGTTGTCTCGTTCTATTACAATTTCATCATCATCATCAGCCTTTTTAATGTTCCCACTGCTGGGACTCGGCCTCCTCTCTAGGAGAGAATTTCTATTACAATTTGCAATGTACTTAATGTCACAGTAAATAGACAATTTGACATGATTAAGCATTAAATGCTTACGGAGACTGGTTTAATCATTGACTGAAATTGTAAGAAAATGTCATTAGATTTAAATTTTATCGTCGATTTTTTTTTTATTAAATGTACTTGTGACCGATCGAAACAGTTTTTTTATAAGTTATACAATCGTTATTAATAATGGGCGGTTCGGATTATAATTATATACATACGATTGTTGTAATGTCTAATTTTGTGCAATTCTAATTATAATTAACCTCGTAGGCACTAGTGTACCGGATACGGTACACCTAATACCAGTTAACTTAAACCTTATTACGTATAAATAAGGTTTAACATACCAGCTAACTTAAACCTAAACAACCAAACTTATTTAGGTATAAATAATAAATTAGCTGGTACCGAGGTGTATCGAATTCGGTACACTGGCGTCTGAGGGTATAAAAATCACTGTTGATGATAAACAGGATTAACAGCTAACTAATATTGGCCGCTAGGAACAGTCAGATTGTAATGAAGGAAATATGTTTTTTTTTTTATAATTTCCCATGAAATGGTCGGTGGATAAACTCTATTCACAAGGTATAACTTGTAATTTCTTAATCGAAACTACGATATGAGCGTAGATAATACGTTTTTAATATTAAGTATAAACTTTTTAATATCTCGATGTATTAAGATATTGTATCGATTTTTTCTATGTATTTCAATGTATTGTAGTCAATAGGACGTAATCCCCTAAGGGAAATATTTAAACGCATCTATACATGTATACCCAATATGGAATAAATTCCGTATATAGGAATTTAGAAATAAGCTCGTATTAATATCAATTTAAGAAGAAGGAATAACTGATTTTTTTATATTTTCTTCCTACATTAAATTGATGTACGTTACAACATAATGTAAAACCAATCGGTCTTTTCATTTTCTTAGCTCGTACAAATGAGTAATGTCCACGGAGCAAGTAGAAAGAGGAGATGTTGTAATAAGGTTTCTCTAAGAAATAACGCGTGCCATTTTGCGGGGTGAGGGGGTGTTAGACTCCGCCCATTTCTTTATTTGCCATCTGCCAGTCAATAGCAAAACTCGTTCTGTAGATTTTATCTCACACTAGATGTCATTAAGTGCAGAATGCAAAAGGGTCGCACTCAGAATTACCAGGAAGTTCTGTTTTTTTTATTTTAAATTAATTTTGCGAACCATCTGATACATAAATTCATTGAAATAGTGATATTATTATTTAATGAATGACGAATGAAATGATTCAACATTCATCAAAACCTTTTTATTGTAACATTTTTTAAATTTTATTATTATTAAGTGTAACTTTTTGAAAGGCTTATTTCGATAGAAAGAATTATCAAGTATGATTACAAAGCTAGGAATTTTAGAAAAAAAAAAACACCTTTTTACGTGGCAGTCCATCTGAAACCATAAAATAAATAAATAAGTAATAACAGACTAAATTAAAAGCCGCTTGTCGCGATAGAAGCTTCATACTTAACATAACTTTTTTGATATGGTGAAGTAATAAAACTAATTTTAGAGACAAAACAAAAATAGACAAATAATAACGAAAATATTTATTAGAAAAATTCAATTTCCTGCAAAAATTATTTGGTTAGTACGTGTCGGTTGGTTGCTCTATCATTTCCTACGGTTGCAAAATGCTTAAAACGAATATCTTGGCGCCAAGATATTAAGATATGTGGATAGAGAGCTATATAGATAGAGCTTAAGTGCTTTATATTAAGTAAACAACAACTACCTACCATACGAGTTGTCTCACGGAGGAAAAGTATTTACTTTAAATAAATTATTGTAGGCAAGTTAAGCCCACAACTTCGTTCGTGTTCATGTTTTAAATCAGACACCAGCGCGACATTCGGTATAAAAATTAGCTTCTAATTATGGCCCTGTCTTTTTGATATGTTTTTGTTTCACGAAGTTGTGCACAGGACGGACGCCAACAATACACTGATTTAAGCCACGCCCACCGTGATGACGTCAGGACCTAGTTGAGAGTCACAGTGCACAGTTGTTTAGGCCGACTCCTCTTTGTAATTGCTCCATGGTAATGTCTGCACCGAAATCTTTGTGTGGATTAAAATCCCTTAAATGATGCAAGTTTTGTTCTCTATTTATTCTAGTGTAGACTTTATGAATCGTCTTTGTGTGTCGTATTGATGTTTTTTTGTGTATTTCAGTGTAATGCAGTCAATAGGACCGACTATAAATGAATTATGTAATAGTAAGTAAGCATATAAAATCTCATGTCTAGTAACTAAATATCAAATAAGTAGCTATTGCTGTCTGTAACCATCAAATAAGAATTAAATGTATTTCAAATATTCGTTAGTTATAGTAATATCGTTGGCCTCATTATCAGAATTCATGACAATCTAAAAGCTGATTAAAAAAAAATAATGTGAATAGGCCGGGCGTTGAATGAAGTGTCGAAATATGACGACCGCAATCTGACAACGGATTTGTCATATGAATGGACCAGGTATCAATATTGCCGGCTCAATTGTTGGTGCCATATAAAATATGGGGTTCCGTACCCAAAAGGTAAAATCGGGAGCCTATATTCCGTCTGTCTGTCACCAGGCTGTATCTCAATTGTGCCCTGCTTGGGCGGAGCATAGCCGTGCCCTCGTGGGAGCGATCGGCGGCGGAGACCTCTTGCGCCGGGCCATGGTTGAGGCCATGATCCGAAGCGAGGAGGAATGGCAGGCGGTCGCCGACTTCTGCGAAGCAGTAATGCTCGCAAAGGAGGAAGCCGAACGCATCAGGCAACGGCGTTATCGCCGCCGCCATCGTCGCCGGGATTCTGATCCCGATTTCCGGCCAACGTAGACGCGGGTAATGGGATTTGAATTTGGAACACCAAAAGTCGTCAACATTATGAATTAAAATGTACGTGCATGGCACAAGTTGATTCGAAATCCAAACTGTCCACTAACAAAAAAAGAAAATATAATAAAACGTGCTTACTGACGGAAAATTAATTCCCTAGCGACGCTCGGGAGTTAATTTTATAAATCCCTCACTATCGTATGGGATTAAAATCAGCAACCTTCGTTTCGTTCGGAATTCAACATGCCGCCCGCGACATAAAGACACTGCTAGTGCTAGTGATGACACCCCTAGTCGCATAAACTACTATTTTTGGAGCTTCTGATAATGAGGCTTACGATACGTAGTAATCATTTAGTAATAAGTTCGTCTGAATATTAAATGGAATGAAATTAATGGAAATAATAATGGCATTAAATGTTGTGTGTATTTATATTATTATTTAATTTAGATTATTTTCTTCAAGCAACTCGTTTAATGCTGTGTAATATGTTATCGATTGGCCCTTTTGTTATTTCCACTGTCTGTAGGAATATTTATTTTAGTGTTCGACCAAAATCTTAGGGTTGAAACTGCGTTAAGCGGACGTGCGCGCGGTCCCATACAAAATTGCTGCGTGGCGGGAACACGCGTGGGCATCAGTCGCGGGGAGCTGGGCCCCGCGGCCCTTTTTTGAAAGTAATAAATATTAAGTTCTTTACAGATACACCGTTAAATTTTAACTTGCGACACTGCGCAGGTACCTAATAATCCAGTTTCTGCGACGAGGATCCGAGCACACGACACAGGCGCATGTGTCACGCGACGGGTACTGTTCGTGGGCGTACGCTTAACGCAATTTCGGCCCTTAGGAGGTTCTCGTTAAGTGGCTCAAGGGTTAAATTCAGAAAACGGCACTTCTGGTTAAAGCCCGTAGCTATTAGGTGGTTTCACTCTTTGGAGCCTGGAGCCCTTGGCCGCCATTAGCTTGGACCCTATTCTTGATACCGGTGGGTTAAAATTTTTATAATTGTAAATTTTTTAGTCAAACATTTTTATTATTTAGTTTTTAAGTTAATAAATTTATTATTCATCCATAAACAATGCAAATAATGTAGGTCATGTAAGTGAAAATGTATTCTGTCGTGAGAAATAAATGTCTTAAATCATATAAATACTATTCATTAAAACACCAAGTCCCAATTTCAAAAGTATACAAGTAATAACGAAGTATTATTAATAATAATTAGATAATCTAATGATGAATTGCAGGATATGAATATATAAATAAAATAAACAGTATATAATTCAGACAACCAATTGCGCCCATAAAGTAACCACAAAACATCGACTTATATAGCACATCTATATTGATGCCACAAAACATAACTCTCACATGATAATACAGACACAGGCTAGCAAACATTAACCTGTTTTTCCTTTTGAAAGGCTATCTTCCAAATATTCACCCCAATTATGATATAAGTGATATTTAGACCTGAGCTATGGCGAGGGTCTTAAGAGAGCCGAGAATAGTAATCATTAATTACTTATGTGTATCATACGACGTTTTTCAATACACGTGTGAAGAAAATAACTGTAAAACCAGTAAACTTGTGGCGGTAAAAAGCTGTTTTCATATATCCCCCATTTTTTTCTTTTCCCCGTGTGGGACACGCGCCCATCCTGATACGATAAATCTAATAAAATTATGGCGGGGGAGAGGTTGAACAAAAAGGTTTTAACTACATTATAGCACAAGTGCGTAATGGTAATCAAAATGTCACAGTTTGAAAACAAGTGCCATGATATAATGTGTACCTAAGTGCAGTGCAATAAGAGTCACTTTATGAGCAAGTTTAGTGTATTGATTGAAAAATAAGTTTTTGAAAGATATCAGAGATGGCGCTAGTTGTTTAGAATATCAATGACGTGTGTCACGTGACTGGCACAGGACAAATAAAGCAGACACGACGATTTTACGGCAAAACCAAAAAGAGGGTTATTATTTTGAGAGGTTATGTATGTCATGTTCATCTGTTTCCTCATAGCTCCTAATCTGCTTATCGGAACTCGACATATGAGAACCGTTTTAATCGTCCGCTGAACATAGGCTACGTGACGTATCACAAATCTCGATATAGCGCCCTCTAGTAGACAAATAGTAATATGTTAAAAATAAAAATGGAGAAAAATAATCCATCTTTGGTATCATTTGAAAGGGCTTCAGAGTCTATGCAGCTGTTTCATTGCTTCACTAATAATCAGAAGTTCTTAATTTGACTATTTAGCTGCTACTTACTTAAGTAGCATAGTGATTTAAAACTAAAATTGTTTAAATGAAAAAGAATAAAAAAACTAAAACTCAACTAGGACAAAAAAAAAAATTGGTTGCCTGTAAAGTCGGTATACGGGCAAAAGTTTTACGTGACAACGACTTTGAGTGGTAAAATAATTTTAATGTGAATATTCATTCGTATAGTAGGAAGAAGGATGAAATAATAGTAACAATTTAAAACATTTATTTATACAAAGAATTATTTCACTTTTTATGTCTGTCTCTCTCGCTCTTAGGCGGGCTAACCATGCCCGAGTGGAAGGGACGCGTGCCTCTCACTCGCTCTCATTGTGAGCGCATAACGTGAGCGGAGCGTAACGCAGTTTCTTGAAGTGTCACCCGGCAAACCAATTTATAAGACGTTGTCACGTCAAAAAAAACGACGCTGAAAAAGTATGTGACAAGATTTTTAGGATGCTGAAATAACAAGGTAACTGGAAAAACAAGAATAGAACAAAAAGAAAAACCGTTGTCACGCGTTATTATAGTGTTTCGGTTGGTTAGTCGCAACCGGAATAATAACTAACATTTTGTGTGTTATTGACCTTTACCATACACTCACCAATAAAGGTCTGAACTACACTGCTCACACGTGTGCTACACACGCCGATGTGGGAGCGCCGGTCTCCATACATTTCATATGGAAAATAGACTGTTAGAGCTACACTTGATCCACGCCACGCCATGCGACGCTACGTCCGCGACGCGGACACGTCGGTCCCAGAAATTTTAGAGGAGGTGGGCGGGGCTATCCACGCGTCTGATCGCGGTGGTCAGATGGAAGTGTCTTCGATGGTAAATGAAAAAGCGAGCTTGATCTGTTTCTAATCCTCCGATGAAATCAAAGGTACTGCGCATCACACGTGTTACGCGTTGCGGCGATGTAGTGTGCACACCTGCCGCACACGTCTGAGACGTCACACACGTGTGCGTCGGTGTAGTGTTGTTCTAGCTTAAGTCTACACACACCTTTTTGACTAAAATTTAAGTTCCTATACAACTATTCTACAATTATTGTCATAAATACAAAAAATAATCAAGTATCAAAACTGTTTTCTCCTACTATTTAATACTACTTTCGTTAGACGGACTCTATCTCCGTAATTTTAACGGAATAGATGTTGAGCCGCTGACGCGTGATGCATGTGATGTTGATTGATTCTGTCATTGAAAGCACCAGTGTCGATGATAAAGTGACCTGCTTCAATACCAAACTGCTGGGTCTCTATGACAAACATGCGCCACGTCAGCGAGTTAGAGCGCTATTGTTCGTAAGGACAAAGCGAAGAGTAGGTACAGACGTAGACTTAGGGAGCAGAATCTCGCTCACTTTATACATCTGCGTAACCACTACAATCGTCTACGTCGTGATGCAAAGAGACGCCATTTCCACAATTCTCTTGTAGATCGCAAATCCTCTGATGTCTGGAAATTTTTAAAAACAGTCGGTATCGGCAAATCTCCTACACATTCTTGTTCTGATTTAGAACGCTTTAAATAAATATTTTTCTCTTCCCCCATCTCCTTTAATCCAAGTGTTAAAGCTTCCACTTTGCTTAAGCTGTCTAAAATGTCGTTATCGAATTTTCCAATTTTCAATCTCAGTCCTGTCTCCGAAGACGATGTTAAAAAATCTCTTCTTGCTATCTCCTCTTCTACTGTTGGCCATGATAATCAGTGTTCGATAATGATAATTCCTATTCTCCCTCAACTGCTTCTCATTCTCACTCATATTGTTAATTTTTCCTTATTTTCTGGCACATTTCTTTCAGTCTGGATCAGGCTTATATAATACCACTTCCTAAGATATACAATCTTTCATCCTTATCTCACTTCAGACCCTTCATGAAAATGGATTAGGTAGATGTATATCGAAATATATGTTTCGAAACAGCGCGGCTTTTGCCGGCCATTGACTGTAAATCTAAAATAATAAGGGTCGGCGCTCACTGCTGGCTTGGCACGGCAGGTCGGGTTACGGCATGCCGTGGCATCTCGCGGAATGCCGTGGCATTGTACTGAAAGCCCAGCCACTTCGGCATCATTCAGTTTTTCTAATCTCTTGCCGCGCTCTATCAGTGTGAGAGACAAAAAAAACGCGCGCGCAACTGCGTCTTTTCCTTACCTTGCCCCCCCCCCCGCGCATCGACCGGACCTCATTAACCGAACTGACCGCTGCGCAAGTTTCAACCATATTTCAACTAAATTAGCAATCATAATTCCTTGACACAAAGTGACACATTACGTCTAGCGAAATGCAATGGCGCGCCGCGGCATGCCACAGTATGCCACGGCGCGTCTTGGCATCGTGGTATGGAAATAAAGTAGCATTAATTCTAGACTCATTGAAATAAGATTCAAAATAAGTTGATAGGTAATAAAATCCTTTGCCGTGCCATGCCGGGAGTGGGCGCCGGCCCTAAGGTGATGTGTAAGGAGAAAAATAAAAACACATTATAGGTACGTCACAAGAAGTGTTTTAATACGATGATGAACAGTAATCTGTTCATCATCATCATTTTCAAAGTCATCTCTTAAAAGCAGTATTTCATCTAAAAAAGGTGTAGGTGGCTCAACCTCACCTTGATGCCGCGCCCAAGATAAAAACCACACTATACACATCACATGTGCACAGCAGCCAATACTGCGTCTGCCCACTAAACAATCACAACAATATCCAGCAAGTGCAGCTCTAGTATTAGTAATTGATGGAGTGGTGTCAACTAGTATATATATACATATAATAAGTTTTCCTACTTGTGTGCCTTAATTGTATCCTGACTCGTAAAAGATAATTATTTGAACTAAAATCATTGACAGACTAAATATACTCATACAGTGGCGGGAAGTAGAAGCAACACGCTTGTAATTAGACATAGTAATTGTTAGTACTCCTCTGTGTATAACAGGTGTAATAGCCATAGGCATAGGAGGTGGTCATGTTATGTTACTGCTGTGTTCAACATCCAATGGCTGTATTTTCTTATCCCTGATTTCATCCTGTTGCCTGTTTCTACGCCAGCTCGGGAAGCTCTCAGCCAACGGGCTGAGATAGCCAGACAGACTTGTTCTAACGTTCCACCTGAGAAAATAGATCATTAGTATTGCAAATAAAGTCTATCTTAATATATTTTGTTTATAGAAATTTTTATTGCACTGTTAGACGAAAAAGCAGCCTATTGTAGTGTTTGTGTGTGTTTGTACCTTTACTATTTTAGTGACAGACCAGATCCTATTTGGGGAAAGGCATGGCAAGAGTTAGTTAAAAAAATGTAAAGTTCAGATGGTAACCAAATATAATAAATAGGTATTTGAAATTAAATATTATATATATACTATATTATATTAATTTAAAATGATAATTTTAATATTACCTGAGCAACGGTATCCACTGTAAAATAATATTCTTTTCTGCAGTGTCAACATGCACAGCATGTGTTTGGTGTGCTCTTAAAATTGAAGAATCACATGAGATGCAAATATTCCTATGCCCAAATCCTCTCACTGAATGACCAGTTTGAATACATTCTTGCAATATTATGAAGCAGAAACAAACGGCATCTAGTGGGTGTAACTGAAAAAAGTAGGCAGGCAAGTTATATTGGTGGAAGAGGTGGATGGACAAGCCTAAATAGTATGAAGAGCTCAACGTGCGGGATTGGGATGTGTTCCTCCCAGTAATGGTTGAGTGGGTGATCTAAACACCTTGCGAGAAATCCACATACACACAAGTTGGCGCTCGTCTGCAGCTGTCTCGGAAAGTAACTGTCGTCGCACATTCCGTTGAAACCGTGCTGCACAATTGATAGGCTTTGTGGATTATGCATTGTATCTACAGATGCCATTTTCATAAAATCTTCTGAATCACGAATATAAACAGAACACGAAAACAACAGAAGAAACCATAATAATCTGTCTGACAATAATACCCCGCGTTCCGAATTGCGTGAAAAGCGATTATAGGAGTGAGGCATATTTATCGTAACAGGTGGAAGTAACAGATATTTACAAATAACTAATAACAGTTGTTACTATCAACTTTTTTATCTATTTTAATAACATACCCTCAAACACTGTTACCGCAGCTGTTACTGTTATTCATTGTACCATTCCCTACACAAACAGACTGTTAGTTGTTACTGGTTGATACTCAATAAATAATAGGTGTGTCTCTTTTCCTCCTTATAGAATGGCGTTTGCGCAAAAGAGGCACACCTATTATTTATTTCGGAACATGTTTAATATAGTTGGTGGTCTTGCAAGACCAAAAAGAAACGAAAAAGTAACTTCTAAATTTAGCTGTATTAAAAAAATTGTAAAAAATTTAGATTTAGTTTAAGAAAAATAGGTCCATAGTATATGGTAAATTATTTTAAACCAGTCAACCGAAACACAAAGCGAACGCAATAAAGAATTTAATTGAAAGCTTTAGACTAGTCAAATATTGATCGTATAATCGTATCTATCTTAAATGTAATTAATATCTTTGGTTTAACGGAATTAATTTAAAAAAAAACAGGTATTTACGAGTTTTTTTGCCCAACCAGTATACAAATCAAGTAAGAGTAAGAGTTATTTGCCAAAGTTGGTAAGTACAAATAGTATTATTAATATAATTTTTTTTTTCAGATTAGGCAACCAAAAACAATAAAATTGATTGTGTTAGGACTCCCTTATGTCTGTCTTTGGTATAACATTTGATTGGGATTGGTTGTAAAATGTTTTAAATATTTACGACTTTAAAATTATGCAAATAAAGAAGACTTTCAACTGAAAGTTATTTAGCTAATGTGTTTGTTCTATTTAAAATTGCGATTTCTTGCGAAAGTGGTGAATCATAATATTAAAATTTTCGTAAAGATTTCTCTGTTTCTCAGTGTTTGTTTACGGCGTATTAAGTGAAAAATAAATTGAACACTTTTAAATGTGCCAGTTTCAGAATTGTAAACTTACAATCCTAAGCCTGTAATAAAGTATGAAGCAAAGTGTTCAGTTAGGAATTTTCTAAAGAACTATCAGTATCTCCTATCTGTCCAATCTTTATTATGTTGGGGTTGGGAACTCAAAAATTCATTTATTAAAATTAGGCCAAATGCCAGCATTTTTCTAGTATTTCAGCAGTAACTGGACGACAAAAATATAAATACACTCATAAACCTATTTTCTATACGATTTTCGGCATTAATTGGGACTGGATAAGGAAGATACTTATTCAACTGAGATTTAAATACGTATTTATCGTCCGTACAAAAATGGCACCAGGCTGTTATTTATTAGCAGATATTTGGATCTGTTATTTAAATGTAACAGTAACAGTCATAACAGATATCGTGTTTAACCTACTTCTAAGCGATTATATCGCGAATCTGACCAACGCGCAACGTCACAAAAAGTACTCAATAATCCTTATATTTTGCGACTAATAAATTCGGTCGGAGTCGCGAAATAATCGCTTTTGATGTAATTCGGAACTAAGGGTTAATGTTCTGTCAGACTGTCAGTGTCAAACAGTTTGACTGTTTGGACCACAGATTATCTGCTACGGGCTATGAATTACGTTTCGTTCCACGGTGATTTTTAAAGTACCTACGTTATTATACTTGATATAGTCTGTCTAATAAGTCAACCGACTTGGGAATTTTGTATAATATTTAGAAAATACTTATATTCGATTCTTTTTATAAGGCTCTTCTGTTAATAAACAATGATACTTATCTGTCTCTTAATCAACCTTGATTATTGAACCCGTGTTGACTACATCAGATTTCATTAAATCCTAATAATTAGGTACCTAAGTCGTTTAACTTATTAGACAGACTCTATTTGTGTTAACCGTTAATAACAGCATTAAAAACAAGTTCACTGTACCAATTAATTATTATATCTTTTAACGTATTTAAAGCCAACGTCATTACCGTTGCGCACCGTAGTAACATTTTATTTTAACGTTAAAGTAAACCTAAAAACGCTCCTAAACAAGCATTTTTTGTCATAACACTTTTTTACTATTATTTCATTATTCACGTTAGATTTCTATATAATTTTTGGTCTGTTAATTATAATAAGATGATCACTTTTTTCATGTGTAATTTTATTAATATACGTAACCGTTTAATGGTGGGCCCAAAAAATTGTCTCCTTTGCATTTGTCCAGTGGGCGTTCATTCATTGGATTTCAAACGTTTTGTTTTTCTAATGCTGGGACGTTAAATAATTTACATAAAACTGGTTAGAATGGCATTGTAATTGCGGACAAATAAAATAACTTATAGTGCATATACCTCTGAGTCCCCTAGCATTTAAATAGGTTTATTACGGATAAATTGAAAAGGTTGCTTGTTTTCTAAATTTACAGACTACTTTATGAAGAATTTCTTATTTACATTCTTAGATACATAAACAATAAATAAACCCTCGAAATTTTAATAATCTACGTGGACTTTTAATAATATTAGTGTTCAACTAAATGACGCGCGAACGCCCGCGTTCGCGCGTGTTTACCTCGGGGTGAAAGTAACCCATTTAACCCCTCGAATTAGTGAACTCGCTGCGCTCGGCCGCCAACTCCTTCTCGGGACGAAATGAATTATTTATCACCCCTAGTGTAACAATGTTACACAACACTGCTAACGTTTGCCGTTTTGAAACGAACGTCAATAACATACGAAGTGAAGATTGTCATTATAATAGAAAATAGAGCTGCAAATACGAAAAAAAATACGTCGTTGGGTAGAAATATTTTTTTTTTTTGAAAAAACTGTGTTTTGTTCATTTACTGGGGTGTGTTCATTCACTGGAGCACCTACCCTATATGGTTTTAATTTCAACTCGATACCTCAACGCGTTCTTGAGATAAAGGGTCTTGACAGACAGACAGCCCGACGGAAGGACAACAAAGTGATCCTATAAGGTTTGAACCCTTAGGGTTCCCTTTTTTCCTTTTGAGGTACGGAACCCTAAATAAGGTCCTTTTACCGGATATATGCAGAAAGATCTTTAATCCCATCTACTTACTGCCAGCGGCTTTGTCCACGTGATCGCAAAAAATTATAATGGAATCTAAAGGTCTACTCTCTACTCCCAGGATAAAAAGTATCCTACGTGCTATTCTAGGACTCGGTTTACCCTTGCACTAAGTTTCAACGAAAGACAGATCAGAAGAAAATAATTATACCACAGTACAATATTATTTCAGATTTAATTACGTTAAAGTTAAAGCGAGTTCCCATTGTGAGTTTTGTAATTTTAACTCGTTACTGTTTCAGGGAAATGAAATAATAACAAAAAGTAGGCTGAAGTACTGCATGGTGTTATTACTGACGGTTGCAATTAGTACAGTGCGTTTCACTTAAGAGGTTCCTTTGCCGTAATATTGGCTCCCCTGTCTGTCTACAGAAAAAAGAAGGGAAAAATGAAAAGTTGCCTACTCTACTAAAATTTTTGCTCGAAATATGAAACTAAATCGATTTTAATGGTGGTAGTCGCACCACTTCATGGAGAATAAAGGAGGAGAATGGGATTTTATGAAAAAAAAGCAAGTCTAAAAGGAAGTTGTTGTTTATTATTATTATTATTATTAATCGAAACGGAGCCCAACGTTATATGCTTTATTCAAAAATAGTTTGGACATACAGTACATAAGAAATAAAAAAAAACTTATAAGATAATTGTTAAAAGTAACGAAGTATTACAGTTAATCTCCTTAATATTAAGTAATTTTAAGGTATCAGGTAATCAAGGTACATAAAATCATTACTTATTTCACGTAAATTCTCCAAGCTGATTTTTACGTATATTTTAGGCAATATCTTTAAAATCAAGTCGCCAATACTCTCAGACACATTCCGTGGGCCGTATTGCTTACAGACGCTTCAAAGCTCCCAAAATATAGTTACACATAAATTCACGTGTATTCTCATGCTTGACTTTTATTTAAATGTTCACCAGACAACTATTTTTATTTGATATGATCGCAGTGTGTCGTATGAATAGATCACCAAGATGTGTCGCCATGATAAAAAACACTCTATTTAACTAGACGCTTCGAATTACACCTGCCCCCCTAGCCAAGTTACAATTGAATTCCATTCTCTAATCGGTAACGCCTCGGTGACAGCAATTGTAGAAAACGATAAGTTTTTAGCCATGTTGACGCGCTTGAGTCGGCCGCTCGTTCTACAATGTAGCGTTTGTATAACAAGGGATGTAGCGTTAAATATTGTAGAAACGATTTTGAACGATGTGAATTTGGCTACGAATTGTCTATTCATTTTTTCCGACCACGCGACTTTACGTTGAGATGACGTCATTCCCATTTCATCACTTTTCGACAGCGTTAACGATGGCAGAATAACAGCTTGGCTAAGCGTGCTGTTTCATGTCTGTTGGAGGGTGGGGACGGTGCCCATACAAAATCCGGCATCCTCCTATATAAATTGATTTCCATAAATAATATCCACAAGATACTATGTTTCCAAAATATCTGAGCAAAAATGAGTAATAACATAATCGCGTAAAAGCGGTTGTATGAAAAACAGTGAAAATGTATGTGGAGATGCATCCCCTTAAGTGAAACGCACTGTATAAGCAAACGAAACTGTTTCTACACAAAGTCTATGCCGACTAAATAAAATGGAAATGAACATTTCCAGTATGTTTAGTATAACATTGCAAATATAAACACACAAATACGTAGCTTTATTTATGAAATAAAATGAACTTCATTTTCCGTTACTGAAGTTTAATTTTAATTTTATTGCAAGAGAATTTATCTTGAATTGCAGTTTAAGGTTACTTACATAATAACGTTTTTTTTTGTATCTGTGGCTGGTTTTGTGTGTTGGCTGGAGTAGAATTTGAAAAATACTCAACTTTAAATGCTTGAATCAGAAATCAGGATTTTTTTTTAGGTGGGAAATTATCCAATGACATCTCGCGCACTTTGGTGGAGCGTGAGGGCGTGTCAGACTTTTCCTGACTAAATCCCACTCCTGTTCCTTCTTTGCCTGCGTTCCAGGATCCAAGGATTCGCTTTCGCACAACCCATGGAGAAATCGGGGGTCAATCAATCAATTGTAATTAAAGAGCGGCCAACACGAAGTACATTTCCATACAACCGCTCCTATGTGATTATGATGTAATTACAAATCTTTTTAGGGTTCCGTAGCCAAATGGCAAAAAACGGAACCCTTATAGATTCGTTATGTCTGTCTGTCTGTCTGTCCGTCCGTCCGTATGTCACAGCTACTTTTTTCCTAAACTATAAGAGCTATACTGTTGAAACTTTGTAAGTAGATGTATTCTGTGAACCGCATTAAGATTTTCACACAAAAATAGAAAAAAAGCAATAAATTTTGGGGGTCCATACACAGAACTGAAACTCAAAAATTTTTTTTTCATCAAACCCATGCGTGTGGGGTATCTATGGATAGGTCTTCAAAAATGATACTGAGGTTTCTAATATCATTTTTTTCTAAACTGAATAGTTTGCGCGAGAGACACTTCCAAAGTGGTAAAATGTGTGTCCTCCCCCCTCTTCTTCTAAAATAAAATAAACTTCTAAAATAAGAGAATGATGAAACTAAAAAAAATATATGATGTACATTACTATAAAAACTACCAACGAAAATTGGTTTGAACGAAATCTAGTAAGTTTTTTTTTTTTAATGCGTCATAAATCGAAAAAAATACACTATTATTAAAACATCGATCAAAGTTACAACACATTACAAGAACTTTTATATTATGTTACTTGCTGCTACGGAACCCTTCATGGGCGAGTCCGACTCGCACTTGGCCGGTTTTTTTTTATATGTTATATACCAGTACTTGACTGCGATAACATCTGATGGTAAGCAGTGATCGAATCGTTGATAGTGAGGCCTTGAAGCCACCTAAATTATAATCGGACGGGAAGACCGCAGCAGGCAAATTGTTCCAGTCCTTCGATGTACGCGGTATAAATGACGAGACGAAAGGCTTAGTCCAGACCGTAGTGGTTTCAACAACGTAAGGGTGGATACTCGCCATACGTCGGTTTGTCCGGTGGTAGAAACGAGATGGCGGAATCAAGTCATGCAATTCCTGCGCACACTCTCCAAAATGCAACCTGTAAAACACCGAAAGGCTGGCAACCCTATACCTGTGCTCAAGTCTTTCTCTAGATATTTTGGATTCACAGCTATTTTGTGGATATTATCTAGGCTTCTACGAGTATAGAAATAAAAACAAATTTGTGTAAACTAATCCAGCAAATACCTCTGAAATTCTGCTTGGTGCAATTCCAAAGCACACTCTCCGTCGATGCTCAAGACGTTAGAGTTTTGACTCGACAAGTGCAACATTATCAATGACCTTTTGGATCGCTTCTCAATCAACTTCAGTGCATAAAGCTGATATTTGGCAGACTCATCCCAAAGATAACATATGGCAGTACTCCATACACGGTTGAACTTACGCTTGATAAAGGTTATGCAGAAGTTTCGGCGTGAAGTACCCGTCTCACCTTTGCTAAGATCTCCAATTTTTTGGCAACCAGTTGCAGTTTTCCTTGAAGCCGAAGGGGGCTTCGAAGGAAGAACGGAAATTAAGAGTTAACGCCAAGTTACCCCAAGAAACTCAATGTGGTCAGTTATCGGCATGGTTAAACCAGAAAGATGACTCGTATAGCATAGCATAGTTGGCCTTTAATGTTCCCACTGCTGGGACTCAGGCCTCCTCTCTAGGAGAGGGAAGGGGCCGTAATCCACCACGCAGGCCCAGTGCGGGTTGGTGGATGTCACATGTCTTCAAAGAAGACTTAGTACAAGTATAATTGCACCACGCGAATTGATAAAAATTAGTTTCGAAATCAATATTCATATCGGGGCTCGAGTTCCCTTTCGGATAACCCTGGCCCCAGTAGGTTTCGACCCGGCTGGGCCCCTGCTGTTGCTGACAACTCCTTGAGACGCGTGGGAACAGTGCACGCCGTCGACAACTTGGGCTTGGTCCGGACAGTTACCGGACGGGCGGACAGCGAGCTACCCATTGATCACTGTTTGCAAGCCCGCGCCTACGGTGGTTGGAAATTGGGATCGGAATCCCGGCGGCGGCGGCAAGAGCGCCGTTGCCTGATTCGGTCCGCCTCCTCCTTTGCGTGCATTACTGCTTCGCAAGAGTCAGCCACCTGCCACTCTTCCTCGCTCTGGACCATGGCCTCAACCAACCAATGAGCCCTGCCCACTGCCACTAGTTTGGCGATTCTTCGGGCAATGTCCGTAATCTCTGCGGTCTGTTGCGATTTCAGACGATCACGTAGGTACAATAATCCATCATGGACTGAGTGCAAAAAGCAAAGCCTATAATGATAAGATAAGAATTCAGAAGATTGCTGCCTTAAAAGCCAAAATAGCTTGCATTTTGAAAGAAATTGGGCTCATTTGTACTAAAAGATGTCGACCAAAATTGTTCCATTAGGATGGGATGCGTGATTGCAGCGGATCTGTGGCAGCCTTTTGCTCGAAATTATACTCCACATAAAATGTTATCGAACATAATTACACATACTTCCAGAATTAACAAATAAATAAAAGAATATTATTTAACCAAATGTTAAAATGAAATATAGAGTTATTCTTTTTAACACATTTATCTCTCGACCTCGGTGACAAGCATACATCTCATAATTTCACGCAGTTTTATCTTAATATCAAAAAAAAATATATTTTAAAATTAATATTAAAATATAAAAGTAAAAATAAAAATCGGGGAACTAAATAAGAGAGTATTGGCAAGTGCAGTCGGATTCGCGCACTGAGGGTTCCGTACAAACTTACTAGCCAGAAAAAAGCTTCAAATGTACGGGAATGACGTCATCTCAACGCTCAGTCACTTGGTTAGAACAAAAGAATTGGCGGCGCAACAAACTCGAAGCGTTCGACGCAAGCGATACGGTTGTAACTTGGCTAGGGGGCAGTTCAATTTCTGAATTTCGAGTTATGAAATTTTTTCCGAATTTCAAATAAGTTTTTTTTTATGAGGTGAATGTCCAAAATCGCCCTGTACAATAAAGAGAATCGGAATACAGGATAATAAAGGGTCTTTTTAGGGTTCTATACCTCAAAAGAAGGACAAGGTGAACGAGGCCGTCATCGACACTCTGTACGGGGCCAATTTATGTACTCTGCGCAAGAGAGATGGCGGCATCCGACCCATAGCCGTGGGCACTAGCTAACTTCGTAAGGCAGCCAAAATTTGCTGTAAATTTTATGGTGAGGCTCTTTCGAAAAAAATTTAACCCCTGCAGCTAGGCGTCGACTCCAAAAAGGGCTGCGACTGCGAGGCTGCCGTACACGCCTTGTCTTCTTATCTAAAATCTAACCTAGGAGAGTCATCCTGAAGGTTGATATAAAAATGCCGTTAATTCGGTTATTAGGGAAACCTTGATGGCAGAATCTATTTATTTATTGACTGTCAAGAAGGTGATTTCCTCCGGGCCAGTGATCTTCTGTTGAGCCATTCACCCCATTAACTGCGACAATTAAATTTCAAATGATTTACACTTTTTAAAAAATGAACTCAACTCAACAGGACTTGATGTGAACCTTTCAAAATGTGAACTATTCTTATCTGACAGCACCGGCAGACCCCACACTCTTTCCAATTTTAATACAATAGCCCAAGAAATTAAAATTATAGAAAAAAGCTCTCTTCGTCCCCTGGGGTCTAAGAAAAGAATCCTCCAAAATAGGAGTATTTTCGAGGATTCTTTTCTCAACTTTGTTTCGGCCCTAAATTAACTTATTACCTTCGCGCTTCTCATTTATGGAAACACTGGGGGTGTTTCCATATAAATGAGATTCTTTTGGGAAAAATAGACCAAAATATTATTAATTACCCATAGATGACCTAGCTTGGGCTCAGGCTACTCTTCCTATCCGTATGGGTGGCCTCGGCGTCCGCAAAATTTCTAGTATTAGTTTACCAGCCTTTATATACTCGGTTCACGGCACTGAGAAATTAAACAGGAATATTATATATCCCTTACTGAATGATTTCAATGTGCCGTGCTTCATTGAGGCTATAGATGCCTGGAGACTCGCTTGCCCGAATTTTAATCCGCCCGACGAACCAAATCGAATCGAAACGTCTAGTTGACACTTTGCGTGACCCAAAGGCTGGCTTTTACCTCGGACAGAGGATAAGCATTGCCATACAGCGTGGCAATGCCGCCAGTTATTTTTGGGCACATTATCAGTCGACAGCGATGTTAAAGTTTTTTGACGCCATGTTTAAGTCTGATTTTAGTTAGTTGTAATTAGCGTAGGGCTTTATATATTTTTTATTTTATTTACTGTAATTAAAGTTATTTAGTTGTGTATATAATAAGTTAAGTTGATAAATAAAACAATTAAAGATAATAAGCAGTACCTCTGTACTAATGTTTTTTAAGTATTATCTTTTTCTGTTATATTTGAGTGTACATAAATAGTTAAATAAATTAATAAATAAAGATTTATTTTATTGCTGTAAAAAGATTATTGTGCATTACTTACTCAGCATCTCTTACGGAGAGACAGAAGATCTCCCTTTTTTTGGAAATAAAACATGCTTTGCTTTTAGGTAATTAATAATGTTTGTTAATTTATTATTTAAAGTTTTTAGTACTTTTTAGTCTGATATACAGACCCAACCAAGTTCAGACAAAAACACAATGTATGCGTTATAATTGTTTTTGACGTGACAACGTCTTAAATTAGGTTGCGGCTGGGAGTCACTTATGAAAAAGTGTAACGCTCGGTAACGTTACGATGAGTCACCGAACGAGAGAGAGGCCCGCCGAATGCCTTGCGTCTCTCTCCCACTCAACTATTTTCATTCAATTCCTTGTTCCTATTGTGCAATTTAATTATATTCATATCAATAAATATTCTACCGAGAAAAAGACGTTGTCACGTAAAATCTTCGCCCGTAAAACCGACTTTACAGGCAACCATTTTTTTTATGTAAGTATTTTAATTTAAATGTGCCACTTTGATTTGAAAAAAATTGATACAGTGCTGTGTCGCTCACGCAAAGCTGCCAACCGGCTGAACCAGTGAAGGATAAACGGTACACTCATCAACATCTTTAGTTGACAGTAATTACTTCTGCCCTCGGAGGTGACGTCATCGCTAGTGTTGCGTCGCTTGTTATGCGCGCCTGTTTCGTAAGGATTGGGAAATACTAATTTCTATTAATTAAAGAGCCGAAAAAAGGATAGTCTTTCAGTCACAATAATAATTACATCAATAAACCTACTATTGTGTGTCTTTAGTTTTCTGTCTGGCGCAACCAACCACATCGTAATATCTTCTTATTCTTCTTAACATGTCTCGAACCCTGGTAGTTGTAAAGCTAGAAAAAATACAAATAGATTGCCAACATCAACACCACACGTACCCACGTGCCAAACGCCACGTGTTTGCGTCACACGTGTGCGTATCGCAAGCGCGTGGGCCATAGCGGCCTTTATTTAGGCCAAACCACGTCTCTCCAGAAGCAGCTAAGGTTTCTCAGCCTATTCATGGTGTCTAAGAGGTAATCTGATTCTCTCAGAGTTGCTGTGCATATTTTATTGTCGGCCGTACGGTATCGTGCTTCCGTGCATGCTCCGCGAAGAGGACTGTCCATGACGCCCATTGTGTGAAAATGTTTATTTAGTGATCAGTGTCCGGTTACCGGTCCCCGCCACCAGGTGCAGGCCTGCTAGCAGTATAGAGGATAGTCACATTATTTAAACATGAAAAATAAAATCACATAACTAATTAATACTATACACACAATAACTCTTACTTAAAATATGGCGTTTCAATTTTCGATTTGAATTATTAATTGAGATTTGAATTTAATTTTATCCTGTTTTTCGAATAGTTCGAGTTCGAGTAGTTCGAATCAATTTTTTTGTCTAAATTTTTATTATAAACTAGCTGTGCCCACGACTTCGTTCGCGTGGACTACAGGATTATGGATTTATTTTTTCTAAAACCACTTTACAAAAAAAAAAAAAACAATAAATAACCGACTTCACTAAAAAAGTGTCGTGTCGGTGTTTCTCGCTATTGTTTGTTTCTTATCTATGACTGACATATGAAATTAAGGTTATTTTGATCATTTTAGTGTATTTTTTAGTGAAGTAGGTTATTTTATTTAATAAAAGATTTTTATTTCGCACTTTTTAGTTGAGATACGCTTGTAGTCAGAGTATCTTTTTCTCATGAAAATTCCAACCAACCAAAGCCCTGGTAGGATACAACGATTTATTATGAAGTTCCCGTGTTCACTTTCCACGTTCCGGCTTCATCATCAGATCAGTTCGATAGTACCTTATAGCCAAAGTGCATCTTATGACAAATCTTTATTAGATTGAGAGCCTAAACAAGGCTAGGTAACATTGAATAATTACGGAGTTGCGGTGCCTAACTTCCGGCTCCATCATCACCATTAGATCAGTTCGATAGTACCTTATAGCCAAAGTGTATCTCATGACAATTCTAATAAGTCCAAACACGGCTAGGATACATTGATTAATTACGGAGTTCCGGTGCCTATCTTCCGGCTCCATCATCATCATCAGATCAGTTTGATAGTACCTTATAGCCAAAGTGTATCTCATGACAATTCTAATAAGTCCAAACACGGCTAGGATGCATTGATTAATTACGGAGTTCCGGTGCCTATCTTCCGGCTCCATCATCATCAGATCACTTCGATGATACCATTTTCAACATATATCTATTCAGAACTATTCATTTATTTGGATTGTCATAGTCGCTTAAACTATGTTCATTGTGATATCTGTTTGAGTATGAAGTTTCATTGGCCATTTCTTGTCTTTCAAAGTCACTTTTATGCTTATGCATTTACAGTCAAAAGTCACTTTTTGACTGTAAATGCATAAGCCCTCAATGATAATACCAAAATAACTATATGGCTCATAGACCCCATAATTAGAAATATATTTTGAAAAAAATGGGACCAATCTGGAAGCATATTATGTGAGAGAAAAAAAAATGGCATATCGGTCCATAAACGACGGAGTTCTGAGGTAACAAACATAAAAAAAATACAACCGAATTGAGAACCACCTCCTTTTTGGAAGTCGGATAAAAACAAAAGTAGTCTATGTTAGGTACATACTCCTTATTACATCAGCTACCTGCCAAAAAAAGTCCCGTCAAAATCGGTCCAGCCATTTCAGAGATTAGCCCGGACGAACAGACAGACAGACAAAAATTGTAAAAAATGCTTTTTTGATGTACCGTATATATGCATATGCATGTAGTAAAAAGTAGTTATTTCAATGTTACAAACAAACACTCTAATTTTATTTATATGTATAGATGTATACATAGCTGACCCGGCAAACTTCCTATTGCCTATATTCCTTTTAGCTAAACAATCAAAAGATAACGCTATCTATAGGCGTTACCAGAACAAGCATACTTTATTTCAAAATGACATCTTAATGGCGTTGTAGTCGATTTTTTTTTGGTTACTTTTCCATATTTTCTCACCGTTTAAACCTTCCCTGAACTTTCACCACGAATATTCCAAGACTAAAATTAGCCAAATCGGTTCAGCCTTTTTCGGGTTTTAGCGAGACTAACAGAATTGTAATTCATTTTTATTTATATTATGTAGATTAGCTTTTGCCAATCGCTTCATCCACGTGAAAGTAGGTCCCTGCATACTTGCATACAAACTTTGAATTCCCATTTCATCCCTGCAGGGGATGTAAATTTTACTGTAAATAATTTTAAATTTTTATTGTAAATTTTAGCGTCCGGTAACTGTCCGGACCAAGCCCAAGTCGTCGATGGCGCGCACTGTTCCCGCGCGTCTCAAGGTGTAGGAGAGCAACAGTAGGGGCCCATATGGGTCGAAGCCTACTGGGGCCAGGGTTAGTTTCGAAAGACAGCTCGAGCCCCGGTATGAAGGCTAGAAGAAACAGGGTGGGTCTTTTGATCAGTAAGAGTCTGACACTATCTCCCGCTGCGACCAAAAGCGGGGGTTGTCACTGGATGATTTTTTCCTACCATAAAAAAAGGGGGTGAATTTTGGAAAATCCTACTTAGTACTCACCTACGTCATAAAAAGAAACCTTTTGCAAACACGCTTCGAGTCCCTGCAGGTCCGGTTGTATATGTCAGTCAGTCAATTTGTTGCTTAATATATATTGCTGATAAGGTTGAACATACTCCAGCTTCACAGCACACCAATGCTTCCCGGAATAACTTTAGTAGTTTCTTCATAACGTCAATCAAGACTTAAAATTTTCCACGTTAACATCCAGAAGCAGTAGCAGTGTTGTAATTTTTCTCTTTTTGTTCTATCGATTAAGGAAAAAAATTGACGTCAAGGTCTTATCGGAATGTTGGTTACGTAAATGCGGGGGAGGACGGGGGACCACCCACCATACCATTGTATCCAATTACTGTGATCACTCAAATCAAAATGATGGAGTAGTTGTGTAGGCATTATAGAACCTCTTTTATCTGTACCTCTTTAGAGCGTTTAGAACTGGTAGGTACCTAAGTATATGATAAAATAATAAAAGAGATACACTGATTCTGTGAATGCGAAACATGCGATAATTTAATAAGAATTAATTTTATAGTATAACGCTCACAATAAGCCTTTTTATGATCTTTTTTTTATTATTACAAGCTTTTATTTAGTTTCACCTGTCCCGATGTTTGTCTGTCATCAAATCTTGCAAATTAAAGACCCACTTCCCGGTTACCGATTTGGCTGAAATTTTGCATGCATGTGTAAATCAGATGACAATGCAAAATCATTATGACGTGGAGCTGATCTGATGATGCAACTGGAAGGTGGCTATAGGAACTTGGTAGTTAAACGACACAACCCCATCGAGTTTCGGCTCGTATGATTCGTCTTGACGAGCATTAATTATATAGGTATACCGAGCTATAAAAGCTTGCTATACAAAATGTTTTTCTTTAAAATCTTGTTTGTAGGTAACTCTAGTCTGCTGTAGCATAGTAAAGTAGAGAAACCTACAGTGAATTGGTTTTTGGTTTTTTATTCTCTTGAGAAATGAAGTCGCAGTCTTCTTCTTCCTGCCCTTGTCCCATCTTATTTGGGGTCGGCGCAATACGTTTTTTTCTTCCATTCTACCCTGTCACTCGTCATGCTATCACTAACTTCCCTTTCTTTCATATCATTCTTCACGCAATCCATCAATCTTTTCTTTGGCCTCCCTCTCCCTCTCCATCCATCCACATGTATACTCATAACTCTTTTGGTAACATGCATGAATGAAGTCGCAGTAAATTTGATTATTACCCATATATGCTTAACCATAGTAAAAATAGTGAGCAGTGGTGGCCCAGAGGCAACGCTCCCCGAGATCTATGAGGTTTCTAACTTTTACTTTGTGCAATTTCTTTAATTTACACTTCTCTTATTCTGGTTTTATAAATGAAATAAATTCTAAGCGGCCAACCTAAGGTACATTTTTATACAATCGCTCTTACAAGGTTATAATGTTATTTACACATCTTTATCCAGATATTTTGGATAAACAGATATCTTGTGGATATTATCTAGGCTTCTATAGAAATTAAAATAAAAGTAATCATATAAAACTAATCCCCAAGTAAAGACCTCGGAAAATCTGCCAATTTACGTGAATTTTGGCCCTTCATAATGTATATTTAAAATATAATACAGTACGTCTAGAAGCCTTGCACATTTAATCAAGATTCTATATGAAAGTTTTTCTCAAAAGCTTAAGGTTTAAAAAAAAAACATGTTTTTCCTAGAAAACATTATCATCATCATTTCAGCCGATATCCGTCCACTGTCGGAGATAGGCCACCCCCAAGTGTCGCCACAATGAAAGATCCTGTGCGTCTCGCATCCAACGGTTTTCTGCCACCTTCACCAGGAAATATTTAAGTAAATCACGGAATTACCGAATATTATTAATAAAGTATTTTTAGGCTTAAAGAAGTTTATAATTTTCTTTATGACTTTGCCTAACACTTATTCAGTTCAAGTCTAATGAATTTGGAGCAAATTGTCCATCTGGTACAGATAGACAGACAAACGGTTAGACAGAGAGACAAAGACTGATCCCATAAGGGTCCGCTTTTACATTTACAACGGAACGACATACAGAACCGAGAAAAGGTGAACCAGTGTTCAAATGTAGGTAGTTAGAAGTTAGGTACTTTATAAAAGCTTTCTGTTATGTACACATCATACACCCTGCCGCTGCGGCAAAAACATGTAGAAAAGGGATCACAGGGGAACAGAGTAACGGAGTAATGAGAAGTGAGAGCCACCCTATTTTAGATGTACCTAATTAAACACGTTCAATCATGTTTTGCTTCATTATGTTGTTAGGGTATGCTTATGCCGTACCTACTCACGTTTACGTGCAGTACTCTGGCTTAAGCTAAGCGTCCACTGCATCGGGATCGGAGCGGACGGATTCGTTGCTTTGTATTGTTACGCCACTAAACGTGAACACGCCATATCTCTGAGAAAATAACGAGTGGCACGTAATAATTAAAACGCATTGCTGTTCGAAAGGTCTAGAGTAGTTCTGCTTAGACAGACTTGGGAAAATCTCGAAATATCCACAACATACCTACAAACAGTAGTAGGCATATATCTAACTGATAAGGGAAATTGTACTCTCCGACGTTAACAATAGAGTCGAAATTCGCATGAACGTGACTCTTATTATTACGAGAAATAAAAATGATTTATGACTTCGAGAAGCGATGCAATTGTTCTGGAATTCTGGATAGATCCTGGGACGTCGGTATCTAGAATTTTCTTGGCTCCGCATATAAATACGGGCCCCCGGCCGGAAGCGAGTCAGTTGTGATTTCGACTGCGATCAAGAGCGAACTACCCTAGTACTCGAAGTGATTTTTATCAACGACTAAAGCGATAGTGTAACGGTACTCTAGTGTTAATTGCGATTCGGATTATTGTTGACTGGACTAATTTGTTATTGTTTGTGGTAAATAAACTTCTCTCGTCAGTAAATCGGCATTTGATTACCCACGTACGTAACAGTATTATACGGTATAGCGTGCACAGGAACGGCATTACTGCGCTAGAGATCGGTATTTCGGCCGATGACGTCATCCGCAGTATGCGCCATTCGGATCCCGATCGCTTCGAGTACTGACGTGTTTGTTGCGGTTCACGATGAACGAACAGTTTTAATTATTTTAGTGGAAAGATATGAGAATCTTTTTCCTCTTATAATAAATCAAAATATAATGTACTAGCTTTTGCCAGCGGCTTCGCCCGTGTAAGTACATAAAATATTATAGCCTATGTCACTAAGGAATAAAGCAGCTTTCTGTCGGTGAAAAAAATTTAGCAAGCGGTCCAGTACCTAGTTTTAGAGATTACCTCCTACAAACAAAAAAACAAAAAATAAAACAAACTACCTCTGTATTATATTAGTGTAGATGAATTTCTCCGAAAAAGCCTTATAATAAACCACATCTTTCGTTTCCTTTTATATTTTTCTCCTATGCTGATAATAAACAACTAATAATTCGATACAATATCCTCGTCACTATCCTCTATAATGTGAATACACGTGTATCGAGTGTAGGGATTGCAAGTTTTCGATAGTTTTGATTTTCGAATATTCGAATATTTTTTCAGAGCTATTCGAATATTTTCAAAATATAATAAATAACACCTAAAATATCAGCTTTTATTGCTTTGGGAACTATATTTTTATAGAGATAAGTAAACCTAGCAGCCGTGGAGGCACTAAAATGCAGTACCTAACAAGTTTTTTTACGTTTTTGAGTTATTGAATCTGAACGGGCTTATCATAAGGAACACATTCGTGTAACCTAGTTTTTGATTCGATGAATTACTCGGAAGAAAAAACAAATTTGCTAACCTATTAATACAACATCGTATGCCGAAATACATTATAATACTAACTAAAATACAGTAAAAGCAGTTACTTATTTATTTAATCTTCATTCAACACAAAGTACATAAGCGGACTTAATGTCTTAGGCATCCTCTGCCAGTCAACCTAGGGTGGTACAGTGACAATAATGATAGAAGGCGCATAAAAAGAAAATTTTATTTTAAAAACAAGAGTAAAAAAGTGTACATATAGTTAAAATATACATACAATATACATACATATTTAATATAATATATATACCTACATAATTAATATAAATTAATGACAGAAGTTTTGAGGCGATTCTGCTATTGATGGAGAAAATGATTCCGCGACTTTCGCATCGACTTTCGGCCGTCCTGATATCGAGGGAAGCGCATTCCACAGAACTATGGACTGGTGAACTGATATAAAAGGAAGAATGAACAAAATCAGAAGTATGAGAAAGACAGAGCAGTAGGAGATTGCAGAACGCAGATTCATTGCGTGTGAAGAACAAAGAAATTGAAAGTGAGTTACGAGATAGGATGGAAGCTTAGGAGAATTGAGCAGAGAGAAGAGTGTGGTTAGAGCGCGCAAATTTCTCTTCTGGCGAATAGACCACCATTTGAGCTCAGACCTGAAGTTCGACACATGATCGTATTATCGTAGTTACGTCACGTGTGAATTAATAATTCTTTTAATTTTTATGATAAATGTCGATGTTGACTGACGATAAGTGATTATTTCAAACACCTGTTTTGAAATCCAATTTATAAGCAAAAGTGAAAGTAAGTAAATTTTATATCGGTTAGGTAATAAAAAAGTAATTCAAGTTTAGCCTTATGTGGCGCTAAAGTGGCGTGTTCCGGGGACACCGGCACTGGGAGCTCCATAAAACAAAATTATTTTGAGATATTACATTTTGAATAGTGTGCAGGTAGGTACTGCTCCATAATGAATTGTAAACTATTTGAGAATATTAGATTTGTAAATGTTAAAAGAATAAACAATATGGCATGGTTCGCGTCCTACTTCGGAACAAAGTTGGAGCGTAATTGAAAATGGACCCGGTGAACCAAAGGGGTTTTCAGGAAAATTTTCACCACCAGTTGGTAAAGTCTGTCAAAGTCAAACGACTTGAATAGTTCGAACAAGGTTAATAATTATAAACTTTCGCTTCATCAGATTTGTTTAACGGAATACGCTAGACAATTGACATCATTTATTATACCCTGAGAAATGTTAACCCCTCGAGCGCGCAATTTTCAAGGGGGTTTCTTTCAAAACCAGGGTTTTATTGACCTTGAAAATTGCACGTAAACCACAAAAAAGGATTTTTCTATGAAAAACAAATAATATAAAATATATAGAATAATATGTATAGAAACCAAAATTTTCGGCCAAATAACTTTCGTACAAACGTGTGCACAAATCGAAAATTAAGCGTTTTTCAAGGACATCCAAGTTGTACAGAAGTATGTACAATCGGCGCAGAAATAAAATACTTTTACTAAAGTTAAAAAAACTATTAAAATTTCTAAGTCGTTTGACTTTTTAGACAGACTCTATCACTTAGCCGCAAAGATTTTACATGTCCTACGGATTAGAGAGGTCTTCAGACGTTGACGTCATTTTAACTTACAGTAGGTGGCCATATTTTATTAGGGATAGCACCAACATTTTTATATTACGAGTATCTACTTTAACTGAATATTGCAGGCAAATGGTTGGTTGTAGGTTCGGTTGGTATTTTTTATTTATAGACTTTATTGATTGACATAATAAAAACAACAAAATTAAAAGTAAAATCATTTACATATATTTGAAAACAAGATAAGTAGTAAGTTGGACGAATATTACCAGAATTTTGTGATAGTTTCCATTCATCGTGTTAAGCTCTCTATGCAAATTCTAGCATTCTGTTGCAGGTTTGTGTTATTATACCACTTTTTAATGAGAGTTGTAATCGGCTAGTGCTTATGTAAGAATAATAATAAATCATTTATTTGCTTGGTGGTTATCACTTGCTAGCCGATCTACTGCTTGGTGAGTTCCCACATGTTTTCAGTAGTGTTCATGTCTGGCCAATTACTTGGCTATGGTAAAACATTAATGTTTTTAGCCAGATATATAGTAACACCCTTGGTTTTGAACCAAGATGTAGATTCGTGCATAAAAATGGACTCTTTGTCAATAGAGAACCATTCTTCGAGCTGCAGCAGCAGTTCAGTTTCTAATTCACGCTTATGGTGGTCTTTTGCTTCACGGTCCCTTCCACGGTATGTAGGCGCTCCATATCCTTGGCTGAGATTGAAGACCACACCATAATACTGATTGGGTGTTTAGCTCTCTCTAAACAGCGGTTTGCATGGAACTATTCTATAGGGAGTCGTTGGAATGGAGTATTTTGTGAAGGAGCAAAGGAGTTTTGGCCAAACAAAATCGGAAATGTCGATTCATCGCAGAAGGAGGAGTTAATTAACAATGTACTATATTAACTATTTAAAGTATTATTTTTACCCGACTTCAGTCTGCAACAGTCATATTTTGGTGTTGTTTGGCCCTGTGCAAGTCTCTTCTTCATGACCTCGGTGAGGCGTGGTTTTTTGGTAGGCCGAAGACCTATCAACTCCTTTTTTGCCAACCATCGATGAATTGTCCTGTCGAAAACTTCTACGCTCTCTTCGTTTGTAATCGTAGTAAGGTGGGCAACAGTCTTTCTACGACATATAACTGATTTTAGGATTTTTATTTTACCACTTTGTCGGCGTGATTGATATACATATTGGTACCAAATTTCAGCTTTCTAGTACTAACCGTCACAGAGATTAAGCGAGGACGGACAGACGGACAGACAGACGACAGACAGACAGACAGACAGACGGACAGACAGACATGGCGAAACTGTAAGGGTTCCTAGTTTACTACGGAACCCTAAAAACACTGAAAAGTATAAAATAACTTTAATTTCGGAAGTCGGTGTTAAATAACGAAGAGCCAAAACTAAAATAGAAACACCGACTTTCGAAATTAAAGTTATTTTATACTTTTCCGTGTTGTTTAAATTTGAAGTCGGTTATATTTTTTTTTGTAAAAAGATTTTTATTTGTTAAGTATTATTGTTACAAATATATTATATACACCGTTAAATTTTAATCGTTTTAATCCCGTGGAGGGTCGATCCGGTATAAATTTACGCATGTACGAAATTAATTTCTTTAAGAAAACGTCAGCTGAGTGAGTTCAATGACCTGTAGGTAGTCAGTACGCAACGCTGATTACTTATAGCGATTACTTATTACGAATCGATAGTGTTTTATGTACCTACTGGATCGACAATTCACGGGATTAAAACGATTAAAATTTAACGGCTTATAGTTCTTACCTGCCGTTGATAAATCCATTCTTGTATCACAGATCCGATTTATGCAACTTCCAAAGAATGTCGTCTCATTTGAGTAATATTTAAAACACAGCGTTGGCTTCTGCTGGTAGAAATAAGATACATAGGGTCGGTGTCCATTTGTCGGATGCTAGAGTGATTCAAAGAAGTAGAAACAGAGTCCAAGATAAAGCGCCGCAGTCATTGTCAGACTTGGGTCATCGGGAAAACCGAATGCAGAGTTCATTATGAAAGTAGTAGTACTTAGTTAAAGTAGTCACAAATTAAAATATCGCAATTGAAATGGAACGCGGCAAAATATGTCATTTTTTTTTCTTCGCCGGGTTGGCTAATTTCACAAGACCATATCGCCTCGTCATCAGTAAAATACATTTTTTTAAGTTACATTACAATGCGGGTGCAACACATAATGTTTTTGCAGTATTTGGCAGTAAAAGTATCGAGTCAGCCTTCTCGGCAAGCTTCGCTGATGAAGGTAGTCAGTATTTTATTTAAATAATCAGCGCCATTTTGCTGAGATCGCGACACTTTCAAAATTGTACTTAATTCAATGTCTAGTAGAAAAAAAAATGGTTTTGATACAAAACTACGCTATTTTAATTTTAATTTACATCACAATGTCTTGTAGTAACTTAAACAATTTGAAAATAATTAAAACAACCAACGAACTTTATTCAAAAACTTCCGCCAAAAACACCAAACCATTTTAAACAACGTAATTAATATATATTTTTTTTTAAATAATATAAGCATAATAATTACAGTGAAACCTGGTTAAGTGAGACATCAAGGGACCTGCAATGTCGTTTCACTTATAGAGGTATTCCACTTACCCAGTGTCTCAGATATACAGGTATAAATAAATATCTGTCTCATTTACAGAGGGTTCCGTACTTGGAATTACGTGTGGAATTTGTGGGTAGAATAAGAATGAGTAAACAAACAATGTTATCTCAGTTACAGAGGTTTATGCATATAAAATTTACTCGCTGTCTCAGTTATAGAGGTGACAATGATGATAAATCGAAAGAACAAATCCCAGATATAGAGGCTTACCTCGTCCCACTAACAGAGGTAATTCAGTGCCAAAGTGTTGGGACCTCAGCATGAGTTCCAATTATGGAGGTTTCTCACTTATCCAGGTCCCACTTAACCAAGTTTCACTGTATTATGTTTGATATAATAAACTAGCTGTGCCCGCGACTTAGTTCGCGTGGACTACAGGATTTTGAGTTAGTTTTTTTCTAAAATAAAAGTAGTCTAAGTTACTTCTTATTATATCTACCTGCCAAAAGTCCCGTCCAAATCGGTCTAGCCATTTCAGAGATTAGCCGGAACAAACAGACAGACAGACAAACAGAAATTGTAAAAAAAAATATTTGGCGTATGTACCGTATATTCATATGCATGTAGTACAATTCGGATGGTGCGGGGATACCGCACGATTTCCCGCGAAGCGGCGAGCCTTCTGGCTGGCCTACCACCGTGGGATCTGGAGGCAACAGTCCTTGCACACATGCACGACATGCGCGTGGAGATGCAACGCCGGGGTGAAAGTCCTCTGCCGCGACAGGTCGCGGCATGGCGGACAGAGCTCCGGCGGGATCTCATGGTGGAATGGCGTCAGCGACTATCGCAACCCAGTGCTGGGCACGCCACAATCATGGCGATAAGTCCCCTCTTTGAGGCGTGGCTGGAAAGACCTCACGGCGTCCTTACCTTCCGCATGACACAGGTCCTCACCGGAAATGGCAAGTTCGGGAGGTTCCTGTTCCGAATCAAAGCGGAAGTGACGCCCGGGTGTCGCCACTGTGCGGAACGCCCGGAGGACACGGTGGAGCACACAATCGCGGTGTGCCCTGCTTGGACGGAGCATCGCCGTGCCCTCGTGGGGGTGATCGGCGGCGGAGACCTCTCGCGCCGGACCTTGGTCGAGGCCATGGTCCGGAGCGAGGAGGAGTGGCAGGCGGTCGCCGACTTCTGCGAAGCAGTAATGCTCGCTAAGGAGGAGGCCGATCGCATCAGGCAACGGCGCTCTCGCCGCCGCCGCCGGGATTCCGATCCCGATTTCCAGCCACCGTAGGCGCGGGCTTGCGGACAGTGAGCAATGGGTAGCTCGCTGTCCGGCCGTCCGGTAACAGTCCGGACCAAGCCCAAGTCGTCGACGGCGCGCGCTGTTCCCGCGCGCCTCAAGGAGTTGTCAGCAACAGCAGGGGCCCAGCCGGGTCGAAGCCTACTGGGGCCAGGGTTATCCGAAAGGGCGCTCGAGCCCCGGTATGAAGGCTTGAAGGAACGGGATGGGTTTTTTAGTCAGTAAGAGTCTGACACTATCTCCCGCTCCGCCCAAGAGCGGGGGTTGTCATAAGATGATTTTTCCCATCGAAAAAAAAAAAAAAAATATGCATGTAGTAAAAAGCGGTTATTTCAATATTACAGACAGACACACCAATTTTATTTATATGTATAGATTATGTTTTGTTGGATTAATAAATTGAAAATTTAATATAATCTCTATTATTTCGACTGAAAGACTTTGTATCCATGGTCAGATATAATAAAAAAAAGAAAATCGTTGCAGGAACCACGGAAACGTTGAATTAATGAATATATTTATTGTTATTATTTTAAGTAATAATTTTAAGATTTTTACTATAAATAATAATCTTGTCCATGGCATTGTCAATCTTTGGCCGAATCTTGGCCACTCCCTTTGATTTTCTTGTTTGTGGGAGGTAATCTCTGCTTCTTTTTTATTTATTATATGCTTTACTGTAGTTACATAACAAAGAAAAACTTATATCTAAAACACACATATCGATTCCTTCCAGGCAACCTCGAATGGACACTAATTGTCAGAACATGATATGGGGCTGTTATAAGTTTAACAATAAGCACCAACATTTTAATATCTCACAATAGAAATAAATCCTGTGTAAAGGCACTTAGACCCTATTCTATTTAGGTGATACAAATATTTATGATTTGTGGAGTGTGTATGGTAGTTACTTAAATTGTTCACGCTCGAATAGCTGAACGGATTTGAATGAAATAGGTACACACGTGTAGACATGTCCTGGAATATAATAGGTATATCTAGGTACCTATAGCATAACCAGCCTTTTAATATTCCAACGGCTGGAACTTAGGCCACCTTTCTTGAAGGAATTGCATGACTTGATTCCGCCAATCAAGCCAATTCTACCATCGGACAACCCGACGTACGGCGAATATTCACCCTTACCTACGCTGTTGAAACCTCTACGGTCCGGACTAAGCGTTTCGCCTCGTCGTTTATACCGCGTACGTCGAAGGACTGGAACAGTTTGCCTGCTGCGGTCTTCCCGTACGATTATAATTTGGGTGTCTTCAAGGCTAGAGTAAATAGGCTCTTAATAGACTAGTGCGCCTCACCATCAAAGATTGCATCGCTACTTACCATCAGGTGGGATCGCAGTAAAGCACTAGTTTATCTCAATTAATAAAAAAAAAGGAATGGACCGCTTTATTCCTGAGTGACATAGGCTATATTTTATGTACGCGGGCGAAGCCGCGGGCAAAAACTAGTTGATAATAAAACGTCAGAAAAGTTGCTTCATATGTTAGCCGGAAAATGGATTCAAGTACTTAGTTAGTAGTCACGGTCTAATAAAATTGATAAGAAGTTTGTTGCTAGGAAAATATATGCCCAAGCGAAATTCGACCTAATTGTATTGTGTTGTGCGAATCTGTAGATAAATCCTTTATGGTGGGTTAGCTTGGACTGCGGGAATGTTCGAAAGAGAATTTCGTTTTTATTTGTTACCCAAAGTTAGATAGGTCTAATTCAATATTGTACCTACAGAATGAGTTCGTTCCATCGCTGGTTTTCATATGGCCGGACTGTAATTATAACTAAATCACTTTTTTATTTCGAAAAGACTTTTGAAATGGTATTTTTATATTTGCACTTCAGATTGTAGGCTATAAAAGATATAGTGTTTGCGCACTAAACCGTAGGTGAATTTTTAAGAATTTGATTTACATACGCCGTCAAGGATCTGACCCATCGTGAGCGACCACGTTTCGGAGCAATATGTCATCACTGGGAACACGCACAGATCATAGATTTTCGTCTTGACACACTGTGGTATATTAGACAACACACCGCGCAGCTTCCCGAACGCTGCCCAACCGAGTCGGATTCAACGATTGCCCTCTTTTCAAAAGTTAGACCTACCCAACTGGACCGGCTGTCCCAAGTAAATGTAGTCGACCATAACTTCGAGTTTTGAGTCTACGGTCTTGATAGGAGCGTGCAGGAAATAGGTAGGTATGTGTTTTTTTTAAAAATCTTAGAATTTTTTGGGAAATGTTTTCATTCATCAATTTTGAATTTAGATTAAATTTTATGCTTATCGCAGAATTTCGATAGTATATACTAATATTTTTAATTTATGAGTAGGTACACTATAGTGGGCCAAAGTTCATGCAAAATAGCAGATTTTTAGAAGTCGAAACTGGATTAATTTCACACAAATTTGTTTATCCCAGCAGCGCTTAAACTCGCTATACCAGCGGTAGATGGTTGTTTTTGAACGTCCTTCATCCAAAAAGAGATTTGAAGTGGTTCAAATGACTCATCAGGTTTAAGGTCACATTTTGAAATCGTAGAAAATCATCACACAAAAATGTACTCGATGCAGATCCATTTTTTAAACGAGACGCGATCGATAAATATGGAGGGAAATTCAAAATTCGAAGAATGGTATTTTTTAATTTTGAAAATATTTACAAGTGGCTAGTGCCTTTTACGTAAGAACTATTTTTCGCGAAACTTTCTGAGTGGCCTGGTATAGTACGGTTAGACATCCGAGGTTAGAGTCTGTCTAATAAGTTAAACGACTTGGGTAATTATTAGGATTTAATGAAATCTGTTGTAGCCAACACGAGTTCAATAATCAACGTTGATTAAGAGATAGAGCTCATTGTTAACTAACAGAAGAACCTTAAAAAAAGTATCGAATGTAAGTATTTTTTAAATGATTAAATGTTATACAAAATTCCTAAGTCGGTTGACTTATTAGACAGACTATACAACAAATCTAATTAATTGAAAGTTTGTTTTTTGTGACGTAGGTAAACAGTAATACGAGTATTTAATTGTTGGCACCCTATCAATGATTGGCAGTTTGCTAATTTATTCGGTGTATTATATTTATTATAGTTTTTTACGTCATAGCAACACAATAACTTGGTAGGATACACAAATCTCCACACTGGAAAAACTATAGGCATTGTTTTTAAATATTTTGCATATTTTAATAAAGTTAAAGCATATAAAACGCAAATTTTGTGTTTAAAAAATTGTTCGTTTATAAATTTAAAGGTGCCAATGTGTAAAGTGTAATCACTTTATTTTGTTCGATAACAGAATGATTGGCACTTGTGCAATACGACACTCGGCAATACTGATCTGATTTTTTATTTTTCTGATTTTTGTATATTTTGGAGTGTTTTTGGCTACTCAATGGTGTTTCATCGATTTTGAGCTTTATTCTAGTTAAATTCAGGCTTTTTTCTAAATAAATATAATTACCACTGCCAAACACTATATAAAACTACAGTGCTTATATTTTCTTTGTGTTGTTATTTTAGATTTATTAAGAATGCTGAAAGTACAGAGTGGGAAAAGATATTCAGACGGCATCTGAATATCTTTTCCCACTCTTTACTTTCTAGAGAAGGCTTGGAAACCGTAAAAACGGTATGGGGAAAAAACTGCTACACGAAAGTTTAGCATTCCACGCAACTTTGCAGTTCCGGCTTTCGTAAGATTTTGTGCAAATTTGACCTGGTCTTAGCACACTTTTAACTAGTCAGGAAGAAAAAAAACTAGTAAAATGGATAATTGAATCAAGTTGAAAAAGATTTCCGCGATGTAAAGAGGATGTCATAAAAAGTGTCAATCTATTTTTAAGCAAAAATCCATTAACTTTATAAAGAATACTCCAGGGGAACGATGGTATAAACTGTTTTTAAAAAGGGATCTGGAGTTATAATCTCTAAGTTATAAATCTGGAGTAATAAGAACTACTGAAGTTTCTGAATCTAAAATTAAACAACGTGGATCAAGTAGGCCTCTTTCAAATGAAGAGCTAATGAAAATATTAGAAGTTAAAAGATGAGAAAACAAGAAGTTCCAAGAAGCATTACTTCTTAAGACTGCCAATGATTGTAACCCAAATATAGTGCCATTAACTGTGCTCAAGTACCAATGATTGTAATTTTTTGTAGAAATAAGTATTAAAAGGCTTTTAAGATAATTAAACATTGATTTTTAAACTTAATGCGTCATATTATTAAATTCTAATTAAACCAGTACTCAAAAAAGCTTGAACTATTTTTTAAATCCAAAAAAACGTCATTCAATTGTAGAAGTTAGCTTACAGTGCCAATGATTATACTGTTTCCCCTAACTATAATTATACAGTTTTCAGATTTTGCCGTATACTCATACTAAAAGACCTTGCTTCATGTCAAATTTCAGGATTCTAGGAAAACGGAAAGTACCTACACTATGAATTTTGATTCCCTTGAGAGTTTCGAAATATACGTTTTTTGCAACATAAACGGCCGTATCTTTTTTTTTTTCGTTAACTTACAAGTTTGATTTTTTCACAGCTTTAAGGGACCGCAATATGGTTTTAATTTCAACTCGACACTTACACGCATTGACAGATAGACAGACAGACGGACAACAAAGTGATACTATAAGAGTTCCTTTTTTAGGGTTCCGTAGTCAAATGGCAAAAAACGGAACCCTTATAGATTCGTCATGTCTGTCTGTCTGTCCGTCCGTATGTCACAGCCATTTTTTTCCGAAACTATAAGAGCTATACTGTTGAAACTTAGTAAGTAGATGTATTCTGTGAACCGCTTTAAGATTTTTACACAAAAATAGAAAAAGAGCAATAAATTTTGGGGGTCTCCATACTTAGAACTGAAACTCAATTTTTTTTTTTCATTATACCCATACGTGTGGGGTATCTATGGATAGGTCTTCAAAAATGATATTGAGGTTTCTAATACCATTTTTTTCTAAATTGAACAGTTTACGCGAGAGACACTTCCAAAGTGGTAAAATGTGTCCCCCCCCCCCCTGTAACTTCTAAAATAAGAGAATGATAAAACTAAAGAAATATTTAATGTACATTACCATGTAAACTACCAACGAAAATTGGTTTAAACGAGATCTAGTAAGTAGTTTTTTTTTAATTCGTCATAAATCTAAAAAAATACACTGTTGTTAAAACATCGATCAAAGCTACAACGAACTACAGGAACTTTTATATTATGTTACTTGCTGCTACGGAACCCTCCATGGGCGAGTGCGACTCGCACATGGCCGGGTTTTTTCCTTTTGAGGTACGGAACCCTAAAAACACACTAAGTGCACTACCTCAAAGGTGGCGTCAAAACGTGTTCATATTAGGACGATTACCAACTCTTTCAACTTTTTGAATAATTTTCTCTCAAAAACGGTGGCTTATAAGAAAAAAAGTGTATGTAGAGTTTTGTAGATTCTGATCTACAATATTTGTCTGAGCTAATTTTATGATAAAACTTACCGTTTTGCTGAAAATCGCGATAACTAATCTAGTTTTTGTGACCTTTGACCACGAGTTTTTTTTCCAGATTTCGGATTAATAAGGACTTTTTAGATTTCTTTTATGATTGGTTTTTAAACAATCCTACCAATTTTCAGCTGGGTGCGAATTATTACCTTACTCTTAGTTTTTGGTCTTATTTGGCAGAATTAATACATTAGAGCGATATGTGCAAGGGTGTGCAAGGGCTGGCAACATGAATCAATTGCTTCATGGTTGGCAAAGACAATGATTAGGTATATTCGTCCTTCGGCGCGGTGACTTACGATTATTTACCTATTGTACGTTACAAGTGGTACAACTGTGGTAAAACACATAAACTGTTTCGAAAAGATATGTGTGTGTAAATTACACGACATAAGTTTATCACTGACTAAATCCTCTCAATAAAATATTATAAAGAGAAACTGTTACAAAACGCTGCATGCGAATATGATACAAAGTAATTAATTTCAACATTTTGCCATTTTGTGCAGCGAGTTTCCTCTTTTTGTTATTTGTATTTCAAAAGCCTCTTTTTATTGGAAATTTACCAGAATGATTAAAATCGGTTTGTGAATAGCCATTTTAATTGTACAACTGGCAAAAAAGGTGATATGGTATACATACTGGCCTACTAAGGTATGTTTTTATTTATTTGGAAATTCATTCAACTCCTACGGTTTACTGACATCTCTTTGAAGCGCGCGTGGATAGGTACTACTGGACGTTGACGACTCGGGTTCCATCCTTATAGGAAGAGCGCACGACGAGTTACCCATTGATTTTCGTGCACAAGCCCGGCCTTACGGAGGCCGGATATAGCTCGGCGATCCCGACGCATATGATGTCTTCAGTCGTGTCGGCTGGTGCGCGAGGATGTACGGTCCCTCACTGTTGTAGCCGCCTCCTTGGTCATCATGACTTCGTAGGAGGATGCGACCATTCCATTACATTCCCTCTCGTTCCGGATCATGGCTTAAACCAGGGCCCAGGGCAAAGGGTTAAAAATAGCCTACAACCTGTTCTTAGATCTACACCTGTAACACGACGAGTAGTAAATAGTGCTTTGATAGTAGCTAGGTAGTATATAGATCAGTAATAGAAATGTTGATTGGAAACCGACGTGGACATAATAGGTAATGGCAAGGGTGTGTCGTGTCCTGCAGTCGAATTTGGACGCGAAAAACGATAGAAACTACGACTGGCCTGTGAAAGAGAATTTGGCTATAACGGGTATGATGATTATATACCGACTAACTACAATAGAAGTAAGAGGAACATTGACCTTTAATTTACATGGATAAACTGGGAAAAGTAAATGAAGAATTGATTGACTTATGACATGTCTTAACATGACATGGTGGACATCCCATACACACGTATAAAACGATTAGTAGATAGGTTATTTTTAGGCAAACAAAAACAAAAAGGCCGCCGGCCCGACGGACCATGTGAAGGTTATCTGCTGGGATGTTAAATAGGTAATAGATCAGAATGTTTACTTTTTTTTTCGTTTATTTGTTTTTAAAATACAAGTAATAGGTACAATACAGATGATGCAAATCATAAACTCATTAGAGTTTTACCGTGCATCATAATCATCGACACAAAGGAAAACTTTACTTAACTAAAACACAATAAAAAATAAAAATATCACGTTCCAGTCCACATAATTATATCCGAAGAGGGTATAATTAAAATAAGACGCCAAAATTGTCGATTGAACGAGCGAACGTAACATCGCATCGGACTGACTACCCGCTTTTCTAATCATAATGTAGTTAAGGAATGTTTTGAGAGTGATACAGGTTGTTCCTTTATTTTAATCACCTATCTGTGTGCATTCCTCATCGTCTAGATCAATTTATGAGCACAGATGCATAAGTTTTTTTTAATTATTATTATTTATCTAGACCGGTATTCAAATGTAAGAAGTGTTGTTTTAATTTGTATTTTATGTTTTTATGTGTAATTTTATCTATTAATGTAGTCGGTAAACTATTTATAAGGTATGGTATCATATATTTAAATAATCTCTTGCCATGTAGGTTGCTGTAATTAGGAAGTACTTAAAACTGTATTGTTAAAAATGCTACAAATATTATTGTAGTGGAAGGAGCAAGAGAGCATGACGATGGCATTTCAGGTGATCTGAACACGTACTGATTTGCTTAATTACGAGTAATAATTTTGATCATTTGGCGTAAGCGCGTAAAGTGATGATTTGGCTAAATACAATTAAATGTTATGATGAACGGTTCACAACAGTGCGTAAAAAAATATGATTGCCATGTCAAAAAATAAACTAAAAGTATAAAAAAAACAACTAAATTTCGTGTTAAAAAAAAACAAACAAGGTTTGTTATAAAAAAAAACAAACAAGGTTTGTTTTTTTTAGTTACATTTTTTTTTAACATGGCTGTCGTGTTTTTTTTATTATTTGTTTTTATTTTAAACCTTTTATTGGTATGTCATGAAACCTTCAAAGGATCATGAATCATAAATATAATGCGGAATACCCATACCCATAATACTTATTATCGCATGAGAAACTCGAACGAGTCGCGCGGATGCCCGCGGCGCCGCAGGTATTCCCCGGAATTCCTGCGGCGGGGAAATTCATGCGATAATAAATATTATAGAAATTAAAATAAAGTTAAAATTCATATGACACTGAAACTGCGCTGCCCTTCGCCGCTCTTTCGGTGTGAGTTGACCCTTATGTATTTCTTTTCTATTTGTCATTTTAAGTTGTACTTGCCATGATAGGTTTCTGCACCATGCTAAAGTTGGTAAATGCCTAAAAGACTTCATAAACGTGTACGATTTGTCTGTGCGGTACGTAGCTTCATACCGACCGTAACTTCGAATCAATAGTGTTTGTCAAGTTAAATCGTTAACTTTCTTAAATCTTATCTCTTCAGTGTACTACTCAATGTCTTCGTCTAGGATTTGAGTAGATTCCAGAAATATTATTTATGATTACATGCATTAACAGATTTAAACAAATATTGGATAGGTGTTCATTTTATTTATCGTATTCACCACATTGCATTCCCAGTTTTTTTTCAATTGCTTATGTTACTCGGAACGATGTAAAGATTCAACATACATGCAAATCGGTTCAGTCATTTAGAAGTTATGGTGGAATAAATAAACTCACATACATACATACACAAACCCTGAAAACAAAACACACTTCTTTTGTTTTGGGCAGTTGTGTAAAAAACCGGACAAGCGCGAGTTAAACTCGCGTGCCGAGGGTTTCGTACAAACTTAGGTTACTCGTATGTAAATAGTTCGATTCCCAAATCGAGTCTTTTTTTTTTTTTTTTTTTTTTTTTATGGTGGGAAAAATCATGCATTGACATCCCCCGCCCTTGGGCGGAGCGGGAGATAGTGTCAGACTCTTACTGACTAAAAGACCCACCCCGTTCCTTCTAGCCTTCATACCGGGGCTCGAGCGCCCTTTCGGATAACCCTGGCCCCAGTAGGCTTCGACCCGGCTGGGTCCCTGCTGTTGCTGACAACTCTTTGAGGCGCGCGGGAACAGTGCGCGCCGTCGACGACTTGGGCTTGGTCCGGACAGTTACCGGACGGCCGGACAGCGAGCTACCCATTGCTCACTGTCCGCAAGCCCACGTCTACGTTGGCCGGAAATCGGGATCAGAATCCCGGCGACGGCGGCGGCGATAACGCCGTTGCCTGATGCGTTCGGCCTCCTCCTTTGCGAGCATTACTGCTTCGCAGAAGTCGGCGACCGCCTGCCACTCCTCCTCTCTCCGGACCATGGCCTCAACCAAGGCCCGGCGCGAGAGGTCTCCGCCGCCGATCGCCCCCACGAGGGCACGGCGATGCTCCGCCCAAGCAGGGCACACCTCGACTGTGTGCTCCACCGTGTCCTCCGGGCGTTCCGCACAGTGGCGACACCCGGGCGTCACTTCCGCATGAATCCGGTGCAGGAATCTCCCGAACGAACCATGTCCGGTGAGTACCTGCGTCATGCGGAAGGTAAGGACGCCGTGAGGTCTTTCCAGCCACGCCTCAAAGAGGGGACTTACCGCCATGATTGTGGCGTGCCCACCGCTGGGTTGCCAAATCGAGTCTCGATTTTATGAAGTAACCACCTCGGTTTTGAGACTTTTTACAATGACTATTTTATTTAATTGTGCTTTGAGAACTTGTCTCTTGCCAACCAGGATTTTAGGTTGATAGGAAGTATTAACATAATTTCACCCTATTTACCAATGTTATTTATGTATTATTTGTCCAATGGGTGTTTTACAATGTTCGTATTTAATTATTTATTATTTTATTTATTTATTTTTTGTTTCGATACCAATATTAATTATATTGAACCGTGAATGTGACCGTGGCATCACCGCGGGCCCTAACAGAATACCAGCGCTGCGTTATTTATCTTTTTAAATATCGCAGTATATGCTGAGTTAGGCGCCCTTTTGGCCTTGCACAGATTTTAAAGTGTTTCCTATTATTTATATTATCGGATTCTACTGTATGTGTGAGGTACGAATAAAAGTTTTTTCTTTCTTTCTTTCTTTCTTTAATACTCTAACTTAGTTTCCCTAACATAGTTTCCCGATCTCCTTCAAGAAAACAAAGTACCAATGCGCCCCTTTACATAATAGTTAGTTATAGGCACCAATTTTATATGTTTGTCTATTTAGTATCTATTAGGTTATTAATAATCACAAATTAAAAAGTAATATTCTCTCTCTGTAATCGTGCTAAAAAAGTTATATTGAACTGAAGAGATTAGCAATAGAACTTTGCGCAAAAAGGAAACAAATTAAAATGTTTAATTCAGTACATAAAAAACCTGCCATCACATATAATTAGTCATTAATCATTAATTAGAATAACCATACCTTGCTTAATTGCAGCAGTTGCAGCCATGATGCACTTCAATTAAAATGACGATTACTTGCAGAAATAAATGTTTTAATATTCTTTACAAACTCAGGAACGTTGTCGGTTATTTAATGATGTGGGTATGAAGTAAACTTTTAGCTGATGCACTGGACAGCAGATAGCAGTTATTGATTTAGTATTTGTAGAAATGATGTAACACATTCTTAAGTCGACCCTTACATAGTTTTTTTAATTACCCTCATTTTGAATAGAAAAAAAGAATATATCTATCTATTTTGAAAATCGAGTTTTGAGCACTACGTTGTATGGACGAGTCCCAGTGTGCGCCGCCCCCCTGACTGACATAAAGCCCCCCACGAAAGGTCCAGCGCTACTGGGGAGCGGTACCGCCCCCGTTGAGAGCCTCTATACGTTAGAGTTCCTTGCGAGCGTCAAAATATAAATCGTAAACCGAGCATTTCATCTTTAGAATGCGTTGAAGTGAAGTAAATTTTTTTCACTGCTCCAAGAACAAGACAAGACACGAGAGTATTTTATTTTAATTTCAACTTAAGAACGCTTGGAGGTATCCAAGCGTTCTTGAGTTGAAGGATCTTCATAGATGGACAACAAAGTGATCCTTTAAGCGTTTCATTGCTTTTTCAGATACTGAACCCTAAATATTTACTGCTTATGACTTCTGCATTTTTTTTTATAAATGCGTTTCCAAAGTAGCCTGAAGAGATACCCAAAGGTACTACGAAGGAGGTTCGACAGTACCATAGGTAGGTACCTATACCTACTACCCCACGAGCCACTATTCCCTACGGGCACACTTCAGATTTCTATCTAGATATTTATATAAACATCAATTAACTCGGCCTTATCTTTTAATTAGTAGTCGTATATTATTACAGCTTATCGCCCAAATAGATTCTACTGTTTTCTTGTAATATCAATTTGTGTTATCATAGTCCATTGTTTGTGTGTTATGGCTAAACCAAATGGCTTCGGATTGAGGGCTGAAACCGATGCCTAATTAAACAAATAGAATTATTTGTAGACGCGTAGAAAAATGTACCACCGCGCATGCCTCTATTTGCGTTGGAAATCATTCAATAACTTGTGTCGCTTTGGATGAAGCGGGATGGAGTGTCAGACTTTTACTGACTAAAACCTATAGTGTTCCTTCATTAGCCCTTTCGGAGAGGGTTACGGCACAAAATAAACAGGTACAGAAGTCAATCTACATACAAAACGCGCTCGAGCAACGCACACATAGACACCGCTCACGGACACGATGTCTCTGTCGCGTCTCGGATCACTCGTCGAACAGTTCCGTCTCAAACGCTCATTAGTGTGCGTCCACCGAGCGTAGATATAAAAAGTGAAGTACGTACATGAGATTGTCTTCTGTACCTATCTATTTTGTGGTTATGGAACTCCTTCGAACAATCCGCAACCCTGACAGGCGCCGGCACTAACTGGCCCCAGCAACTTTGCTGACATATCTTGATGCACGCATGGAACACAACGCGTATGTTCATTACAGGATGGCCAGACGACGAGCTACCCATGACTCGCCGTCCGCAAATTCGCGCTTGCAGTGGCCGGAAATCATCCTGCTACTCCCGATTCCCGGGCAGTATCCAGTTGTGGGCAGGGTTTTTTCTTAGCCTCGAGGTCTCGGCCGTCTCTTTGCCCTCCAGAACTGCGGTGACACTTTCGAACAACGCCATAGCACTAGCAAAAAATGTTACCTATTAAAATAACATCCAAAAGTGCGGTTTCCTTCTTCTGATCCCGTTAAGTCAAACTAATTCTATTAAAATCCATATCCCGTCGAGTCATACTAACTAAAATGACCTGATGCAATCAAGGATTCCAGATTAATTCGAAAGCTGATTACTTCAATTCAATTTACTGGCTTGCAAACTTACCTAACGGATCATTCGATCAATCTGATTCATTTTCTCTTGATATTAATTTTGCGAATGAGCTAAACTTGTGTACAAAAGACACTGCTATTCATTCCATTAAGTTCTGCTAGTATGTAAGTTATTCAGTGCGAGACCTATAGTTGCCTGTGTTGTCTTATTTATTTTAAACTAGCTTTTGCCCGCAGCTTCGCTCTACCCTACTATACCTTACTCTACCCTACTCTAACCTACTCTACCTTACTCTACCCTACTCTGCCCTACTCTGCCCTACTCTGCCCTACTCTACCCTACTCTACCTTACTCTACCCTACTCTACCCTCCTCTACCCTACTCTACCCTACTCTACTTTACTTCTACCCTACACTACCCTACCCTACTCTACCCTACACTACCCCAATTTACTTTTTTTTTCCCTAAGAAACCTTTTGCTCACAATAACAAACACGACAAAAAAAGAATTAGCGAAATCAGTTCAGCTGTTCTCGAGATTTGCGCTTAGCAACACATTTAGCGATCCATTTTTATATTATAGATATGGAAACTTTCTATAGAGATTCAGGGCAACCTTACCATGACATGGTAAAAAAAGGCGTGCGAGCACTAATGAGGTATGGAGCTATACGCCTAGCCAGCTCCATCTAGTCTCCATCATCATGGTTGATAATGATCATGATCAAAATACATTCGTTTGATGTAGGTACTTTGATGCACTAAATCTAAAATTTTTGTTTGTATCAGTTTTATGTTGGTACATAAAATTCCACGCAACAAATGAAAAGTCGAATTTTTATCCCGTGTGTAATACGTAGTTATTCAGAACAAATGAAAACCTATCATAACAAACTACGTAGGTGCTCGTATCAAAGCTGTTTTATTTCCCATTTAGAGCTGCGTTTTGTCTCCGTCCACTCGCAAAAACATCGGTATTCCTTTGTATTTCTGAATTCCAGCTAAAAGTGACGATAAACGAGAATAGAGTTGACAATAACTGAAACGTTCTGAAGTTAGTATACCCGCACAAGTGCTACAAAAAAAGACCCTTGTGGCCCGTGTAAGGCGGTGCCGCCACAAAAAAAAAACTACAAACCGCTTCTAGCTCCTTTTTGTGGCAGCATTATTTATTATAATGATAATGGCATACGCCACCGCATGCCATTCGCGCATTTAATCCTTCTTTATCAGAGTCCATTATGATACTACACGCATGGGTAGAAATATGTAGCAGCCTCCGGCCACGCCCACAAGCTGCCGCGCGCTTCAGCTTTTTTTTTGTGGCCGCTTCTAACTTTTTTTTGTGTCGGCTTTTTTCTGTTGCTCGCGTGCGGGGCACTAATGGTCTTCCTAGTTGCTGCCAACAGCATCGCCAGCGTGATAGTAAAAAATATCCAAAGGAAACATAGTCGTGGGACAGAAGATATGTGACATCCATCAATCCGCACTGGGTCCGCGTGGTAGATTATGGCCCATTCCCTCTCTTAGAGAGGAGGATCGAGTCCCAGCCGTGGGAACATTTTATGGCTGATCATGCTTGTATGCTGTTCCAGGATATTGGTCTACCCGAGTAATGGTGAAGAAGAAAGAACAAACACACTCACAAACATTTGCCTTTATAATAATAAAATATTTTCGGCCTTATATATTTTTATTTTTTATTAATTTATTGAGTAAACACTTCCACGACTTACTCACTAAAATATACAAAAACATAAAACACACAGCATAGTGAATTCTACACATACAGAAGTGTACAACACTGACATAAAACTTAACAATTAATTGACATAACAAAATACGTTAGCTTAAATATACATACGAGTATACCTACAAGTCGTAAGTGAGCTATTATATTAAAAATAATTTTATACAGTGAAAAGAAAAAAAGCAATTTACGTAAATACCAATAATAATTATGTAATTAATATAAATTAATTAATAATTATATAGTGAATATGCTCTTAATAAACTAGTGCGTCTCACCATCCGAGATTGCATCACTGCTTGCCATCAGGGCCTCAAGTTTGTTATTACAATAGTGTCAGAATGGTCTATCATTGATTTCATAATTGTTGATTTTGACAAGTTTTAGTAATCTACCAATATAATGGCGTCATTATGACTTTCCGATGGTCAACCACTGACATTCCATTGAAAGAAATGGTAATCTCGTACATAATGACAAATGAATATCTAACGTTTGCGGTAATCTGCAAAAATGTTGACAGTAACTTTGATCAGTGACCTACCACTACGACGTCATTGCGCAATTAGCGCTTTTAATAAGCTCGATATTTTCATTCTACCACAATTCTATTACAAGACCACTGACCAATCAATGATCGTTCATTATGAATTAGCAGATTACAAACTTTTAGCAAAATGACAATGGGATCGTGTTGGAATGACGAATTTATAAAAATAGCAGACTTACGCCCCAGAGAAAAAAAAACACGTCCATAATTTTGTTAGTATTGGAGTGTTAGTAATTGTAGTATAGTTTTCTACAGTTATACCAAACTTTGACACTGTTATCAGTTTTCACCCGCGCCGTATGTTTTCGCGGAATCGTGCTCCAAAGCTCGTGATTCCCCGCTAGTGGCGCGGCCGCTTTGATCGTGGGGTGCATTTGAGCGCAGTCGGCGAATTACTAGTTCACATTTTAACTCGCTGCAGCCTGTTAGTGAGAACGCTTCTTTATAGTGATGAAGCGTTTATTATTTACTAGGGTTTTTGATAATGGAGTATGTCAATATATAATGAGCGTTTGCTTACGTGCCTACACTCACACCTTTTTCCCATGGGGGTAAGCAGAAACTACAATATGCGATCTGCTACGATCTAGGTACTATGGAATATTGTAATTAGGCTTTATTGATTGCCTGCCAATTTATATTTTTTCTTGTAAAAAATAATTTCAGGTGAAAATAAAATATCAAAATAATCAAATTACATTAAATACCTTTCTTTTTTATCAGCGATGGTAAATTATCAAATCACTTGCCCTGCTCTGGTTGGAGCGAGGCTTACTAACTAAAAACACACCTGTGTTACTCCAGTTGCCCTTAGCGATCCAGAGACATAGAGCCAGAATTTATACAATTAGAAATCTTTGAATTTTGAATCCTTGCAAAAATCTTTGGATGTTTCTTCTGAAACTCTCCAAAAGCATACATATTAAAATGATACGGCTATTTGAATAATTGCGAGCGTCGCGAGTCAGACTTTCATTGTTATACTTTTAATGTCCTCACTCAGGCATAATGTTTTTTACTTCTTCACTGATTTGGCTGAAATGCACACGGATAGACCATATCGGTACTGGCACTTAGGATAATTTACTTTATCTAGGATATATGATCTCTTGTGATAGATGTTCCGCCCAATGGTCAGCTTTCAATCAAACATGGCGGAATGGAACTGCTCATATCACTGAGTATTCATTTAATATATAATCTTCTAAAGGAAATTAACTAGATCCAATGGTTTTCAGAATGTTCAAGAATATTATTTGACGTCGTACGTTCACACAGGCCATATCTTGTGACAGGAAATTATGTTAGGTAGGTATGCAGTTAGGTAAAGTACAAAGTTAAGTTTTAGTTACTTAGCACAAAGTTGGTGCCCTGAAACAGTAAGACGGGGTCGCGGCCAACCACGAATGAGATGGTGGGAGTGAAGGGAGGCCTTTGCCCAGGAGTGGGAAGGAACCGGCTAATAAAAAAAGGTATACAGTTCTGTTTCATTTTCTATTTTCCCTGACAGGTCTCTTATCTTCCTTGTCGCAGTTGACGCAATTATCTGAAACAAAAACAGAATTTAATTTAGTAAACTGTCGTAACGACTGAGATGGATCTGAAGGTTGGTGGGACAAGTTGATCCCTTAGTTATTAATAAAGGTTCTTTTTTGTCAAAGTACACATTTCCACGAGCAGCTTGGCACCTAATATCTACTAATTTATTAAAAATAACGAGTGCACACAAATTATATGCAAATTGTTTTCAGAGTCTAGATTCCTCATTTGTTACTTGAAGAAACCTTATGAATGATCTTTCCGGTATTTCCAGTGTATTTATAAACACTAATCTGTCATAGGCTAGAATGGAGCCGGACTCATACAAGTATTTGTACCGTGCGGGAGTCGAACCTGGGCCCTACAATGCAGTAGTCAACTAAACCTGGCTCCGAGAACCGCTCGCTTTCTCTTTCAATGTTGACAAGCATTTGTAAACACACGCTGCGTCGCACGCTACAAGCACTAAGAGTATTCCTTTACTGCACTCATTCACATGAGAGGCTTTGTTCGCTTGCTCATAAACCCTGACAATTTACTGGTTTCTTTGTCGTCTCGGCCACAAAGAGGTAACAGTAATTAGAAACAACATTATTTTGAACTTATGTGTGTACCTAGTTTCTAATCTCGATTTCGAAATCTCGTTTCCTAATAAATTAAGAAAAAAAAAAAATACGCGCGTAATTTTTATTTATGAGTCCAATTAATGAGCGCGCGCGGTGCTCAATGTTTATGGCACGGCAAGTGGGAAATCGTCTCGGTGCTGTGCGAGCGGTCGGAGCGCGGCGGTGGCGATGGTGACGGGAGCGATCGATAGCGGGCGCGGCGCTGCAGTCGGCGAGCGTCTCACGCCTGCCGAGCGCCCGAGCGCCGCGCCGACCCAGCGCTCCGACACTCCAGCGACCGCCCGCGTCGCGACAACTCGCGACGATGCGCGGCGACCGCGCCGCGCGCGATACGCGCCATAATAAAGATCACGATAACTTAAAGTCTTCACTGAAAAAGGGAAGCAAAACTAAAAAGCATCGGGTTATCTTCGATGAGAGCGCTAACGAATTTTTTGAGGCCGACTATATTATCGTGGTGCGCGATGAATGCGGTTACTCTGATGAGGGCTCTGGCGAAGAGTGCTCCGGATGCGGAGCGTGCGAGCGCTACCAGGAGGCAGAGGCGGGCGCGTTGAGCCCGCCGGAGGGCTACAAGGACTTGGGGCTGTTCAACCGCGATGGCACGCTGCGCGAGCAGGCCTGGTGGGAAGCCGGCGACGTGCTGCTGGTGGGCGAGCGCTCGGGCACGGTGTTCACGCCGCAGCACCTGCAGCTGCTGCGCCGTCTGCAGCGCGAGCGGATGCTGCGCTCCACCATCTGTGCTGACTGCGACGCGCACGCTGCACTCCACCAGCCTCTCGGTGAGTCACCCACCGCACTCCGCGCTCAACCTCTTCGTGTCCTTGTCAAGGACGAACTCATCGACAGTCACGTCTCGGGAGCCTGCTGAGCGCCGACACTACCCTCATTCTCGCTGATGTACACGTCCTGCCATCATGGCCGATAAACATGTGAAACCTTACGACTATCGACGTTTCTAGCGTACAATAGCTGTACTTTTTTTTAGTTTTCTTTGTTTCAGACTTTCCTAATTGGACTTGTTACCACATTCCAAAAAAAATACCTATGTTTTTCTGAACCTGCGATTGTTTTTACTGCCGAGCGAAATTACAATGCCGACTGGGTGATTAGGATGATAAAACAATTATATTTTTAATTGCACAGTAGCTAGAGCGAACTGAGTACTTGTTATATAACAATGAAGCGCTTAAAACTGAATTGACAACAATTTAGTTCGTGTCAGATCGTTATTAGAACAAGTGACGTAACTGGTGTCAGGTTTCAAAACAACCGAGGGTCTATTGTTCTCACTTAAAGTAAGAGCACTCATTGCAGCGCCTTAAAAAACGCTCACGGCCGGCCACATAGGCCCGACGAGCCCACCAAACATCTATTGATTATTTAGAAAGCCACCGTTTTGACAATCAATTTACAATTAAGAAATTAGTTGAACATCCACCAAGCCGCCCGATTTAGCAAAAAAAACGGTTCCGCTAACCTATCAACTGTAAAAGTTGCCTCGAAATTCCTTCATTCAATAAATCTCATTCAATCCCATAATGACACTTAATTTAGCTATAGCCCAAAAAATTATATATGGAATATGAAATAAGTACCCTAATATCTTAACGTGTCTCAAGCTGTAATCATTTTACTTTTTACAACATGCTGTCTAATAGACGATAAATTTCTATTAAATTGACTAAAAAAGTTGTGAACAAACTAATTTAGGTATCACAATTTAAACCGCGATTGTTATATTTATAAGTACAAAAGACCATTACTAAGTATTCAATAAGAATTCTTCTATATCGAAATACGAGTTCTATCCATTAGTGATAATGTTTAAAAATAGAACGAACAGGAAGAACCTTGACAATTCCAGAAAGATGCTGTCAAAATAAACTTGTTAAGAAGCAATAAATATACACAACAATATCATAAATGAGAATCAAAAGACTTGTTTCCATCTGGTAAATAACAAGTAAATTTGACATTTGACTCCCATGACCCTTTAAATACAGTGCCAAAAGTTTAAATCCAGTTAGTTTCGCCTGAACAAACTAATTTGTTATTAAAAAAATATCGTACAGTAAATATTTTAATAATTATTGTCATATTGTCGGGAAACTTATTATCATTTATAACAACATACAAATATAAATATAAATTGCTATTAATTATAAAATAACTACGATCATAGCGAAATGGCCACAAAGTTTTGTGCCACCTCTCCATAAAATACCAGATTTAACTGCATTAAAATCTATAAGAAAAGCCTAAGCTAATCCTAAAAACCTTAAAAAGTAGCATAAACACGACATTAATTACGAAAATCCAATGACCAGTCAATAAACAAAAAGTTATTGTCAAATTTAATTAACACTTCATTCCATGAGTTTTGAAATGGTGTGTCAAAAATATATCTATCTCAGACAGGTCAACACATCAGGCTCTAATTAAACGCTATTATATAAAATATGGTATATCTTTTGTCAAACCTTTGGTCCGCTTATCTAAATAAGACCATTATTGTAAACCGGCTTGCGTAGGCATTCTGCGGTTCTTTGTTATTTTACCTGCTCAGTTTGTTTGGCGAGTTTTTAGTCATAATGAGCACATATTCATGGATTTATACCAGTGAAACAACAAATAAGTTATAGAATTTCGGCAAAGATACGGAAAAAACTGTGTCGAAAAACTGTGTGAAAAAAATGTATTTCGTAGACAGCAAGTATCTTTACTGACTGCAAGTTAACTATGTTTTGAATATAAAATATTTTTCAGTTTGAAAGCATTTTCCTTTATGAGACAGACTACGTATAACTTAGATATGTATCTACTTAAATGAAATCTTGATTACATCGCTGCATTTAACTGCAAACGTCTTGACTGATTGCAATTTAATTATACCTACTGGAATTTTCATAATAAAATCGTTTTCCTCTGAAACCGACCTTAATTATCTTAGATACACTAAAATTGGATCCTGATTGCATTGTTTGAATGTCAGCAAAGGACGCAAATATTCCGGCTTCGTGATAATATATTTATCACGGAGATATTACAAAATAAATTGCTCGCCTGTACTTTGTGTGCATAAAGTATTAAATATTAAAGAAAGACAAGCATCCAACATTTTTCTCATAATAACTGCAAACAAACATTTGATGAATTTGGTGCTTTTACTGCGCGAAAATGCAAATATAATATAAAGTTTCAAGCATCCGCCCTCATGCACAACTTAGTTTAAATAGAAACAAACAGCAGCCTAATTGGCTTATTTTTTCGTCTCCTAAGTAGCCTTATAGTATACTTCTAGAGATTAACTTAGAAATCATTCCCGTTGCTTTTGCTAGTCAAAAGATAAGCGCTTTAAGATTATCTAATATTTATTTTTCAAATTATCACGATCTTCTTATGGAAGATTATCGTAATCATCAAGATTATTTTATTGTGGTTGGTTCGTCTATAGGACTCTTATTAGCCATATTTTCTAAGTTAACTTTCTTCTTCGATGCTACTTTAAACCAGCTGTGCACGTTGCTACCTAACACAGAAAAACCAAGCACCTATTAATAAAAGCCTGTCTAATCAAAAACAAAGAATACAATTTTATAATATAATTTTATCCGCGTCCGCGTTTTGTCCCAGATGTGTTGCTATCAAACTTCCAGCTGAATTGAATACAAGATGATATACTTCACAAAACCCATTTGGGACCAAGATGCTTGGCTCATGGAGTCCAAGGGCGTCTTCTATTCATAGACATTATACGGCGACTAATCGACACTTTGCGTGATCAGGGAGGCTGGCTCGATCATTGGCCAAAGAATTAGGATTGCCATTCAATGCTATACTGCCAGTCATCTGGACACTTTTCTACATACACTTTACAGCGGTCTGGAGGACGGTCGGTTTAAAGAACCGCTTGAATGTATTTTGATTTTGTATATAATGTTCGTTAAGCTTTAGTATGAATCTTTACGTGTCTAACTTTTAAGAAATAATTGTCTTCATAAAAATTCAATCGTGTCCTTTATTACTTAGGATCGGACAACAATTTTACTTCTTTCATTCTATCCCAATCAATAGCCATACTATGACCGATTTCCTTTTTTTCGTACCATGCCTCTAATATAAAATTGTCTGTGGTTCGAACTTTTTCCGCATGCCTCCACATTAAAAGTCACAATTTTACATATTTGAGCTTCATACCTCCTGATCAATCCTCAAGCCGTGAAAATGATGGCAGAAGCTAGTGAATTGCAAATTAAATCTTAAGCGGATCACTGGTTCCCGACTTTAAGAAAGCGCTTTATTGGTCCTCCCCCACAGGCTAGTCCGGTTAAGCAGTCGAGAACATCATAGGTTGGAACTGAGAGAGGCCACGCACAAAAAAAAATCTATAAATGAATTAAAAGCATATAGCTGTAATTTCCTATTCATCGAATAGAATTAACGTATAATATAAGAAAATAAGTATATAACACATTCGTATGGTCCAGAGAAAATGTCATTATATTTTCAATGTACTTAAGCAAGGTCAGCCTTATTATCTCTCTATAGCTGGAACTCAGGCCTCTTCTCTAAGAGTCCTAGTAAATAAGCCGTGAACACATGTTTACGATTTTTTTTCGGTTCTTGATTTCAAGAACCGAATTTTTTTTTATTGAGTAGTAAACTATAAAATCAAAATAAAAAGTCTATCTCGTAAATTTTGAACTTGTGATATCTACTAGTTATCGCTGATGGAAACTCCCTTCTAGAGGAGTCTCTTCATAATTACCGTCAGGTGTACCAGATCCTAAGCTTTACAAAGTGGCAGAATTTAATCTAACAAGTAACATAAAAAGCAAATATTAAAATAACTGTGTGGAAGATTGAGTAAAATGGAATCCTGCTTGATCTTAGAAACTAAAAGATAGAAAGAGTAAACTCGTAATTTGAACGATTAGATCCTATTAAAGTTAGCTTGAGTTCGGAAGACCCACCGGTGATAATGTCCTACCAAAATATGAGTTTTTCGTCAAAACCGAAACCGTATGATCACATATAATAATTATTTTTTTTTCTAAAATCAATATCAAAACCAAAAAATAAAAATGTTAACATTTTTTTCGGTCATTTTCGTTCGAAACTGCAACTCTAGCTGTTCAGTTTGTTGGGCCGACACCGACCTGCGTTCGATCGTAACTTCAGTTTCGGCTAGTTACTTTAAAAACATTTGATTTCTTCCAAAGTGATAACAGACATCTGGCATCTACTTAAAAACCAATTTAGATATTTTTTTTTATGGAGGAAGCTTAAACTCCAAAGATGGACATGGACTACTTTTTATCAGTTATTAACTTCGATTTCCCGTCCATAGTGACCAACATTAACACGGATGAAGCTGCTAGCAAAAGTTAGATTTAATATAATCGTATGGAAGGAAGCCTAAAGCGAAATTCTGAATACTTATTTGAGCACTTTGATCCTATTAATAAAGTTAGTTCTGTGTATTTCAAAGTGAAAATATATATATATTTTCACATTAAAATACACGTAACTGGAGCTGGCCAGTCGATCAGTTCATATAGAAACCTTGACCACTTAACCCACTTGTAGCTAAGATATGCAACTCACGAGATAACTGCAAGCATAAACTAATAAACAAGTTTCATAATAATTAACACAAGTTCAAAACCACTCATCTATGACGCATAAGCAAGTTTCCCTGCTGATGTCTGTGTTTCCTGATAGTTACTACCTGGAGATCTTTATGCCTGAGTGAATAGGTTACTGGGCAAGAGTGCCTCATCGTCGACCACATCACCGCTTACCTTCTTGTAAAATAATGGTCAATCGCGAATCTATCAGTGTGTGAGTGATCATCTTTACTAATAAATGCCAAACTACTTAAACCCAAAATAAAAGGTAATATTAACTAAAGATTTCTGCAGAACTTTATATTTTAAAACGGGATATAAAATAAATCAAAGGCAGTAAAGCTTCATCTCGGTTCTGAGTCAGAGATGGCATATTGGCACACACTCATGTCTGCACAGCTATTGGAACTGTGTGTTTCTTACTTAAACTGACCGACACATAAGATGCACTACATCAACCCTTGAATTTAACTCAACATACGAATACCAACATTTAAACCACCAAGACTTAAACGCGATATTTTCCATCGACGTTTTCAATACCTTATTTTTATCAAAGAAATATTCTTCGATGTATTGTGTCAATGTGTACGTTACAACGAAAGCGGATTCCTGGAGCGATTCCTGTTCCAAGAATATTTTTTTTTTATCTTCAATTCAACTGCTGTAAGCTACCTTTAGCGTGTTATATAAAGAACAACAGCCAGGAAAATAAAAAATGAAATGAATGAATGAATGAAAATGTTGATGAAATTATTAAGTGTCTGCTTATACAAGTACTTTCTTGTATAAGTAACCATGAATAAATAATTGACTTTGTTTTATCTAATCAAGATGATAGCTGATTAAGGATTGCAAAAAGAGTCGTCATATTGGAAACTGAATTGACTAGATTTTTTACGAACATTTCGGTATAATCATGGTTTAGTTTTTTATATGCTCATGGCTTTCATGGCCTTTGGGTAAATTGAACGTTTAATGTTGCTAATAATATAAATTTTGGTCAAGTAACATAATATGCTTTATGTATTGATCTACACTAATATAATAAAGAGGTAAAGTTTGTTTTTTTTGTTTGTAGGAGGTAATCCCTGAAAGTACTTATCCGATTGCTAAAATTTTTTCACTGATAGAATACTGCTTTATTCCTGATTGACATAGACTATATTTCATGTACGCAGGCGAAGCTGCGGGCAAATGCTAGTAATAAATACTTTGGAAATACATTTCCGCATTAAATAATAAAAATAAAAATAACTGTTTGTGCTTTGAATATTGTGGTTAAAACCACACAATATATGATGTTGTCACAACAATAAATATAATATCGAGAGTTACATCACCAGAAATAGCATGGCATTAGACATTTCAACAACCATCCAGTCTTAAGACATAGAGAAAAAGTTATAAGTACATAATATATGTAATCTCACAAACTTTAAATTAGAATATCTTTATTAGAGCCTGTCTAATAAGTTAAACGACTTGGGTAATTATTAGGATTTAATGAGATCTGATGTAGTTCAAGTTCACGGGTTCAATAATCAAGGTTGGTTGAGAGATAGAGATCATTGTTTACTAACAGAAGAACCTTATAAAAAGTATCGAATATAATTATTTTTTAAAAGATTAAATATTATAAAAAATTCCCAAGTCGGTTGACTTATTAGACCGACTATACTTGGTATCTATTAATAGTAATGTCTAAGACAAAATTGTTTAGAAATTTAATCTGTAGGTGTATTTTTGTATATTTTTCATCACAAAACGCTAAAAAATATGCCAGCAAAATTTTGCTCGGGACTTCGCCATGGTCCTAATTTTGGACAATCCGGTAGAGGTCGGGTTTTAGTTTCTATACAATACATCAGCTAGGTAAACATTGAACGAAAGCTGACTTGCCATCTAAGTTCCGCTTCGCTTCCCAATTACCGAAGCACAGTCAACAACCTGAAATAAGACCGGATTATCAAGTTTTCAGAGTTTCAGGCAGCTTGCTCGTAACGACCTGCAACGTATTCGCAAGACAAAATTGAATGGAAATTGGTGAACATAAAAGATAAAGTTTTAAAATACCTATATTTTAAAGTTTTATCTTTTCTCCCGATGGCGCCGGCTTCGACTATACAATGGAACGTTATGACAGACAAACACAGGAGTGGAGTTGTACTAAAGTTGCGCTAATTCGATTAACCGAGTGAACCATTTCTGTTGCAAACAATTCATTATTATTAAATACATGTAACAAGTACTTTCTGCCAATTTTTCTGCAGAATTTGCGTAGAGCACACAAATAACATGGTGTTGAAATTACACGTTTTCTGAATATGATGGCACTCATAAAAACGATCAAAAAGACTTGTATTTTATTGGAAAACCCTATCAAGCGGGCTATAACGCAGAGAAGGTGAAATAAGAACTATAAAACGTTTTATGACTGAATAACCAGGTAACAATGTGATTGAGTTTCCTTTATTTCATTTGCAACTATGTAGACTGCTCATCTCGCCGGCCATGCGAAATACACTCTGTTTTTATTAGTACATCGATAAAAGCGTTTAATTCTTTCGCAACACTGTAAAGCCTTTTGTTTTGTAGTTATCTCTTTTTTAGGGATTAGGAAATCCAGACAATTAATAAACCCGTTGTTAAGTTTGATCAAACTGAAATTTTATTGGTGGTAAAGGAATTAAAATTAATGTTAAAATTTGGATTCCCCACCTTAACGTAGGGGAACGTTAACGGGGGTTTGTTGTTTTCATTTGTTCTTGCAAACAAAAATAATCAGACCCCAAAAGTGTCAATCAACCCTTACTAAACTCCCCTAAATATGATTACCCTAAAATATGTAGTAGTCCATTACAACTTAAAGTAAATATTAAAAAAAATTAATAGCGTAAACCGCTTCATAAAATTATCAGCAAATTAAAACGTAAAATAAGATAGGACATGGACGTCGTTAACCTTCTATAATTACCAATTTCCTCCTGTCCAATTAATTAAACAATTATTGTACGTACACTGACATCTGACATCAAGCCTTAAAAGCTTGTTGAGATTAATTGTACAAATTAATCATGAATATATACATAATTCCGTTACTGTCAAACGAGATTATTGTGATAATATTGGCTTTAGACGGATATTAGGTATATTGATCCGGCCATCCATTAACGGATTAATTGATATTATTACCTATAGAAGTATAGGAATAGTGATATACATTTCATATATGACATGTGGACCTGAGCGGAGTAGACAATCACAGTGCCCGAAATTTCCACTCCGCATTAGTGGAAATAGTGTAAACGAAGCAGGGTGCAGCTGAGCGGACTTTCAAATAAAACAAATGAACGCACGGCCTTGAGCCGGACAGAGTCGAGCGGAGCTAAGTTCTTGCCATTTTGCATTGCTCTCCTCCGCTCCGCTCCGCCCAGCTAGCTCCACTTTAATTTAGACGTTCCCCTAAACACGGATATTGAAACAATAGTTTAATTCGGATTTTGATTCTTTGCCGATCAATAAATGTGCCAACAACACAATACAGTTTGATTCACAAGTCTACAAAAAATAATAATTTTAAAAGCTGTTTTTTTTTTTGGCTCTTAATTAACTAGTGCGCCTCACCGTCAACGATTGCATCACTGCTTACCGTCAAGTGGGATCGCAGTCAAGCACTAGTTTATATCAATAAAAAATAATAATTCAGCAGGCATTTTAAGCTAATTTTATCTGTTGGAAGTGACTTGACTATTGCTTTATCAATCCGGGTTTATGTGAAGCGGTGGTAGAAGAACTATGAGGAGGCACCAAAGTTCCATGCAGGCAGTTCTTTACGCCAACGCTCCCTCGGAGGCCAACACTTTTGGACCAGTGATTTGCTCGGTGTCTAGTATCCCACAGACAAAAAAAGCATTGTAGCTTATTTATGACTTCAAGTTAATCAAAAAACCCATTTTCATAATAAAATTTTGCGTTTTGCAAAATAACCTGACGTTCTGGAATTTTTGGAGTATTTTTTAGTTTCCAGAACACCTAAATACATAGAAATCAGTTGGAAACATCTAGACAGCATTTTTGTTGTAGACCTGATAATGGCGTGACATTATTAAGATAACAGGAACATTAATGAAGCGAAACTTTTTCATGTTTTTTTTTTTTCGTTTTGTCAACACGTTTTTCTCAATACCCGTCTTTCCGTGATATGGCAGTTTTTTTTAGAGAATGTGTGATATATATTATCAACGACAACATGCAAAGGGTACGAGAATTATCATTTTGAGACTAACACAAAGTGACAACGAATAACGAAACGTCAAAGTTGGTGTTTGTCATAGCTTTTTTATTTGGATAATATAAGCTAGTGCTTGACTGCGATCCCACCTGATGGTAAGCAGTGATGCAATAGTTATGGCGAGGAGTATTAAGAGTCTATTCACTAAAACCTTGAACCTAAATTCAAATCTGACGGAAAGACCGCAGCATTAAAGAGGATGTGCAACGTTTAGTCAATAAGTTCAATGGTTATTTTAACCATTCGTGTATCCATAAATTAATGTGCTTTTATATCTCATGCGCTTAAACAACTGGAAAATATACGGAATCGTTGAAACAGGCGCGGTCTATATAAAATTGTGCTGAGAATTTTATTGCAGAATGTACGAGTATTTTATCATTTAATCCAGTAGAATATGTTTCATCTACATTCTAATAAAAAACAAAGTTACGAAGTATTCTGTATCATACTTTCTAAATGTGATAATAGTTGGTTAAATGCACAATCCATACGAAACCAAATAAAAAAAAGGTAAAAGTGTATTGAGCTGAAACGTGCTAACAAAGGGTTATGAGACTTTTACAGTTTTTGAATTTTTGCTTTCATCGTTAGCATGTAATTTTGCCTGCAGTGCCAGTTAGTTTTTTTTTTTATTGGGAAAATGTCAAATAACGGATGCTCTGGGTGGAGCAATAAGGATTTTATTTTGTTTTTTATTCACCTTCTGATAGAAAGCGACGATGTGGTCGACGATGGAGCACGCTTGCCTGGAAGCACAATATTCAATCTTGATATAAAAAGACCCAAAGGTTGTCGCTATTAGGAAACACAGACTCCGGCATGAAATTCTACTCTTAGTTGTATACTAATTAGGACTAGACCCCACTTGTGATCCTTCTGTTTCCCTTTGCGGTTCCGAGCTCCAGTAACTCTATCGAACCAACCCACACGCCAACTTGGCTCAGGTAAATTATGTTTCCCGCCATTTCATGCGGTGAGCGGAGCTACGAGTACCATTACGTGATCTTATAACAAATAAATCTGTTTTAGAAAATAACGCGGTTGAATAAAAATGTACCTCGAAAAGGACGTACTTATCTACACACTACACGGTCCGGGTACCGGCCTCAGTACACGCGGGCTTGCGGACGTCGAGGTTGCCGTCCGGCCGTCCGGTAACTTTTTGATTTTTCATGTTACAGTTATGAAATTTTGTACATACATTCTTTACATAAAATAGTAGACACGTGTTTCGGGTTTCACATTAAAATACTTAAACTAATGTTGTACCTATATCAAAAGAGAAACTGAATAACTGAGATATCCCTTTATGCCGCCTTAAGGAACTTGACTTTATCAAACAGGAACAACGTAGACAAAGGGGTAAGCATATTGAGACTTATAAAATACTCACAGAATACTTCGATGTGCCCAGCCTTCAAGACCTTTACACACTGAATGCCCACAAATATTTACAAGGACATTTCCTCAAGTTATGGGGAAATTCATTTAAAAAGAAACCTTTGAAACAATTTCTACCTAACCGAGTTGTAACAGCATAGAACAGGCTCCCGGAAAGTGTTGCGAAAGCTCCCACATTGAACTGCTTTAAAAGTAGGTTGGACAGACTAAACATCTCCAAACTATATGAAACACACGCATCAGCTAATAGCTGCTAGTGTATCTTACTAAATAATAATAATATCAACCCACAGCTATAGCTGTTGGGACTAGGAGCATCAAATTTTGCACAAAGTTCTTTATGGCGTTTTGTTTTATGACGTAGCGCTAAGAGACGATTTTCCAAAATTAAGCCCCTGATGAAACAGGGATCCATAGCTTGTATGGAGGAACCTACGCGAGAGAAGCCTCTGGCAGAAGCTAGTATGATGTATATACATAGTACTTAATATTGTAAATAAATATCGATTTTGTCCGCGAGTAAATTAACAAAAACATTGTACCAACCTGAACGCGGACAGTTTAGCAGCAAATGAAATGTCTACACTAGACTAGTTTATCGGTGCGACTGACAGCATTAAATAGGTACAAATTGACCTTACTAACAAATTGAAACTTGATTAATTGTGAACGACTACGGCGGGAATTGCTACGGTTAAAATTGGAGAGCACTTATCTTTTTTAGAAAAATCTTTTGCGCAAGAAGAGATAGTTCCCTTGTTTTCGTTTTTTACTAAATAGCTTAAGCAATAGACGATTATAGTTAATCTAATCTTTATACGAAACGTAAAAAGATTAGATTAACTTATATAAAACAGGTAGACGCGGCGGCCCGTCTCTGGATGTCGCCAAGAGGATAATTAGAGAGCAATTTCTTTCATAATTAAATAATATTAGTATACATTAGTATTTATTAGTATGTAATATATTTACATACTGTATAAATTTATACATACATTAGATGTTTACTACATTTAATATATAAAAAAATCTCATGTCATAGTGTTTGTTACCGAAAACATCAAAAACGGTTTGATCTATTTTTAGGAATTTTTTTGTTTGTATAAATAGGTAGGTAGGTACACACAAAAAAAAATCATAAAATAGGTCCTCTTATTTACAGTCACGATATTTCTTTGATAATCGACACTAATATTAAGTGATAAAGTTTGTTTTTTCTATATTTTATGTACGAGAGCGAAGCTGAGGGAAAAAGGTAGTAATTTATATGACAAAACAATGTTTGTCAGCTCAGCTAGAAATTTTATATTTAAGACTTATTTTTTAAATAAATATATTTAGGCTTATATTGTACACTGGATCCTACCTTCGAAAGTAAATTCTCTTTGTCTCCTTGTCAAAGCTTTGCTGGGAGAAAACTCATTGTAAGTGAGCTCGTCTTTGTCAAGCGCGAATCTATCAACGATAAAAATAAATTGTTTTAGTGTACCTACAATAAAGAACTACAGCCTCATCATTGTAGACACTCATAAACGGTGACCAATCGCAAATCAAACAATATGGTTTGGTTTGCTTCTATAATAAAATTATTACTTTTTAAATTATGATAAATTATTTAAATCATTGTTTTACTGCTGACTGAGTAGGATCTCTTTACCACCTTAGTTGACTGGTAGAGAATGCGTTAGTCAATAAATCCACCTTAGTACTTTATTGCGAGAAATCTTAATACATAAATATTTTTAAAATCATCCATAGCATAAGCAAAATTAGCCTTGTACTGTTCCCACTGCTAGAACTCATGCCTCTTCTATAATAGTAGTTTATGTAACTAGGGGATAAAGCAGTGTCTTAAAGTCGCGGGCGGCATGTTGATTTCCGAACGAAACGAAGATTGTTGATATTAATCCCGAACGACAGTGAGGGATCTATAAAATTAACTCCCGAGCATCGCGAGGGAGTTAATAAAAAAACCTGAGTGAAGTGAGGAATTCAAGCCGCCCAAGACAAAGACAGCTTTATCCCCGTGTTGCATACTCTACTTTTTTACATCATCTGTGAGATAATTAAAAGACAATTTCGTCGACCAAATCATATACTAGAGAAATATAAGTATTAGAGTCTGTCTAATAAGTTAAACGACTTGGGTAATTATAAGGATTTAATTAAATCTGATGTAGTCAACACGGGTTCAATAATCAAGGTTAATTGAGAGTTAGAGATTTTACTAACTGAAGAACCTTATGAAAAGTATCGAATAACGTAAAAGCTCCTATTAACGACCCCCTAAAATGTGTACTCTATTAACGACCTAATTTTTAAATCACTCATATTAGACATAATATGGGGTTTCAGAAAAGTCATACCTTAAAAATTAGTTACGTATTTTAGTTGGACAACAATAAGAGTAAAGTTTGTGTGTTTAAATAGCCAGTGAAAGAAATAATTTGACTTTGAGTGGGACGCGCCCGAAGCGGACGCACTTTTCATAGTGTCACGTCTCTAGCCACGTAAGTACACCTAAATATTACTTAAGGAAAATAACACCCTAAAAATAGATTTGTCTTCTTGCAATCACATTACAACTGTAACGTATATATTTGTTTTCTAAACTAACTCTTAATATAATACTTTTTATTGGTTTTGTATGTCATAAAATCATGTTTTAATTTAAGGCGGTAATAGAGTCCAAATTTCAAAACTTGATTCTAATAACGACCTATGGCGTTGTTAAAATTTTGAGAACATTTAGTATTTTAAAATAATATCTATTATAAACTACCTCATTTGATTTTAATTTTTGCTTTTCAATTCTTAAAATTATTTTACTTCGTTAGATCTATTAACGACAAAGCTATTTCTTAAAGTTTCTGTGTAAAACTCGATTCAACGTTAGACAATATCTCTATTATTATAATGATATTATACTGTAAATTACCTGTATTATCTGAATTAAAGACTAACTGATATTGAAAGCAAAAATATAGCAATGAGATCGAATTTAACAGTACACCATAAAGCGGATATTTGATCTGTTTATTATTAATTTTATTGGTCGCTAATAGAATATTGTAACCTTCATACTTGATTCTATTACCGACTCACAGCTGTGACGATATATTTGGTAAAATTAAAGTACACAAAAAAAAAAGTAGGTATATTTTTGAACAAATTGGCTCATTTCTTGCATACGTGACGTTTTGAGAGATTTTGTCACATGCCATATTATTAATGTAAAATAATATTTGCTATCTAGTTTCATTCATGGCTTCATGGCATTGGCTATATTTTATATGATTTCAAATCAAATAAAAATGGCGGGACGGAATGGGGGCCATGTAACTATTTCAAGCTTCTTTCCAAGAATTAAATTCTATATCTTTTTAAAGATGGTGTTCTTTTAAAGAATCATGGAACCGCAGAAGCGCAAGCAGTACGCCTCTGCTCAACTAGAAAGCTATAAATGAAGGGACCAGCTTATATGAAGCTTCAAAAACCTATGGCATACCGAGGACAACTGCGTGACAAGAGAAATTATTTTGTGATTGTATTACGGATAAAAATATTTTTGTTACTGATTCATAATATCTTATTAGGTAGTATGTAGGTAATTAAAAAGTAAGCATTTAATTGTTTGAAGACTGTTTTCTGGGACTGATTATATTTTTTATTAATTAAAATAATTAAAAATAGGTGCTCTAAGCGTTGCAATAAATAATTATTTTCATATTGTAATAATGTTGATCTCTTATCTATTACTATTATATAATAAATACCTTAAAAATATTTTTTTATTTTATTTAATAGTATAGAAGAAATGACCACTTCGTAGCGGTCGGTAAAAGAAGCAGAAAAATCGGTAATAGAATCTTGCCGCATTCTATGGGTCGGTAATAGAATCAACTACTCTTTTAGATTAAATAATTATTTAGTAACTATTGTGTTATTGAATATTGAATTTAAGTACTGAATTGCAAAGAATAATTCACTGAGATTAACTATAAATTATAACACCTTTCCTAACATTACAGCTTATATCTATTTTTTTAAAGTGAATCCTAAGACAGCTAAAACTGGCGGTAATAGGAGCTTTTACGTTATAAGTATTTTTTAAATGATTAAATATGTATTATACAAAATTCCCAAGTCGGTTGACTTATTAGACAAACTTTATACGAGTATTTACAAGTTCATCAAACAAACAAAATTCACTACTCCAAGATTCTATAGTTTCAATTTTATATAACGCTCCCGTCACTACGCACGTTTGATTCTATTTTCTTTTTTTTTGTTAGTGGCCAGTTTGAATCATAGTGATTACATAGGTACTCTTTGGTTTGAATTTCAAGTCAACTTGTTTGATGCGCCTACATTTTAATTCACAATGTTGACGATATTTAATGTTCCAAATTCAAATCTCATTATTCCCTAGGGATCGGCCATACTGCATTATCTTCCTAGGGATAGAATGACTTGTTTTAAGTGAGGTTTGTGTGACGTATAAAACGACATTATCGAGCAGGTGGTGTAAAAAATAAATTTTTGATTCTAGCACAAACCAGTTACCTTACGATGTTTTTCTTCACTGTTTTAAGAGCTGTGTTGATGAAATAAATTTCACAAATTGCCTGGCTGTGTTTGAACTTTACGACCTACAACATTAAAAAAAAAATAAAAAAATAAACAGTGATTGTGCTTCAAAACTGTTGTAGCCAGACAAACTCTCTAAAATTCTTCACAGCCATAACATGTCAAAGGCAGGACGTAACCACAAAAGAGTGTTCGGTTATAGTTTCGAAATTGCCACCATCGCCCGTCTAACCTTTTAGCTCTCTGACAGCTCGATCGAGGTAAAAAAATTTAAGTGCTGGTTAACCGCGCATAAATCTTTCATTCACTAGGTATTTTTACGGTTGGTCTTAATACCTACTTGTTAATGGGTAGGGTGTTATGCAAGTACTTGAAGAAGAAGACACAGCGCATGTGCTCCCTGACTGCACAGCTTACCCTAGGATCCCTGAATTCCCTTACATACGCCCTGATATACCTGAGAGGCTTTTTGGTTGGATGGAATAAGCCTGCCAAAAGATGACCGCCATGGCCCACGCCCAATGGGCCACATAGGATTAGTCAAGAAAAAAAAGGAAAAACAATGAGAATATAAGCAATACTCTAATATAAAACGCTAGGTATGTACCACTTTCACGCTCTCGTGTAGGTGGTACATACCTAGCGTTTTTTGACTTTTTATTTTCTACTGTTAGAGAACAGTTCAACAGATTTGGATGAAATTGGCACTCGGTTAGACTATGTCTTGGAAGAGGATATTGGACTAAAGTCCTACTAACTATCTAACTACTACTATCCCGAGGATATGTTCCTTTGGGATTATTTTCTTTCCAAACGTGGGCGACGCTGTTGACAGCAGAAGAAGCTATTGCAATAATGAATCGATTAAGAAGTCGGCCAATCTATTGTCTTTATACACAAAGTATTCAACCCCATATCCCACAGCATCTAACTGCATTTTATTCATAATTTTTTTAAGCAGTATTATTTCTTGCTAGTTCTCTGAAATAATAATAAACTGTAAGTAAAGTTATAATGCTGTAATAACACAAATTCAAGCAGCTTGCGGAGCTACGTGCCTTAAGTCTGCTCAGTAATGCTCATCAGCAACATAAACCATACAACATTTTATGACAGGTTTCACCAAAAGCCAACCAACTTTGATAATTATAATTATCATTTCAATCTATTGTGCTGTAGGAAAAATACTGTGAAATGCATTAAAAAATATTGTGTATTATTTTCAGGTCATGGCAATAATGGAAACGATTGTTCCTGTGTTTACACAGAGTAACATTGTTATGATGAAACCAAATACACTGTTATTTATTGTAGTTTAAAATGTTTTCGTTCTTTTTTGGAAAAATATGTTGTTATCTATGAATTGCTAACAACTGTTAATTTAAAATATGAATCGAGATGATTTTAACAAAAAAAATAACATAATAAACTCAAACAAATGCCTTACGATGTACTCACACTAACACTTTGCATAGGCAATTATTAAGGCTTTACAGAGGTGTTAAAATTGTTTACTGCTGTGTTCACGGGCGTGGGCACAATTTTATTATGCACACGAACATTGGGGGAAAGCGTAACCATGTAAATTAAAAACTAACAACATGGGCCTAGCAGCAGCGTAGCGCGACGCAGCGTGGCGTGGCAACGCGTGGAGTGGCGTGGCTACGCGTGGAGTGGCGTGGCGAAGAGGGCGAACGCATCATTGAAAGCCGAGCGTAGCCTGCCTAGTCAACGTAGCGCTACGCGGCTACGAAAATTGCTACGCGTAGAGATCGATACGAGCTTAGCCACTTACGAGTAATGTTTGGGTCCGAGCATAATGTTACTCAAGTACCCAAACGCGTTGCGTCGTCAAGACCACAATGAGCTGCGCATATTTACTTACTGTATCACATGTTATATACGTTATGTTATGATATTTGATATTCAACATTGTCGTTGTAAGAGCGTTCAGCTGAGCATTACAATGGGAAACCTTCATGCATGTTTCAGCGGAAGCCGATCAGTCAATCACTTGTATGAGGTACAAGTACTGTTTTGTAACTAATGTTAGAAGTTGTTACTAAATACAACAAAACCCACCAACCCCGCTGGTAAACTATTGGTAGAAAATAACTAAAATATAACTATATGAAATAAAAAATAATGACTGCCGAAGTTTTATCCATCCTGACTTTTAGTTGAACGTTTTATTGACGAATAGTGGGGCGTAGATAGAATTTTTTACAACGATGCGCGTCAATCGATTCCAGTTAAAATGGTTAATAGTTAGGAATTCAAAAACTCACTGAACTCCAACTGACAAGCAATTCAGCCGCGTAACTGTTCGAAGCAGAGCTTGTTCTCGAGTAGGTATTGGTACGAATACGGGTCTCAGGATGTAATGGACCAAAGTTTATTTTCAGAGTAAATAAATGCTCACATACTGGGTAAAAGGACTGAACATAATTAAAATTAGACAGTTATAAATAATGCAAACTAAGATACAACAAAGTGTCCACGACAATTGACTTTGCTTTTACATGGAACTAGCCATTCTAGCAGTTTCGTCTAAACACATATCAAGCTAGTTAAGGTACAATAGGGTATCTGACCCATTTTTTTTAAAGACCAATTCACATATTTTTTCATTGTGACACATAGGTATAATGTATGTAAGTACAGTACATGGTTTTAATTATAAAATATCGACTCACTATGCGATGCTTTGCTGGGCATATAAATATTGCTTATCAAATGACCTGAAAAAAACTATGTTAGAAAAGTTTTGAACTAAAAAAAAACTATGTTAGAAGAGCGATATTTTGCTTGTTAAACTTTAGTAATAAAATATAATCCAAACATCACAAAACAACGAAAAAATAAATTTAATAATACAACATTACGTCTCCTAGAAAACTAAAATAAAATAAGCATTACTACATAATTGTCGGAGAAAGCGTCTAATGTCTTCTAAATATTCGTTAATACTATAGTATGCTTTTGTAGTAAGAATTTGTGGATTGTTTTTTTGAAGAAGCTTAGATCTTTTGTAGTAATTATAGATTTAGGTAATTTATTAAATATTTTTGGAGGTTCAAAAATATTTAATAAATTAAATTAAAAAACCTTTAGAAAAAAACGGCGGTTTGATGGGTTGTTATTGATTTAAATGCTCCTTGATGGCGTTTGGTAGATAGGGTTTCAAAGAGGTTATTGTTATTTTTGATAAACATAGCAACTTCATAAATATAAAAATGACGGAAGTGTCAATATTTTCAAATTAATAAAGAAACGTTTGCAGCTATCGGTGTTCTTGATCTGGCATACGAAGACATTTTTTCTGGGCTTTAAATGCCATATCCCTATCCGTAGTTACCCCAGAATATTATGCCGTATTGCAGTGTGGTGAAGACGTATGCATGATAAGCTGTAAGAACCGTGCTGCGATTGGAAACCTGATCGAAGCTGATCTAACCAAAGCCCTAAGAATTTTATGTTTTCAATTTTAGAAACAATGTTCTGTTCAAACGAAATAAGAGGATTAAAAAGGATTTGTTCGTTGGGTGAAGTTCATGAAGTGAGTATTTTTTCAAATTAATTTTTAAATTGTTGTATTTCAGCCATTGATCCCTGTGGTACGCCGTAACATATAAATCTCTGTTAAGAAAAGTAAGTTTCTTCAGATTTTGATTTAGGACTTATTTTTTCAATGTATGTTATTTGTTTTCGGTGAACCAAGTACGACTTAACAAGTTCTAGGACATTACCTCTAATTCCAAGCTTATTTTATATAAGTTTTATGAGCAAAACTCTGTGGTCAACAAAATCAAATGCCTTCGTCAAGTTCATGAATAAGGCTGAGCCTGGTATTTTTTGTCCATATTTGAGATAATTTCATTTACTAATTCGTAGATTGCCATAATTATTAATATTTCAATTCTTTCTAAAGCCATATTGTTCTTTGGTTAGAATATTGTTTTGTTTTTTTCTAGGATTTTGGACAATACTGGAACAAGTGCAATAGGCGGAGACTGTTATTTAATAAACATACATGTGACGTCACTGCCATTAGGTTACGTGCGTGTGCACTCTTCCTCATCATAATAATTAAAATGCTAATTAGTTGCTGCTTCATTTAATAACACTAATTTTGCTGTTTTCAGAAAAAGCAAAATTGGACAAAAATTTTCAGATTTATTTTTAGTATTGTTAAATAATAATAGTAAATAATAATTTATTTAAAAGACAATTTTTAGTTCACATTATGTGTTAGTATCACTTATTTCTATGTAGTATGTTTCGTATAAAAATTTTTGTACAAAAATAAAAAGGAAAATATGTGAATAGTCCCAAGGTTTGTTCACCTAGGGTTTTACCCTCTCTATAAGTAGTTACACCTTACAGTATTGGCCCATTATTTGAGTTTACAGATACTGTTCAAAGTTTTTAAATTGTTTGATCGATTTTCAGTACGGTTCAATCAATCTAAAATTAACCACAAGAGCGCTTGAACTCGTGTTAACATCGCGTTTGGTAACTGAGTTCTTGTTACGCCGTTTCGTGTGATGTACAGATGGTTGTAGCTCAACTTAGTGAAGTAAAGTAAAGGTCAGCTAATCAATTCTCTGTAGTGTTATGTTAAATGAATTTTCTGAAGGAAAGTTCTCAAAAATGGGCAATGAGTAATAATATGGAAGCAGAAAGATAAAAAAAAATAGTAACTTCTATGTATATGTACCTACATGCTAACTGACCAGGCAAAAATGCTCTACCATAAAATTATACCAAAGAAAAATAGGGGGGGGGGGGTAAAGAAAAGCTTACGGTACATTTTCAGATTGACCAATTAGCCTCGCTAAAAATCATAAATGGTCTAACTGATTTATCTCGTTCGCTTTAATACAGAGGTGGATTAGAAGCAAAAAATAATAATAATTGGCAAATCCATAATCCTGATGTCCATACAAGCGAAGTCGGTGGCAGATGCCAGTTTAAAATAAATTTCGTGCGGAACAAAAAATAATTCCAAGGCTTGAACATCAGGAACATACACTTAGGGTGAGTTGCACCATTTAACTATAACGATAACCAAACCTTAACCAGCCGATAAACGGCCACCTATTGGATTTGACAACTGTTAACGGCTTTGTTATCGTTATAGTTAAATGGTGCAACTCACCCTAAAGCTAGAACTACATTATGATATAAGGTCCGATAGAAGAAATCTCTTCCCTCATCTGATATGTAATTATGATAAATATTACATGCTGGATAATGCGTTCATTAAGACATTGCGAATAGGTTACCTAGCTAAATCTGGTGCCAATGATGTTAAACAATAAAAATTGTTACATTTTTGTCATCAATTACCTCTCATTTGTGATTTGGGAAAGTCGAGCATCAGCTGAAAGAATGTGTCCCAAGGAGCTGAAAAACTATAGGCTACCTCCTTTTTTTATGGTGCCAATAGGAGGGTTGCCTCGCATAATAAAGAGGTGAGTCATAATTTACCCTCATCTGTAATTTAATCGATTTTTTTTTCCATGTTAATTACTGTTTTTAACCGACTTCGAAAAGGAGGAGGTTCTATGTTCGCCTGAATGTGATGATGAAGCCAGAAGGTAAATTAATGTACTTTAACCGTGTTTGGGATCATTAAAATCGTTATGAGATGAACTTTGGCTATAAGGTCTTTAAGTTTGACTGAGGGGTACTTTTTAGTGGTGGTACCATAACTGAAAAGTGTAAAATAAAAAAATAAATTACAAAATAAAAAATATAACTGACTTCAATGATAAAAAAAAAAAATGAAAAGTACAAAATAATTTTAATATCGGAAGTCGGTGTTTCTATAATAGTTTTGTCTCTTCGTGGTTTAACACCGACTTCCGAAATTAAAGTTATTTTGCACTTTTAAGTGTTTTTTTTTAAACATAGAAGTCGGTTTTATGTACTTTTTTTATAAAAAGTTTATATTTAGAAACTAATAGTAACAATAGAACTCTACAAGGCTGGTTTCCATATTAAAATGCATGGCGACCGACGCTCTCAGACTAGCACGTGTGGCACACGTGTGCGCAGTGTAGTTCTAACTTTACACCTCTTTGTTAGACAGTCGAGAAACCTAGAACCTAATTAGTGATCTTGAGCCTGGCATCACAGGTGAGATAACACGGTCAGTTCAAGCCTGAAACCCGGGTAATTGACAGAGGAGTGTGCTCTGGGGCAACAATTGTGTTATCTCATTGTGTGTACGTGTGTGCTACATAAACGTGTTTTCTTTTTCTTTCTTTCTTTAACATAGGTTTGCTTGTCTTTTACGTTTGTGATGTGTGGAATTAATTGTTAATTTAGTGTAGAAATCATTATGATTCTCTTTTTCATCGAGGCTGGCTCTGTGGTCAGTCAGACTCTAATTGCTTACTGACATATGCGGTGTTTTGCCACAAGCCTAAACTTTTTTACGGGGGTTATCATCAAATAGGTAGCTTCTTGCATTTTAGGAGGAGCGGGTTAGAGTGCCAGACTTTCACTAAAATCTCCAGTGTTCCTTCAGTAGCTCTTTATTGAGAGGGCTGCAGTAACTTTTTCAAACAACTCTGGCAGGCGTCAGCCCTAACTGGCCCCACCAATTTTGCTGACATCTCTTTGAGGCACTCGTGGAACTCAATGCGCTGGAGACCCGGTTTTGGTCTTTGCCGGACGATGAGCTACTCATGGCTCAAAGTCCGTAAACCAGTACGATGACTGGTCCTGTGACTCCCAACGCCGGGGGCATCTTTGGCAGGGGAGCCTAAATCAGGGCTAGTCTATTAACTTAGCTCACATTCTAGTCCAAACGTGACGTCATTTTGTGTTTTGTCAACGAAAAACCTTAACTGTCTGCAGACATTGCTGTTGCAAAAATGCTCAACCGATAAAATAAATCACACAATTTTCTCATATCTACCTACGGTACGCAAAATATTGAATTTGTTGCGGGTTGAATAAAATTTCATTTTGAATTTGCTGATAAAATGTTTTCTACCATGTTTTCACTTTCGCTGATCTTTGCTGTCTTTATTTTGAGATGGAAAATCTTCTAATGACTTCTGCCTCTCCAAGGATGGAGCAGGAAGGCGTATCAGACTTCTGCTGACTAAAACCACACCAGTGTCTTTCAGTTTCTGTTTACGTCCTAGGACTACAGGATTACTTTTCAGAAAATCCGAGCGGCCTTCACTGGAAAAAACCGCCAGCCATTCCCTCTCGCTTCGGATCAAGGCCTGAACAAGGTCCCGGTGCGAGAGGCCGATCACCTCTACGAGGACACGGCGATGCTCCGTCCAAGCGGGCCACAACTCCACGCCGTCACAGATCGTCTTCACAAGGACATAACAAGTTCACCTAATACTGTTTGTGAATATACGTTAGTTATACCTGTGTACACTAGGTTCCTGAATCGTTTTAACACCGTGAAATTTCGTTATGACGGCCATACAATTAGTGGGTGTTTCAGATCATGGAACTACGTACACGGTAGTTCATTGTACGCGGCGTGATGAGCTCAGCGTCAGTTTCATGGCTATTGATATCGCATGGACATTTAGACAGCTATTGTTTTGTTATTCCAACGTAGGATGTCGTGACGCAAAGCTTACGCTAGCTTAAAGCACTTTCTGTACCCTTATACTGGCTCCGTGTAGGTAAATGGAAAAATTAAATTACGAGCGTGACACTTTATCAGCTGAGCCTGGCCAGCTTGTTTGGACAGGCGTTGGGGCGAATCCACAGTGAATAATGAGTGTACCTATACAAGTAATGCTGATAAGTATCACGTTTTGGTAAGTACCTACAACAAAAAATCGGACGATTCTGCAAACAAGAGAATATATACGATTTTGTTGATTGCAAAATCTCCCGATTTAGTCCAGCAGAATTTTTGAGTTTAAAATCTACCCTTATATGGAGAAAAAATGCTATCAATAAGAACTGCCAATACCAGAGGCACCTTCGAGTCTGCCTCAAGTGAACCTAATTTCTTCGATGTCAGCATAAAAGAAAGGTCACAGGGTGCACTTGTGAAATTGCTGAGTCCCTGCGTTCGTTGACTCGTTTTGACCTGAGCGGTGTTGTTGAACCACGGCTTAAGGTGACCGCGGCGGCAGAACACACAACGCGGCTCCCCGACACACTTCGTAATTTCCATCTCGAGTGCATAAATAGACGTTAAACCATTCCATAGTCGCCATTGTCTCCCTAACCCCGAAGCGTGAACAATGCTTAACGACCTAAAGATAACGTGCGCTCACAACAAGGTTATATGTGAGTTGTCGCCCTACTGGAGCCAAGGACACCTCTTTACATGGACAAAACTTGACTTGACTTTACTTTCACGAAATTTTGAGTTTGTGTTGCCTCTTTTTTACGTAATAGCCAGTTACTGCTGTGTTTTGCTGTTTCTATAGAGTTTAAAGTGAGAGTCGCCTCTGCTGGGAGAACTAGCCGTTATAAATTCCAATCTATTGTCCCATTTTTTTTTTAATGTGGCAAAAATCCAATGACTTTTCCCGGTCTGGGGCGGAGTGAGTCTCCTACTGATTAAAAACCCACAGTTCAGTTCAGTGGAGTTTTTTTGCGAGGGTTACTGTTTCGCCTTTGAATAATGCACAGCTTTGGCAGGTCATCCAGTTGCTTTTTGCGTTCGGCTCTAGAATCATGGTTTCCTGTTCAGAATATCCCCGTGGCTTGTCTCTTAACGTGCTGCTTACAAAACCAAGTTCTAGAAAATTGATTTTTTTGTTATTTCGAACCGAAAAAAAAATAAAGTATGTATTTTTAAGAACTAGTTGGATTAACTAACTTTAAGAATTAGCAGCGGAACTTTAAACTTTCAAATACTGTGAATACTCTATCGAGGCGTTTCTCAAAAGTAATTAGTGCTAACTAAAACTCCATCTTGCACCTTCACTCGCTAACTCCTTCTGTCGCGAACAATGAGATTATACTGTTTGATTACTCGTTAAATTAAAGCAACGTGTCTACAATGAAATCTGGACAATAGGTTCTTATTTAAAAACTCCAACAATTATGAATGGCTTTATTTCCCGTTATCAATAAGTTTACTTACAACTGTATGAAAAGGCTACGCTCTCTCTAGAGCCAGACTACTACAAATCGTAGGTACAAATATGACGTAATTCTATAAATACGCCGTCTATAAGTTACCGTAACATAAATACTGCGCCCGCTTGCAGCCTTCGTACGTCTGTCGTGCTCCCGGCGTGCTCCTGACGTACTCCCGCCGCCGGCGTCTACTCGGCGTACTCACGGCGTGCTCACGGCTCTCGTAAAACCTCTACAGTCTAGTCGTTCATGTTTCCCTCGGTATTTTTCCAATACTTAAGTCCTCTTGAAGCTGCGATCAGTATCGTACTGTATCTTCAAAAAGACTTAAACATGAAGAAATTAAATAAATAAAATTAGAAAATTGAATTTAAACACTTAAAAATCAAAGTTCAAAATGGCACGAACTATCCACCAATGTCTACTTGACTTTAACTTTAAACTGAAATCTTTTTGAAGTACTGGTAATTCTGTGTCATAAAAATCGAATCTGTTTTATTTTCTTGTCACTTTTTGTCCTTGTGCCTGAGTCATTAAACCTATTCTTATTTAACTAGTAAACAATTTGTGATAAATACAAATAAATAAACGTTAAGTAACTTTTGCACATATCTCGTCATTTTAGCTTGGTTCTCGTTTCTCGACCACAGTCCCCGAGTATTCGCCGTGTGAATCGTCTAATTGTTCGTCTCCGACCGCATCACGCATGCGTTGCTGCCCTCATATTCAATGCGGGCCGGAACGGAACGCGCGTGCTATGCCAACACAATGGCCGCCTTTTGGGTCTAAAGTTACGAAAGTAACATGTCATCAATGTAAATTAAATTGTACGTATTGAGGGAAATTTCTAATCAATCTTCTTCTTTTCGTGTCAATTGGCTCAAAACTAGTTTTTTTTTTTTGAGTATTTTTCACTAATCTGCACAGATCTATAATGGTAGATATGGCCAATAGATCGTATCCGAAGGTGCAGGTGGTCATACACGGATAGCCAAGGAGACGACTCATATCCTGTGAAGGATATCCCTCACCCAGATTATTTGTACAGTACAAACCTGGGTCGGCAATCTCTGATCAATATCATATCACCCAAAAACATCGTCCTTTTCGTCCATTATTCTCTCAACTGAATCTACTTACATATTTCTTTAGGAAAGTGTCATCAACCTTTGTTACACTTTTATGTTCTTACTGAGGCTGTAATGGTAGGCGTCCCACTTCGTATAAATTGCTGTGCGATGCAATAATATTATACTGTACCATTCTTATGTATTACGCCTTTTCAGAAGTGGTCGGTTCTAAGCGGAAAATTGCAGGATTGGTCTACGCGTAAAGAGCTTTGAAATAGACTAAAGAGCTTTTATATAAATCGTTGCCTCGCTTACGAGATCACGGTTTACTTACGGCAATGCCGCAGGATCTGTTTGAAAAGTTTCAAATGCGAATTGTTCCTGGACTTGCGAACAACTAGTAAACTGCAATCAATAAGTGCATTTTGAATTCGAATAGAAAAATGGATGGGTTGACTACGTGGAAATTAAATATGAAAAGTATTGACTGAATACTGAGATGAGGAACGACAGATGAAGACGAGAAGTATGGGAGAACATTTAGGCGCTGATTTCAAATAAATTGGTATTGGCAAGATGCTATGATACTGCTGCTACTAAGGCTCGAACAATGTCAATAATGTAAGAGCTTTCAAGTTTTCTTTAAGTGAAACTTCCATACAAGTGAAGCCATTGGCTCCAATTGACGTCACTCACTACAGGCGAGTAGAGTCAAGTTTTCGGATTGAACTTCGCCGTGTTATTTATGGTGTCTTGACATGTTTGTCAGAGAGATGTCAATACTCTAATTTTATACAGTAGATAGTCAAGTTTTTGAGCACAGTCGGCTACAATGTCAAATGTTTTAATAAAACTGATAGATAATTCGCAGTGCGGCCGTTGTACGCGTAACCTTCAGACGAATTTCGGGTTCATCGTGCCACTTAGTGCGGCAGTAATTGATGTTCATCATTTACATTAGCAACTACATTTATTTTTAGACGAGTATCATTTTTATTTGTGAATATGTTATTTCCTACATAGGTATCACTTAGGATGATTTTCGTTATTTGACCGTAATCTGCTTGGGTAGCACAATTTACTAGTTTATAAGTTTTGGGTTTAAAAAATACGTCGTGCTTAGTATCATTTGATATGGGATCAGAATACGCAACTGTTACACTGCTTCACTAATGAACAGAATTTGTATGTTAATTACCTAGTTCTTAATTTGACAATTTAGCTATAATAATATTGTTATTTACTAGTAAAAAGTAATAATATAGAAACACAGTGATTTAACAACAATTTTTTTAAATAAAATAAAGTTAAAAAGTAAAACACGACTACGACAAAAAAAAAAAATGACGCTGAAAAATTATGAAACTAGATTTTCAGGATGCTGTAATAAACAAGGTAAGTGGAAAAACAAGAACAGAACAAAAATAAAAGCCGTAGTCACACGTTATTAAAGTGTTTCGGTTGGTACCTACGGGTATAACGTGTGGCTTTTCTTTAGATACAGATGTGCCACCAGTTTCACAGCGAGATATTTGCAAACCTATCCTTAATTTGAAGAAAAAAAATATTCGAAGCTCTCAGAAAAGCTAAATCAATCTTTTCTTATTTAATTTTTCTCGAAATTTGAGGCATTTAAAAAAAAAAAACTGTATGTGCCTTTTTGGTGTTTCTTAAGGACTCTCCTCTCAAGAGGCTGCTTTCACACTCGCCTAGTAAACATCGAGCATATTTCAAAAGCTTGTTACTTTATCTAACGCAATCCAACGTGATGTTTGACGAAAAAAGAAAAATAATACCTGAAAACTCTGTTGGCTTTCAGTAATTCCGTGATTTACTCGAATATTTTACAAAAGTTGTTCCAGGAAATACGTATTTATTTTAAACTCTCAAAAGTTTTTGAAAAAAATTGTCGTCATTTAGAATGTTGATAAAATTTGCAAGGCTTCTATGGTAATACTTATTTGACTTTTTTAATTTTTGAGTAAATTATGAAGTGTCAAAGTTCATGCAATATAGCAGATCTTCAGAGGTTTTTACTGGACTATTTTTTGGTACAAAAATTACAAATTGATTTCAATAGAAGCCTAGATAATATCCACAAGATACTGTGTTTCCAAAAAATCTAATTAAACTGAGTAATAACGTCATAATCGCGTAAAAGCGGCTGTGTGAAAAACAGTGAAAATGTGTGTCGAGTTGCATCCCCTTAATTATATTATCATTGCCAAAAATATACCGATCATCAGTTTAAAATTTAAATATTTCAAAAAATTAATTACAGCGATATCTTACAACTTAACTCAACTTATCGAGTCTTGCAACTAAACAAGGTTTGCAACTAAAAGTAAATAAGTAAAATCTTAAAAGTTGACTACAAATAAAGCAAGGTGAAGTGAGACGATAAAAATATATAGTAAACTAGCTTTTGCCCCCCGCTTCACCCGCGTACATAAACTATAGCCTTTGTCACTGAGGAATAAAGCAACTTTCTATCGGTGAAAAAATTTTAGCAATTGGACCAGTACTTTTAGATATTACCTCCTACAAACATAAAAACAAACTTTGCCTCTTTAAAATATAGTTAATAGGTAAGTATAATTATGAAATGAAATGAATTGAAAATAAGTCAACAAGACGCAAGTCACAAGATTCAGTACGAGATATTTCTCTCCAACTTTCATTCACTGTTCAGAGCGCCATTCATGGATGAATGTCCTTAAAGCTTACCGTCACTATCTGATGTGCGCTTCATGTCAGTGAATAAATGAATGTAATAATATTATTAAGTAACTCGCTACTTACCTACCCTATCTACCTACCTACCTGAATGCCTGACTTTGCCTACCTACCCAACATTACTTACCTTTTTGACTGTTTGCCCTTCCCTGTTTGGTGGACAAAACCACAAAAAATATTAAAATCGGTCCAGCAATTCTATAGTTATAGCGTGACCAGGAGAAATAGGGTTCATTTTTTATACACCCCTATTTTTTAATTAGCGCCAAATAAATGGGACTCTACCCTTTACTGATCATATTTATGTAGATAAAAGTAGAAAATAAAACGGAATTTCAAAATTATCCACAAAATACTGTCCTATTTGGTACATTCAATTGAATCAATCATTCATAACAATTGCTACTGTAAAATACTACGCGCAGTGTTTTTCCATTATTTTCGCCATTCACTCATTCATATGCCAATAGCCTGTACAATATCCTTAAATAGAGTGACATTTTGGGATATAAACAAACGCTAATAACTTTGCTGTTGTTCAATATTATTTATTGGGACTTTACTTAATTAATCACAAGACTTTTTTTCTGTACTAATTAAAAATTAGCCGTGTACATAGAAATTTTAAGTGATAGTTAAAGCTAATTGAAATTAGTTACATTTATCCACTGAGTAATTCCGAGTAATTCCGAAATAGAGAGTGTGCGAGAATTAAGGGTATTCTGATAAAAATCAATGATTGGATGCTCAATGCAAATTAGTTTTAATTATTTCCGGTGTGAACAATATATTTTACAAAAAACAAGTGAAGACCAGTGACAAATAGAAATGTCATATTTTTTCTTTAATTTAAGAATCTTGCAAGAAGGTTTTATCTCCAACAGAGAGTGTAAGTTTGAGATGGACGACGAGAGTTTGCATTCGGTACACGTTAAATAATGTTGCAACTTGCCCGTCATAATTAAGTGTTGGTAATTAAAACATCTCTGAGATAACCGTTTAGCTTTAATATCCTAATTGAAACTCGCTCTTTGTGCCTTTTGAATGCTGCCAACACAGAAAAAGTTTGCCGGCAATAGCGCAGCCACTGTAAAACATACTAAACACACCTCTTACTGCGAGTAGTTCTGACTTGTTTTAATTTCTATGCGTTTTCAGTTTTCAAAAGTTTTATTTTAAGATCGTGGTTTAAAAAAAAGGAAGAATTGCAAAGCGTAGTTATATCAGTTATGTTCTCTCTCTGTATTCTTCATTCACCACAATAACCTTATACTTATGTAGTTGCTCAGTAACTACCCACATCTCAGAAACTAAATATCCATTATCTCGATTTGAAGTCACGGTATCTTTTCGTCAATCTTAATTTTCTGGCAACTGTTTCAATTTGACTTCCCTATCACGATTAGCACCTAAAGGCTGCCACTTAGCTATCTAGCTATCCAAAGTTGTTTTGGTTAGTTTTATCCGAAAGGGAAGCTCGATCCCGGTACGAAAGGCAAGAACGGGGTGGGCTTTTAGTCAGTAAGAGTCTGACACTATCTCCCGTTCCACCCAAGAGCCGGTTGTCATTGAATGATTTTTCCCACCATAAAAAAAACCCCGTTCTAAATAAATCTCTCTCAAATTTGATAACATCGAAGCAACAAACTAATCTAGACAAAGCTTTCAAATAAGTTAAACTTGTTCCTGAAATTATCACTGTTCCTAGAACGCGTTAATTGCGCTAGTGTAAGTTTTACACTAGTGCTGCTTTGTTTTTAACCGACTACATAAAAAAGGAGGAGGTGTTTCTCAGGAAGGCATTATCTTTTCTCTTTTTTCACTATTTTTATGAATAATGTTACTAAGGTTCATGTTCCCGCTTTAGCGAGACGATTTGCAGCTTTATCTTCATTTCTTATTGGCGGACGCAGACTCAGCGATTAATGTCATGAATCAATCAGCGGGCCAAGTCTTACGGCTTACCGGTTAATCCTTCTTAGTGCTAGACTATAATCTTAGGTAGTCAATGTTATCGTACTGCCATTGATATTTCTGCTTTGACACCATTATCCTTTAATGGCTTGATACTTAAACATGCATGCACCGATACTGCCAAGAACCTCGGTGTCTATTTTCATATTTTTTTAAACTTTTTTAATTTTTGAGTAAATTATGAAGTGTCAAAGTTAATGCAAAAAAATATTATTTGAACACTTCCGATACAATAAAAGAAATATCTTTGATTGCATTCAATTTGCTTAATTTAATCGTATCATAACTTTTATTTTTTCTGTTTTTTTTTTAAATTTGAACTTTTTTTTTTAATTTGTACTTAGACCTCACAATTATTTTATTAACTTTAAATTAATATAACTTACTACATATACAATTAAAAACTATAATTACAGTAAATTGGCAATGCCGCCAGCCTTTTGGGCACATTACCAGTCGACAGCGATGTGGAAGAGTTTTTTGACGCCATATTTTAGTTTGATTTTAGTTAGTTGTTATTAGCGTAGGTTTTGTTCTGGTTAATAATGTATTGTTGTTCCTTTATAAAGTCGCAAGTATTTTGTATAATTCGTCTTTATATGTACTTACGGCTTAGTCTGGTTGCATAATTGTCGTCATGTCAGCTAGGCATAACGTAAAACCTAGATGATTCGAACTCTGTGTACTGTAAATAATGATTCGACTTAGTTGCTCCCCTTCAAAACTCACCTGTCCGTGTCAGGGTGTCCTAAATTCGTGAGCTCGCTTCGTTCGCTTTTGGACTAATTAGTTAGAGATTAGGGAGTTTTCGGGGTCGAGTTGCTCACCCTTATCAAAACAAACAAACGAAAATGGTTTGCTGTCTTTTATTTTGTACTTCCATGCCGTAGCATTACAAATTAATAATAAAAAATAATAATAATATTCCACAACTATCACATAACTATAAAACTACGGTACTATACAACTGATAAATATACTTATATATTTCTAAATACATACATCATCATCATCAGCCTTTTTAATGTTCCCACTGCTGGGACTCAGGCCTCCTCTCTAGGAGAGGGAAAGGGCCGTAATCCACCACGCGGGCCTAGTGCGGGTTGGTGGATGTCACATGTCTTCGAATTTTTGGTTCTAGGACATGCCGGTTTCCTCACGATTTTTTCCTTCACCATTTTGAGAGCAGTACATACATAGTATAGATAAATAACACCCAGACACAGAACAAATGATTATGCTCATCACAGAAACATTTGTCCAGGGTGGGAATCGAACCCACAACTGCCGGCATAGCAGTCAGGGTCACAAACCACTAGACCAACAGGCCAGTCCAATTATAATGACTGAATGAAAATATAGAACTTTATTTGAACTTAATTAAATTCAAATAATTTAATCATTAAAGTTAAAGGCGTACCGTTAGACGCAGCGTTGGAAGGCCTCCAACAAGGTTAACCGATGACCTAGTGATAGTTGCGGGAATCCGATTAACGCGAGACGCACAGGACCAGTCATTATGGCGACAATTGGGGCAGCCCTATGTCCAACAGTGGACGTCTTTGGCTGAAACGATGATGATGACGATAGTGATAAAAGTCCATTTTCTGCAAATATCTTTATCTATACCAACGCCATTTTTTTTTATTTGTCTAGCTTAGTTATTTCGACCAAGTACTACTTTATAATTACAGTACAATTCACGAATGATGGCGGCCGTGAAGTTTGCGCAGAAGGCTGCGCAGTAACGTGTTTTAGGAACCAAATGGCGACGTGCGTGTGCGAGAAGAGTGTAGTAAGCGCGAACGTTCGCAAAGAATAACTTCACGGCCGCCATCATTCGTGAATTGTACTGTACTTACGTTTGTGTGTTCCTACAATGAAAATTATAATACTGCATAATTTATTAAAACAGATGTCATAATATAATACTTATCTATTTATTGATCACCCTAACACACGGCTCTTGAAAAAACGAAAGCGACCAAAAGTATCATACCTCAGGTGTTATACATAACGACAACAGTTTAAAACGGACGATGTCAAATGTTTTTTTTTCTGTGTTAGGAAACATCAAATGACATATCCCGCTTTAGCGAGAGGGCGTGTCATACTCGTACTGACCCAGCTGTAACCTTTGCGTTCCAAAGTAGGCATGGGAAAAGTGTATCATCTTTGTGATTGGAACATTTGCATCTGAATCACTGAAATGTTCCGAAACAGTAATATGTATTTGGAACAGCGACAGCGGCTCAAAAGATACAAATTTTAAAAAGACACTGGTTACTTAAACAATGTTTCAGTGTTCTAATTGTTTCAAATGATGCATTTAAAACATTACTGATGTTCCGATCTTTCGGTACAGTCAAATGTTTCAGAACAGCGAGTCGGTTCACTAAAGAGTTACACACGCCTATTTCGAAGCCACGGTAGGTAATTTATTCGAAAATACCGTCGGCACGATAAATGTTTAAAGACTAATTATTCAGAAACAGTCGCATACATATTGTAGTTAGTTACAACTCTAAATATGCTATAGGTATTTAAATACAACTTCTCCGTGGCCCTGGAACGCAAAGGGCAAATGAAGGAACATAATAACACACAGAAAAAAAAAAATCTTAATTAACTTATTTCTTTAAACGTAATTGCAATGATTGGAATGTTCCAGTAATTGCAATGAAACGAATGTAATTCGACACCAATTCAGGTGTAATGAAATTTCATAACAACGAAAATGAACGTTCGGAAAACTCATCGAGCTCGACTGCCTCTAGGTATCGGAATTGAAAAAGCTTACTTTAAAGGAGAGTATTTTAAAGTTTATTTTATGCATAACTTTGTCATTAATGACTATATCTGTACATAAAGGTTTCGTATTTAGGTTGAGTTTAAGAATCTTTAGACCGAAATGTTTTCGATTAATTATGAATAGTTTTTGAGAAAAATGAGTTTATACTACGTAACTTCACTGTCTTTATCCATCGTAAATGGCACTTTCAATCATTTACAAGGAAACACACTTACCAGAACAAATCGAAATTGCCGAAATCCATAGATTACGGCTCTTAACATTCCACTATTTAAAATACCGATATTATTTTTAACGCGTAGTGCGCCGAAAAATATCGAAACTACCATATCCGATTTACTACTTGGGAACCACTTTAAATAAAGACCAAAACAACGTTTTTATCGCTATAAATTTATTTTACAATTTGAATAAAATCGCGATCAGACTGTAGCGGAATGCGTCGGTGAGCGGTGAACACTCGCGAAACCGGCAGTTCCGTCTCATTTACCACACTCACCACTACCGTTTAACTTTCGTGCATATACGACGGCTTAACTCTTAAGTTCCAATAATATTCGATTTCAAAAAGATACTTGCGTTTTAAGCACTACCGATTTTTTTGGATACACATTAAAAAATATCTAAGCTAAGTTTAAAACAGAAATAAAAAAAAAAAAAAAAAATTTCAGATTTTTGAGTTTTGACAGTCTGTGAATATTTCAAAGGGTTATTTCAATGTGTTATAATTACACTCGTGATTAAAATTTTGAATTGAAATATGGCAGTAATGGTGTTATGAAGTTATTTATCCATCCATGTGGTCGCAATTATACTTATAATGTACAATATTTTCCGTATCAATAAAATCATGTGTTTTGATGAGCAAATGGTTAAGGTATGCATGCGAAAAATTTAGACTTTTCAATTCATATGTAATTTTTTAGTTTACCTTGAACATTACTTGCCTTGGAAAGCACGTAAAGCCTTTGGTACCGGTTGTCATTCGTAGGTTTCGGACAGTCTGTACAAATAGTCAGACACCAGAAAGTCTGACTATCGTGTAGCCCAGTTACTAGATTTTGGTCTCCATGTAAGACACGGGTATTCAGTCGCATCCATTCTCAAGTTAGCTTGGAAAATGTCTACGGAAATGATGTTGTCGATGAAATCATAACGAGGCAAATACCGTAGGCGCGGGATGCGGACAGCGAGTAACGGGTAGCCCGCTGTCCGATCGTCCAGTATTTGTCCGGACCGAGCCCAAGGAATTCTCAGCAACCGTAGGGACCCAGCAGGGTCGAAGCCTACTGGGGGAAAAGGTCTGCTTCTGAAAGGAAGGCTCGGCCCCGGTATGAAAGGGGTGGGCTTTTTAGTCAGTATAAGTCTGACACTATCTCCCGCGCTGCCCAAGAGCGGGGGATTTCATCGGGATCATTTTTACTCAACGAAAAAAAAAAAGAACCAGGCAAATACAAAGCTGGCAAATAATGTCTCCGTTGTTAAACATTAGTAGCAACCGCTTTAACGTACGGGTGCTAAAAACAATTGATATTCTAGGGTTTTCTCAAGTACGAGTATATTTGCAAGTAAATACATCGAAACCCTCATGAATAACTGTGTCTAAGTGATAAACACATGAAAATACTTTTAAGAAATATTATGGTTATCGTATTCATACTGACAGACAAATGCTGAGAGGACTTTGTTATATGATATGTAAGGATTAATTGTAAATTGTTTTTTTTTTTCAAAGAATGAATCTTTGAATCTATGAAAGATTCAAAGATTCAACGATTTAAAGATTCAAAGATTCAAAGATTCAAAGATTCGAAGATTCGAAGATTCGAAGATTCGAAGATTCGAAGATTCGAAGATTCGAAGATTCGAAGATTCGAAGATTCGAAGATTCGAAGATTCGAAGATTCGAAGATTCGAAGATTCGAAGATTCGAAGATTCAAAGATTCAAAGATTCAAAGATTCAAAGATTTAAAGATTCAAAGATTCAAAGATTAGAGAAGAGAAGAGAAAAGTCGTTTATTGTCAATATATTATAGTAGGTATGTTTGTTTTGCTATCCCAGTAGAACGGGGTAACTGTATAAACAAGAAAAATCGTATTTTTACGGGGTGTACGTAAAAATCGTATTTTTACGGGGTGTACGTAAAAATACGATTTGTAAACAGTTAAAGTAATAAAAAAAGTATTTATTACAAAATTGTTTCCCATTAAAAGTTCTAAAAAAAACTGGCCAAGTGCGAGTCGGACTCGCCCATGGAGGGATCCGTAGCAGCAAGTAACATAATATAAAAGTTCTTGTAGTTCGTTGTAAATTTGATGGTTGTTTTAATAATAGTGTATTTTTTTAGATTTATGACGTATTAAAAAAACTACTTACTAGATCTCGTTCAAACCAATTTTCGTTGGTAGTTTGCATGGTAATCACATCATATATTTTTTTTAGTTTTATCATTCTCTTATTTTAGAAGTTAAAGGGGGGACACACACACAGACATTTTACCACTTTGGAAGTGTCTCTCGCGTAAACTATTCAATTTAGAAAAAAATGATATTAGAAACCTCCATATCATTTCTGAAGACTTATCCATAGATACCCCACACGTATGAGTTTCATGAAAAAAAAAAAATTATGAATTTCAGTTCTAAGTATGGGGAACCCCAAAATGTATTGCTTTTTTTTCTATTTTTGTATGAAAATCTTAATGCGGTTTACAAAATACATCTACTTACTAAGTTTCAACCGTATAGCTCATATAAACAGACTGACATGACGAATCTATAGGGGTTCCGTTTTTTGCCATTTAGCTACGGAACCCTAAAAAGTCTAAGATAGCATACAGGTACCTCGTTTAATGTTGGCTCACAATAACCTTTTTATGATACCTTTATTCCGAAATAATGCATTATTTGCGAAGGTGTTTGAATGAACATAATAACGTTTAATCATGCTTGAACATAATAATAATTAATCCTTATCCAATACAATGTTCAATAATACGAGTAGCATTTAATTTAAACCACAATTACCCTTTACATCACTTCATTTCGATAAATATGTTATGAGATATTCATAGTAAGTTTTAAAATAACGCTGCAATAAAATATTAATGCGCGAATGCTTCGACTCTATCAGGTGAACGCATCGCAGACTTTATATAAAGGTAGCGTAGCGTGTTTGTGAAAAGTTTTGCAAGATGTCAGTACAATTATATGGGATAATTGCACTATGATTAATAGAGTTATAATTCGCTAATTCTTTTTCTGTTGTATTTATTGACAGGAGAAGGTTCTTATGGAAAAATAATTAGGGTACTATAGGGTAGTGTAGGATAGAGTAAGGTAGAGTAAGGTAAGGTAGGGTAGAGAAGGGTAGAGTACGGTAGAGTAGGGTAGAGAAGGGTAGAATAGGGTATAGCTGGGTGGAGTAGGGAAGACTGGGAGCGAAGCCGCGCCGGCAAAAGCGACTTCTACGCGGACGAATTCGCGAACATACAATGCAGATATAGTATAGAAATAGTATTGCATACAATGCATATTAGACACATTTGCAATCAACCAATAGAACAATTAATTTATAGATTATGTTGTGGAATAACACGCACATAGTGTGTTGTGGTAATCCACGTATATTGTATATCACAATCAATTGAATGTCGATGGATTCAATGTCTAATGTGTAATGTGAGTTGCCACTCTATTAAGAGGTGAGATATGTAATCTACAAATGTATAACTCTAGAGATAATAATTGTTCTATACGCTAGATGTACACTTTCTGAATTATATGCAAAATAAGTGGAACGTTGATGATAGACGCACTTGCCCTATCGACGCACTTTCCCCGCGCTATCTCAATTTGACTTACGAAATTAGTCCACGATATACTGTGCGATCCCGCTTGACTTATCCCCTTTTTAAATTATCATATATTATATGTAATTTTTATGTAACAGCTATAATACTGTAAAGTTTCATCAATATTCGTACAGTAGTTTTGAAGTGAAAGAGCCACATCCATCCATTCTCACAGACTTTGTCATTTACAAGAAGAATAGGTTGAGACGTATAGTAAGAAGAAAGGTGAATCTGCCGTTCTACACAATGCTCGGTCTGATAATGAGCAGTTTATAATACTCGGCTTGAGCACACGAAGCGGGTGGCGAGGAGCGGAAGCAAAAATAATAAAGTACGAGTATGAACTACGCCACAAATCCATGACTGAATTGAAAATGCTAAACTTATTTAAAGTATGTCTCGCTTTGACAGAAATAAAACGATGGATATGAAAATGTTAAGCGTTAAATAAACTTAGCGAATGTGTAAATAAAACTTCCAACACTAAATAAACGCACTCTGAAAAGCGCTCTCTAAGGATTTTTAAAATAAATTGGAAGAACAACATTTTCTGAACAAATATTAGCTTTTTGCGCTGTAAGTCATAATTTGTAGTAGAACTAAGTAAAGAATAAGTAGAGCTTAAAGTATTAGTAGGGAGATAGCTATATAGACAACTCAGTTACATTGAGATTCCTAATTAACATCAATTAAACAACCGCAGTTTCAAGGCTTAAAGTCACCCAAAGGGCAATGGTAAGGGCAATGCTCGGAGTTACTTGCGTGATCGCATCCGAACTAAAGATGTCCAAAAGAGAACTAAGGCTACCGACAAAGACCGAAGAATTGCCAAACTTAAGTAGCAGTGGGCGGGGTACATTGCTCGCAGAATAGATGGTTGATGGGGTGAAAGGTTCTGGAGTGGCGACCGCGCACCGGCAGACATAGCTTTGGCAGGCCTCCCACAAGGTGGACCGAAGACCTGATGTGGGTTGCGGGAATCCGATGGATGCGAGACGCACAGGACCGGTAGTTATGGCTACACTTGGGGAGGCTTATGCCCAACAGTAGACATTTTTTAGCTGAAATGATCATGATTCACACATCGGTGGTCGAGGAATCAATCAAGGAACTTGGTGGAGTTTCCAAATTCCATTCAAATTCAAATTAAACTATCTGAAGAGTTTAGTAGCGATTATTTCTAGAAATGTCTGTCTGTATCTATTACGAAGCAAGTTCATGAAAACTTTGCCACCATTCGATCCTGGCATTCAATTAATTAGATAGTCTGAATTGTTATATTTAATCACGTTTTTCAAAATACTAAGTACTTTGATAGCGTGATTAAATAAAGCAAGTTCCCAGTGCTCCCAGAAATAATGTATGTTCCGATTAACAAAATGTTGGGATTGAGTAGTTTATTTACCGTATTACGGAGGTAGCTGACGGCCCTTATATCAGCCCCATTTGACCTACTTTTCCTGATTTAAATTTTCAACCCCCCATTTCGGCCCTTATTACAAAGAAATAACGTTTCTTTCTTAAATTACCTGTTGGTGTGTTTGTTTATCTATTCTGTACCTTATTGTTCAACACATAATAAACAGATGAAACGCGTTTATAATATTGTTCTGAATTTCGAATCGATTTGCATTATCGATTTGTGGTACTGAGCAACAAAACTGTTATTTTACTAACAAGTGATGTTATAACTAAGTAAATTATTTTACAACTAAAACCAACCAAACAAAACTATTTCCACCACAATAATATCATACTATTATTAAAGCCGGCCATTGTGACACATTATTAATTTCAAATTCCTGTTGTACGTTTGTTAGGAACTAAAACAAAATACAGGTAGAAAAAGGAATTAATGAATTAAACAGAGTTGAACCGTGTTAGTTGCAAAAGTTATAACTGTGGCGCGGCTGCCACCGCCCGAGTCCTAGTTAGAGGGTTGGTTGTTACAGACTAGTTCAATAACAACTGCTCTAAACAAAACTAACAAGCTTGTTACTGGTTTGGTGTGTTTTTGTCTTCTTATTTCAATTAAAATATTTACTCGCGCGCCAATTGTAGGTACAACTTGAATTACCTTGAAAAACGCAAGCGCTTTTAAGCATCGTACTCATTGAAACACGGGTATACGAAATTGATCAGCCGAATATTTTGGCCGCAATTATGTAACATTAATACGCGTATACGAGGGTTATATGTTACGTACCTACTAGATGCAGGATTAAGGTAGTTGAGCAGGAAATGAGAAATCAAAATTTATGTTGATGAGTATATAGTATATTATGATATTTACGGGCCTGTTATTATCTTTCGAAAACAGACAGGGAGGAAAAATCAATCACCGTATCCAGAACGCCTGGGAAAGCTACTGGTCCATGAAGATGCTAATGAAGAGCGATCTGCAAATCTCCCTACATTGTAAAGTTACGGACATGTATCCTGCCCATCCTAACGGTGTTGAGATCTGCACACGAACCGTATTGCAAAAGTTTGGACTTGGAGTTTAAATGAAAAGGTTGTTAGGGTTGGAATTAGGCGAGAAGTTGCCATGCAGTGGACCAGTGCCAGAAGTTGCCACGCAGAGGGCCAGTGCCAGAAGTTGCCACGCAGAGGGCCAGTGCCAGAAGTTGCCATGCAGAGGGCCAGTGCCAGAAGTTGCCACGCAGAGGGCCAGTGCCAGAAGTTGCCACGCAGAAGGCCAGTGCCAGAAAGAAGTGGCGAGATGATTTAAAAGCATACCACAGGGTGTGAAGAATGTTTGGAAAGACTTGGGGAGACCTGCCTAGTTGTGGGACAGTGATGGCCAGTGAAATAGGTGAGTGAATAGGTTACTTCTAGGCAAGCGTGCTCCATCGTCGACCGCATCATCGCTTACCATCAGGTGCTATATAATAATAATTTATAAAACTCCTAAGATAGGTACTATAAAATATAAAACGGAAAAGTCATCATCAAACTGAGTCTAGTACAAGCGTTACATAGTAGTGAAGAGTTTTAAAGCACGTTTAGCAATATCCGAAAAGCCGGGGTAACTTTCTAATGCAGTTATGCAACCTAACCGGGAGCGATCATGAAACGTACCGTTACACTATGGGGTTTTACAAAGCTCCATAATATTAAAGTTCGCATAAGCCCATCAATATATCGGCTTATGCGAATTCAGTCAGCGGGGGATGGGGGGAGGGGGGTGAACAAAAGAGTTTTTGAGTCTGACTTACGCTACTCGCCCACAACATCAGACTTTGTCGGACCGATAATCGGGCCGATTTTGTATATTTGTAACATTGTTCTGATTTGTGACCGACTTTTTGTAGGACGTGTGGGTTGTACTATTGCTATCAGTGTGTTTTATTTTTCTCCTACAAAAAATCGGTCACCGATTATCGGACGTGGGCGAGCTTCACCTGAGAAGTCAAGTGGCAAGTGGTGTGACAGTTAATGTCATTGTCATATATTTTGTTAGCGTTTGGCAGAAATGCTTTTTTATTATTATTGATAGGCTCGCGTTTGACCACCAGAAAATTCCTTTAGGTAAGCTTCGAGGGTTGTGGGATTGTTCAAACGAGTAACAGTGATCCTAGTAGGTACATCGATTTTAGTCAGTAAAAAGCTGACACTTTCGTTCGCTCCAGCTAGAGTAGGAAGAGTTATTAGAGTTATTGTTTAGAGATGATTTTCCAACTTCATAAAAAAAAAAACTATCAATTTAACTAATAGATATCATATACAGGGTGTGGCGTAAATAGTGGTCCAACGTTAAGGAGTCGATACACCGGGTACCATATATTCAGCTATCATATACCACAATTTGCACCACTTTTTACTTAATTTGGTTAAATTAATAATAATAAAATAATTTGGCTCTAATTTCAACAAACAAACCTTTTTACCAATTTTGTTTTTTGTATATTACTGCTGAATACATGTGTAAAATTGTAAATAACTGTTTTACTGTAAACTTAAAGATATTAAAGGAAAAATGTGTTTATTTCAAACTTTGAATTTAGTTTTCAGATAATCATGAGACTTAGGGCGCGAAAGCTGTAAAATAAATGTACTGCACTGTCGGTGCCTATTATTGAAAAAAATATGTCCTTTAAATGCAGATTCTAATGTGGTATAAAAACAATTGATAGCATGATGTAAAAAAAGTTATTGCCATTTAACTTGAAAAGCTGAATTTAAAAAATTTAATTCAAATTGTGGTATGTGACAGCTGAATATATGGTGTATCGACACCTTAACTTTGGACCACTATTTACGCCACACCCTTTATAGCCAGTTATTCTTTAGTCATCCAGCTTACTGAGTTTTGTTCCAACTTCTTAGCTCAACTAGCTTGGTGACAGCTTCCAGTCTAATCAGATGCGGCTGAATACCTGTTTTTTACATTTTACATGGAACGACAGCCTATCAGACCTCCACCACCCAGTTACTGGGCAATATGACGCCTCCTTGGATAGATTGATAGTCAGACTGTGACGGCTGTCCACAATCGGCGAATGAAAGAAAAAAGAAAGAAAGAAAAACATTTTATATAAAGGCCGAAAAGTATTAGCAAATTATAAATATATGAAAAGAATGCTCCACTTCCGAGCAAAACGGCGGAACATTTAGCATAACGCCGTGACCACACGCAAAAAGCGGCGAGTCTAAAGCGCTGGTTTGTAGCGTAGGCCGATAACGGTGTCGACATAAAGATGTCGGCACGGTACTATGTGCTAAAAGATTCGAATAGGATAAGCAAATAATTTTTTTTTTAGTGTAAAAGAAAAAAAAAATAACAACCTGGACCAAAAGCTAGATGCTAGCGCAAGATAAGTTGGCGCGTGGCCGAAATTTAAAACTAATCGTTTGACGTTTATGTCAGGAGAATGCGTTGTGTTCAGTGTTTTTTATCATTTCTGAAAGTCAAACGTGTTTTTGAAGAGAAATGAGAAAATATTGGGCGTACGGTTTTCCAATATTAGACCCATTTGTCAAATAATTTGTCGGGTGACCATAACAATAAAATTTCCCTAAATATGCGTACCCGAGTGGTCACCAAAGTTTGTTGAAAATGGATTGCTATTATGTGCTTAAATCTTAATCAAGTGACTATCATGACGATATGAATTCTGCAAACTTCATCCATGAAAGAATAAAGAGTGCCAAATCTAAAACAGAACTTTATTGTAGTAATGGATAATGCATCATACCACTGCACATAAGCAAACAAAGCCCCTACAAAAGACAATACAAAAGCGCAAGCGTTACTGTAATGCCAGGAGAATAACAATGTATCTCGACAAGAAAATATTTTTTAAATCTGATAGGACAATGGATGTCAACATGGACAAATTAACAATGGGCTTATACGACTCTCCTGATAAAGACTAACGTAGAATTCTGTTGCTATAGGTGCTAATTAATTTATTAAGATATTCAATAAAATATTTACAAAGCTCTCACGTTTTTTTTTAATGATAAAGTTAAAAATTAAATAAATAAATTCTTTACATTACGCTGTGTTATGAAGGAGCGTTTTTAATCTAATTAAGGAAAGTAGATTTGTTAGTCTGGCAACATTAAGCACGCCCCCAGCTACGCGCCAAGTTTTCTTGCTCGCGCTCTACTTACTTTCCGTGTTGTCACAGGCTAACCAGTATCTAGTTAGGTACATTTTATATAAGACAAAAAACAGTTACATGCTAGATAAAATACAAGATAGAGATAGAGATAAATTATGATAGGAACTTGAAATTAATAGGGTGTCACAGTGGGCGGTCTCATCGCTAAGAGCGATTTTTTACAGACAACCTTTAGATGGAAATGACAGAGAAGGTGTAAAAGATACGCAGTGGTTAATGGTGTACTATTTTTTTAATTCTTACTCTAATGACGTAGACGTCTTGACAAAAGAATAGAAGCGATAGACTGTGGTTAGAGTTTACTTAATACAGAGCCTTTTGAAGTAGCTTTAAAAAAATACATATTTTGTAATACATTATTACTTCAGCCCAGTCTGAGGACTCCCACCACTCTCCCACCTTTATTTTATAATAGCACTTTAATAGAATTCACTCACCAGAACATTTTTATAAAAACTTTAACTGTATTTTGAGGATATCTTTGAAAATGTAATGATGACATTCTTCCAAGTTTCAAGTTTATTAACCAAAGAAATGAGAATCCTAAATAAAATCTTTAAACTGTTCTATTAGGTACGGTTCTAGGTTACGATAATTATACATTAACACGGAATGAGATTTTGCATACAAACAAACGAAGTTCCCGTTTTCACCATAAGAAAAAAAAAACCTGCTTAGTGCTTGCCTACATCATAATAAGAAGCCTTATGTAATTGTTCTTATTCCCAGTAGTTTTGGCTGTGCATTGATATGTCAGTCAGTCAGCTTTTTATTTTATACATACGATAACGCTCCCAAAAGTTCAACTTCTCTACAATTACACTGTGCAATTAAACATAGTAAATAAGCAAATACATACAGTAAATTCCCTGTGGGGCGTGTAGCTTGTGCAGTGACTGACGGCTTGTTGGTTCCGGCTTTCACTGTTTCGCTTTTTACAAAAACTCACGACCTGCAAACAAAATAAAACTTGGTTGATGTACGTAAATATTGAAATATGGATGAAAATAAAAATCTTTCCGTTTTGAAATTCTGTTTCCCTATTTGCTTGATACCACATTTTATTTGCAAACCAAGAACGCAGCTAAGTTAGTTTAGATAACATCGCGTCGCGGAGGAAATTTTTCCTTTACACAAGTAAGTTTACGTACACTAATGACAAAAAAATAAGCTACACGAGCTAAGGTAAGCAGCTTTAAGTAAGGCTATTAATCATAAATTTCAAGTATAGTTTCTAACAGTATACACACACAACTGTCCATCAATCACTCAACAGCGGGTGACATTCGATTGAAATGATGACGACAATGATGATAAAGTATGATGTGTCTGCACTCAAAATTAAAAACAACGCAAGTTCAGACAAACACACGAGCACATAGACGAATCGTTTTCCGTTTTCATGCACCACAATACTTTTACATATTCATAAGCGGTCTCGACTTGGAAATACGGCGCTAATTCCGAACAACGGTGGCCGTCAACCGAGCCGTATTTAACCGCAGAATGAAAACACATTTGCATGGTTATTCAGATATGCTTTGTTCCTGTATTAATTGATTAATTGCTTGAGGCAATGCAGTTTCATGTAAACTCCAGGTAAGGCTCTTTTCATATATATGCTTTTTTATTTTTTCTGTAAGCATGCTTTCCTGGGATCTTTGTTTAGTGTAATTCAATAGGGCGTTTCATAAATATATTGAATAAATGAATTGAAGAGTGTTTTAATGATGATTTTTATTTTCTAGATAGTTTATTTATTTGAGCGTATAGACACGTATAGACCTGCCGAAAATAAGACGAATCAAGAACACGTGCTTTATAAGGTTATCAAAAACGTGTGTAATTATCTAGGAACTGTGTGAACTGTTTCGATTTTAATTACTACGGATCAGATTACTCCTTGCCTGGGTAATTAACTGCTCTATACGGAACATTATATACGGTGTTGCTAATTACGGGTTAATTAGTTGATGCTCGTAATTTGCAACATGATCAGTGTGTGTACTATATTAAAAGTGAAGATCGAATTCAGACTTAGACACCACGTGGCGTCTGGCTTTTAAGTGAGACTCCGCGGTTACAAATCAGTAATTATGTAAAGGAAAATGTTCAATGCTAGCGTTTTTTCGTGGAATCGCTCTTGCGGCACATTTTAACGCTTAGTCTTCAGTGATTGATTGATATTTCTCCTTGAAGGAAAAAATCTATGAAATGAAGAATTTTCCACATCCATATGAACTTCGTATTGTGTAGTTTCTTTTAGCTCTAGGTATAGATACTAACTCCAGCCAGCGGTTTAGCTCGCGTTCCCTCCTTAGTCCCATCCCTCCGTTACAAAGGACTTGTTCGTCAACTCGCTTACGCGATTTGCGCGATTCCGCGCGAGTTGAAACTTTTCGATTTCACCTACTTTTTCTGTCGTCAACTCAAGTTGTTGTTTTCAATCTGTTTTTATTTGACTGTATTTTATAAGTTTTAGCGAGATGACGACAGAAAAAGTAGGTGAAATCGGAATGTGTCAACTCGCGCGGGCTTGCGCCAATTGCCTTAGCGAGTTGACGAACAAGTCTTATAAAGTACTAGCTTTTGCCCGCGCGGCGTCGCTGCCGCTTTTCCCTTCTATACCCTACTCTACCCTACTCTATTCTACTCTACCCTACTCTATTCTACTCTACCCTACTCTACCCTACCCTGCCCAACTCTACCCTACCCTACTCTACTCTATTCTATCCACTCTACTCTACTCTACCCTACTCTTCCCTACTCTACCCTACTCTACCCTACTCTACCCTACTCTACCCTACTCTACCCTACTCTACCCTACTCTACCCTACTCTACCCTACTCTACCCTACTCTACCCTACTCTACCGTATTCTACCCTACTCTACCCTACCCATTTTTTTTTTCTATAAGAACCTTCTCCTGACAGTAACAAACCCAACAAAAAAAGAATTAGCGAAATCGGTCCAGCCGTTCACGCGTGATGCCGTGACCAAGAAATAGATAGCGTATGTATCAATCTGATGTATAAGCTGTACTAGTGTTTTTTTGGTGAGAAATCATCCAATGACTTCTCCCGCTCTAGGGCGGTACGTGAGGGTATTTCAGACTTTTACTGACTAAAACCGACTCTTATGTTCCTTCTTTGACTTGTGTCCCAGGACCACGGCGTTCATACAATATACCTAATTACTTCAAAGTTTCATCAAAATCCGTTCATATTTTATTTGCGTGATAGAGTAACAAAGATCAACATTTTCATACTAGCAAACTGTCACACTAAATATAATATAAAAAGGATATGATTAGAGAGTGTTTTTGTTTCTTCTAATCTCGAAAATTATACGTGTTTATAATTTAAATAAACGTTGAGTCGTTTGCCGAGCAAATTTACATCAAAATGTTGAAATCATCGTTTCCAGCGAAATGGAAAATTAGAGGCAATGTTAATTTTCTTAATCCTAATAGGACCTCTAATAGAGTTATTAACTCGTGTGGAGAAATGTGAGAAACCTAGGTACGTTTGAAACGGTCGGATATTATTATCTAAATATAATCGAGGGGGGATCGCTATGATACAATTGGAACATTCTTATATCATCCTTAGTATAAATGTGAATGGATGAGAAGCCGAATGAGGGCTAGCAAAAGATGGGTGGAGTTTGTGACCAGTGATATAGAAAAAACGGAAGAGAAGTCAGTGATGACGTGACAGTTGGCAAGACAGGATAGAAGAATACGTGTTATGATGACCCCAAGTAACATAGGACAGTGCCAGGAAGATGATGAACTGATAGAAATAGGCATATGTTCTCGTATTTTGACAGAAATCAATTCATAAATTTTCATACATCGGTCTTACGTGATTATGACGATATTACACATCTCTAGACACTTTGGAAATACAGATATCTTGTTAATATTATCTCTACTTTGCGTGAACTTTGATCTTTCATAATATACTATATTAACTATATATATATAAAAAGGAAAATATAACTATAGTAAATTTGCACACCAATGGAGTCGACCGAGTGTTCGAGGTTCTGCAATAGGTACTTCTATCACATTGCAAGAAAAGACGGTGGCAACTTCGAAAGGTTCATTGTGACCGGTAAAGTGGATGAGAAAACGGCTCGCCGCCAGCCCAATACGTTGGTCCGACCAGCAGGTTTACTCTTGAATTCAATTCCGATCGGTCGACATTGAGATTGTGACGTTTTGTATCTTTGAATTCAATGCTAGCGGCAAATTGCTTCAAAATTGCGTGACTATTTTGAGAACTAAGTGAAATCGTATATGTTGACAATATTGTTTTCAAGAGTACCCAAAAGAGTACCAAATCACGTAACGTCAAAATTGACATTGCAATCGGATTGACTTTAGATTTGAAATTGAAATTAATTTGGAGAGTAAGCCTGCAGATCCGCACCGGTCTTGACTCTACGATATACAATGCCCTTCACACCGCCAAAGACAGAAACAGACGGAGGAATATCGCACCTTCAGCATTGAGGAATACGACGCAAGGAGGAGGACATTAACCGAGATTCTGAATGAAGTTTTAAGGTTTTTAAGAAAACAAAACGATGTTTTGTAAAATATTCGTGTGAATGACGGAATAACCGAATGAAAACGCTTGTCGGCACGATTCTTCTTCGTCTAAATTTCTCTATTACACATCTAAGTTAATGGATATTAGAGGAGCATGGGCGCCAGTCAGCTCCGAGTAGACGCCCTCGCGTCTCTTTGTAGACGTATTGTCTTTTATACAGTGCATCAAGCTTTCTTTGATCTTCATTTTCCTTTGTAAACAGCACTCAAAACTTTCCTTACGGTATCAAAACTGACATCTACTTACACTAATAGATATTATAAAGAGGTAAATTTTGTTTTTGTTATTTTTTTTTGTTTGTAGCAGGTTATTAATCTCTGGAAGTACTGGCCCGATTGCTATTTTTTTTTCACTGGTAGAAAGCTGATTTATTCTTGAGTGAAATATGCTATATTTTATGTATGCGGGCTAAGCCGCGAGCAAAATCTAGTTGTAAATAAAATATTTCAATATTTTAATGTTAATTAAGACAAAAGTGCTGAAACATTGAAATGTTCTAGTTTGTGGATTGGACCACTATGAAATTTTATAAAATGAAATCACATTTGATCAAAACGTGCGACTGGGCAAAAACCATCAGTCGTTACATTGACATGCCACTAATAAAATACCCATCCATTACTTAAGCACTGTGTCAGCCGTCGAAAAAAGTGAATACACAAACACTTTTAATTGCGTATCACGGACTGGTTGCATCGGTTCTGAGATTTGGAATTATTTTTTGAGGACAATCTACTGAAAGAGAGACTGTCTTTAAAGCACAAAAACGATTTATTCGGTCCATGTGTGGCTTAAAAACTACCGAAACATGTGAACCTGATTTTAAATCATTTAAACTACTGACTATGCCAGCCATGTAGATTTACAAAACTGGTTTGTTTGTTAAGATCAATTTAAACCTATTTCAAAAACTATCTGATGTTAAAAAGACCGTTGGGTTTTCAGTATATGAATAAACTGTGCGACAGAAAATGCAGAACCACTTTAATGAAAAAGAGTTTTTTTGGGATGACCCCGAAAATTTGTAATAAAATACCTGATAGTATAAAAAATTTGGTCCTATTACAATTTAAGAAAAGTCTCCACTCCCTATTACTTAAAAAAATGTTACTATTCTGTAGAATATTTTTAAAAAGATGTTTTTAGGGTTCCGTAGCCAAATGGCAAAAAACGGAACCCTTATAGATTCGTCATGTCTGTCTGTCCGTCCGTCCGTATGTCACAGCCACTTTTTTTCCAAAACTATAAGAGCTATACTGTTGAAACTGTATAGCTCTTATAGTTTTGGAAAAAAAGTGGAAAAAAACGTAAGTAGATGTATTCTATGAACCGCATTAAGATTTTCACACAAAAATAGAAAAAAACCGGCCAAGTGCGAGTCGGACTCGCCCATGAAGGGTTCCGTAGCAGCAAGTAACATAACATAAAAGTTCTTGTAATGTGTTGTAACTTTTGTTTTTTAATATTTCACATGCATGCTGCATGTTATAATTGTTTTATATAATAATATATATTTTAAAGACTGATTTCCAAATTTCAAGTAAGTTTCCTTTAATTATAAATTTATAAAAAATTATGTAAATGTAAAATAGATATTTTTTATTTCTTTTTCTTGTGAGAGTTTAATTTTGTTTTTTATTTGTGTTAGTTTATTTTTAGTTTTTAACGATTTTATAATCGATAAAAATATTTAGGCATGAGTTTCCACAAAGTGGGTACCTGAAGATGGACGACGCCGCCGAGGTCGACCTAGGAAGAGGTGGCGAGACAACCTAGATGCCTACCCCGGGGACTGGTTCGAAGTAGCTCAAGAAAACGATACCTGGAAGAAGTTGGGGGACGCCTTTGCCCAGCAGTGGGACAGTATAGTCTATTAAAAAAAAAAAGATTTTATAATCTCAACATTTGTACGCCTTCACGGCAAAACATAGCGCTCATTAAATTAATGTAAGATCTTCATGTAAACACCTATGTTCTACAAATAAAATTCTGATTCTGATTACATCAACATTTATAATAGCAAAATTATTTTTTTTAATAAACCCCCGATGCATGAAATCTATAAAAAGTAAAAGAACTGGTTAAGACGAGTGTAATGAACCCAAACTTGACGTGTTTACTAGTAGGCATTCCAGGGTTCCATCAGCCACTTCCCAGTTCTAGCATCAGGTGCTTGCCAACATGAAAAATGTTTAGAACTGGTTAAGACGAATCTTATGAGTCCAAACTTGACGGGTTTACTAGGAAATAATGTTGGAAAATAATTTGTAATTATTTGTATTCCTCATAAAAAAAGCTCTGTGAAAAATTTCAGAGTTCTATACTCCATTCACTTCTGCATTAGACGAAACAGGGTTCATAATTATGAGCAGGAATGCAAAAAAAAACATTTATTTTTTGGTGGGGTTAATCATCCAATGACAACCCCCGCTCTTGGGCGGAGCGGGAGATAATGTCCGACTCTTACTAACTAAAAAACCCACCCCGTTCATTCCAGCCTTCATACCGGGGCTCGAGCTCCCTTTCGGATATCCCTGGCCCCAGTAGGCTTCGACCCGGCTGGGCCCCTGCTGTTGCTGACAACTCCTTACAGACTGATAATCAGATTTCCTGGCATCTGATTTCCTGTAAGGACTGTTAAAAAGATCTGCGAATGACAACTGGGACCGACAGCTTTACGAGCTTTCCGAGGAAAAGTGTGTCAGTAATATCCAAGATATTCTTAGAAAAGACCTTTGTAAATAAAATAAAACTTGAATAGATCTTAGTGAGAAAACCAACTTTGTGGAAAAGGAAATGAAACTGCAACAGTACGAGCCGGGCAGTTTACAATATTTATAGAAAGAAGGATAAAATAATCCTATTTAGTGTAGACGTCGCTTTCATGTTTCATTTTTCTTATCCGCTGCCAGGGTATCGATGGCAAAAGCTCTTTGAACTATTCACGAATAAAATGAGTAAAGTATGGATAGGACCCTTGTCGGTGCTTGTATAAGAGTAAACTCGTATTTTTACTGAAATAAAAACAGTAATAGTAAACAGTAGATATACTTAGATAACTAGCTTTTATTTAATTTATTTAATATAATAATATATAAGTGGAGCCAGTGACTGAAAAGTTGAAAGGTTGTCTTGGTATGGTCATGTGAAGAGGAGAGGTGAAGCGCATATTACTAAAAGAGTTATGAGTATAATGTAGATGGATTGAGAAGGAGAGGAAGGACGAAAAAAAGATGGATGGATTGTGTGAGAAATGATATGAAAGAAATGGGAGTTAGTGATAGTTTGACGGGTGACAGGACAGAATGGAAGAAGAAAACGTGTTGCGCCGACTCCAAGTAATATGGGATAAGGGCAGGAAGAAGAAGAAGAATATAATAATATATAATATTTCCACAACGTATCACACAACGCTGTCAAGTCCCAAGGTAAGCAGAGCTTGTGGTATGAGTACTAGACAACTGATAAACATACTAAACATACATACAAAATAAACGATACGTAGTTATTTCTTTAACTGTGATAAAAAAGGTAATCCGCCAATTATATTAGCATATATTTTTTAAGTTTTTCTAAACTATAAACTACTGTAGCGTAGGTGCATTCACAAACAATAAAACTCACAGACACAAGAAATCTGGACCCAGAATTTTTCATTATGAACACACATTGACTTGTTTCCAAATTAGTGAACAAAAAATATAAAAACTTGAGTAAAAAGTTATACAACTACTGGTTTATTTGTAAAACACTGACCAGCTTGCAGAACTATATATATAACTATATAGTATTACTTACATCTTAACCTTTCAATTGTGATAATTACAGACACAATTGAAAGACAATAGGTGCGCGAACGCCGATAATTATCACGATCGAATGGTTAATGAATTAAACAACAACTTTTGTTCTATGATTTTTTACAAAACATTATTCATTTGCGAAATACAAACCACCAAGATTTCGTCCCTACTCTGTTCATCTAACACATTTCAACTCTGTATTTTGCTATAACTACCTACGTCTATATGACGTAACGTAAGCGCATCAAGCACCCCCGTCGATCAATCCCGACTCCACCACGCTATGGTACTATCGCTTGCTTCGCATAAACTTTGAAATATGTAAAACTTTTAATTGAAATATTTTTATTTTTAAAAGTCATAGAACTTACATAAGTTGTTGTTTATGATATTTTAACAAAGTCCGTTGTCTCTGTAAGTAGTTTGCAAGTATTTTACAAATAATCCTGCATAATATTGATAGAAACACTTCTACAATATAACGAGAGTTCTATAACCTTTACGAGCATGAGTTCAATACTAGTTCCTAATGCTTTCGTAATATGTGTGAACTGAGGGACCACACGTGTTTTTAATAAAAAATAAAATACAGGATTCAGTAGTAGGTACTCTTAAAACAATTTTAGGACAAATCTGGCAATTTGTAGTCTATGTAAGTATCTCTACAAATTCCCTACAAAATTACTGTAGTCACAACAGTTCATTTTTTCTGATACTTTTCGAGATCTGGCTGACGGCCTGTGAGGGCAGAGGGACCGCACCTTAAGGGCTGTAGTTTTTAGTATGTTGGGCCTAAAATTCCCAGATTTGTCCTACAATTGTTTAAAGAGTACTACTAAATCCTGTATTTTTTTTTTGTTGTTAAAAACTTGTGTGGTCCCTCACTGGTGGTCGCACATTTCGTAATTAATTTTCTACGCGACTGCTAAAAATATAGCTGACATAATTGACCATGACATACACACGGAAGGACGGACAACGGTCCCGATCCCGAACGATCCTTTGATACTATTTTGGTATGTAGTCTATAAATGGATTTTTTTTTTTTCGTACACACAGTTGGATCCGTTTTTAATGACATCGAGACGTCCGCTTATTATGATGTGTTTGTCACTTCGACAAACACGTCTTAATAGGCGGACGTCTTTGTAAAAAAAAAACTTTTTACATAATTATGTATAGGTATTTTTATAGAGAAACATAGTAATACAAAATGAATAAAAATAAAAATTGCACGTAATAAGTACCTACATCCGATACATGTATGTATATGCTATAAGTAACATTTTCTTGTCGAGATTTTCGAAGGCTCTTCGGTTTTAAAACATTTGAATTAAACGATTGCTTAGTGCTGTTCTTGTTTTTGAAAATCTTTGATATTAACCATGCCAAATTCTTTTGCGAGAGATGAGTTTGATTCTCCATTTTGTAATCTGCATATCATTGCACCTTTCTCCTCAATCGTAAATGTTTTACGGCGTTAAGATAACATTTTTTTCAAACAATATGAAAAACAATTCGTGACCTTCAAGTGTCAATTACTCACTGCCATTCAAAACAAAAACAAGCCACGTGCCGAACGTCGTCGGGAATTAACGAACATTACCGAAGGTGTAAAGAACCATGTCGGTCATTATAGCCGGACATAATTCCGAAAAAAAAAAAATTTAACCGACTTCCTTATAACCGACCTTTGTAAAAAGCTTTTTATTTTACACTTTTTAGTTATGATACCACCACTAAAAAGTACCCCTCAGACAAACTTAAATAACTTACAGCCACAGGGCACCTCATAACGATTCTAATAATCCCAAACACAGATATATTACATTAATTATTTTTTCCTTCTGGCTTCATCATCAGATCAGTTCTATACACCCCCCCCCCCTTTTCTGACAGTTACTCATCGACTACACGCATAAACAAAGCAATTGACATTTCTGCTGTAATTCTATGAGGAGTTCTGTTCCATATCTTCGAAGTTCATGATCAGATCATAACAATATTTCTATGGGACAAACTTGGAAGCATAACCTTTCAATCAAAAAAGAATTTTCAAAATCGGTCCACAATTGACCGAGATATCGGTGAACATACATAATAAACATGAAGTTAGTTCATGTTTGCGTTCCATTATACTTGCACTGATAACATTTGGACAACACATTGACATTATTATTTATTTTATTTTTTTGTTCTATCACACGTTCCTAATTTTATTTATATAATTTCTTTGTTTTTTTTTTTATGTTGTTTGTGTAGTAAACTTATAATTATTTATTTTTGTGTCTGGACTGCGTACAAATTGTTTGTTTTTTGTTTTTTTTTTATTTACACTCGTGTGAAGCACAACTGGCAGGTGGACGTAAACTTTTTTACCACCACACTTTTATTGTTCTGCTGTATTTTAATATATATATATATATTTATTTATTTATGCTCAGCCCTGGCTGTAGCAGTGATTCTGACACATTTTATTCTTTATCAAGTAATGATGAAAGCTTTGTAAGTGTTCCTTCCCTAGCTGACACTCTCGTTTCTTCTTTTTCCGATGTATCCAAGAACTTCAATGTAGTCCACATAAATGCCCAGAGTATTCCGGCTCATTTTCCCGATTTGCTGGCCACTTTTGACTGTAAGAATATTCACGCAATTCTTGTTTCTGAATCATGGCTTAAACCTTGTTTGCCCTCTTCCTCCTATTCTCTTCCAGGTTTTCAACTCATCCGGAATGATTGAGCCAGCGGTGGTGGTGGTGGAGTGGCCATTTATCTTCGTGATCACATTTCTTTTTCTATTGTTAACATGTCCTCACAGCCACCCCCACCAAACGCTGGTGAACATCTATTCCTTGAAGTTGAACTCCATCATTCTAAGATACTTCTCGGGGTTTACTACTGCCCTTCTCTTCGTATAAACTACTTTTCTTCTTTTGAACGCATTTTAGAAGCTTTAATTCCCTCTTACAGTCATAGCATCATCATGGGCGACTTTAATACATGTCTTCTTAAAAAAGACTCGCGCAGTACTTCTCTTTGCAATATTATTGAATCTTCCAATCTCTCTATTCTGGATCTTAATGCCACTCACCATTTTCCTAACTCTGTCCCCTCTCTTCTCGATCTTATTTTCGTCTCGTCTCCCAGTCACGTCGCAAGACATGGTCAATGTTCTGCTGACGCCTTTTCCTATCATGATCTTATTTTCACTTCTTATAAAATTCGTCCACCTAAGCATAAGTCCAAAACTCTTCTGCTTCGCAATTTTGATGGGATGAACCTTGATCGTCTTCGAGAAGACGCCAACAATATTGATTGGACGCCCTTGGTTACTTCCACATCCGTAGATGAACAGGTTGAATTCCTGACTTCAACCTTGATTCGGCTCTATGACACACATGCACCTATTCGAGCTGTAAAAGTCAAACATCTTCCAGCGCCATGGCTGACTGATGATATTAAACTTTTACTCCATAAAAAAGCGGCTGCGAAGTTCAAGTTTAAAATTCGGCCCAATGACATTAACAGGGAGAAATACGTCTCTATTAGGAATCTCAGCAACAAGGTGTGTAGGAACGCAAACCGCCAATATATCCACAGTTCCGTTCAAAATGGTGATCCAGCCAAAGTCTGGAAATTCCTTAAAACATTAGGTATCGGGAAAAAGTCTCCTGACACGATTCCTAAAGACTTAGACTTCAACCTACTTAATAGTCATTTCTCTTCTTCGCCCTTATTAGATAGGGCCACTAAAACTGCTACACTAAGTCATCTTTCAAACCTTCCGATACCTGATTATTCCCCTTTTGTCATTAGTCAATTCACAGCTTGTGATGTTAAAAGGAGTATTATGTCGATAACATCTAACGCTGTGGGTAGTGACTGTGTCAGTCGTAAGATGATTATTCCTATCCTTGATATCATCCTTCCTGGGATTCTTCACATCCTCAATTTCTCTGTTTCCAGTAAAGTCTTTCCACAAGCCTGGAAAGATGCCCAAGTTATCCCTTTACCTAAAAAATCTCATCCTTCATCTTTCTCTGACTACCGTCCCATTTCAATTCTTCCAATCCTATCCAAAGTCCTTGAAAAGCTTGTCCACCAACAACTAAGCACGTTCCTTAGCAAGCATAATTTTCTTAATCCTTTCCAATCTGGTTTTCGACCTGGACATAGCACTACCTCAGCACTCGTGCATATCACTGACGATATTAGGTCGGGTATGGAGATGGGGAAGTTGACGGTGCTTGCTTTACTTGATTTTAGCAATGCTTTCAATACCGTTGACTTCGACATCTTACTCGGCATCTTGTACTCTTTTAACATATCTCCATCGGTAATTGACTGGCTTCATAGTTACCTGTTTGGCCGCCGGCAGCGTATTTGTATTGATGAATCTTTCTCGTCTTGGTGTGAAACCTCTGCCGGTGTGCCGCAGGGTGGCGTTTTATCTCCTCTACTCTTCGCACTTTTTATAAATGCTATCACTCAACGACTATCTTCTTTCTACCACCTGTATGCTGATGATCTCCAAATTTATGCTCAAGCCCCTATCGGTAAATTATCTGAGGCCATTGATACTATCAACATAGACCTGGCTCGAATAGGTGACTGGAGCGCTGAGTTTGGGTTGAAGATCAATCCAACTAAGACACAAGTGATTGTTATTGGTGGTTCCCGGACTGTGTCTAAAGTGGATTGGTCGAAACTTCCCCAGGTTTTTTTCAATAATACCATTATTCCTTTAAGTTACAATGTGAAGAACTTGGGGATTTATTTCGATCGCACTCTTTCCTGGACAAAACAACTGCAGGAAGTCAGTCGTAAGCTATTTGCTTCAGCGGGCTCCCTGAGACGTCTTCGTAATTTTCTTCCCATCAATACCAAAATTGCGTTAGCCCAATCTCTTCTTCTTCCAATCCTGGACTATGCTGCTGCCAGCTATCTTGATCTCACCCAGGACCAATTGGATAAGCTTGAGCGACTTCAAAATCTTTGTATCAGGTTCATATTTGGCTTGCGCAAGTATGACCACGTTTCTGAATTTCGTACTAAGCTCAAATGGCTTCCTATTCGCCTTCGCCGGAACGCCCATATACTTTCTTTGCTTTATAATGTGCTATTTAATCCTTGTACCCCGTTTTACCTTAAAGAACGTTTTCAGTTCCTTAGTGACACACATAGTAGGTCCTTGAGATCATCGGAAAACCTAAAATTAAGTATTCGCGCGCATTCCACTACCTTCGTTGACAAATCTTTCACAATTCAAGCTGCACGTTTGTGGAATGCGTTACCCGTAGAAGTAAGGCGTGCTCAAACGCTACCAACATTTAAAAAGATGGTGAAGGAGCATTACCTTTCTCTTTGATTTATTTTCTTCTCCTGGTTCAACTATATATTTGATATTTATTAGTATATATTTTTTTTGTATTGTATGTATGTATTTGTGTTAATGTATCTTGTTAGTATTATATCTGATGTTTGTACACTGACAACCCTTAATCTATCTCCTTTCTCTCAGTCCATCCAAAGGTTGTCTGTAAGAGATCGCCCTGTGCGATAAGACCGCCCATTGTGCACTTATTCTTTTAAATGTTTGTCCTGTATTTTTGTTTATTTGGTGTACAATAAAGATTATAATAAATAATAAATAAATAAAAAAAATAAAAAGTAAACAAAAAAAAAATATACATTCAGTCGAACATAGAAAATTCTGCCTTTCGAAGTCGGTTAAAAATGAGTCATAATAAGCGACATGTCACTGTAAGCGAAGTCATTATGTCCGACTTTTTTATAAAGAATTTTAAATGAAAACCCAACTTCGTAGTGTATTACGTCATAATAAACGGTTGGTCTATAACCAGCGGAGTCTTAATAAATGGATTCTACTTTATATCTAATAGGTTACAATAAGCCAAGACTGGATAAGGTCTGTGAAGTATGTTAGTTATTTATGTATGAATAAATAGTAGATTATGTGACTAGGGGATAAAGCAATGTGTTTAGATACAAAGGCGGACTTAATGCCTTTGAGGCATTCTCTACCAGTCTACCTAGGGTAACAAAGAGAAAACATGGCAGGTGCATAAAAAAAATAAAAAAATAAAAGATAAGATGTTTACGATAAAAAGGGCTCCCACGCTAAAAAGTGTATTTCATAAGATTCTTTGTAAGCGTTGTTTGAAGCCAAGTTAGAGCGGCATTGAAAGTAGCAATAAAAAAGCTTGTTTATTTAAAACTAGCGATCCGTCCCAGCTTCGCAATCTTTAAAATGTACGGCTATTTTTTAATATGGCATGTATGTCTTGTGTATCTAACCCTTTCCCATGTGTCACTCTGTCTATTTATGAAACTGAACTGCATGAAAATTCGTTCATTAGTTTCTATGTTTATCGACTTTTTTAAATCGAATTATCGACAGACGAGACAAAACGGTGGGAGACTTAGTTTTATAACATGTCAGGAGAAATCCATTGATGTTACAGTTGCCATCATGGATCTTGAGCGGTTGCGCAGAAGTCAGATATTCGGTCTTGAGTGGTGCGAAGTGAGTCGCGGGGACGGGGAGTGTCAGTGATTGGCTCGCCGCGCCATCGCGTCATAGACATCACTCCTAAGTCGTTCCTTGCGTTGCTGCGTGTATCTAACAACGAAGACGATTGGCTCGCCAATGTATGGAATGCGCAAAGCGATCCCCACTCTGACGCTGAGCGCTCAAGATCCGTTTTGGCAACTGTATAAAACAAAGTACAAATGAGTATAAAAACTACAGAGACGGTTACGTGCATTTCAATGATTTTACGCAAAACTTAAAGCGACACATCCGAGTCATTCTGAAGTTTATTTAAGGATACCAACAAACTGCAGCCAATTCACATAACGTCACAAAACAACATGCTATGAAGTTTCTACATACCACATTATACTTCGAACTAGTTTCTATTCCATTTTGATGTATTTTGTAAAAGTATTGGATTATTGATTTTGATTTTCTACATGCTGTACTTTGGAGAGAGTGCGCCATACTAAGGTTTAGTACAGAAATCCTCACCGATAAATCCTCATTAGCTAAATTGAGATTCCTGGAAAAAGAGATATTGCGCTCGTCCTGTACAACTTCATCTCTCTCTCATAGTCATCATCGAAATCGAAATCATTATCGTGATATCATTATCTTATAACATTTTTCAATTGCCTACATCCAATTTAAACATCAGTTTTAATAGTCCTCTTACGTGTAGATATGGCAAGGCTTTATAATGAAAGGTCCAACTTGATGGATCAGGGTTATCGAAGTCTTCTCGATGAGTTTTGCTTCATACAGACGCCGCCTAAATAAACAGTGTGAATAGTGTAGGTTTTTGTAAGGTACAGTCTTCTCTCGGGTGATATCCCAATTAGTGTCCTACTAATGTCTGTTTTCTATAGCACCTTTATTTCATGATCAGTCTTCAAAGCATAGGTGACTGACGCATCCCATCATATAGACAAAAGCGGTCAAAAGCAGTTAAATTATACACCACTATTCTTAATTAGTACAAAAAATTAGCTCTCCGTAACCGTAACAGATCATATTTTTGTAGTCAAAAGTAAAAAAGAAACGAAGTTCCAAAAGTGTCCACAAAATTTTTACATAGCTGATAAATTCATAATACTGGTGCGAGCCCGACTCGTTCCTGGTCAATTTTTGAGAACAAATGCTGTGTTTTTTTTTGTTATCAGCTAATGAGGAAATTGTTTATTTTATTTACACTTATAAACAACTTAATAACTATAATTACAGTAAATTACAATCGAACTGCAAAATATATGTTCAATCATTCGTAACAATTGCTACTAGAAAATATTACGCGCAATGTTTTTCCATTTTGATCGTCATTTATTCATTCATAATAACCAATAGCCTGTACCATAATTTCCATTAGTTGAGTGACATTTTATTTACATAACTTTGTTGTTTATGAATATTATTTATTGAGACACTATTTAAATAATAACAAGACCTTTTCTAATAAGCCCTACCTACCTACTAATTAATTATTAGTGTTGTGTAAAAAAACAAACTGGATAAAAGAAACGCAGGGAGTGAAGCAAGATGCGGACGGCAATGGGTAGTTTGCCATCCGGCCGGCCGTCCGGCTGTCCGATAAGAACCAAGTTTGTCGGCTCTTTGTACTTCGCGCGCGCGTCAATGAGTTGTCTGAAAAATTGACGGGGTTAGTTAAGATCGATGCTTGAGTTGCGGATTGTTCGTAGGAGTTACCGTAGTCTTCGAAAAAAAGGACAACTGAACTGGGTTTTATAAGTAAAAGTTTGATATTTCCTCTCGCTCCACCCAGAATAGAATAGAATAGAATAAACTCTACTATACTCCTATAATATAGTGAGTTATTCTATGATAAAACGAAATCGCATTCTATGAGACTGATGTAAGACAATAGTGTTTTCTCGCCATTCATACACACGATGATTTGCGTGACAAGTGACAACGTGTAACGTCTCCATTTTACCACAATAAATTCACAGATTTTATTATTTTACCACCATCTTTAAAATGATAAATTCTTATTGTATATTTTTTATTATAATCAAAACGATGTAACAAATAATGTAAATATCGTGGTGGAAAAAGTTCGCGAAAAGCATCCTCGAAGCAATGTGGAGTACTTAGTTGCTTCGAGGACGCTTTTCGCGAACTTTTTCTAAGACTCTGGGCAAGCAAGTGTTGACGTACCAATCTTCAGTCTCTGTCTTTTGATCTTCAAGCGGTACTGTAGTGTAATATCCTGATTTGCCGATGAAAGAAGCAACCATTTTTTAACAACACTTCGACTTTTCTTAACTTTCGTGAGCAAATCTTCAAAAGGGAAAGCCCACTTTGTCGACTGACTTTTTCATTAAGGTTTAAAGTACACCCTGGTGCCGTCACCTGTCACGATATTATAGACAGCCATTGACTGTCCTCCATTAATTTTTTTTATCATTTTACGGCACGACTGGACCCGCAAACTTGTCTGGTCCTCTGTTAAGTCATGTGGTATCCATCGAGTGTAAAGCTTCCGAACCTTCAGATGCACAAGTAAAATATTTTGCACTTGGCTCATGCCAATGCTTAACCAAGCATGTATTTACTGGCAAGTAATTTTATTGTCAGTTTCAATAAGTTGTTGTACGGTGTCAATATTCGAGTCTGCAACTGCAGTCGTCGGCCGACCTTTACATCCTCGTCATAGAGATAAGGGTTCCGTTTTTTCCTTTTGAGATACAGAACCCTAAAAACAAATGTCAGTCTCGTAAATTAAAAAGTAAAATACTCGCAAATAGTTCCATTTTCGAATTCTTTTTTCATTCGTTTATTGTAAGTGGCAAGATCCAGAGGCTTCAAGTATGCCCCAAGTAATAGAATCCACATAATTGCAAATCATGCGTTCGACATGACGCAAGTCAGTCTGTCTGTTCGAATTCATCTCTCCACGTATAGTCGATATTCAACAACGTTACTAACATTGTCGAATTACTAAATACCACAAACTACAGCGGAGAATATTGGAATATTTGATTCATTTGAGTAATTTTGGCCAATTACTCAAATCAAACAGATAAACTGGCAAATCCAGTTCATGAAATCAGCACGCGTTTCCTACATAATATGTAATTTGCTCATTGCTGATATATGAATGGGTGAATGCATTCTGAAAAAAACCTCTTGTTTCTCATCAGAAGAAGCGTAAGAGGTTTAGTTGGAAATATAGCGGGTGATTAAAAGTGCTAGAAGACAAAAGACGAATACAACGTTTTAGAAAAAAAAAAGAAACAAACTGAAGTAGTGCACCAGTCCATATAGTAGCTAATGGAACAAGCCATAGTCCGAAACTAGGAGGAGTGGCACGCGGTGGCCTTCTTCTGCGAAGCAGTAATGCTAACAAAGGAGGAGGCCGCACGCGTGAGGCAACGGCCCTCACGTCCTAGCTGCCGCCGGGATTCCGATCCCAATTTCCGGCCACCGTAGGCGCAGGCCTGCGGACGGTGAGCAATGGGTAGGTCGCCGTTCGACCGTCCGGTAACCGTCGCGACCGAACCCAAGACGTTGACAGCGAGTACTGTTCTATGCGCGCCTCAAGGAGTAAAAGTCTGACACTATCTCCCGTTCCGCCCCAAGAGCGGACATGTCATGGGATGATTTTCCCACCTACAAAAAAAATAAGTGCAGTAGCTAATAAGGACCTTTATTTTTAAGTAAAAAAAAACACTTTGTAACCGTATCATGGGTGCGCTCACAAACATGTTTACTATACACACACACACAAAACACTCAGATCTTGGACAACTGTCTGTTGGCCAAATATTGGTTCGGAACGGCAACAGGCAGACCAACAACCAAGAGTTCAAGCACTACCAAACACACCGTCAAAGGAAAGAGCAAATTATGCTACTTAAAACATCTAAAACTGGTGACAAGTTTAGTTGAATTATATACTTCTGTTTGATTCAATCTTATTAAATTACCCTTCATCCACACAACACATCATCAGAACAGTCACCATCATCATCATCATCAGCCTTTTCAATGTTCCCACTGCTGGGACTCAGGCCTCCCGGGACTCTAGGCGTGAGAATGGACATAATCCACCGCGCGGGCCCAGTGCGGGTTGGTGAATGTCACAAATGTCTTCCAATATTTGGTTCTAGGACATGCCGGTTTCCTCACGATGTTATCTTTCACCGTTTTGAGAGCAGTGATAATGAAATAAATTACACATAGTAATGCGCCTGGCAGGGTTAGGACCCGCGACTAACAACTCGTAAGTCGAGCAAAACCACTCGGCCACCTCTGCTCTCCACCCACCATTGCACTTTATAGAGTTTTATTACGTACTGGATGCACCACGTCCAGTACCTCTACCATGAGTTTAAAGCAACCTGTTCAATCTCTTTGTTCGCAAATCGAATTTTGAGTACGAATAAATTTCTCGATAAATAATATAAATTAGTGTCTTATTTATTTCATTCAATTTTGCCCATTATAATTTGTACTAACGATTTATTTAAAAAAAAACGTTTTAAGATGCCCGCGGTTTTGGCGTGATTTTTTTTTATTGAATTTAAGTGGTTATATTAATTAAATGCAAAAAAATCATTAAAAAATGTTACATGCGTAGTCTATTTTCACTACGAAAGATATTATCGTAAAAACATTTCACGCAAAAAAAAAATTAAGACTAGGCAATATGATCAAATATCTTAGCCTTCCTTTAGGGGTAAATAAAAATTATGTGCGCACATATGAAAACGGATTTTTACCGACATGTCACAAAAAAAAAATATTATGAAGAAAATATTCTTCACAAGTGTATTGAAAAACATCGTATGATAAACGTGAGTATTTAGACCCTCGGCACGGCTCGGGTCTAAATACCATCTCGACGGTAATCACTAACATTACAAACGCGTCAAAGGAAATTTATAAACGTCTATACGAAAGGTACTTTAACGTATTAGTCAAAATAATTTCATCAAAGAATATAAGCTCAATAAAGAGCTTTAGAGTATTTGTTTGGTCTTCTCTAGAGGTTTATATATATTATTTGAAATCTACCTACAGAAATAGTAACACTTAGGTTAAAAGTATGTTAGAAATAAGGCTATAAACTTAATTTTATAAATGCATGTCTTAATAGAAATTCCAATTTTCAGTATTCACATTGTTACTTTACGCACATGGAAGTTATTAGCATGTTACTGGCAAAGCTCTCCATTTTTTCCACTCAACAACAAAACTCACAACTACACTTAACTATCAAAATATTTGTACAACTAAGTACAACATTGAACTATACTATTACATTTTCAACAGACCGGGTAATAGAGAATCGGCGTTTCAAATTGGTAGGGTTCATAGGTATATCTGCCTTACTCTGTCTTTTACTGTACCTAGAAAGAGAGCAAACTTTAGTGTGAAGTTAGCTACGATGCAGTTTTTGTACCTACCAACGTAAACACTCGATACCGCATAAACAATCGAGTTGTCGCTAGCGAGTCCGTTTGATATAAGATATTCGATGATGCGCGTTTATTCAATGTCGACTACGGTAAGATAGTGCAGATTTTCGATAGTAACTCATGGTAAGGGTATTGATATAGCGAACGCACGGGAGTCGCTTGCGAACGACGCGAGCATTTCGTGCATGGCTCGTTCGTACGAAGGTGAACAACAGCGCGCAGTTCGCAAGAGGCTCGCGAATGGCTCGCGAGTAGCGCATTCACCAAATCTGGACGCACCATTAGACTTTCTATTTCCACATCTCGGAAGACAGCTGCAAGTTTCAAGATTTTCATTGGCGTAGTCCGGTCAATTTAGACATCCGAGGTTAAACTAATTCACACCCAGCTTAAAGTTGATAGCATATCAAAGGTCACAAAAACCATTAGCATAAAATTAGCTCAGACAAAAATTGTAGATCGTACAAAATTGTCTAAATATTTTTTTCCTAAGGGCCACTGTTTTTGAGATATGATAATTCAAAAAGTTGCAAGGGGAAATCGTCATAATATGCACACGTTTTCACGCCACCTTTGAGGTTGTACCGATTCTCTTGAGCACTAACTAAACTTATTTTAAAGAATCGCCTTTTCTCTCTTATTAGAATTTTACACCTGTCAAATTAGATAATCAGAATTTTGTTTGCTATACAATTTTAGACGTGATTTCAGAAAGTGTAGATTAATAGTTGGGTAAGAATACAAGAATACAAAGAAGTGCGTCACTTAAACTGATTTCAGAAGAGTAAAATTATTGCTCTCTTACTAGTCATAACGTTTTGCTAAAGAGAGCGATAGTTTAAAGTTAAAAGTTGGTGTACAAGAGAATTGGCGCCAAGGTTTTCTTTTTCATAGGCAAAGAGGAGCCACGTAACGGGTACGACGCGGGGACGTACATTTTAGCAACGATTTGGTCCGATTAATCGTGTCGCTGTCGCGCGCTCTACCATGCAATATTTCCAAGCTTTTATTTGGCTTCACTTGTTTTTACGTTAAGATGGATTCTCGGAAACTTATCTTGGTCAATTTCGCCTTTGTCTATTTAGTTGAAACTTTGTAAACTTGCACCATTTTGACGGCAATACATTAATTTGGTAGAGACCACAAGGTTTAAGTACTTAGGTTGCTTATGTGCCTACGTGCCGAGTCATATTAAACCGTTTTATTTTATTTTATATATCCTACGGAACCCAAGGATCACTTCGTTATCCGTCTGTCTGTCAAGACACTTTTTTATATTTTCGGTGTCTTACTAGGACTGGTATGTGTTGCTAGGACACCGATCTATATAATCGGAGAAGATGTGCAAAAGGCGTTAACGCTTCTTATTTTCTGTAAACGCGTTTGACATACCTAGTGGATATTAAACCTGCCTCCGATATATCCCTTTATCGTTACTTGCTTCATTGCTCGTCTGAAGCTGCTTTGCGACATGACAACATCAATAAATATTTTATCAAGCGTGATAATATTCTGCGAATATCTTCATTTTTAGTTCGATCATGCAGGGAAACTCCGAGCGTAACTATTCCCATTGCCTTTTGGGTGACTTTACTCCTTCTTATGAGGGCCATTGTGAACGACCACGTTTCGGAGCCATTTTTAGCAACACTGGCAACATACTGGTAATAGATTTTCGCCTTGAGACACTGTGGTATGTTGGACGAGAACATACCGTGTATTTGCCTGTAAATTTGCCCATAATGGCTGTTTTAAGGTTTTGTACGTAAAGGGTAAAAGTGGGACATAATGTTAAGATTCCGCTGTCCGTTTGCAGACAAACAGATTACCAAGCCAAATGAGGCTATATCTTATGAACCATGATAGCTAGACAGTTGAAATTTTCACAGATGATGTATATCTGTTGCCGCTATAACAACAAATACTAAAAAGAGAATAAAATAAGTGGGGCTCCAATACAACAAACGTGATATATCTGTTCGTTTTTTGCTACGGATGGTGCGGAATCCTTCGTGCACGAGTCCGTCTCGCACTTGGTCTGTTTTTATTTTTTTTAATAGAAATGGTAGTAGTAATTTAAAAAAACGCTCAAATTGTTGGTTTGGATTGAAATTATTAAAAAATGTATACCAAATTATAAACGATCGATTACGTACCTATGTTCTGTAGTAAATCTTGGATGAAAAATGAAGATGAAGATGAAAAATGGATGGATTGTGTGAGAAGTGATATGAAAGAAAAGGGAGTTAGTGATAGCGTGACGAGTGACAGGACAGAATGGAAGAAAAAAAGGTGTTGCGCCGACCCCAAATAAGATGGGACAGGGGCAGGAAGAAGAAGAGTCTGTAGTAAATCTGAGGTAGATTTATTTATGACCAAATACTGTCTGTTCAGAGTCTCAGACTAAGTGAATTCACGTGACCTCGGTCATGATGATAAATCGCCTAGCCTTGGAGAAGCCAAATGAGACCCGAGCGTCGGTCATTTGGCCCCGTCTACCTGAGCCTCGACAGACCTATATACAATACAATACCAACGGCTATACACCCAAGGACTTTAGTTACTACATATTTTGGATCGTGTTCTTGTTTTCGTCAACCGATATTACATACCTAGTGGTCATTATTTGACGACCTTTTTCCAGTCTTCAGAGAAAAACCAGATAGACTTTATTTCTATTTTTGTTTTCTTTATCAATTTAAAAAAATTGAAGATTAACTATATTTACCTTTTGCCGAAGCCATCTTGGTAAATAAGTGTTATAGCTTACTTAGCAACCATTTTTACTTGCAGATTCATCTTGATGATACGAATGGAAAACTATAATTAACTTAATTTGGGTAAAAATGCAGATATTTTGTTTTTGCGATAATATAATAAATAATAACTAAATGCTATCCCACGACATGGACTATCCGTGTGCAAAGTTTCAATCAAATTAGTTTAAACGAGTATGAAGATGTAACAATTATTCACACACACATACATACAAACTTTCGCTTTTGTTCTTATTTTAATTGATCTAGAGTGATAAGTGACAAAAGCTGCGTAGGCGTTGGGAAAAAAAACAGACCCAAGTCTTTGCCTACCTTAATATCTAAAAAATTAGTATTCTATGAAAAACATTTTTTCGTAACTAGCTTTCATCGCGCGGTATAGTCTGTCTAAAATGTCAAACGACTTCGGAATTTCAGATTTCTCTTACGATTCCAGATTTATGTCATAACTTTATACTTACTCGGCGTTGCGAGAGTAGTCGGCGTTGCGTACATACTACCTACAGGTCATTGGACTCGCTCAGCTGACGTTTTCTTCAATAAATTAATTTCGTACAAGCGTAAATTAATACGAGTTTTAAAAAAAGGTACTTTATTTTTTAATTTTATCTTTACAAATCGATAGTGTACCGGATCAACCCTCCACGGGATTAAAACGGTCAAAATTGAACGGTGTATATTATGTATATTCGACTGTGTTCGTACTAATACCTACAGTCGTCAAGATTGCTATCAATTACATTTGTACAAATTTTAGATTAAAAGAAATATGTGACATTAAATTGAAATATTAATGCCCACCGGCATCGGGACCAGGGTCCAAGCTATCAGTGGTCAGGGCTCTTGAGAGAAATTTCCGAACAATATGTGTGACCAGGAGTACTGCCTATTGGAACAAGCCCTTGATTCAACTGCTCAAGATGAGCCTTCTTAGGCTCTTGGCTATTAAGCTATTGGCCGTTTAGCTATCGGCACAATGACTGCTGTGTCCACTTCCACTGTCCACATGTCGTCAACCTCGCGAGCCTAGTTAGTTTCAGTTTGTTTATCCTTCTCAGCTTTCACGAGTCGAGAGGTCATGAGGGGCCGCTATTTCAACAATCATTGTGCGACGCTGTAGTCGATCTATCACCACTAGTAAACCTGCCATATGTGCCCCAGTCGTTAACGTGCCCCACTTGCCAAACTAAGACACGTATTTAAAATTACATCTACACTACATATATTATTATATTATATGAAGTTTGTTTTTATGTTTTTTTGTTTGTAGAAGGTAATCTCTGGAATGGTCTGATTGCTATAAAATTTTCACCGATAGAAAGCAGCTGTATTCCTGAGTGACATAGGTTATATTTTAAGTACGTGAGCGAAGCTGCAGGCAAAAGTTAGTGAACTATACAGCGCAAATTAAACCATATATAGTTTATATTACTGTCATACTTATAAAACAACCAGATCGGTTCAAATAAGCACCAAATTTTAAAAATGTGTCTTAGTTTTGCAAGTGGGGCACATTACCGACTGGGGCATGTTTACCTGATTTACCATATATATAAGGCTTATTGGTAACCATAGTTCGGTCAGTGATTAGTGATTATACATCGATCCCAAGACAACGTGATGCTGCCATTCCTGAGAACCGGGTCAGGCTCATACCTATAGTACGGGTACTTCTGAATCCACAAGATTGTATTTAAGAGTAATTTGTTATAATTATGACAGTTCAAACGGTATCTGTTTCAAAACTCTTAAGGGAGATTTTCTCTTAACAAACATGACAAGTTAATTAAAACTTGTATTAGGTAATAGTAACATGATCGAGCGGTCATTTTAGCTACTGACCTTAAAATTCGTCCTCGAGATGGTAATATGGTTTACAATGTCTCGTTCCAAGATTCCAAAGCAGAGACGGTGTTGAATCGTGATCGATTTTCATCGTTTGGCCGGCCCCGATCCCGCCCGCCTCCCACAGACTTGTGAGTGAAAGTGAATGGGGAACGGATATCATGAATTATATATATTAGTTTGCGTGTTATACCTCTTTATACTACGACTCTAATATGGGTTACGTACAGTTGCCAACCCCAAGTTCAAAAACTAGGATTTGAACTCGGGAAAAACAGGGTCGCAGTAATAAAATTGCAATATAATGAGTATTTAAGTACCTAATGATAATAATAATATTAAAAATTAATTTACATTTTGACACGTTGCTCCTTTGTTTTTAACCAACTTCTAAAAAGGAGGAGGTTCTCAATTCGAATGTTTGTATTTTTTTTTATGATTGTTTGCGCATAACTGCGTCGCTTGCCAACCGGTTTGAAAATTGATTTTTGTTGGAAAGGTTATACTTCCCAAATTTTATAATCACCAAGTCGGGATCTGATGGTGGAATCATGGCGAAATCGAGAGAACTTCTCAAATATTATTAAACAGTAGGGCACCGCGATGACTCGCGAGAGAACGAACGTAAGAATTGTAACAGAGTACCTACGTTGTGAATTTTAAAATACTTGTCCTCGTCAAAGTGTTTTAAATGCCCAGGACACTGCTTAAAAACTATCCAGGACTTCCCAGGACAGTACAAAACTAGGACATGTCCCTGGAAAACAGGACGGTTGGAAACACTAGGTTGTCGGACCAATAACAATAAATATGAATAAGTAGCTGTAGGAAACAGAAACGTTAATTTTATTTCGGTCTATCACGAACACGCAATTTACTGTATTAGAATACTAAATTTTAAAATAAGATGAACTTTGAGTTGTTGTACCGTTTATCAAAATGTAAGTTAAACTACCTTACTAATAAATTATTGGATTAGTCCCTATAATATATCGTTAACTTACTTCCTACAATGGTTTTTTAGCGTTTAAATATAGTGGGTATAAACTAATCCACCAGACAAAATACAAATACTATTTTTAATAAAAACCTTAAATTTAAAAAAAAAAGTAGGGTTATTTGACACAAATAGCTATAAATTTCAAGGGACAATTACAAGAGGAACAAAAATAAATTTGTGAATGTGGGCGCCGGATAAATATAAAATAAAAGGAATAACTGACTATGTCAAAATAATATAGTCAATACTGGAAATAGGAATATATTTGTACAAAGCTTCCTTTTATGACGTAGGCGTGCACTAAGAAAAGGCTTCTGAAAATTTAACCTTTATGAGGGTGGAAAACGAGGAATTTCGTTTGTATGTAAAATCTTATTCTGAATGCTAATGTACTTGAAAGTTAGCACAAATATGTAGTAACCTAACTAAGTAATAAAGATTGACATTATTTGTTTTATGAACTGCCCCAATTGGTAAATAGGGGTTACAAATACTGTTAAGAGGATTTTCAGAGAGTTAATAAACTTGAAACTTAGCACAAATTCTAATCAGAATGGACTACGAATACAGACTGTCATTATTATTAGTTTAAGGCTTAGCCTCGTGACATCAAAATACACAGCCACAAAAATGTACTCATAAAACTAAGCTGGTGCTGACAGATAGTCGGGAAACTCACGAAACAGGCTTGTAAACCTTTTAAAGGAAATAAAACACGACAGCATAGGCTTATAGCCGTCTGCAGCCGAACGACGCACAAAGCCACAAGTCTAAAAACTACACACTACGGAGGAGCAAAACTACCAACATACAAATTAAAACGTGAATTTAATGTCCCTGCAAATAAAATACAAGACAAAATAGTTAAAGATACAAGAAATTCAAAGAAGTATTATTTATAAATTCGAATATTTATAATAGTTGTTCGATAAACAAGATTCACATTATTCAATTGAGCAAGGAAATTCAATAGTGCACGGAATTGCATACACTGCTTGATTCCCGGAATCAAACACAAGTAGGTATCGGAAAATAGGTTTCTCGTGCAGAAATTGTGACTCAAACTATCTTTTATTTTCATAAAGGCTAGGGTGTTACCTTGTTGATATTACTCAGAATATACGATGCTGAGAGAAATATTGTTATTCCTTCAACAGGGATAATAAAACTTTAGCCTACGTCTTCTTTGCCGACGTTATGTCAAACGTTCTCAATATTGTGGTTACTTGCTTTAGTTTTAACAGTTAACACAATCGAATTGATACTTTATTGGTGTATTATTTAATTTGTATTTTTTTATCATCCTAGATTTTTTGTTGACTACATAATAAAAATTAAACCTAATAATGTTCGTTATCATCATCAGAAAAGCGCAGTTTCAAGTTATATATTCCAGTTGTAGTCAATTACCTCTGACAAAGTTTCAAACTGCATGTAGATAAATACTATATTACACGATACATACTGTAGCCAACAAGCTTAATTCACAGTTCAGTAAACAGCCTAGAATTATTAAGTACTATAAGGGCGCCATTCAACTACATTACATCCAAATGATGTTCAACCATTCAATCAAACAGCAAATGACTTGGATCGATAACGTTTAATTACTCCTAGCCTAGACATTAGAGAGAGGCAGTGCAGCCCTCGGTTTCATGGTACAATCTCCTGCGAATTCCGCCTCGGTCACAATGACAAAGTTTCTTCATTTGTTTCATAATGTATTATTTCAGCACATTTTTAGTGATGCAGCGTTCTACCAAAAAACTGTTCGAAGCTTTACAGAATTTAAAACCATTCATACCTAGGAACGTGAAATGCGATTGCAATGTACTTTTAAAATAGAGGTAACGAGATTTTGTTTAATTTAATTTCTCAATAAGAAATAGTAAAACTGGGATATTTTTTTTGTACAGTTTTATTGTAAACAAAGGAAAATGCCGGATTTTGTCATTCCAATCCACAACAGCATCTTCTAATTTTGTGTCCAGTCATAAACTTTGTTCATAGCTAGTTGAACTTTATCTACTTTTTCTCTGTAATTTGACCCGGTTGTTAATAGCAGTATTATCGGGAAAAGTCGCAATGGTATTGTTTTCTAACTCTAGGTTATCACATGTGTACAACCTGAATATAACTGGGCCTAGGACACTTCCTTGAGGTACCTACTCCAACCCTTTATAATTTTAGCTCAGAATGCATCTACTTGCCTTATTCTAGATTCATATTTAAATTAATAAAATGATAATTACGTATTAAATATGAATCTAGAATATTTTTTTTTTTTTTTTTTTTTTTAATTCAGATAAACTAGTGCTTGACTGCGATCCCACCTGATGGTAAGTAGCGATGCAACCTTTGATGGTGAGGCGCACTAGTTTATTAAGAGCCTATTCACTCTAGCCTTGAAGACACCCAAATTATAATCGGACGGGAAGACCGCAGCAGGCAGACTGTTCCAGTCCTTCGACGTACGCGGTATAAACGACGAGGCGAAACGCTTAGTCCGGACCGTAGAGGTTTCAACAACGTAAGGGTGACTATTCGCCGTACGTCGGGTTGTCCGATGGTAGAATTGCGATGGCGGAATCAAGTCATGCAATTCCTGCGCACACTCTCCAAAATGCATCCTGTAAAACACCGAAAGGCTGGCTACTCTACGCCTATGCTCAAGGCTTTGAAGGTTGGACTTAACCAAATCTGGATCACCAATTAGCCTCTTTGCACGTCTTTCCACCGAGTCCAAAGCAGCCAGGTGGCATTTTGCAGCACCAGCCCATATGTGACTGCAGTACTCCACACACGAACGGACCTGTGCTTTGTATAACATCAAAAGCTGTCCCGGTGTGAAGTACCGCCGGACCTTTGCAAGAACGCCCAGCTTCCTAGCAGCTACCTTGGCCTTGGACTCAATGAACCGCCCAAAGTTAAGGTCTGAGGGGAATTTCAACCCCCAAGAGCTGAAGGCGGTCGGTGTACTCCAGGGATAAATTCCGAAAAGTAGGAACCAAGGTGCACGGGCTCCTTTTGGCAGTGAAAAGACACGCTTGTGTTTTGGCGGCGTTGAATCCCACTAGATTGGCTTCACCCCACTTGGAGACTGCCCGAAGTGAGATATTCGTTCGCTCTACCATAGCCTCTCTTTCGGACCGGATTAGCTCCTTACTAGCCCGAGCACTGGGCAGGTATCTCTCTACAACTGTGCTGTCATCTGCATACCCATAGATACCGGGCACCAGCAGATCGTTGATATGCAACAGGAAGAGAGTAATATTTACAAATTCTGAAGGCAATAAACTTCTGAGCTTAAAAATTAGGCCCTGGTACTAAATTTTGTCAAAAGCTTTTCGCGATATCTAAGAATACAGTGGCGTAGATTTTCTTACGCACATTTTTTTAATGACTTTTTTTTCTTTTTTTTATCACTTTTTGGAACCACTTTATATGATGTCTTATTAGGAAAAGCTAAATGTTTACTTGCAAAGCTTGCTTACTTGTTTGCTTGCTTTTTTTGCTTGCTTGTTCATTTATAACTACTTTATGAAACACTATGTCACTCAAGAATAAAGCAGCTTTCTAATTCTCAGTAATAATAATAACAGTAATTTTCCTAACCTCTATAATATTCGTGTGATAGATATACACAAAACGTTTACATCATTGATATTTCTACAGAATTAGCGATTTCCGGGATCTCAAGATACAGGTATTCCTAGTATGAGTTCCAAGAAATCAATCCATATATTTTTTGACGCCATATTTAGTTAGATTATAGTTAGTTGTAAATAGCGTAGGGTTTTATTCTACTTTTTCGATTTACTTTAATTATAGTATTTAATTGTAAATAAAAAAATATATCCATCGATCAATCAATCGTCTTTTAAATTATTATAAAAAACTAGTTTTTGCCCGCGCGGCTTCGCTCCCGCTCTTCTCTACTCCACCCTACTATACCCTACTCTACCCTACCGTACCCTACTCTACCCTACCCTCTCCTACTCTACCCTACTCTACACTATCCTACACTACTCTACCCTACCAAACTTCACATAAACCATCTACTAAATAGTCCGAACAAAGCCTAAACATTTGGTTTGGATAGGTAAGCCCGTTCTCGACGTATAAAATTACAACGAAAAGTGGCATTGATTTTTATAATATACTAGCTTTTGCCCGCGCGGCTTCGCTCCCGCTCTTCCCTACTTCAGCCTACTATACCCTACCCTACTCTACCCTATCCTACTCTACCCTACTCTGCCCTACTCTACCCTACTCTACCCTACCCTACTCTACTCTACTCTACTCTACCCTACTCTGCCCTACTCTGCCCTACTCTACCCTACTCTACCCTACTCTACCCTACTCTACCCTACTCTACCCTACTCTACCCTACTCTACTCTACCCTACTCTACCCTACTCTACCCTACCCTACTCTACTCTACCCTACTCTACCCTCCTCTACCTTACTCTACCCTACACTACCCTACACTACCCTACTCTACCCTACACTACCCTAATTTTCATTTTTTTTATAAGAACATAACCATAAGAACCTTCTACTCATAATAACGAACACATTAAAAAAAAAATTAGCTAAATCGGTCTAGGCGTTGTTGAGTTATGCGCTTACCAACACATTTCGCGATTCATTTTAATATTATAGATATAAGATAAAAGTCACTCGCATATGTCGGCCTGACAGCCGTCCTAGTTTTCTGTCAATAGTATTTGTTTTTATAAATCTAATTATTGATATTTATGTATGTATTATGTGATTTAATTTAAATTTTATTAGTATATTTTTATGTACATCTCTTATCCAACTCTCCTGTCGCAGGTCTGTTATAAGAAATTTCATCTGAAATAAACAGTACCTTTGTGCTCTTTTATCTGTATTTGTTTTTTTTTTTTTAATTTTGAGGTGTTTGTGTGTACATATAAATAAATAAATATTGTTTATGTCTTAATTACAGTATGCCATGAGATCTAGACAACCTAAAGAGGTCCTAATAAAATAATCTGTTAAGTCGCTAAAACTCACAATTCTGCAAAGCAAATGAATTGAAGTAATAATAGAAACCGCAGCATAGTACAGATACGGAAGACTAGCTTCTGCCCGTAGCATCGCCCGCGCACATAAAATATAGCCAATGTCACTCAGGAATAAAGCAGCTTTCTATCGGTGAAAGGATTTTAGCAATCGGACCAGTACTTCCAGATATTACCTCCTACATACAAAATAAAACCGGCCAAGTGCGAGTCGGACTCGCCCATGAAGGGTTCCGTAGCAGCATGTAACATAATATAAAAGTTCTTGTAATGTGTTGTAACTTTGATCGATGTTTTAATAATAGTGTATTTTTTTCGGTTTCTGACGCATTAAAAAAAAACTACTTACTAGATTTCGTTCAAACCAATTTTCGTTGGTAGTTTTTATAGTATTGTACATCATATATTTTTTTTAGTTTTTTCATTCTCTTATCTTAGAAGTTAGAGGGGGGGGGACACACATTTTACCACTTTGGAAGTGTCTCTCGCGCAAACTATTCAGTTTAGAAAAAAATGATATTAGAAACCTCAGTATCATTTTTGAAGACCTATCCATAGGTACCCCACACGCATGGGTTTGATGAAAAAAAAATTTTTGAGTTTCAGTTCTATGTATGGGGACCCCCAAAATTTATTGCTTTTTTTCTATTTTTGTGTGAAAATCTTAATGCGGTTCACAGAATACATCTACTTACAAAGTTTCAACAGTATAGCTCTTATAGTTTCGGAAAAAAGTGGCTGTGACATACGGACGGACAGACAGACAGACAGACAGACAGACAGACAGACAGACAGACAGACAGACATGACGAATCTATAAGGGTTCCGTTTTTTGCCATTTGGCTACGGAACCCTAAAAACATAAAAATCAAAAAAACAAACTTTACCTCTTTTATAGTGTTGATACATGGATAATGAAATTGCTTCTCCATAGAACCAATAGCACTATCCATTTCTCTAGATTTCATGACGTAGTGCTCCAAACTAATCCATCAGCGGGCCTTTATAAAGGATAGGGTATATTGGGCTCTTTGTTCCAAATATGTCTTTGACAGCCGATGCGGCGGAGCACTGGCAGTCATTGCATTACTCTGATTGCCAATAAGTCTACCAGTCCTCAAGTACCAGCCGGGAACTAGCTGCCAATAAGGTATTCTCGTTATTAAAAGCTTTAACACTTTTGGTGCCAAGAAAATACAATAATTGGATCGTGTACCCACTACCCGTCTCCCGAGTCGTTGTAAATACGTTAATATTGTTGACTTTTCATTGTTCATGCCCAGTGCCCGACTAGCGACAGCAAAATATATATTTACAAAAAACCGGCCAAGTGCGAGTCGGACTCGCCCATGAAGGGTTCCGTAGCAGCAAGTAACATAATATAAAAGTTCTTGTAATGTGTTGTAACTTTGATGGATGTTTTAATAATAGTGTATTTTTTTTCGATTTATGACGCATTAAAAAAAAACTACTTACTAGATTTCGTTCAAACCAATTTTCGTTGGTAGTTTTTATAGTAATGTACATCATATAATTTTTTTAGTTTTATCATTCTCTTATCTTGGAAGTTAGAGGGGGGGGGACACACATTTTACCACTTTGGAAGTGTCTCTCGCGCAAACTATTCAGTTTAGAAAAAAATGATATAAGAAAACTCAGTATCATTTTTGAAGACCTATCCATAGATACCCCACACGCATGGGTTTGATGAAAAATTTTTTTCTGGGTTTCAGTTCTATGTATGGGGACCCCCAAAATTTATTGCTTTTTTTCTATTTTTGTGTGAAAAACTTAATGCGGTTCACAGAATACATCTACTTACAAAGTTTCAACAGTATAGCTCTTATAGTTTCGGAAAAAAGTGGCTGTGACATACGGACGGACAGACAGACAGACAGACAGACAGACAGACAGACAGACAGACAGACAGACAGACAGACAGACAGACAGACAGACAGACATGACGAATCTATAAGGGTTCCGTTTTTTGCCATTTGGCTACGGAACCCTAATTATTTTATGACCCATACTCGTATATGAACCGTCTTAGCCATCGAAAGTGTGCAACGCTAGTGGAGCTTTGTTTTGCGATTGAACTAATGACTAAGCTTTAAGCGAAAGTTAAGTTATATAATAATAATAATAATGTCGCTCCACCTTAAAGCGGTAGAAGTCATTTGATGATTTCCCATATCGAAAAAACTGGGCAAATGCGAGTCAGACTCATGCTCTGAGGGTTCCGTACAAACTACAATTCCCGAATGGAGTCTCGAAGATTTTTCCGAATTGCATACATTTTTTTTTTTTAACGTAGGGAACTACAAATTTACTTTTATTTATTTAATTTGCCAAATTACAGGATTTTGGGTCAACGGGAATTTCGATCTTTGAGAGTATCAAAATAAACGTTTTTTTTTTGCGACATAAACGGCCGTATTTTTTTATTCGTTAACTTAGAAGTTTCATTGTTTTTTAAGCTATAAAGGGATCGTAACTTGAGCAAATGGTTTATAATATCAATTCGATACCTCCACGCATTGTCGAGATAAAGGGTTTTGACAGACAGACAGACGGACGGACAACAAAGTGGTCCTATAAGAGTTTAGTTTTTTCCTTTTGAGTTACGGAACCCCAAAAATGAAAAAAAAAGTTGCAGTGCTACTACTACTCGTACCAATTTCATTTATTCAATTGATGATCCAAAGAGGTCGAAATATAAATAACTGAAGTAGTGGTTTCCATAGGACAATACATGTAATCTTGTGTGAAGTATCCTATCACTTAGTCAAATATGCATAGGTAGCGAACTAGCAAAAACTACACTTTGCGAATTTAGCGCTTGCAATGTCAAAACGTGTGAAAAAGGCCTTTCTAACGAGTATAATTAATTAGATATACGAAATAATTTCTGAATTAAATTTCTCAAAAAACAGATGCTAAAGCGTAGTACTAACAGGTCACTGTGTTACAGAAATGGAATACACCTATGAAGAGGAAGAGGCAAGCGACGTGGAGGCTGATCTGCGGCCGGTGGCGCGGCGCACCGCCAAGCACATCGCGGCTGGTGAGGAGCGACCCCGCATCAACTCTAGCCAGCAGACCACGCCGACCGACGGTAAGTACCCTTGACTATTCAAGAATGATGATCACTAGCTAATAAAACCTACATGCAGTACAGGTGCAGTCACGATATTCTCAATTAAAAAGAGACAATCCTAGCACCGGTTGGATGTTATGTCTGGATGACAACTGCTCGATGTTTTTTTTTATTATAAATGGCCTCTTGCAGGTTTACTTGTGAGGTCGTCGTCTACTTAATCGGACTTGCCTAAGCGGCCTTAATAAATTAAAGCCTCCAGCTAGGACTTACCACTTAAAAACTAAGTGGCTACAGGTTAAGGACGCCCCCAGTGCAGCACGAAATTTGAGTTAGGGTGTCGCTGTAGGGAGGATAGCTAGCGACAGTCGGGTTCGAATATGATTATTTAGGGATGAGTTCAAAACTACAGGCAGTGCGGGCTAGCTCGAGACGGGGTAACTGCCCGATGGTTGTTCACAAATTGTTGTATAAGTATGTGCTAAAATCGCGTACAGTTAGCATGTACATCACGATGTAAGATTTGCGTGAGGTCAGATCTATGTGCATGTGCTACAGCACATATTCTTTTCCAACGAGATTATTCGGCAAAGAATCAAAGACGGCCACAATCAGCTCACAGTATACGCAAGCTGAAGTGGCAGTGGGCCAACCATATTAGCAGTAAGTGGTGGTCGTTGTTTTTAGTGATCGGCGCGCCATGGGTAGCTCCCCAGCCGACCGTCCGATGGCCGCCGTCGACCCGAGCTGGTCCTTAACAAGCCTACACACATAGCACAGCCACAAACGCCGCCACGTGAAACTAGGAGCGGCCAGAATCCACCTGTGGCCGGTGGTTGCTACTTTTTTAGGGTTCCGTAGTCAACTAGGAACCCTTATAGTTTCGCCATGTCTGTCTGTCCGTCTGTCTGTCCTCGCTTAATCTCTGTGACCGTTAGCACTAGAAAGCTGAAATTTGGTACCAATATATATATATTAATCACGCCGACAAAGTGCTGTAATAAAAATTGGAAAACAATGTTTTATTAGGATAGCCCCCCTATATGTAAAGTGGGAAGTGTTTTTTTTTTTAATTTCAACCCTGACGTGTGATATATCGTTGGATAGGTATTTAAAAATGAATAGGGGTTTACTAAAATCCTTTTTTGATAATGCCAATAATTTCGGAAATAATCGCTCCAAAAGTAAAAAACAATGTGTGTAACCTTTAACTTTTGAACCATAAGTTTAGACAATATGAAAAAAATCTGAAAAGTAGAACTTTATAAGGACTTTCTAGGAAAATCATTTTGAACTTGATGGAAAGAACAGTTTTTGTGCAAAAAGAAAAAAAGGTTCTACAAAATAATTTCTGGACTAAGTTTGTAGTATAATCGTATATGCAAGCATTTTTTTTAACTCATAAGTGGGTGCACTTATTGTGACGGACGGGAAGCTACGGAACCCTACACTGAGCGTGGCCCGACACGCTCTTGGCCGGTTTTTTAACCCATACGCGCAGTATCATAATGGACTCTAAGGAAGGAGGTTTAAATACGCGAGTGGCGTACGGCGACGTTTTGTATCGGCGCTTAGTGTATAGTGCAGGCCATAAAAAGCGAGCCGCGGAAATTTGTGGCGTGTAGCGACCAAAGGCGTCAACCGTGTGCGGCGAGTCAATTTAAAATATATGAAAACTGCAGGAAATTGTGGCGACGTTTTGTGGTTGTGGCCGGCCGGTGGTCCGCTCTGCGGTGACCCTACCCTAACTCGACTCTACCCTACCTTGGCAACTACAGCCAACTACTTTTGAATGTATTATTGAAATACCTACTTAACAAAACTACACAGCAAAAAAATATAAACGACGAAAATCTTATTAGTAAACTCTATTTATTACTGTTTCATATGTGACTAGTTTTCTACGAGAAATAAAATCCTTTAAACGTAAATATCTTTTATTAACGATTTTATTTTTATTTTATTATTTATGTTCCATAGGAAATTTTTGTAAGTGCTTTACGGAAATGGTACGTTGTGATGAAATATATTTTTAATAATATAATATGATTCATTTACTGCAAATAATTCTATGAATTATTATATTCGTTGGAATGCCGTAATTATATAAACCGGTTTCGACCAAACATATTGAAACGTTTCGAAAATATTCGAATAATCAATAAATTCTTACATTCCAAATTACCATGTTGACCAAATTTACTAAAATTATGACTGAACCATCAGTGATGGTTCGTGTATTTGCTTATAAATGCTTAAATTTTTGAAAATGTTGCCATACCAAACAGTGTTTGTATTCGTTGTTCCAATACTGAACTCAAATAGTTGTCTTTTAATGCATTTAAATTCAAACAATGACGCCTGAAAATATGAATCTGTAAAACTACTGAGTATTTTTTTGTTTTGTAAAGCAAACATTTGTAATTGTAAGAGATAACACCGTAAAAAGAGTAAGTCAGTTAATTGGGGACAACTTTTTGTTATGCCGGCGGCGCCATGCAATAATTGCATTACTCTGATTGAATGTTTGTTCAGACTTCGGACGAACGCTTCGTCACTGGAATGCAATCACCTATGACGTTACGTGCGGGTTCTGACCCCATGGTACTGCAATTTGGACTTTGGGCTCGGTCCAGCACAATTTTTATTTTCACACTTTTTCGCGTCTTGGAAGCGAAGCGGTAAATTGATTACGTGCACTGTTTCTAAAATATTTCAAGAAAATTGAGCATTAATTTGTCACTAATTACTCAATAATAGAAGGTTACGTAATGCAGATCTTAAAGAAATACATTCTGAAACGAACATCAAGGTCATTTCAACGTTTTACTTTTTCTTTAATTCGCTTTCAAATTCAGTCAATTAAAGTGAAACATAATGTTATGTTAAAACATTTATTACAATTTCAACTGAACTGAAAACTGCCTTTGACGTGATTAAAAATGATATTTTACTTGATAGAGCAATATTTTGATTTAATAAATACATTCACTCATCTAATGAAATGATAAATGTTATCGTATTGTATTTCAGTTAACGTATTTAAAATGAATGAAAACGCGATCAGGCTCCAGAGGGGAGTTTGTCGGCGGTCATGCATAACAAACAGATGAGGACCTCGGCTCCATACGACATTGACCGCATTTTTCATTAGAACTCCAAGTTAGTGACATCTGAAGGCAAAGAGCCCGCCATTCACAATTAGTTTATTCATTAGTTGGTGACGTTGTAGTTACGTATTGATCTATAGGCCTTGTGATGTTCCCACTGCTGGGACTCGGGCCTCCTCTCTAGTAGAGGGAAGGTGCCGTAATCCACCATGGGGGCCAAGTGCGGTGTAAAAATTCGAAGACGTGTGACATCGATCAATATATCACACGTCATCGAATTTTTGGTCCTAGGACATGTCCTAGGACCAAAAATTCGACTGGCATGCCAGTCATGATGTTTTCCTTCACCGTTTTGACAGTAGTGGTGATGAAAGAAATTACACAGAGTATCTAATGCGCCTGACTAGGTTTGCACCTGTTACAGTGTTGGGCAAAAATTAAAGTAACAATTAACAATTGATTAATTGTTATCTGTGACGTTCAAATTAACAATTAATTAATTGTTAACTGTCAGTTTTTCAATTAACAATTAGTCAATTGCTAATTGTTTAAACTTTAATTAAATAAAATAAACAGTGTACATAATGTAGTGTGTAATAGTGTACTTTAATTAAATAGTGTACATAGAAATAATATATGATGGTAGAATTGTCACAAGGTTGACTGATGATCTTGCAAAATTAGCAGAAAGCTGTTGGATCCAGGTCGCGCTAAATAGTTCTTCGTGGGAATTATTAGGTCCAGCAGTGGACGTCTTCCGGCTGATATATCATTATTATTGATAATGTATAAGTTTCTCGTAAATAAAAAGTAATAGGCAAATTATAAGTACTTACTAAGACAATATTTTATAAGTAACTTAAATCGTAAGTCGCTTAAGCTTTTGCTTATGATCTCTATGGAATATTGTCGTTATTAAACAAGACGATATTAGTATCTACTTATCTGGGACTTGTTCATTGTATTTCTTATAAGATTCGTTATCAATAATGTTCTTTAAGGATTCTGAATTGTGGTACCTATAATTTCACTTTGTCAAGATTTTACTGTTAATCAATATCTAATCTCTTTTGTTCTATCGATAAATAATAATTGCTTGTATTCTCGAAAAAAAAAAATTAAGTATCGTAAAGTATTGAAAAGTTATACAACATTATTTTTTTAGTATTTACGAAACCTGAATTTTTGTTCAGAATCAGTAACTGAACGGATTCCAATAATTTTACACCATGTTATAATTTTTCCTAAAAAGTAAAGGAAAAATAAAAGGTGTCAAGTTGGATACCACCGACACTAAGTACAAAACAGGTCATGGCAGGTCATAGCGGGCATGAGGCGCCGGAGCACAGCTGGGTGCGGAAGCAAAACAGCTCCTCAGTCGCCCGGGTGGCCCGGCGACCATGTATTTATGTCGCCAACCAGGTACCATAACTGGCTTATAACTTTGTGATTTTTCATAATACAGTTTTGAAATTTTGTACCTAAATTCTTTACATAAAAATACTAGACTGGTGTTTTAGGTTTAACTAAAAATAAGGATTTATAACAAAAAAGTAAAATCCAACTACGACAAAAACAAAAACATACACACGCACTCATAAATAAATAAATAAATAAAAAAAGCGGCCAAGTGATGTTCATCATATAGTCTCTCGCGCAAACTATTCAGTTTAGAAAAAAATTATATGAGAAGGCTCAATATAATTTTTGAAGACCTATCCCTCAATACTCCACACGTATGGGTTTGATGAAAAAACATTTTTTGAGTTTCAGTTGTAAGTAGGAATGGGGAACCTCCAAAATTTATTGTTTTTTTTTTTTCTATTTTTGTATGAAAATCTTAATGCGGTTATAGTTTCAGAAAAAAGTGGCTGTGATATATGGACGGACAGACAGACATAATGAATCCAAAAGGCGTCCGTTTTTTAACCCTAAAAAACGACGCTGAAAAAGTATGAAACATGATTTTCAGAATGCTGAAATAAACAAGTTTACTGGAGAAACAAAAGTAAAACAAAAAGAAAATTCATAATTACACGTTATTAGTTTTACGGTTGGTACATACAACGTCTGACTACACGATAACACAAAATGATAAACAGGGTTTAGCACTGAAGCAGCGTCTGGTTCCAGTTATTCCATTGAAAAACTCAAATAAAACTCCGGTCGATTGTCAGTTTTATTTTATTAAAATGAATAAACATTTGTGTATTTGTGTAAAACAAAATTATCCTGTTTGCAAAAATAGAAGCTTTAGTTCTGGTTAAGATCTTAATTGCTCTTAGAGAAATTTACATTTCACTTAAATGAGAGCAAAATTTAAAACTAAGGTACTCTCATCATACTTCGACAATTGGACTTTGTAATTATTGTAAGTCTATGTTACTATTAGGTAATGTACAGAAATAGCAATTTATGATTGCGATATACAGTATTCAAAATTTGGTTTGTCGATATTCCCAAAAACCCACAGAACAGTTGAAAGAAGTTAGAATGGCCTTGTGGGCGTGCCACAAAGTAGGGCAATGCTCATAGTTCAACTACCAACAGCAAACTTGCTATCTAAGTGTGTGTGGTCTGTTAGTTGTGTAATGCGCATTGGTATTGGTATATTGCCGGTAGTGGAGTTAAAGGGTGTGAGACCAGCGGCGACACTCGTAGTAGTACAAATTGGAAAGTATTTCTTTCGGGAAGTAGTTTTTTCTGTGCCAAAAACAATATTATTTCAAACTAAGTTATACTACCTTGCTTGCAGAAAAATAATGCGATCTCGTTGGACTCACAATGCAAATACAACATAGTAATAGTTACGCTTTCAAACGAATTTGGTTCTAATAGTCTAAGATCCGATTAAGAACGACCTTCACCGGTCTGTTTAATGGATGAAACTTATTTTATGATAACTTTAGTATAATAAATAACATAACGCGGGTGGGTTGCCTAAGAAATTCCTGGGCATACTATTATTAATTCAAAATTGAAAATTGACTTTTTTTTAGAAAAATGCATAACCATTATTCATACCAGATTTTTTTTGCAAACAACCCTATATCATCGTATTCGTAATGAAACAACGTTTATTTTGATATAGAATAAGTTGTATATCAAAATAAACACAATTGTTTATACATACCTGTTTATACCTGGCAATCCATAGTTATGCCAGGAAACAAATAGGCAACCCTACATTATTATGTTCTAAAGGCTTCATACTTTCGGTTAGTATTAAATTTATTCGTTAAAGAAACCGGTGCATTTAAAAAATAAAAAAATGTTTGGCCAGGAATTTCTTCAATTTCTTCACCCACGTTATATCATTTAATATACTTAATTTATCATAAAATACGTTTCATCCATTAAACAGACCAGTGAATGTCGTTCTTAATCGTATCCTCTACTATAAGAAATTGTTTGTCAAAACCTTTAGAAAGAATTAAGGATATCAGTGTAGTTTATACATTATGGGCGCTCAATTTACTATGTGATTATTGACGGATTGTTGCGGTGTCGATGCGGTGCGCACTTTGCCGTGACAACAGATAATCGTGTAATTATTAAATAAGTGACGTGGCTCATATAAAAATGAAGGTGTTTACATAATGGACGGCACGATTTTCTGTCGTCTACGACTTTTTTTAGTGGTAGTAACAGATTGTCATGATAGTGGGGATGGCTAGGACGACAGTCGTAAAACGATAGAAAATTGTCAACCGTGACGGAAAAATCATGAGTCATTGTTGCAATTTTCTGCCGTGGCTACGAAAAACAATGGTGTTAATTGGAACTGCTATAGACGATAGTCTACCGACGATAAATTAACCGTTACGACATAGTGCGAACGCAGCCTTAGTCGCGCTGCGTACGGAAGATCGTATTTTTCATACAAAACACGCGGCGAACGGCTGACAATTGTAATCTAATAATGTAGATTAGTCTAATGCTCGTACAGTGAGCGGTGGCCCTCGCAGATGGCAACTGATGGTACACCGTCGGATTTATCCAGAAAACACCGACGTTTCCTCTCATTGTCATTTGGATTTAAAATTTTATGCACTAGTAACACTGTACAAAGGTGGACTTAATGCTCTAGGAATTTTCTACCAATTGACCTTAGGGTGGTGCAAAAAAATAACATGGCAAGTGCAACTTAATATATAGACAAACAGAACAGAAATAAAAACAAGAATCAATACATACTTAGAATATTAAAGGGAATTCTGGCATTGACTTACACTGAAAAAAGGCAAAAAAGCAGGGGTGACCCAGTAATAACGGCTCCGATTTACGATTAGTAGGTCACGGGTTAAACCCAGCCAGGCGCATTACTTTGCGCAATTTCATGTCACGATTACCTACTTTCTTATCACCATTATCTACTTTCTAAACGATGAAGGAAAACCATCGTGAGGAAACTGTCCTAGTACGACAAAATCGAAGACACGTGACATCCATCAATCCGCATGGGGCCCGCTTGGAGGATTACGGCTCATTCTCTCTCCTAGAGTGGAGACCTGAGTCCCAGCAGTGGGAACATTAAAAAGGCTGATGATAATGATGCTTTGCTGGTACAACAAGATCATTTTAGCAAGCTAATCTAATTCTCTCCTCGTGTATACATAACTATATTCATTCTGGTAAGTAACTAGTCAGGTGGCATTAGACCACATTAGCAATAGTATCTGTGATTTCATCATTCATCATTTCAGACGAAAATCCACTGTTGGACATAGGCCTCCTCCAAGTGTCGCCACAATGAACGGTCCTGTGCGTATTGCATGCATTGAATTCCCGCAACTCTTACCAGGTCATCGCTCCACCTTGTAGGAGGCCTTCCAACGCTACGTATCCCGGTACGTGGCCGCCATTCCAGAACCTTCATCTGTGATTTACCGCGATCTTATTACAATTCAAGCTAGTCTTTTAGTAGATGACTTCACACAAGTCGATAACTTTTCTTTTCAGTAGAAACGGAAGAATTTCCTATAAAATTCCTTTCAGGATATTACCTGCTTGCCATTTCTTTTTTTACGTGGAAAGTCATCAAGTAGTTTTTCTACACGCACAAGTGTAAAGTCAGTCTTTTTCTGGCAAAAACCCACAGGGCCAGGGTACTATCAGATGCCCTTTGCGAGGCCCACGGTAACTCTTTCAAACAAACCGCCGCTCTGCCAGGTATCGGCCCTGACTAGCCCTGTCAATTTTAATGAAATCTTTTTGAGGCACTCGTAGAATACAACGCGAAGTCGATCCGGGCTATAGTCCTTACTGGAGAACGAGCTATACATTGCTCACCCTACCGTGCTAATGAAGGCTGCGAAACGCTCTGTGACTGTCGGTGCATCCAGGCGTCTCCGGCGGAATTGCTTACTAACTATTCAAGCTTCAAAAACTAACCTCATGAAATTCATAGTACGACTGACGGGCCTAAATTAATAACCTACTCTCACTCCCGACAGAAATCAAATTTGCAAAGCTGAAGCGAGTAAATTAACATAGGTTCATGATTTCCATTAAGCGTAAAGCCTGGCTATTAGTCGATTTGGCACGTACTACTTCACTGTCGTATCATTGGGGCCACTCCACAGAATCTTGGTATTATGTGCCGCTAAAATGTAGCTAGTCAAATAAGGATTATGTCCCAGATGTGATGTGATTATGTTATCTTTTATCCACTTAAAATTTTAGGCAATGTAGACCCACGACCGACGTTTGTAGTGGCAGGCAAGTGCTGGGTCAATCAGGGGAGCGATCACGATAAGTCCCCTCTGAGACGTAGCTGGAAAGACCTCACGGCGTCCTTACCTTCCGCATGACACAGGTCCTCACCAGGCATGGCACGTTCGGGAGGTACCTGTTCCGGAATCGAGCGGAAGAGACACCCTGGTGTCGCCACTGTGCGAAACGCTCGGAGGACACCGTGGAGCACACAGTAGAGGTGTGCCCTGCTTGGGCGGAGCATCGCCGTGCGCTCATGGGGGCGATCGGTGGCAGAGACCTCTCGCGCCGGGCCTTGGTTGAGGCCATGGTCCGGAGCGAAGAGGAGTCGGTCGCCGACTTTTGCGAAGCAGTAATGCTCACAAAAGAGGACGCCGACCGTATCAGGCAACGGCGTTATCGCCGCCGCCGCCGGGATTCTGATCCCGATTTCCGGCCACCGCAGGCGTGGGCTTGCGGACAGTGAGCCATGGGTAGCTCGCTGTCCGGCCGTCCAGTAACTGTCTGGACCAAGCCCAAGTCGTCGACGGCACGCATTGTTCCCGCACGCCTCAAGGAGTTGTCAGCAACAGCAGGGACCCGGCTGGGTCGAAGCCTACTGGGGCCAGGGTTAGTTTCGAAAGAGAGCTCGAGCCCCGTTATGAAGGCTAGAAGGAACGGGGTGGGTCTTTTAGTCAGTAAGAGTCTGACACTATCTCCCGCTCCGCCCAAGAGCGGGGAAATAAGCAGGAGCCATAAAAAAGGAGCGATCAATTTATTTACCTACATCCCGGGCCCCTCACTTATGGTAACTATAGTAACTGAGATGGTATAATATTCAGTAGGAAGCCGACATAACCATTCGCATTCTCCAGACGGGTATCCATGAAGATTTTCCATAAATAGAAGTCAAAGAGCTAGAAACTGAGACGGTAAACTGACTTCAATAATTGATAAACTTTGCCCCACACTAGGAATGGGACACAATGCAAGGCAATCGAAGAGACATGCGCGGCGAGTACTTAGAACATATCACGGGATTTCCATAAAACCGTTCTTACGTGATTGTGACGTCATTACATTTCTCTAGATTTCTTGGAAAACAGATATTTTGTGATTATTATCTAGGTATGTGTATATTGAAATTAGAACATTTTGTGCAAAGCTACTCCAGTTAAGTTTTCTGAAAAACTATTATGTTACGTAAACTTTGAACTTTCATAAATTATTTAGACATAAATCAAAAAGTAATTATAAACTAATACTATTTTATAAAAATCGAGATACTCAATTATGAAAAGTTTTTCTAAAAACTTTTAAGGCTTTAAAAAAAACACGTAATTCTGAGAACAAGCTTTGTGAAATATTCGAAAATGTGAAATTTTAACAGAGTGTTCAGGTATTATCTCTCTTTTTCCACTTTACCTCTTTATCAAACATTTTGTCGGATTGCGTTGGATAAAACAACAAATTATTAAGCCATGCTCTTGTTTACTTTAAACGGATCAGGAAGGGTCTTCTTAAGAAATACATTTTGTTTTAACGAGCTTAAAAAAAACCTATAAAAGACGACTATGAGTGATAATAACTCATAGTCGTCTTTTATAGGTTTTTTTTTTTGCGGGAAAATCATCTAATGACAACCCCGCTCTTGAGCGGAGCGGGAGATAGTGTCAGACTCTTACTGACTAAAAACCCACCCGTTCCTTCATGCCTTCATACCGGGGCTGAGCTGTCTTCTATAGGTCGATGTGACATTTCGACATCCGGCTACCTACAATTACTACATAACATTTACTGAGTTTGTTTGTAGTCGCTAAGTAAGTGCCCTATACACACAGAGACTATTAGCCCGAGAAAAAGACCAAGAAATATAAACTGTAGCCGGCCGGAGTGCTTTTTATATGAAAAGTAAATACACAAAGAAAATTAACAGTTCTTATTACATTTTTCTTTATAGCCTTTTTAGTTCTTCAACATTTTATTTAAAAGTGACATTGACAAGGACAGTTCATTTGTAAAGCCCAATTCATGTATAGTTAATAAGTATTTTATTCTAACATGCGAAAATCATTCTAAAAAAATAGTTCTATAACAGATAAACAGATAAAAAAAAGACTTGTGGCACTCGGGGACTGCCGACGTAAAGCTAATAAATAGCATTTTTTATCAACTTATGCAATTATAATTATTTATTTATTTTATTTATGCAGTATTTTTTCCCTTGTTTTTTTTTTCTTTGATATTAATTGAAGTTACACTTTTTGAGCGTGGTGACCGATACGAAAACAAATGAGTGGGGGGTGTTAGGTTATTTTCGTTACGGAATTTCCGGATTCGATCTCCACGCTCAAGGCCCGCGATAGAAGCTATGCAATAGCTTAAAAGATAAACATATTTATTGGTAAAATTATATTTACAAGTCACAGTATACTTTAATAACATTAGAGTACTTACCGTTTTTATAAAGACTTGACAAACAGTTAAATACCTACTCAATATTAAAACGCTATAGGTTAAATACTTACTCAATATGTTACTGTGGAGCAAAGTGAAAATATAATCACGCGTAAGCGAGCGTCCATTTTCGCTTATTTTGATTAAATAAGAAACTTTATAAATGTCAACAGAAAAGGAAAAAACACCACTAGTGATTTTGACAACGGTAGGCTCTTTAACAACTAATAAAAAACTTAAAAAAAAAAATTAAACCGACTTTAATCTATATAATTATGTATAGATTATAGATAGTTTTTCTCTTCTGGCTGTGGTTACACCTGTATTTAAATCTCAGACCCATCTCATTGTTAACAAACCTCTCTAAAATTTTAGAAAACATATTTACAGTAGATTGAAAATATATCTAAGGTTTTCTTTCTTATTTTCATTTTTGTCAACAATTCGCCTTCTTCCGTTCGCCACTATTCCAACATTTCACAAAGCTATGCGGAGATGAGCGGAATTAAAGAACTGTTTGATTAAACTTTTTTCGTTCATGCTTCGTAAATAAATTCAGCAAAAAAATATCTGGTTTTGCTCACCTTGACTCAATTTGACAGCTATGACGTCACAATATTTCGCTAAGTCGACCCCTGGCTAAGTTGAAAATCTGCAATCGTTAACGCTAGTAGAAAACTTTAAATGAGACGTCATCTCAACGCTTAGTCACGTTGTCAGAACAAAAGAATTAGGGGCGTGGACAACTCGAGGCGTTCGATGTCAGAGAAACGGTTGTAACTTGGCTAGGGGGGCTGGTGTTAACTTATCATGCATTCACAAATGTATAGATCAATTGTCAAACAGAGCCATCCCCATCGGAAGCGTTAACTTTGTGTGCAGTTTCCATTACAAAGGCTGCACAATACGAACACGAGCACAAAGCCGCGTTCCGATTCACTGGTTTGCGAATACCCGGGTGGTTCTGCTAGCATGACCTTGACAGCTCTCAAATATCCGCCCGTTGTAAACAACAATCGGAGCACTAGTTTAACAGAACCGTTTGTTACCTATGTGTCGGTAGACATGTCTCAGTTGGAGAACAGGCAACGCAGCATACCTATTTCCGTGCAATAGACTCCAATATTGAAACTGAATCAGTTGGTTAATTGGAAGTGTAGGTGTGTGCTGGATTGGAACTGCATAAGTAATTATTTAAGTGACTGCTTAATAAGAGCTTTGTATGCTGGGGCTCTGGAACTTTGTATGTGTGTCAGTGTGCGTTTCCATTTGAAAATACATTTTTGGCGCTATAAATTTCTACCATCAGTATCGTTTGATCAGGAATTGGTTGATTGTATACATAGTAAAAAGTGTTGCCAAGTCCAGTGAGTAAAAATTCGGGATGGAAGATAAAATTAATCGAGATTTTGGTATTTAAATCGGGACAACAGCTATAAAGTGTTCATGAAGTTTCTTGCACATTCTTCTCTATAGAGATCTACGCTTTAGAATGTGCAATTTAGCTCCACTTTTTTGACAGACCGACATTTTGAAAATTAAAAAGTGCCTATAATAGTTCAATTTGAAATAAACGTTACTGATTTCTGATTTCTGAATGAACAAAAAAATGAACGGTCGAAATTCAAAAACTTCTAAATAAAAATAAATTAATACCTCAGAAATTTCTTTTCACCATTCATACAGAAATACAAGACTTATAAACATAAAAGTTTTATAGTCAAAAGCGGTTATGACGACGACGAAGTTTTACCCGTTTAAATATTGATCTCGCAGACTAAGGAGGTTGGTGAGAAATCGGGCCTTTTTGCGTTCCGATGAAGGACTAATCTTGATATGTCACTAGACCCATGAAAATCGAGACTTCCCGCGCAAATCGGAACACCTAGCAACACTAATAGTAATGTCAATTTATTGACAATCAGAATCAATTTAACAATATAAAAATGAAATCACTATTTGTATTTAATATTGAATTGGTATTTTATATCTGCTTAACATAAATTGCAATATTAAGTACTTTACGAGGAAATAGCGTAAAATGTGGGCGAGGAGTGGGCGGTCAACCCGAAGTATGTAGTATTGAAAAGCATATTTATTTTCAGTGTACAAAATTCATTATTCCATTCTGACGTAGTTCGTAGATCTGCTCGACCGCCCGGTGTTCCCCGACATTCATGGATTAACCTTCACCAATAGCTCTATTTCCATATATACAGTTGGTTTACGTTTTCAAGTTCACTCACACACGACGTGTTCGTAGTACGTACACCTGCTATATACAGAAGTACGGTCTTTATACTTTGTTGGTGTGTTTGAAATCTTGATAGAAAACCTATTTTGAGATTAGATTTTTGTTTTTTTTATATTTATTGTCTCCTTTACAACTATCATTACAAGTAAATACCTAGTGTGATAGCGTGGTCCTAAAATTAACTTATTTACAACATAAAACTTAAAAAAGTATCTAGAAGTACCTACTTTTAACATAATCCTAATTATAAAAGAGAACAACATACAGTCTGCTCTAATCTACCCAATAACATTAAATAAACAATAGGTAATTTAAAAACAAAATATATCTTTATTTCTCATTAGAATTTGAATTCATTTACATGAGGAATATTACCTAAAAAAAATTTACAAAAATTATTGGTAGCATTTAGAAACAATTATACATACAATGCACGTTGGTGCATTTTGTGAAAGTAAATAAGCTGCCTGTAGTTTTTCTTTCGCCGTTTCCGACACTCTACGATTGTATTTGAAAGGAAGAATTAATGAATAGATGCTGCAAGTTGCACTAAAAGTTGGTTTAAGAGTTCTGAAGTCCTTACAAGTCGAGTTAATTGTCGGACAGTTCAAAAGAGAAGAATTCAATTCTAAGAAAATCACCTTTGTTTACACTAATATTACAAAGGCGAAAGTTTGCGTATCTGCACAGAACACAGGAATACTCTATTCTTCTGTTCTTTGCGTGTCTGTGTGCTTGTGTGAGTATATGCTTGTCTTTTCTTTACAGTAGTAAAGTCTTGCCCGTCAGATTCTTCTTTTATATATTAGATGATGATCATCATTTCAGCCGATAGACGGCTACTGTTGGACATAGGCCTCCTCGAGTGTCGCCGCAATGAACGATCCTGTGCGTCCCGCATGAATCGGATTACCGCAACCTTCAACAGGTCATTGGTCCACTTTGTAGCAGGCCTTTCAACGTTTTGTATTATGTACATTTACGCGGTCGCCACTCCAGAACCTTTCGGTCCTAACGGCCATCTGTTCTGCGAGCAATGTGCCCTGCCTATTGTCACTTAAGTTTGGCGATTCTTAGTGCTATATCGGCAACCTTGGTTCTCCTCCGGTCTATTGGGTTATGTTAAGTGGATGAAATAAAATACTATAAAGTAAAATAATCCGTGGTGACTGCTGCCCGTTCGTAATAGCTAGAGTAAACGTGTATGAATGGTGAGTACGGATGCGGTTGTTTTTTCAATAACGTTTATAAAAGAAAAGCTGAATAAAAGCCTTGTCCATTAATTCCACATCGTTGAAAATCTATGGTCGGCCGCCCGACGTTCGGCTTTGTAGGTCACGGTCGATGGATTCGCAGATTAGTGTATGATAGCGTTAGCGTTTTGCCGTCGACTAAATCTCCTTATCTTCTGGTACATCTAGGTGAAATATAGCCTGTGGAAATATCTTAATTCATTAAACCCCAAGCGAACGCCGGCGTTCGCGCACCTATTGTCTTTCAATTGTGTCTGTCATTATCACGATTGACAGGTTAAAAGCCGGGGGCTAAATACTAGCAAAAGGTATTTCTTGGTCCGATCAGTGGGTACTTTTGTAAACTAACTAATGAGAAATTGAAAACACTAACTTTTTCTTTATTTTATAATAATAATACCTAATCATTGATTTTTAGTTTTCCATACCTCAAAAGGAAAAACGGAAACCTTATAGGATCCGTGTCCGACTCGTACTTGCCCTATTTTTTTTTTAAATAAAATCTCTGTTTAGTATTAAAATAATAAAGTTACAATACGTACGGAAAACAAGCACGGGTTCTTACAGAGGGAAAATGCCGCTGAGGCCGGTCCAGAAAGTGGTGGTGAGATGATGTAGATGCGACCATAAGGAGTGGTCCGAGACGCGCGGGAGAAAAATTTTTGGGAGGACGTGGGGTCTTTTTCCAGAAACGGGATGATAACGGCTAGAGACAATAATAAAAAGATCGATACAATCGACGTAAGCATTTTCACACTTATTTACCGAATCGGTATTTACCGCTCGCGCTGTATAAATAATAAATACAAGTATTTTATATGAAGCGACTGTCACATTTCCTTCACAAGACGCAAGGTAACAGGATACCTTACATCCGGATTACACCAAAATATAACAAACATCCGGACATTTGAAAGCATTTTGCTCCTTCTGAATTGGAGATGTTTCGCACATTAGGAAAACTAAAATGTTACAAAATTTTATACATATTTCAACATAAAACTCTAAATCATATATTATAAAATAATAGTATCAAAAGATTACGTTTCTAATTCTGAGCACACGCACTTACTTACCGTGGCAGTGTCAGGGTTATCAAAAAACTTAAACTTAGTTAAGTTAAACTCATATTCGCATTAACAATGTCTAGCGACTCCCCCAGATTCGTATGGGTGATACAAATTATGACAATCTTTATTATTTACTTAGATTACTATTTGTGCTAAGTTTCTAGTATGTTGGTCCAAGAAATATCACTTTGTATAAAAGCGAATTTCCCCCTTTCACCCCTTAAAAGTTCGGCGGCGGCGATCTCTCGCGCTGGGCCTTGGTGCAGGCTATGGTCCGGAGCGAGGAGGAGTGGCAGGCGGTCGCCGACTTCTGCAAAGCAGTTATGCTAGCGAAGGAGGAGGCCGACCGCATCAGGCAACGGCGGCGCTCACAGCGCCGAAGCCGCCGCCGGGACTCCGATCCCGATTTCCGGCCACCGTAGGCGCGGGCTTGCGGACCGTCTGTCCGACCGTCCGGTAACTTTTCGGACCGAGCCCAAGTCGTCGAGGGTGCGCACTGTTCCCGCGCGCCTCAAGGAGCTGTCAGCCCAGCTGGGTCGAAGCCTACTGGGGTCGGTATGAAGGCTAGAAGGAACGGGGGTTGTCATTGGATTGGATGGTTTTCCCCACCAAAAAAAAGACCTCTTAAAAGTTGAGTTTTCAAATAACCCTTCTTAGTGCCTGCCTACATTATAAAAGGAAGCTTTGCCTAAAATTTCAGATTCTCAGTCCCAGTAGTTTTGGCTGTGTGTTGGTATGTCAGTCAGTCAGTTTCTCTTTATAAATGATTAATCTATGTAAAAAAGGAGAAACTAACCTATTGTCATATCACCGCATAGTCGAAACTGCAGGGCTTAGAAGCGTGAAATTTTGCACAAGGTTTCATTTTATGACTTAGGTGAACCAAGAGACGATTTTCCAAAATTCTCTCCCTTAGGTGAAGAAACGGAGGTCCAAAATTTGAATAGGGGAACTGAACTATTTCGGTGAAGCTGGCAGAAACTAGCTACGAGTATCTACTGTGTAGACATCTAGTTTCTGCTAGCAGCGGCTTTTCCTCTTTATAATATTATTGGTGTAGAATCCACACAAATAGAGGGGTAAAGTTATTTTTTTTTTGTTTGTCTGAATTGAGGTATCTCTAAAAGTATTGGACCGATTGCTTTTTCACCTATAGAAAGCTGCTTTATTCTTGAGTGACATTGGCTATATTTTAAGTTCGTGGGCGAAGCAGCGGGCAAAAGCTAGTATTATATAGAATGAAAATCCGGTAGTTATTGAGTTTATCGCGTACTTATAGAATATTATTAAACTACGTGCAGAATAGGTTGTCTGCTGTTAGCAACGGCAAAAGCAATATTTTACTCAGTCCTTCGTTGCACCAATGCGAACCTACACACTGCGATTTCATATTGCAATAAGTGTGCTCAATCAAGCGAACCAAATCAAGTGGATTTTTCTGTAGTAAATCCAGATTCTTAGATTTTTTCATATCGTCTTATTGAGAACGAATCCAATATTCTGAACTGATTGCTGAGGAATTCTTATCAGAAATGCAATGAATCAACCAAGATGGGTACCAGAGTAAATCAGGTCAAATATACGCGTAAGACATCCATCTTCTACTTGGATTCTTTCAATTTCAGGAGTTAAAGTTGTAAAAAATGTTATTTTAATTTTACAAACCAGCTCTTCAATTTTATTTATTCCATTCCGGCTCTTTAAATAAAACTGTTTTTCTTTTTTTCCGTTCTCGTTCGTTCAGTTTCCAATCAGCTTTCGAGTATTACATTAATAGTTTTAAATTATATTACCAAAGTGTTACATTGAAGCACGCAATTAGGTTGACTGGCAATGATGTACAGAGGTGTAAACTACGTCAGAATTGAATACTACAAGCAATCATATTAGGTTGATTTATGTAATTGAATGACCGTCGGTCTGTCCCATCTAGTTTGTTTCAGACACGAGCCGATAGCATGTGTTTGAAGACAGGAAGGGAGCTAGTGTACCATTGAGGATTATACCAACTGAGTTTTGCAGCGCATTGCGTGACGTAACTAGCTGCAAATTATTAGAGAGTTGATAGCTCGTCGTGTTGTTTCATTGCGTCGTATAGTTTAGGTTGAGGTTATGAAATGTAAACGCTGTGTACATGCAGTCAGAAGCTGTTTTTGGTTACCCAATATTCTAAAGCTAAAATAACCATGTACCTACATAATTTAGAATCAACAGAAAATGATTTCGCGATTATTTTATAATCAATTCAATACAGTACGGTTGGGTAAGTTTGGACCTGATGTACGTATTTTTACATCTGGTCAAAAATTACCCAAACGTACCATTAGGAATATTGTAAATACATCATCCCGTGTTCGTATCGATTAACAAGCTTGGGCCAAAGTTATACCCTAGAGCAAAGTAAACCAACTTTATTTATTATTTGTGTGTTATATACTTTATTGTACACTATTTATTACAAATACAAAAGAAAACAAAAACACATACATATAATGGGCGGCATTATCGCATTCCGTGACATTGAGAATTCAAACTTATAATTTCTCGCAATATCTGAGACTGAACTGAACTGGGAATGTGGTGCTGGAGACGTGTGCTTGGGATCAACTGAACGAATAATAATAATAATCTTTATTTCATCTTTTATACAAAATAATGACATGTAACAGCCACAAGTAAATCTTAAACAATTATGCTGTGTCCAAGAATACTTCGATCCCGAAATAACTGGGTATCAAAAATAGATACGTAATCTATGCAAATATGAACTCAATGGAACGATTGGTGGTGCAAGAGAAAGCTAACGGCTAAAGATCCCGTGGGCGCTCTCCAACAAGGTGAACGGACCTCATCAATCCTGTGAGACACTCCAGCATCAATAATAACTCCTAATCCGCAAAACACAGAGCTGCATGGCGTCTCACCACGAGAGAAGCGGAGGCGCAAGTTAGACCCGACCGAAATAGACCAAGACCACTCTGTCAAGAGTGTGCGACTAAGAAAAAGATATAACTGAAACGTAACTTTAATACACAGCAAAATATCAACCAAACCGCAATCTTCTAACAGTTTTATTTTAAAACCTTTTGAAACCAACCTTAATCTGGAGTGGCATGAAATGTTTCTAAAAGAAAATGCACTCTGTCTCGTGTCGGCGTGTCTATATTCGTGTTTACCAGCCTGCTTTATTATTGATCAGGTACAATTTTATGCTGTCTGCCAGTTTCTGTCTAAACTTAGCAGTCTGGTATTGACTAATATAGACTTGGTCTCTAGACGAAAGAACACATATCACAAAGTGAAACATGTTTTTTGAAGTGAAAACTTCTTTAGCGGCGTTGAGCACTTTTTCTGTAATGGGTATAAAATCTTAAACTCGCGTCAGGACACGTGACCTGATCGAAAAAGCGTAAGACGGATGGAGAGTAGACAGCTATCCCCTCTCTACGGCGCTACTATAGATATATATAAATATATATTTCAACGTATATAGATATATTATATATATATATATATATATATATTTCAACGTTAATAATCAAGTTTTCACTTCTGCCGGCACTCCCGGAGTGCAACCCGTCTTTTTTTATTATTATTTGATAGGCTCGCGTTTGACCACCATCTCACCTGATGTTAAGCGATGATGTGGTCGACGATGTAGCACGCTTGCCTAGAAGTAGCCAATTCACTCTTGACTTAAAGACCCGTTGTAGCTATCAGGAAACACAGATCCCGGCGGGAAATTCCACTCCTTGGCTGTACGCACAATGAATGAATGGATAAATTAATATTGCTTCGTGTTTCCTTAAGTTGTTTCTGTAGCTCTCTAGTTTTTTATTAAAAGCCCTGAAAATTAACTAAATACAGTATAGTATTGCTTCTGACGTTTTATTAATTTAGTTTAAAAAAATATATTGAATTTGGCAGATCACTAAAATGATTTTGTTCATCTCTATTGGATTGCTATGTCGGGTACATTTTATTAGCAATTATCATAATTCGTTGTGTAGGCACCTGATTTTTTTTCTATATTTGCAACATTAAAATGACACTGTATATTTTGCTTCACAAAATGTACATTTTAATGTTCTCTATTTTTTCGTTTGTATATATTGCAGATAGATTTAAATTACCAAATCTATTTTATTAGAATATGGTACGTGAACTTAACCCCACAGCCCCGCACATAAGTAGTAAGAATATATAGGGAATAATGGAAAGGTTTGCTTATTTTCGATATTTATAGACTACTTAATGAAGAACTTCTTCTTTACGTTCTTAGATACATACCCTATAAATAAAACGCTCAATATTTTATAATCTGTGCGAACCATGGAGTTTCTTGCACGTTCTTCTCCATAGAGATCTAAGCTTTAGAACGTGCAATTTAGCTTTATTTTTTTGATTGACCGACATTTTGACGATTCGATACTTGGTCTATTTGAAATAAACGTTTCTGATTCCTGGTTTCAACTATACCTACTTGGATTTTATGTATAAATCACGGTGTTCCAAGGATTATATGGCGGCTGAAAGGCAAGATAGGAAACTGATGTTGTTGGTAAACACTTTGCAGATATAAATGTAAGTTATCTAACTTAATATGCCCGTTTTAGTTTTCCTGAATAAGTTTTGTAAAATATTTATGAATGATTATGAATGACCGACGGCAACCGAGTGTTCAGAAGATTGTTTTTTCACGTTGTCTATTTATCAAACATTGCGTTGGATGAAACAACAAGCTTTGAACCCATGTTCGCGTTGACGATATTCGCATCGAGCAGGGCCCTTTTAAACGCATCCACTGTATAATCAAACAAAAAGATTAAAAAAAAAGGAAAAATCTTTTTCTCATTTACATTACACATATTAAAATAAATTCACGCGTTTAATGTTTTCGTGAGTGTGACCGTGGCACAGCGGGCACTAACTGAATATTAGCGCTGGGTTATTTATCTTTTAAAATATCGCAGCATAAGTATGCTGACTTATGTATAGCGCCTTTTTGGCCTCACACCGATTTATTATGTACAACAGCGAAGCCGAGATACACTGTAGCCATCATTCAAATAATTTTGTTGTGTATTAAGCCCATTCACCTTTTGGATCTTTCATCTTCAATACCTCTGTAATCGGTATTGAAGGTAAAATGACCAAACTTTTTTGATGTTTTTATAAATTATAGCCTTACTTCAAATACTCCTACACGGTCCTATTTTTTGGGGTGAGAATTCATCTAATACCCCTCGCCTCCCCTTTTGGGTGGCTTTGACTAACTAAGACACCTGTGTTCGAAGAAAAACAGGTGGATTTTAGTCAGTAACCGCGGCCTTGGAACGCAAAATATTATTTGGAATGAACAAGAAATCGAAAAGAAAAATGATCTCAGCAAAGTCTTTAAACCGACTGTCCACAATCTTTCAATAAAAGATTGTGAACATGTCTTCGGTAAATGAAAGACTTTCATTTACCGAAGACATGTACATAAAAAGAAACGGTGATAAGAAACCCTGGCCGGTCAACATGACCCATAAACGAGTTCAAGTAAATATTATTGCTACCGAGCTAAAAAATATTTCATTTAGTTTGGCTAAAACGAACAACGCCCAATTAGTTTCGGACAACGTTGCCAAAATAAATAAAACAGCCTGCTATTGCTAGTTCAGAGTAACTGTCATTCATAAAATGCTAATAAATATAAATCTCCACTCACTATGCCTGAGAGTAAAGGGAAATGTTAACTCTAACCGGACAGTGTCAACTGTAGCCGCCCGGGGCTTCGCCGGTCACGTTGTAAGCGTACGAACTTGTTTATTGTTTTTTCATGGCTTTGCCTTCGGGGATCGTTGTGCAATAAATTGGTTTAGTTAATTGATTTCATTGAATAAATATCGACTAACCTCATTTTCGTACGAGTGTTAGAAATGTTTAATATCCACGGCTTTTCTATACTATAATCTATGTTTATTACACACCTAAACTTTCCTCATGAAGCACTTTGTGTATTGATTATTGCTTGAAAATCAGTAGTTTTTGAGTCTATAGCGTTCGGACAGACAGATGTAGCGAGGGACTTTGTTTTTTATTATGTAACTAGCTTTTGCCCGCGCGGCTTCGCTCCCGCTCTTCCCTACTTCAGCCTACTATACCCTACTCTACCCTACTCTACCCTACCCTACTCTACCCTATTCTACCTCTACCCTACTCTACCCTACCCTACTCTACCCTACTGTACCCTACTCTACTCTACCCTACTCTACCCTACTCTACCCTACCCTACTCTACTCTACTCTACCCTACTCTACCCTACCCTACTCTACTCTACTCTACCCTACTCTACCCTACTATACCCTACTCTACCCTACTCTACCCTACCCTACTCTACTCTACTCTACGCTAAAAAAAAAAAAAAAAAAAGTATTCTATGTCCGTCTCCTGGTTTTAAGCTACCTCCCCACCAATTTTCAGCCAAATCGGTTCAGCCGTTCTTGAGTTATAAGTGGTGTAACTAACACGACTTTCTTTTATATATATAGATAGATAATTATAACATCATTTTAATGCTAATAAAAATGGCGTGCAAATATTTAGGCAAGTGTCAGGGCTTAAGATAATGGGCTGCTGGATTGTTCGAAAGTTACCACGGGTCTGAAATGCAAAGGACAACTGAAGGAACACAGGTGGGATGTCATCAACATCATCCCCAGCCTTTTTAATTTTCCTACTGTTTGGACTCAAGCCTCCTCTCTAGGAGAGGGATTGGCCGTAATCCACCACGCGGGCCCAGTGAGTGTTGGTGAATGTCACATGTCTTCAAATTTTTGGTTCTAGGACATGCCGGTTTCCTCACGATGTTTTCGTTCACCGTTTTGAGAGCAGTGGTGATGAAATAAATTACACAAAGTAATGTGCCTGGCTGGGTTCGAACCCGCGACCTACAACTCGTAAGCCGGAACCGTTACCACTCGGCCACCACTGCTCTCGGTGGGATGTATTCAGTAAAAAATCTAACACTTCCTCTAGCTCTAGAAGGACCTGAGCGGGAAAAGTTATATGAAGATTTCCCACCTCAAAAAAAGTTAAACAAAATAATATTTATATTATTTTTTTCGTCGATCACCTTTAGAATAAACAAGTAACTTTTACAGCCGCTAAAATCACAAATCGGCACAAATTGTTGTTCTATTAATCAAGAGCCTTAACCGATGTTTTGCAAAGACGCTCCGGCGTGTAATTTGGTCCCCTCGAGTCAAACTTACTTTTTATTAACGCCCACAACTCGAATATTTTTTCTTTCGTTATCATGTCTACGCCGACGAGTGGAGTAGATGAAGTTTTTTTTAACCCTTCGAGTGTCTAAGATTTAATCGCTAAGCAAATATTAATAGTGTAAAATAAATAATGGTGACCAAACAGTTATGTGGTAGCGTACGCAGTAACATTCGTAACGTTGTTCTTATGCGTATACTAGCTTCTGCCAGCGGCTTCGCCTGCTTGAAAGTCGGCTTTTTCTATGGTGGAAAAATCATTAGTGACAACCCCCGCTCTTAGACGGAGCGGGAGATAGTGTCAGACTCTTACTGACTAAAAACATAGCATTCATACCGGGGGCTTCTCCATACTAAGTTTGGACCCCGTTTCATCCCTTTAGGGGTTGAATTTCGGAAAATTCATTTTTGGCAAATGTTTACACCCTATAAGGAACCAACCTGTCCAATTTTAAGTTTGTATTAGTTTGTGTTTGAATTTGATTAATCAATGACTGGTATTTCGCTTTTAAATTTATAGAGAAGATTTATGGGTGCTTGTAAGGATTGAGGACGAGTTAAAAAAAAACGTAAAAGGGTATCTGTACCAGACAGTAGGTACCTGGTTGGTTATTAAGCAAAGTAGCCTGCCAACAAAGGGGAATTACATTAAGTCGCTCTACTTAATTATTCTTATCTAACAAGCTCCACAAAGAGCATACGTAAATTAAGACTAATATGGGAGCTTTCGATTTACGTGTTCTGCAATCGGCCGGCTGCCGCACAAGCAGCAGTCGAACAACAAGAGCCTAAATTGAAAACGTATCTGGCTGCCGTGCGTTTTAAGCCGGTGATGCGTTATTCAACTCTGCACCATTCAATACCGAATTGAATATGTGGTGTTTGTGACGTTGCTGTCCTGTTGTCGACCGTTCGCCACACGGTTGCCGCAGTACGACTAAGGGCCAGGCCACACGGTGCGGTGCGGCTCCGGCGCGGCGCCTGAGCGATGAATGGGAGGGCACACGAGTGACGGCACCCCGCTCGTACGGCCGCCGATTCGTCGTTTAGGCGCCGCGCCGGAGCCGCACCGCACCGTGTGGCTTGGCCCTAACGCACCGCATCCGCACCACAGCAGGCCGTCAAAAATGCATACCTAAATTGGAAGCGCCCTTAGTGAGGGATTAAATATTTATTATTGAAAAATAGGAGGATTCGAAATAACATAATATATATGCCTAATATGAATTCGAATCTTCCTATTTTGTAATGATAAATCGTTTTTTTTTTGTGGTTTTAGAGATGATGTAAATGTAGTAGTTTTGGTGGTTCAGCTATGAGATTTTTTTTTCAAAATGGAAAATCATCCAAAGGCGTGTCAGACTTTTGCTGTCTAAAACCACACATATGTACCTTCTTTGCCCTGCGTCCCAGGAACCTGGCGTACCCTTTTGGACTACCTATCCATGGTCAGCTATGACGTGGACACATAATTTATAACTCTATAAGTCTGTGTATTTTGTCTTCACTGTAAACTTACAAACAAGTTTATAGTGAAGACAAAATACGCGCACTTCCCTGAGTTTATTTTGGTACAAATTTAATATGAACCAAGACGTAACACTAAACTAGCTTTTAATGAAACTCATTTTTTCATAGCAAGCTTTTATAGCTCGGTATACCTATATAATTATTACTCATCAAGACGAACCTTACGAGCCCAAACTCGATGGGGTTGTGTCGTTTAACTACGAAGTTCCTATAGACATCTTCCGGTTTCATCATCAGATCAGCTCCATGTCATAATAATTTTGCATTGTTTGCCAAACAACACAATCGATAACCGGGAAGTGGATTAAATTTAATTTGTAAGATTTGATAACAGACAAACATCGGGACAGTTGAAACTAAATAAAAGCTTGTAAAAAATATAAGCTTGTAAAATAAATCTTCTCCTGAAAAAACACCGAAGTTGGCTATTCAATAACGCTAAATGCTGCGTTATTTAATAGCCAATATTGGTTTGAGGTAAAGTGGAGGCGTTGTGGGCTCTCTTTTGAGCGCGAGTAACGTTATATTTCGTTAGTGGATTGTCTTTCAGTTACTCCCCTTCCACTTGATTAAAAATGTATCCAACTAATTTAATTTTTAACGGATTTGTAAACTTTTCTAATTGTGATTTTAAATAGTTTTTTTTTGATCTATACTAATAAGATGTAAAGTTTGTTTTTTTCATGTTTGTAGGAGGTAATCTTTGCTACAATTTTTTCACAGATAGATAGCTGCTTTGTTCCTGAGTGGCATATGTTATATTTTATGTACGTGAGCGAAGCCGCGAGCAAAAGCTGGTCCTAAACCAAAATAAAAAGTCAACAACCAAACTGTTAATAAGGCACGGGGCGTACCAACGCGTCATGGTGTATACCAAATGTCAAAATACACAGGGTATGACATCGCCGCACAAGTCGCACGTTTTGCTAGCTTTAGCAAAATGTTCAACATAACTATACTGAGCCCTATGCTCTGTACGACCGACCAACTCTAATTGAATACAGGGCAGGAAAGTCCAATGTAAAATCTATGAATTTGAAATTAGTTCCGACGTGGCCATGACGGTGTATGATCGCCATCGGTGTCAACGTCACATAAAATACTCAGTCGCAGTAATATCAGGAATTATTATAGAGTGATAATAAAGATATACCTGACTTCAGTTCAAGGTGTTTATTCTATGAGCAGCGAAAGAGTGCCTTTTAATCACATTACATCGGTTTTTATACACAGAAATTGACAAGCATAAAAATTCACTATGAAGGGAAAAAAAAAATCTGAGCTTCTGAATCTGAATTTAAATATGACCGGATGCTCTGATATTTTTAAAGAAATAAAAAGTAAGTGGTCAAGTTAAATCCTCACAAATTCGGCCGAATGTTACAATATTTTATAGAAAGAAAGTTGTCATTTATTTCGTTATAAATTGAAATGGATATATGGATTTAATATTTAAAATAATTCGAAGGAAAGTTTTCAAATGAAGTCCATATATAAATTGAACAGGATGTAATATTTTAAATAATTGGAAGGGAAGTTATTAAATTAAATCCTTATATAAATTCAACAGGATGTTGCAATATTTAAAAGAAATAAGCAGGAAGTGATTAAAATAAATCTTCAACAAAATAATCAAATAATGGTTTTGCGCCCATACATACATATACATATACACACACATATATACATTTACTACGGTGGGCACAACGCCGGTTCTGAAACGGCTATTTTCTCTGATTCCGACCGGACTCAATGCAAAACCGCTCAAGGGGAGTTGTGTGAAGGCTGAACTGACACATGTTCGTGTAGGTACTCTCAAACCAGTTGAATCCCAAATAGCCGATATTATTCCGAAATTTGCAAAACCTTTGCACACATTTTGACGTTTTTAATACATTTTTCAAAAACCATTGGTGATGCATGCACAGAAGCCTATATAATCAAAACCTATATAATTCAAATAACTTATAGTCAATTTTTTTTTTATTATTGGCAAATAAGGCCGGTATCGACTTTTCTGCTAATATCAAAAGTTAATTGGATAAGCAAGTGTGAATTATATTAACACAAGGAGACAATTACTATGTTTCTAGCATTCGCTAGAAACTTAGTAATTGAAGGCATAAAAATCTTCGATTGATACACTTTATATGATAAAGTTTCAGAATACTGATAAGCTAAAGAACCTTACTATTACTGTCTTAATAAAATAAGGCTACCTTATAACTTTTGTAGTTAAAAAATAAGATAGAGTCAGTTTTAAAATATATTTCGTGACAAACAGAGCAATGAGCAGCTTCTAGAGCTTGGCGAAATAATATTAAAGAGGTAAAGCCATTTGTAATATTGACGGCCTTTAAATTATACTCGTAGTTTTTATGTTTAAATTGTGCAATATTATCAATAGAGTAGCAAATCGAGATTCTATGAATTATCACAAAATTCTGATATATTAGATACTGCATAGTCCCTATTGTGTTGTCTGTAATAAAATGAGCTTGATGTAGGTCAGAATTCAATTTATCTGATAGTGGAAAACAATAAGTAAAAGGAGACGATACGTCGTAAGGCAGAATGCAAAACGGAGGAAGGATAAACACATAAACACGTACCATTTGAGTTGTTTTCTCGATCCGTGTTACAGCTCAAGCACTTTAAGGCGTATAGTACACATTCTTTTAAATATCTGGGCGGAGTTAAATGCATATCTGTGACGACTGTGCGCTCGTACCACTTTACTCATGTGCTCGTACTGCCGCCTGCACCCGTAAAGAGCGCCGCTGATCTTTAAAACTATTTTCTTTGAAAATATTGATTAATTTACTATGTATATTTTGAAGTACATTTAACAGCATTTTTTTTGAGTTAAGATTTTTCTAAAGACCAAAGCCATTTGAAAGGAGTTGGGAAAAAGAGCGAAAAAATATCATGTTGTATAAATAATTTATTTTTTGTCGAAAGTTTTTTTTCAAAACTATTAACCAAGCCTTTACCGAGGAGTAGGCTTCAGAAAGGCACTATTCATTGCCTACACTAAATGGGAACAAAGGCCTTATTTGACTTTTATTCTAAAATTCCTAAATTATAAAATAAACACTAACAACGGGTAAATAGAACAAACTACAATACATTACGAAGAAACGAGATTTAAAGGTCAGAACGTTAGTCATATTTCAGCTAACTGTTTACAATTTTCACCTCCATCTTAGCACCCTTTCACGAAAACAATGCTTTCCATTTTTTTGGAATTCTTTCTTAACGACATCGGGCATTAAGTCTCTTATTTTGCATAAACCATTTGTCATTTCCCTTTTTGTTTCACTTTATTTAATTAACTTTGTTCGGTAATTTGCTGTTTAGAATTGTGGGACATTTATTAGGACTAAACAGAATGATAATTTCAAATGGGCATGATTGGTCAAAACCAAAATTCTGAGATGTAGCTAAAACATTCGATAGGAATTTTGCGCACGGCGTTTAAGAAAACCAAAGCTACATCATTGGATTTTTGATAAAACGATATCACTAGCTAGGAATGAAATCTGTTGATTTTAGAAAGAAAATAATACACGGATTGTCCCATTTCTAACATAACACAGTTAATTGACATGAATGAAAAACTTACAAAAAAAGACTGGTTTTATTAAAATTTGACAATGTTTTTTAATGTTTTCCGTACGTTATTAGGTACTTCCTAAAATGTCATCCTTATTAGCAACACTATCGAGTGTTAGAAACTTAGTGTATTTTATTTTCGAATATCAACGTTCACATGGATCCTCGATTCCTGACGCAGTTAAGGTTTTCATTAAAGTTAGACTCTAGACGTCATGGAGTATTTTTCGCTCATAGTATCATTTTTGGGCATGCCTGCTAACTTGAAAAACACATCCTGTAGATAAATAATAATAATATTTTGCTAGACAATAGCGGCCAATAACCGAAATTTATTAACAGTCTTAATAAAGATAACCTAAATAAATACAAAAACTGACCTATGTAAACAATTCAATTTCTGAATGGAGTTTTGATGATATTTCCGTATCGCATTTTTTTTTTATGTTGTAACGTAACAACAAATCAGTTATCAGGTATATATCTATCTGTGCTATAAGAACTTGCTTTATACAAAATTTCAGGATTCTGGGTCAACGGGAAGTACGCTATGAATTTTGATTTCCTCGAGAGTGTCGAAATAAACATTTTTTGAGACATAAACGGCCGTACCTTTTTTTTTGTTAACTCATAAGTTTAATTTTTTTTACAGCTTCAAGGGCCCGCAAATCTGAGTGTATGGTTTTAATTTCAACTCGATACCTCCACGCATTCCCGAGATAAAGGATCTTGGCATACAACAAAGTGATCCTATAAAGGTCCTATTTTTTTTCCTTTTGAGGTACGGAACCCTAAATAAATAAAAAAAAATATGATAAAAAAAATACAATCAAATTGAGAACCTCCTCCTTTTTTGAGGAAAAACCAGTCAGTTAAAACCGTTCCTATCGACATCTAATTTGATGTTCATTACTTAGTAATACGTAATAGTTAGGTAGCATCTAATAATGGGATATTAAGGAAAGTGCGCTGACCGCTATAATATTATGTTGTCGTTATAACAAAGCAACTAAGTGACAACCCTTAGTTCAATGATTATCCATTTTGTGCTATTTCGGTCCATCAATAGCTCATTAACCTTAATAACGCTTATAGTACCCGGAATTTATACAATATTATTTTTAGTGTACGTGAAGCCTGAAACACGTGTATATTTTTATGTAAAGAATCTATGTACAACATTTTATCACTGTATCATGAAAAATCACAAAGTTATAAGCTTGTTATGTTACCAGGGCCCTAAGTCTGCTATTACAACAGTTTCAGAATGCTCTATCACTGATTTCATAATTGTTGATTTTGAGTAAGTTTGGTAATCTACTAATAAAATGACGTCATTATGACCTTCCAATGATCAACCACTGACCCTCCATTAAAAGAAGTGGGATAGAATGGTAACCTCGTATATATTTACAAATGAATGTCTTACCTAAGCGGTAATCTGCAAAAATGTTGATAGTTTCTTTGATCAGTTACCTACCATTAAAACGTCATTGTGCAGTCATTGCTTTTAATAAGCTCGATAATGTCATTTTACCACAACTCTATTACGAGACCATTGACCGATCAATGATCGATCATTATGAATTAGCAGATTAGGAACTTTTAGCAAAATGACAATTGGATCGTGTTGGAATTACAAATTTGTAAAAATAGCAGACTTGGGCCCCTCCTGGTTATGTGTACAAATACATGTTCACCGGGCCATCCGGCCGACCGAGGCGTAGTTTTACTCCCGCACCCAGATGTGTGTTGGCATCTAATGCCCGCTATGACCTGCCGTGATTTGTGTTGTATTTAGTGTCGGTAGTGTCCGACTTGTGACTTTTAAAAATAAATTTTTGGGGAGAAAATATAACAAGGTGTAAAAATTATTGTAATAGATTCAGTTACTGATTCTGAACAAACTACTCGTATATTCAGGTTTCATTTTATACTAAAGATAATGTTGTATAATACTATTTCACAACTTTCACACAATGTCATCTAGTCCAAAACTAAGAAAAACCTATGCTATGAGTACCTACTAGACAACTGATTAACATACTTATACACCGCTAAATTTTGATCGTTTTAATCCCGTGGAGGGTCGATCCGGTACATGAAACACTATCGATTTGTAAAGATAAAATTAAAGCGAGTCTAATGACCTGTAGGTAGTTTGTACGCAACGCCGACTACTACCTATAGGTTAAAATTTAACGGTGTATAGATTTTTTTACGGTGGGAAATATCCCAATAACTTCTCTCGCTCTTGTCTTGCTTTGCCTTGTGATCCAGGGCCCTAGGTTTGCCTTTCAAAAGCGAACCCGTGACCTCAATAGGCTTCGAGCCTGTTGAACCATACATAATAAATTAGACAAATAACATTGCGGTCATTACACAAACATTTGTCTTGAGTGGAAATCGAAAGCCATGGCCTCCGGCAAAGTAGCCAAGGTAACCAATCGATCAACAGGTCAGAATATATGTGTACCTACATGCCTATTTATGTGGAAATTAGTGTACAAGAAATGCAACCATGTCAGAAACTATACTCCCAATAGTCAGAGTCGGCAAAACCTTAAAAGCTATAGATTGGCCTCCGAAAGGCAAACCCGGGGTCTTATAGAGCAAGGTAAAGTAGCAACATAAATGATTAATGAAATTTATTTTGCAAGTAGGTTTTAAAAAACACTTTTAAACGTCAATTTTTTTCATCAGTTTAAACTAGATGAGGCCCGTGTTTCCTAACTGACTGCCCTGAGAAGAAACACCGAAAAAAACTCAGGGGTAACATAGATGTGGTCTTAGCCAGAACTATAACCTAATAAAGCCCATTTCAATCAATTAGCTGAGATTCAGAAGTAAGATCAATATATGATATTTTCATTATTATTACTATTATTATATCTAGCCAATACTGTCCCACTGCTGGGAAAAGGCCTCCCTCCACTCGTTCCAATGTTTCCGGTTTTGAGCCACCTCTTTCCAATTCCCAAGGAAGACACCCAAGTCGTCCCGCCATCTCCTTCTTGGTCTGCCGCGGCCAATATTTTATATGATATTTTCATACGACTCAAAATAGATATAGTAATCAAAAGATTGCCTCAATCCGAGCGAATGCTATAGTTATTTGCTACCGGCTCAGCCATCCTGAGTCTGCAACCTAATAATAGAATATATTGATATCGAAACTGATACGAGTATTTCTGGTAGCCAATCACGAAAAGGTGTATTTTAGGGAGCATCACAAATATTTAAACTCACATGCACTTGATACTCTGAGCTATAAACACCTATCTATAGGACATACAAATATTTGTCCCGTGCCCTAATCTAACTTAACCCACGACACGCCGCACGGCAACCGATCAACCAATGCGCCAACTGTGCAAATAATACTGAAATAAATACTTGGAGTGTGGGACTACTTGGTAAACAAATCATAACACGGTACAAATACTCAGTGAGAAGGTCCCTCGAAATGAGACGATTCAGGAAGCAGGATTAGCAAGGAACGTTTGCCTTTTTTAAAAGGCACGCGTGAAACACTACGTACCGTCGACGACTTGAAGTTCGATCCGCAAACCCACGTTTACGGAGGCTGGAAATCCGGGTCGAGAACCCGCTGGCTGGCGCGTGAGGAAGTCCGTTCCTGTACCCGTGCGGCCACCGGCTCCACTGCTGCTTCGCAGATGGAGGCCACCGTCTATCATGCGTCCTCACTCCAGACCATGCCCCGACGCGAGAGGTCGATGCCATTGACTGCTCCTACGAGGACACGATCGACGGTGATCCGCCCAAGCGGGGCACACCTCCAACGTATGCTCCACCGTGTCCCGGGCGGTCCACACAATGGTGACACACGGGCGTTTTTTCTATACGAATCCAGTATATTTTAACTCGCAACGAAATATTTTTGTTGGTTTACGCGGTTACATCACAGAACGCTACGCCGTAGCAGTTCGTAGTATCCGTAGTAGCCCGTAGCATAATTATGTAGGTCGGTTACGTAGCGAGTTTGCGGTAGTCTCATCATACTATTTGCGTTCACATAAAACATTGACTTTCTGAAGCTCCTCGGTAACGGGCAGGTTAATAAGTTTGAAAAAATATACGTTTATTATAGATTCATGGCCAACATTATGAACTATTGATTTATTCGTACGATTAATACTTTTGTCGAGAAAAAATATTAACTTCAACAATTCACTTTCTGAAGTCTTCTTAATCGATTATAATTTAGATGTTTCCGGGGCTAGAGCGAACAGGTTCTTTATAAACATGTGCGCTTCGCCATCAACGGTCACATTACTACGTAACATCAGGTGGGATCGCAGTCAAGCCGTAGTTTATATTAGGGTGATAATTTTTAGGACAGTCGAACAAAAAAGGTGCGTAGGAGCAGAGGCAAAAATCCTCTTCTTTATAAATACCAGAGCCACCTACGTTCAACAATTGTACTAAATGAGCCGATGTGGTATCTAGATCCACATCGAGAACTGGGGCAAGGCTAACACGCAACTCGCGTTTATACCCGCACGCCAGAGTCAGCCGCAGGAACGTGAACAGAATCACATGATCACTTTCGCAAAATATGACGAGCAAATAGAGATGAACGATGAACTACGGAGGACTTGTCCGACTAGTTGGTGCTTAAATATACCTACTAGTGAACTATAAATGAGACCGACTGATATTTATCTAGGTACTAGTCGGCCCATCATGTTTTATTATATTTATTAGTTTGTTAACTTTAAAGTTTTGATGATTAATTGATCTGGTGCAAACTGTAAATATGGTAGCATATATTTAAATGAAATCAATAAGTGGTTTCGAAGTAGGTACGCTCTGTAGACTTTGAAAATTATTACTATATACCTACTAGTTTTTCCCGCAGCTTAGCCTGCGTATATAAAAAATACAGCCTATGTCACTCAAGAATACCATCGGGTGGGATCGCAGTCAAGCACTAGTTTATATCAATTAAAAAAAAAGAATACAGATTTTTTTTATTGGAGAACAAATTTTAGCAATCGGACCAGTATTTGCAGATATTATTACCTCCTACAAACAAAAAAAAAAAACATTATTAGTGTAAATGTAAAACGGTCAAAAAGTATGTTTTACTCTTATCCTGCTTAAAACATTATTGTCGACTGTACTACACTACTGTTCCAACTCTACTGGATGCTTAAATTCCAGAATAAAATGTAATTTTAATACAGACTGATGAAATTGTCATTACTACCGAAGTTAAAGCATCCGGTATTTTATAAAAGCCCCTTGTATTTTCGAGATTGCATTCAGCAATAAACCGGTGTTTCGATAAACGATCCATATTGGTTTTCAGTATTTTCAGTCTATATTTATTTTAAATGGAAAGTTTTTGTTTAAACCTGCTTTTTACCTCAATATACAATTATTGAGGTAAAAAGAACATCAGGAAAGTCTATTGATATTTTTATAACGTTTTGTAGAAACCTTGGACCAACAAACATTGCCGTCTCTTACCCCATCTTGTTATGTACCGATTTAATTCATTAAACCCCAAGCGAACGCCGGCGTTCGCGCACCTATTGTCTTTCTATTGTGTCTGTGATTTCCACGATTGAAAGGAAAGCAAGGTTTGGTATTCGTTTGTGGAGTTTACATTGGTATCTACATATCAGTTTTGCACTGATTGCTTTCTAAGGGCACCTTCAAATTACTTAGTCGCAAAGTACCGAGTGACCTCAGCGCGGCTGCAGCGGTGACGACGTGCAGCTTTGTTATTCCATGTAAATAACAAAGTGCAAGTGCAGCGCGACTGCAGCGCGGGTTTAGCGCAACAGTCGCGTGGCACTTTGCTGCTAATTTGAAGGCGCCCTAATATATTTATTTTTAGCTTCTAAATATACTATTATTTTTGGTCTCATTAATTATATCCATATGTAGGTATATATAAAAATTAATAGCTGTTCGTTAGTCTCACTAAAACTCGAGAACAGCTGGACCAATTTGGCTATTGTTGGTTCTGGTAATGCCAATAGATGACATCCTTTGAGGCTCTATCTCTATGGCAGTTCGATGTTTGCCAGGTCAACTAGTTCAACAATAAATTATTATTATAATACAGTGAAAAGAAAGTAAGAATCATGTCCGGAAATACTCATGAAAAATACATGAAGGTACTTACAAAGGAGGGAAAATATTCGTTCCGTGAAATTTTTCCATTCAACCCCATTTTTACCCAACTACAGTGAAGCCGAAAGGGAGAGTAATGGTTTTAGGAGTCTCGGTTTTTATACGTATGTACACCATGTAACTAGAACAATGAACAGTGAACAGTCTTATAAATCTCAATCAGAAAATTAAGTTACAATCATAACATATAATTCAAGCACTGAAATTTTACTTAAATATACTTAGGTAGTGTTTTTTGAGAAATTAATACTAAATGATAATTGTAGAAACATAATGTAAGAATCGACGCACTACATTGGTAGGGCATCGGTATTGATATTTTATATTTGACCGGCCTGTTGGTCAAGTGGTTATTGGCCCTGACTGCTATGCCGGAGGTCGTGGGTTCGATTCCCACCCAGGACAAATTTATGTTTATATTGATAAGCTTGTTCTGTGTCTGGGTGTAATTTATCTATAATATGTATGTATTTAGAAACATATAAGCATGTTTATCAGTTGTCTAGTACTCATAACACAAGCTCTGCTTAGCTTGGGGCAAGACGGCGGCGGTGTGGTGGAATATTATTATTATTATTTATCTTCTATACATATTCTTGATATTTTTAAATATTTCTTAAAAAATATTACCATTTAAAAATATAAAAGACAGTTGTCCACCGATGTCGAGAGCAGGGTCCAACCTGCCGGTGGTTTGTGCTCCAGCGACAGGAACTTCCTGACAATGCGAACCGTATCAAGAAGTATTGCTTTCTGTATCAGTCCTTTGATCTAACCGAGCAACGACAGCTTCGACAGATGGTCGCTTCAAAATGGAGCTTGAAGCGGCGTTTTATTGAAGCCCATGTGCCGGACAGTTAGGATTTATTTCCGCTTTTGTTCCTTTGTGTTGCGTTGTATGAAGTTTTAATTAATAAATGTGTTAGTTACTTAGTCACAATCAAACGAACGGATTTCGTTGAAAAGCTCACGGGTAGATCATGTTATGATGAATGATATTTATTTTGAAAATAGGTTTTTAAAACACTTTTACAAGTTAATTTTTGTTTGTCAGTTTAAACTAGACGAGGCTGGTTAAAGTCCATACAGTAAATATGTAGTGGTCAAAATCACATGAGAGTTTAGAGATTAGTCCTCACATTTACAATAAAAAAAGAAAAGATGTAGTTTACAAAATACTTAGTAGAAGTAAATATTTATGTCAAAAATTCATTAAGTATATACCCATATATTTACATTGTAAAGGACTATCTCCGGGACGAAAAGGCTTGGGATAGACCTGCATCTTGGAAGAGGCCTATGTCCAACAGTGGACAAGTATTTTTGTGTATTCGACAAGGTTTGTATACTGGGTACTATAAATATCAATATATACGAATATTAGGTCAATTAAGAAAGGTGGTGCTCTTAAATTTTCCTCTTGAAGACTTTTAGAGAAGGGTTGTCGCGAAGAGTGTAGGAGAAAGTTCAGGAGACGCACTACATTTACAAATGAGGAACTATAGGTAGTGGTGGTTGCAAGTAAGTATAACAAAAAAAAAATCAAAAGCCATAATTTCAAATAGACCATTTGCACACACTTTTGAATAGTTAAACATCAGGCAGTCCAAAAAAAAAATGTAAAGCTAAAAACATTACGGTTTGTGCTACATTAAAATATTTAAACCGAAGTATGAACGGATTTCCTCGACCCACACCCACCTTATGGGTGGTCTTCAATACTGCGTCTTCTGATACGCGGCCACCACTCCAAAACCTTTCAGCCTGTTCTGCGAGAAATAAGCTCTGCTCACTACCCCTTAAGCTTAGCGATTCTTCCAGCTATGACGGAAAATCCGGTGTAAATTGAATGATAAAAATCTGAAACTCTAAAGTGAAAACGGATTAAAAGTAAGTTCGTATTGTTGATATTTGTTTTCTTTGTGGGTAAAGATTGAACGGGTCGTGAAGCAATCCGCTTTTTCCACTTTATTGGAAAATAAAAGTATACTCAGACGAGTGCGCGACGGCTCGCGGCTGACGGGAACTGGTCGGTGCTGTAAGCTGTATTGCACCTATTTTCTTTTTTACAGTTTATCGTACAAACAAAAACTAAAAGTGCAAAAAGTTAATCAGATTACTGTAACACGTTTAACATAGCATTCGATAAAGGAATTCTTCCTGATTTTCTCTCTAAGCCAATTAAGTCACGCCAATAGCTCTTTTTAGGGTTCCGTAGCCAAATGGCAAAAAACGGAACCCTTATAGATTCGTCATGTCTGTCTGTCTGTCTGTCTGTCTGTCTGTCTGTCTGTCTGTCTGTCTGTCTGTCTGTCTGTCTGTCCGTCCGTCCGTATGTCACAGCCACTTTTTTCCGAAACTATAAGAGCTATACTGTTGAAACTTTGTAAGTAGATGTATTCTGTGAACCGCATTAAGATTTTCACACAAAAATAGAAAAAATGCAATAAATTTTGGGGGTCCCCATACATAGAACTGAAACTCAAAAAATTTTTTTTCGTCAAACCCATGCGTGTGGGGTATCTATGAATAGGTCTTCAGAAATGATACTGAGGTTTCTAATATCATTTTTTTCTAAACTGAATAGTTTGCGCGAGAGACACTTCCAAAGTGGTAAAATGTGTGTCCCCCCCCCCTCTAACTTCTAAGATAAGAGAATGATAAAACTAAAAAAAATATATGATGTACATTACTATAAAAACTACCAACTAAAATTGGTTTGAACGAAATCTAGTAAGTAGTTTTTTTTTAATGCGTCATAAATCGAAAAAAATAGACTATTATTAAAACATCGATCAAAGTTACAACACATAACAAGAACTTTTATATTATGTTACTTGCTGCTACGGAACCCTTCATGGGCGAGTCCGACTCGAACTTGGCCGGTTTTTTGTAAAACTTTGCTAACAAATTTAGAATAACTTCCTCTTTACTGCTAGTCTACTAGAAACTTTGTAAACTTGTTTCCTAGTCAAAAGGCCCTTGTTCATTTTATAGAACAGTAAGTTATTTTAATTGCGTGTCGAGAAAAACTGTTATGTTAATCTTGAGATTTGTTTTAACTTGGAAATGCTTATTTAATCTTAACTTTCATTGTTCGTAATCATCAAAGGCTGCTTAGAACATGCGGACAATGAGCAATCCGTAGCTCGTTGTTCAATAAGAACCAAGCCGACAAAGCGTGGCTGCCGGTAACACTGATGGGGCTCGCTAGTACGGATACCAGGATTCCTAGATGGTTGAAAAGAGTGAGTTATAGTCGATAAAAGTTGGACACTTCTCATTCTATCGATAGTCATTTAATGTTTTTATACTGAAAAATAAAAAGTTACAGTAGCTAGTATTAAAACAATTTTTTATTTTAATCTTTGTGAAGTCTCGAATATTTTTCTTTCCAATTTTTCGGGAATTGTAGTTTGCACGGAACCCTCAGTGCGCGAGTCCAACTCGCACTTGCCCAGTTTTTTTTAAATTACTGTGATTATCGGTTGAGTTACGAACTCATACGACGAAAGTGCGTTCGTAAATGTAAATGTCGATGTGGTACCGAATCCAGAGCGCGGGCAGTACCTACAATAAGGTCAAAACAAATGAACAAATGAGGGTCCGTTCTTATCTGCAGTAGGTAAGTACCCGCAAAATCCCCTCATTGTTGACCCGTCCGTGAAAAAAATAGCCATAAACTCCAGTTTTTTATCTATAATAAGTAAAACAAACCGACAAGCCATTGATATACAAAAAACCCCAGCAAACGAAGTTTTTACGTCAATTTAATTCCGGTTTTTAATCCGTCGCAATGCGCTTTTGCTGCGGTCAAAGTAACCCCAACATATATAAGTACGTAACGTGTTATTAAGTTATTCATTTCAAAAGTGCCTGCATTCATTTTCTCTTTGAACAAAGTAATAGCATTATCTTGTTTGTTTTTATGGCTTTAGTACTATTATCGGCTTACAAGTAGCCTTTGACTGCGTGCGTTATTTTCTCGTGTAATGATAATAGTCGTCGTATTGGTAAATTGAAAGAAAGAAAATTGCGACATTCATTATTATTTCAACTGTTAAAAAGACATCCACTGTTGGATTTGTCCCGAATTTCACCATAACGCGAATGGATGCGCCCATCGGATTCCTCCGGTCCTCGCCAGGTCATCGGTCCAGCTTATAGGAAGCCTTCCAACGCTACGTCTTCCGATACATGGATGCACTCCAGAACCTATTGTACCCATCGACCATCTGTTCTGCAGATAATGCGTTCTGCCCACTGCCACTTAAGTTTGAAGATTCTTCAGTCTTCGTCAGTAACCTTGGTTCTCCTGCTGATATCTTTAAATGATATTTATTATGTGTGTAATAAATGACGTTAAAGTGTTTTTTTAGCCTAAATGTTAAAAAAAACACATTTACACGTCATTTTTTTAAATTTATATTATATTTACTTATATTTTTTCTTATATTAAAATATATTTTATATTGTATAGCTCCATCCCTTTTTCTTTTTAAGACGACATGATAAAGCTTCTGTAGGTAGACATAATGTTAGTGGCTTAACTTTCTTTATACATTAATGTGCATCATCACTATTCTTGTTTCCTAGTCAATATTTAATAAGTCGAACTCCCTCCGGAGTCGAGCCACTAACGAGGAAGAAAATACAGCCCTCTTTTCCGATACACTACCGCGAGTAAATAAGATAAGTGAATTCAATTTTAACGCCTTTTAATGTATTTACAAAATGTTCGAGATAAAGTGAACTTGATAGGATTAATCAGTCTTATATGTACGTTACTGAATTTAGAAGCCACCTGCTAACAGTTCCTAATATTCGCTAATTTAATCGGTACTTTAATCGATCTCGTTTGGTTCAAACCCCAAGCGAACGCCGGCGTTCGCGCATCTATTGTCTTACTATTGTGTCTGAAATTGACGGTATCTGAAAGGAGTAAGATTATTTTATTCTTATTCTAGTGTGGGTAGGAGATGGCTCTAGAAAACCTGTAAAGCTCTGTCTCTTACACTTGAATCAGAATAAAAACAATCTTACTTTTAACGTCATGGTAACCCATGAATACTGTGGAATTGTGGTCCTTGTTTGAAACAAATGTTGGTTTATAAAAGGCAATTTATTGAATGCTAGCTTTTGCCCGCGGCTTCACCCGCATACCTACATAAAATAATGGTCTATGTCACTCAGGAATAATACTTTCTGTCGGTGAAAAATTTTAGCAACCAGACTAGTACTTACATCCAGAGATTACCTCCTACAGACCAAAAACAAATTACCTGTTTATAATATTATATAAATAATAATAATAGTATAGACTAGCGGATAAACGATGTATGCCCTTTTTAAGGTGTTAAATCATCTAATGACTTCACCCGCTCTAGGACGAAGTGAGTGTATCAAACTTTTGCTGCCTAAAACTACACCTTGTTATTTTATTTTTTTGTTAAGTATCGCAGCATATGCTGAGATAGGAACCTTTTTGGCCTCGCACAGGTCTATTACTTTTCTCATCATCATCATTTCAGCCGATAAGCATCCACTGTTGGACATAGGCCTCTCCCAAACGTCGCCACAACCAACGTTCCTGTGCGTCTTGCATCCATCGGTTTCCCGCAACCTTCACCAGGTCATCAGTCCAACTTGTAGTAGACCTTCCAACGCTGCGTCTTCCGGTACGCTGTCGCTACTCCAGAACCTTTCGCCCCAACGGCCATCTGTTCTGCGAGCAATATGCCCCACCCATTGCCACTTAAGTTTAGCAATTCTCCGTGCTACGTCGGCAACCTTAGTTCTCCTGCGGATATCTTCATTTTTTATTCGATCACGCAAGGAAACCCCGAGCATAACCCTTTCCATTGCTCTTTGGGTGACTTTAAGTCTTCTGATGAGGCCCATTGTGAGCGATCACGTTTCCGAACCGAATGGTTTCCGCACTGGTCATAGACTTTCGTCTTGAGACACTGTGGTATGTTGAACGAGAAGATACCGTGTAGCTTTTCATTATTTTTCACTTTTATTAATTTATTTTTTAAGTTTTTTTGTTGTTGTTATAGTTTTATTTATGTACACTTATTATAATAAAGAGGTAAAGTTTGTTTTTATGTTTTTTGTTCGTAGGAGGTAATTTCTGAAAGTACTGGTCCTATTGCAAAAATTTTAGCAGCGATAGAAAGCCGCTTTATTCCTGCGTGAAATAGCCTATATCATAATATACAGCCTGTGGCCGAAACCGCGGGCAAAAGCTAGTAGTACATAAGCGCATATTTTTAATGCATAATGTTTTATAATCTAAAACGATCTTCATGTTATTGCCTTTCTAACTAAACCGGTTTCCTTCACCTCAGGACAGGACAGGATTAGATTTTGTTTTTGTGTTTAATTTAACTTTTAATAAGTAAAAATCTCGTATCACAGTGTTTGTTGCTGAACTCCTCCGAAAGGGCTTGACCAATTTTTATGATTTTTTTGTGTAAATATATTAGGTTTGTAAATAGGTCGTAGGCAGTAGGTAAAAAGTAGAACTTTATAAGGACTTTCTAAGAAAATCATTTTGAACTTCATGGAATGAACAGTTTTTGTACAAAAAAGACAAAAAGTTCTACAAAATAATTTCTGGACTAAGTTTGTAGTGTAATCGTATATGCAAGCATTTTTTTAACCTCATAAGTGGGTACACTTATTGTGACGGACGGGAAAATACGGAACTCTACACTGAGCGTGGCCCGACACGCTCTTGGCAGGTTTTTTTTTAATAATTTTTTGGTCGACTAGGCCGAATGTTTGCTGGAACAGCTAGTAGTTAAATAAAATTAAACAAACAGGTATTTCGTTTTGTTAATTAATTTTGCTTCATTTACGTCTTAACCTTTTTTGGACCAAATGTTGACTATAAGAATGCTTTTTTATTTAAGAGAATTTACACTTGTTTGCCATTGCTTTATATAGGTACAGTAATGGCTAACAAGTGGACATTCTTACTGTACATAAAGTTAAATAAATAAATGTATAAGGTATTTATTAAACCAGACAGATATGAGATCTAAGATTAGTCATACAGGCTACATTATTACTGAATAAACTAGCCTGTAATAAATAATATTACAGACAGACAAAGACATACAGACTAGTAGAGCGCGTACCAATCACTGCACGAATGCACGACGGAGGCGGCCATCACAGAGGAGCGGCGTGACGTGAAGCTTGATGCAGTGAAGAATTTTGCCATTCTAGCTATCTATTTGAGCCATAAACAACTTCAAAGGGAGCTACGACAGAGGCCGTATGCAAAATAGTGTACAGATAATATTCACGTGTTTTATCAAAGGATTCTTTAAGGTCGTTTCTCACATTTTAGCACGTGCCTGCCTTTGTCCAAGGGCAGGATAAAAATATTGTTCCCTCCAATTCAGACGAGGTCTGCGCCGGCTGCCTTTGACAAGTAGAGACCAAAGTCGCGCGTCGACTAAAATCAAAATTATATAACATTATTTTCTTACTAAGTTATCTGTGCGGAAAATTATAATTAAAATTGCTATTGTGTTTGGTTTTGTAATTAAAAACAAATATAAAAAAAAACTTTAAAAAAATATCTTTTTAAAGTTTTATTTTGTTTTTAAAGTAACGGGTATCGACATATCAACGCACGTTAAAATTTTGCCTGATACGTATCTACCAAAACATATTCATACAGATAACCGTCTGTACAAAATGTTCTAAATAAGATTAATTATTAAAAGCTTTTAAAGGCAGCTGATGTCATACCAAGCGAATGATTACGCAATCAATATCAATTTGTATGGATTGGTAACAATGGCAATACGAGTACGAATGACATTCATAATCCGTGTACATATTCACGTTAAAAAGAATCCTTTACAGTGATAATTTCATCAAATTTTTTTCGCCAGCAAAAAAAAAGTGAATTGCGAATCGTCGATTTGCTTTTAAGGTTTTACGAGCGGGAAGCGACGCGAACACGCTGCGCGCCGTCGACTTTCCGTCGCCACGTCAGGCAATAAACACCCACACAGGCCCCTACCAGTCTTTACGTACCCTATAGGGTATACGTATGTTTACCGGATTCTAGGAACGAATAATACGGGAACACCGACACAAGCTCCCCTGACCGATACGAGGCACTACGCCAACAGCTAATAGCCCAAATTCGGCACCCCTTTGTGTATTTGAATCAGCTACTTAGTAAATATTCCAAATATTTCGGCCATCGCATCGTCAGGCTTTAAAATATACATAGCTTACATATTTATTAGAGGATACCGACCATTGAATGTGATAATCAATTGTGGTTTATTGTTGCTGAATTGTGAAATACGAGTATGAATTCATTTTAATTTGAATAAAGAACTAATAAGGATAAAACTAGATAAAATTATGATACATTTATCATTGATAATTTGAATGTTTGTAAAATCTCTTACCTACAACAAGTACCTGCCGGGTAGATAATGTATTTATGTGAGTTAGTTTTGATATGCAAAAAAGAATAATTCTCCCATTTGATAAAACAAAGCAGTAATGGCGTGAATTTTCATAAATAAAAATGTGCTTTCACAAACATTTGTAAACTGCTAGAAACAAGAGGTTGGGAGGTAGGAGGGCGAACGCTTAATATATATCATCTGCAGACGACGACATACAATGGATAACTTACGACGACAAGATCCCTCACTTGATATTAGATACATGTACCGCCAATACAATAGAAAATGGTTTTCAGAACGTACTACGATGTGAAAACCATTTTCTATTGTATTGGCTATGATATAAAAAATATATGAATTCTCCTAAAACATAAATTCAAACAGAAATTACCAAAAGACAACGAATCGATTAAGAACCCAGCAAACAAAAATATTAACCAAAATAACGGAAGAACAAAAGGAGCCCAAACAATAAACCACTCCATCATTATCTCGGCCATCAACTGATCGAAAGGGGTAGCCCAGTGGTAAAAATAGTCAATAAATCTTACTTTATCTATCTCTAAACTTTAATAAAATTATAGAGGTCAACATGAACATCGGATCTTCTCGTAGAATACGATAGGGATGTCAAACATGAAAAAAAAATAAGAGAGCGTTTCTACTGACGCGAAGCTATGCGGAGTGGAGGGAAACGGTCCGTGAATCGGTCTATCACAGTGCGAGAAATCTCCATTCTTCATCAATAGAAAAAGAGTAAGTGGAGCAGAGTGGAACTAAGCTTAATTCGGACGGCGAGCTACCGATTGCTACCAAGTGTTTATTGAAGCGCAATGGGTGAGGTGGATTTTTAAGCTACATTCCTATTTGTGCTCCTCTTTTGATTCCCGACTCTGCTTTGTTCGACTCGAGGCCGCGTGTTCATTTGTTTTATTTGAAAGCTTTTTTTTTTGTTTTGTAGGTGGGAAAATCTAGTATGAGATAATAAAAAGATAGTGTCGACTTTTTACTGATTAAAAGCCCATTCCTGTTCCTTCGTTGCTTTTCGTACTGGGGAGAATTTTATTTTCAGTAGCACACCCATAGCCCCAGGAGGCTTCGGCCCTGCTATGCCCCTACGGTTTTGCTGAAATCTCTTTAAGAGACGCATGGAACACTACACGCTGTCGATAATTTGAGCTCGGTCCGGACGGTTACCGGACGGCCGGACGGCTAGACGGATAGACGGGGCAGACTCTTTTAAAACAATACATCGTAAACTCGAAACACAAAGGCGTTTCCAAGGAAAATCCCCTCTGAGGGCTTAACCAAGTTGATAATCTACAATCGTTAACACTAGTAGAAAACTTCTTTATGGGAATTAACACGACCAATTCCCATGTTGTTTTAGGAACGTTTGCATTTGCAATACATTCGCAATTCGTACACATTTTGTTAATGTTAGGACCTGGCATTTTTATTAATCGTTCGTTGCCCCGCACGAAAAAGTAATGAAGAATATGACAGAGAGACATTAGGTTGTCAAAAAAAAAAAAAACTCTAAAATCGTGCGAAGGTTGCCCGTAGGATAGAGGGACTACTTGGTAAATAAACTATATCTGAAGAATGAAGCGACGAATATATAATTATGAAATAAGCGTTTTGTCGTACCTCTTTGATCTGAAATATCTCCTCTTTGGTCAAAAATTCCGAATTAAAAATTATAAATTAATTTATGTGGTACATTTGAGTTTTGGAAACAGACATTCATTTGTTTTTTTCCTCATAACTTTTTTCTTTGGCGTCGCTTATTACCGCACAGTGGAAAACATGAAATATCGGTATATTTACGAGTACGAGTTCCACCGTGGCACCAGTGCTGCAGAAACCGCTCGAAGGATTAATGATGTGTACGGCGCTAATGTCGCAATTTCTTTTGCACGGTACGTTTTTGGTTTCAACTTTTTCGTTCTGGAAATTTTGACCATCAGAACCAACCCTATGGACGGCCGGAGACCAAAGTGGAAATGAAGAATTAAAGGCTATTGTGGACGCGGATCCACCACAAAGAACTTCAGAGATAGCTGCAGGCTTCGGGGTAAGTGATAAAACTGTATTAATCCACTTGAAGCAAACCGGGAAAGTAAAAAAACTTAAACGATTCGTACCTCATGAATTGAGTGAATCGAACTTGCAAACACGCGTCGACTGCTATGTTACTTAGCTCAACCAACACAATAATAAATGGATTTTAAATGGAATCATCACTTGTGATGAAAAGTGGATACTGTACGATAACCGGAAGCGCTCCTCGCAATGGCTGAACCTTGGAGACCCAGCCAAATTCTACCTTAAACAAAAATTGAATCAGAAAAAGTTACTTGTGAGTGTTTGGTAGACAAGCGCCGGTGTCGTTCACTACAGCTTTCTAAAATCTGACCGAACGATTACCGCAGATATCTATAGATACCAACCGCGATTGTTCAATCATTCTAGGCCACTGCTGCTTCACGACAACGCAAGACCACATACTGCACAACAAACAACCACTAAGTTAGATGAGCTACAATTGGAATGTCTGCGATATCCACCGTACTCCCAGGATCTTGCTCCAACAAATTACCATTTTTTCCGGAATATGGACAACTTTTTACAAGCAAAAAAATTCAACACCGACACGGCAGTCCAAATCGCCTTCAAAGAATTTATTGATTCTCGCCCCCATGGTTCTTTTAGTAAAGAGATCAATAAACTATCTATGAGATGGCAAAAGTGCATAGATAACAACGGTGCATACTTTGATTAATTAAACATACATTACAAAAAAAAAAAATACTATATATTCCTCCCGTACAAAACGCCAATTTTCTAATATCTTTTAATTATTGATAGGCTCGCGTTTGAACACCATCCGACTTGATGGTAAGCGGTGATGTGGTCGACGATGGAGCAAAGTATTCCAGAAGCAATGCATTCATCACTCTTTACCTAAAACTAGGAGTCTTTTCAAGAGTTAAGTTACTTATGTATCTACGTGTTGGTTAGTAATCAGGAAACACAGGCAGGGAATTCATTCCAATTCAATTCAATATACCCAAGTATTCCTAAAACATTTTGTACGGATGGGTAGGATTTCAACCAAGTAGGTTCGCGGTGCGCGGTGGTGGAACGCCGTATATCGAGTAGTTGGATGCTGTGCACAGATGATGTGTGTCTGTACTCGTATAATAAACAATACACGAGTACCTACATAAAATGAGTACCGTAACTAGACAAAGAATAATCATACATCCTTTGTATGATTCATCAACTGGTCTTTCAATTGAATGGAAAATATACGCTTTGTTTTTGTTCTTTTTTTGTGTTTTGAAATAAAATACGACTATATTACACTTCATCATCATCATCATTTCAGCTGAAGGACGCCTACTGTTGGACATAGGCCTCCCCCAAGTATCGCCATAGCGAACGGCCCTGTGCGTCTCGCATCCGCGATTCCCACCAGGTCATCAGTCCGCTTTGTGGGCGACCTTCTGCTACGCTGCGGTGCGCGGTCGCCTCTCTAGAACATTTCGGCCCCATTGACCACTCGTTCTACGAGCAATGTGCCCTGCCCACTGCCACTTAAGTTTGGCGATTCTACGGGCTATATCGTTGACCTTGTTCTCCTGCGGATATTCTCTTTCCTGTTGCGATCACGCAAGGAAATTCCGAGCATAGCATAGTTCTGATGAGGCCCATTATAAGCGACCACGTTTCCGTGCCATAATTATGTCTTAACTGGCAACACGTACGGGTCATAGACTGCCGTCTTGACATACTGTGGTATGTTGGAAAAGAAAATACCGCGTAGCTTCCCGAACGCTGACCAGCTGAGTCGAATTCGACGAATGACCTCTTTCTCAAAGTTACACCTACCCGGCTGGATTATCTGGATTACACCTACACACAACTGGATTTTTTTTTATTTCTTTACTTGGTTTCGCCCGTTGCGATGCAAGAATTGACAGAATTTCGAAGGTTTCCCAATTGTCTGCGAAACGTTCGTAGTGTTTTTCATTCATAAGAACCGTTTCCTGACGATAGCATACACAACAAAAAAGAGTTAGCGAAATTCGCCCAGGCGTTTTCGCGTGATGACGTGACCAAGAGAAGTAGGGATTCATTTTTATATTTATTAATATAAGAAGGTAGGTACTCTAACGTAAATATTTTGTGAGCTATTTCTGAGAACTAGTCAGAGAGACTAACAAGACAGCAGTTACTTATCTGTAATTTCCGATACGGCACAATCTTAGGGCGTCGTCCCATAAAACTCGGCAATATTTCACGCTCGATTTAAGGTCTGGAAGCTTGACAGTACGCGGCTGTCGACTCGGCGGAGCGACCAGCGACCTTGACCTGCCAGATTTGGGGCGCGCCTAACATTCACAAATATAACAATCTTACACCACAAAAACATTGTCAACGTGAAAAATATGTTAGACGCTTTTTGAAGGTATAATAATAGTTTATTTATTTACTTATTTTACATAAAACTTACTTTAAATAATATGATCTGTTGGTAAAGACTGGATCTTGCGTCACAGGGTATCATAGGATGTATGTAACACTTTAGGGTAAACCAAGTATTCGTGCCCCAATCGGTAATAAAGTGTCCCACTTGCAAAACTACGACTCGTATTTAAAATTCGGTGCTTAATTTTGAGGAAATCTGGTAAGAAGTAAGTGTACCGGCTCTGTAATCTACACACCTGACACCGCAAACTTGAGTTGCATAGCTCATGTAATTATAAACACGTCTCTTAGATTTGCATGTGGCCAACTGGGGCACATACATATGATTCCGCACTAGGGTACCCCGTGTGGGATCTAGTCTCTTTCGACAGATAATTATTATTTAAATAAATCTAGATAAAAATGCTACAAGTATTTCAACGGTTAATTCAGTTAAGGAAAGGCCAAAGGTAACTAAACATATCATGCACGAGAATAATATGATGAAAATGTTAAGTGTGTACCTACAATGTTAATGAATATTTTATAATTTAATAGATATTTGATAAAGGTTCTTCCGTTCCGATATTGTTTTTTTAACGTGCAAAATGTAGAAAGTAATAAACAGTATTCATATTCGATAAACAACTTCAAAACTAACGGAGCCAACGCTAAGGAAAATGCTTGAGATTTTCTTATAGGTTACCATCACAAAAACACGGACGAAGACGGTTATAAAACAACAAACAAGGTGCTCCTCGCAGGCACTTGACTCAAGTCTTCACTTTTTAAGGCCCTAGCTCCCGGGCAGTGTCATAAAACAGACTTCCTGCAGCCTACTCCTCGGTAACGGATAAGTTTAAAAAAATATATGTCTATAATATATTCGTGCACACCATCATCAACATATGGTTTTTTTATACGACTAATACTTTTGCCAAAATTAAAAAAAATAACCACATGAAAATTTTCGCTTGTTTTCCTACTCCTTTCAAACGGCTTTGATCTTTTTTTTATCTAATGTAAACTGGTACTTGACTGCGATCCCACCTGATGGTACGCAGTGATACAATCCCACCTTACCACCCGGTGGGATTGCATCACTAATGCAATCTGCAGAAATGCAATCCCACTGGACGGTACGCAGTGATGCAATCCCACCGGATGGTACGCAGTGATGTAATCGTTGATGGTGAGGCGCACTAGTTTATTAATTCATTTAATCCTCAAGTGAACGCCAGCGTTCGCTCTCTCATGGTCTTTCTATTGTGTCTCTAATTACGATATTCAAAAGGTTAATAATGTTAAATTATCTTTAGAAATACGTTTACACAAAAAATTGTTGATTAAGTGTTTTTTTATAATGTACATAGCTTACGTAAACCAATCAACATTTCGCAAAGAAAAATGGTTTTAAAAGTCAGCAGGGCTCTATACGGGCGTAGGCGGCAGCACGAGTATGTGTGTATTTACCTTCGGCCAGATGTTCAAGGAACTATACGCCTTAACACTACTGTGCAACTGCATGTTTAGCATCAAACGTTACTTCAGTTTTATTACGACCGCCGTTTGAAGGACGAGTTTCCTTAAAACATATATTCTATTTCCGACGGTAACATTCTGAAATGTATGAATGAATGCGAAACAGTGTTTTCATATTACATTCGTGAGTGTTATAGAATACTATAACACTCTTGATGACGATTCTTTATTGATGATCTTGCCATTAACTATTGTAAAAACAAATTAAACCAAAGCGTGCCTCGAAATATTTTGTTGATGATTAGAATCTAGGATTGGTTCTTTTTCACACAACCCCCGAGCATTCGACTGGTGAAATAACTTTTTAGAATCGGTCGAGTAGTTTTAGAGTTTATTAATTATAAACAAAAATAATAAATCTTTCCTGTTTATAATATGGCTACGTCGATCTTACATATATCGTGAAACCTTCCTTAAAAGGGACGAGTCTGTCAAATAGTAGTTTAGTAGTTTTGCCTGAACCACGAAAACATAACCTTAATCTATAACAAAGTCGTGTTAGTGTCACCATTAATAACTTAACAACGGCTGAACCAATTTTAATGACCTTTGGTTTGTTGGATTCGGCTCTGCCCCGTATAGCAGAATAACTATTAAAATGTCGGAAAGATGCACATAAAAAATATCCACATAAAATATAACAGCAACTGTCAAATGTTATATTGGTGTCAATCATTCTAGCATTCACTCAATCATTTCATCATTCGGTCAACCATTCTATCATTCTTTAACTGTTAGGCGGTACGAAGTACGCCCGGCAGTTTGTGGTTTACGTATGGCTTTGATATGATTATAAAATCTATTATTACTGTGTCGGCCTAGGTTTAACCTTCGGCGTGGTTCCTGAAGAGCTTCGATAACAGTATTGACACGTCAAATAATAGAGTCGACGCGACCGGTCGCCATATGGATTATAAGTCCAGGCGGTTACAATACAAGGAGTGCTGGGGCCTTAGCATGAAGTATCAATATGTCAGTCCTGAAAGCGAGAAAGAGGGAAGAAGCTATACGCCCTATATTGCTGCATCCCTCTAACAGTTCTGTTTAGAACGAACGAAAACTCGACATGGCACGAAGAATCGCCAAACTTAAGTAGCAATGGGGCAAGGCACATTGCTCGCAGAACAGATGGCCGTTGGAGCCGAAAGGTTCTGGAATGGCGACCACGTACAGGAAGACATAGCGTTAGAAGGCCTCCTACATGGTGGACCGATGACCTGGTAAGGATGCGGGACGCACAAGACCCACAGGACACTTGGGGGAGGCCTATGCCCAACAGTGGACGAATTTATGATGATAATGAAAAACACGTGGTAAAAGCCTCTTAGTTTGTTTATTTTAGTCTCATCATTGGTCATAGACATGCACTTAGTATACTCATAAGTCACATTCTCAAACTGTTCAAATTCGTCCGTTTTGAAAAAGCTAGAACATTTGAAAATCCAACTCTATGGATTCCTATGATGAATCGAGCACTCGCAGTTCAAAAACTGTTGTTAAGATTTTTTTAATAATTGGAATTAATCAAAGTAGCAGGATATAAGATTAGAACTTAAGTAAACTTCACTCACGCACCATAGGGGCGAGGGGGGAGGGTGTTGTGGAAATAACCAATACAAATACCTACCCTCCAGTTTAACGACTCTTCTGCGCTCAATAAGTTCATTGGTTGATTTCGAGTGACATCGTAAAGTTGGCGGTCTAAGTATATTTTATGGTTGACTAGCTTTTGCCGGCATCTTCGTCTGTGTAATGTCGATTATTGTGGATGTGGAAACAAGATTACTGTATAACAAATTTTATCAAAATCGGCTCAATAGTTGAACCGTGGAAGCCAGCGTAAGAGACAGAGTTAAGCCCACTGAGGCCAGGGGTCTGCTTCTGAAAGGAAGACTTGGCAAGGTAGGTTTTTTAGTCAGTAGAAGTCTGACACTATCTCCCGTTGCGTCCAAGAGCGGGGGATATGTCATTAGACGATTTTTACCGCCCGAAAAAAAAGTAACAGAGTTAATTTCTTATTTATAACTAGCTTTTGCCCGCAGCTTTGCCCGCGTAAATAAAATATAGCATATGTCACTCAGGAATAAAGCAGCTTTCTATTGGTGAAAAATTTTTCGCAATCGGACCAGTACTTCCAGAGATTATCTACCTCCTACAACACGTAATTAAACTTTTCCTCTTTATTATACTAGTGTAGATATCACATACATATATTAGTGTGAATTATAAAGAAGGTGGCAAGTATATCTAAGTTTATATCATTGTCAATGCAATTACCTATTTAAAGGGCTCAAAGGGCCTTAAAGCCTTCTCTTATTACTTACCGAGAACCAGCAATATTTCAGTGTTTAATGAGTGAATTCGTAAAGTTTATTGAGGTCTCAATTTCATTGGAGGACATAATAATGCTATTCCAATAACTACTATTCCTTGCCACCACGAACCGAGCCTGTGTTGTTTCGCATTTAGGTTTTACGTAAATATCTACGCTAGAGGACGCGACTACGAGCAAAGCACGAAGCGATTTCAAATTAGTGTAGTGTGACTCGACTCTAAGCCGATTACCACACTGCCACGCATCATGCGGCATGTTGCGTGTTAACGCACTTACGCGTGTTTTTCCGGGAGTGCTGATCTGCATCATCGTGCGGGTCTTTTACGCACTCACGCACGTAGATGCATTTTGTAGATTCACGACGACTCTGACTCATTTCATCACAAAATCACGCACGGCACTTCGAGGTTCAGTGTGCCATACCTTGCGTGTCGCACCGCACCCACGCGCGTTTCTCCGCTTGTAGGCGCGTGATCGCCATGAAAGCGCGTGGATGCATGTTCGGTGTGTTGGACTGTGCGTGTTTTCAATATAAACGGAAATGCTTACAAGCAACACTAAAACGCGCATTCACGCACTACGCTGCGGGGTTCGTGGCAGTGTTTTAATCGCCTAAAGGAGCCGAGCATGTGCGACACTATACGAATTTGAGCTCGGCTTGTGTTCCGCTCGTTAGAATCGACCACAAATTGTCAATTCTATTTGGTGTCGTTTGATCGACGGATCTAACCAAAGCCCGTGCCGTGTATGATGGCACGAAATTAGACCGCCTACGACCACTTACTAGAACTAAAACGTAGAAATTGAATTATTTGATCAATTCGGGTACCTGAGAGCACCTGCAATTACAACACCTTTGACAAGTCTGCAATATTAATTATACAACATGTAATAATAAAAGTTACACATTCTGAAAGTAGTATGTTTAAAATCTGCTACTGAATCCATTTCAAATATTAGAAAAAAACCATCAACGTCGTGAAAACGTCGAAAATTTAAATATCGATTGACGATATTAACCGAAAATTAAAATAACGTAAGTTTTTGTCGAATGATTACATAACCTACGTCCAAATCTAAATATCTACAAAAGTGACGTCGTAGTCCTAAATATAGATATCGTGTATCGAGTATCGAATGTCCTAAATATCGATATTTATTTATTATATATGTCATAGAGTAATTGGATAATTCAACAGAGCAACTTGGACGTAGCGTTCGCCGGCAGATGCCGCGGCACATGAAGACGCTTATCTTATATCTTAGTAAATACTATCTGTATTTAATAAGATATTATCTTCACTAATAGTATAATAAAGAGGTAAAATTTGTTTATTTTTTTGGAGGAAGTAATCTCAGGAAGTACTGGTCCGATTGATAAATTATTTTTAACGATAAAAAGCTGCTTTATTCCTGAGTAACATGGGCTATATTTTATGTTCGCGGGCGAAGTCACGGGCTAAAGCTAATAGAAGATAAACATCGTCGTGTAAAGATATTTAAAAAAAAATGCAGCGATGGATTAAACCTTCAAATTAAATTACAATCTTCTTCTTCTTCTTTTGTGTCGATCTGACTCAAATCTTGCCTGACCAATATTTAGTCCCTTGTAAAACTCTGTCGTTGGCCTCGTATAGTCGTGGTATGTGCAAGTGGCTGTGTATACTGGGCAGGTAAGGAGGTGACCAATATTCTGTGAAGGAGCTCCACAGGGGCACTGTGTCTGCGATGGGTCGCTCAGATAAATCGTTCTATGAACGGCCTGAAATAGAATTACCGTTTGGCAATTTGAGCCCGCTGTTGGTTCCGACATTTCCAGATTGGCGACTGCAATTCGTGTCCCGATGGCAAATTTTCTGAGAGATGAAATGTGTTTTAACTACACTAATATAATAAAGAGGTAAAGTTTTTTGTTTTTTGTTTGTGGGCGGTAATCTCTGGAAATACTGATCAGGTTGCTAAAAATTTTCACTGACAGGAAGCTGTTTTATTCCTGAGTGACATATGCTATATATAATTTATATACGTGGACGAAGCGGCGAGCAAAAGCTAGTATAATAATATTCCATAACTGTTACACAACGCCATTTAGTCCTAAACTAAGCAGAGCTTGTGCTATGAGTACTAGACAACTGATAAACATATATATTTTCTAAATACATTCATAGTATAGATAAATTACACCCAGACACAGAACAAATGATCGTGCCTATCACACAATTTGTCTTGGGTGGGAATCGAACCTATAACCTCTGGCATAGCAGTTAGGGCTATTACTAATCACTGGACTAACAGGCCAACCAAACAGATCAACAGGCATTAGCCCTTTATGAGCAGATAGTTAGTAACTGTTATAGTATCTGATAAATTCCACGAACGGCCTTAAGTATAACAGGCATGTAAACAGTTAGTAATGTGCGCGCTCCAATATACGTATGTATTCTTACAAAACGAGGCATAATTATTTCGTGTTTTTTTTCGGGCTTTTATAAAAGCTTAGAGAGTTGGAAGGTGCATTCAGGCCGAGCCCGCGGCAGTGGCCTGCTTGGGATACTGCGCCGCGGTCACAAGATGAGACTTATGTTATATGGCATACAAATGATTGGATAGAGTTGGTAGTACGAGTACATCTCTCATCTGTAACTTCTTTATAAAGTGAGTTTAACAAAAAGTCATCATTCTAAGTCATTTCCTTCCAATCCATTTTTTTAGCGTTCCGTACTTAAAAAGGAAAAAGCGGAACCCAGAAAGGATCACTTTGTTAATGTCCGTCTGTCTGTCATGATACTTTATCTCGGGAAAGCGTGGAGGTATCGGATTAAAATTTAAACCATATACTCAAGTCTGCGGTCAAATGAAGTTGTACAAAACTGAAACTTCTAAGTAGAAAAAAAAAGATACGACCGTTTATATCGCAAAAAATCTCGACACTCTCAAGGGAATCAAAATTCATTGGATACTTCCCGTTGACCCAGAATCCTGAAACTGGCGTAAAGCAAGGTCTTATAAGTGTAGGAATAAATCTGAAAACAGATTTCTTTTTGTTTTACGGTATAAAAAAATAAACTTTTTAGTGATTTGGGAAAATCTTCGAGACACATTCGTATTGTGAACTATTAACATTATTTTTAGTTCTTGCGAAACCTGAATATAGTTACTTCAGAATCATTGAATGGATGCATTCCAATAGTTTTTACACCATGTTATATTTTACCCAAAAATATTTTAAAAAGTCACAAGTTGGATACCGCTGACATTAAGTATAACACAGGTGATGGCAGGTCATGCGGGTATTAGGCCACCTGGAAACAACTGGGTGGAAGTGCAAAACCAACCCGCAATCGCCTGGATGGCCTGGTGACTATGTATTTTTGCTGACATAACACGCTTATAACTTATAAATGTTTTGTAAATAGATTCTTTACATATTAATACTAGACACGTGTCTCGGGTTTCGCATATACTAAAACTAATGTTGTATAGGTCAGTTTGTATGGAACCCTCAGTGTGCGAGTCCGACTCGCACTTGCCCAGTTTTTTTAATTTGTTTCAACAGGTCTTACAATATTGTCATGTCATTTAGAAGGTGACTAGATCAATTCCAATAAACAAAACTTTCATTGATAACGACGTAATAACTGTCAGTTCGATTTGTCGAATGACACTACACCTTGGTAGGTACTGTAGCTACTATGATTTCATAACAGTAAGGAAAACTCAAGGAAAAATATTGTTCTCTAGTCAGTTATTAATAATAAAAATACAAAAATAAAATAATGATTGTGCAAAAAAAACATAACTGAAAGAAAAAAAATTTTTTTTAAATAAATACCTATTTATATCTCTTTCACATATGCGCTGTTTTCTATGGCGGACGGATATTTGTCATGGACTTTGACGTCAAAGTTCATGTCGGACATCTTTGTCTTTTTAGCAACAGTGAAGATTTTTATAACTTCGTTGATGACGAAATATAAAAAAAAAAACATATTTGTTTAAGTAGTACAGCTGAAAAAATTTAATTTAGAAAATAAAAATGTTACATGTATATTCCCTACTGTATTATGTTAAAAGAAGTTCTCTTTATCGTGTCGAATTATTTCAGCTATCTCTGAAGCTGAGTTTCTTGCTCATAAATTAAAACCGAGACAAACCGGCTGGAAATCAAATTACTAAGACGCCCCCGTAAGCTTTGTTCAATGTTAACGTTTAAACTCGCGTTTAACTTTATTTTATCTGACTTGGAATAGCTAGAAAAAAAATCTTTTTACAAAAAAAAAAAAAAAACAACCGACTTCGGTGTAACAAAAGTACAAAATAACTTTAATTTCGGAAGTCGGTGTCTATAATAGTTTTGCGTCTTCGTTGTTTTTTTTTTGGAAAAAGTTTTTTATTCCAAACTTTTTAGTTATGGTACCACCACTAAAGTATGGTAAAACTTAAATACCTTATAGTCTGTGTGCATCTCTAACACTGTTTGTATTTCGAATCTGTTAACCGAACCGTGTTTGTGTGTGTTTCAATACTTTTTATGTTCATTGGTTTCTTTTAGAAACCGATGCTTATGAATTTTTGATGCACTATGAACACTTTGAGCAGTGGTGGCCAAGTGTTTATGGCTCCGAACTACGAGTTGTGGGCCGCGGTTTCATACCCTGCCAGGCACATTGCTTTGTGTAATTTATTTCATCACCAATGCTCTCAAAAAGATGAAGGAAAACATCGTGAGGAGACCGGCATATCCTAGAACCAAAAATTTGAAATTATCTGACATTCACCAACCCGCACTGGACCCACGTGGTGGATTACGGCCTATTCCCTCTCCTAGAGAAGAGGCCTGAGTCCCAGCAGTGGGAACATTAAAAAGGCTGATGACAATGAGCACTTTGTTCGTCGCAAAAGAGTCATCACATCAAAAGTATGTGCTAAAGAAGAAACTTTGATGTCCTATATTGGTAGTAACTGGTAAAATTATAAGGATATTGGAATTTAAATAAATGAATAGTTCATTAAATCAAGCGCCTCCGACGCTGCTTCTGAACCAATTTAACTAAGTTGTTATGATCTAGTTTCCTAGGTCTTATGACGTCATTGGAAATCCAATAAAGCGTGTACTAAACTTAATAAAACGAGTCTCAAGTAAGTTATTGATGCTACAAATTTATTAACAAGAAAACCACGCAAATGTGGCTGATTAAACTTCCTCATCCAGCCTCAAGAGAGTAGCACATAAGTTTATTGAACTAACTATAGGTACTACTAACTTTCTTATTACTGAATCCATCAGACAACCCAACGTACGGCGAGTATCCACCCTTAGGTTGTTGAAACCTCTACGGTCCAGACTAAGCGTTTCGCTTCGTCATTTATATAAAGGACTGGAACAATTTACCTGGTGCGGTCTTCGCGTCTGATTATAATTTGGGTGTCTTCAAGGCTAGAGTGAATAGGCTTAGGCTTTTAATAAACTAGTGCTCCTCACCATCAACGATTGCATCATTGCTTACCATCATGGGTGGGATCGCAGTCAAGCACTAGTGTATATCAGTAAAAAAAAAATTGAGCCCTACAGTTTTACTGACATCTCTTTGAGACGCCCGTGGAAAACTCCGCATCGTTGACGACTCGGGCACAGCATAAATATGGAACTCGGGTTCGGTTCTTACCGGGCGACCGGACGGCGAACTACTGATTACTTGTCGTCCGTAATCCCGCACCTGCTTTGTCAGAGGACTCCACGAAAGAGCAAATAAAAAAAAGCATTTCTATGATTTTAATTGTACAGAATTTGTAGTTCTTTTCACGTAAAACAGAACGCCTATAAACTGCTTACAGTAAAGTTCGTAATATTGTATTTAAAAGTCAGTAATCGTCTTTTCAAGGATAATACAATTGTATATTTCCAAAAGACCATTTTTATTTTTTTCTGGTCTAAAGCCTACCTCATTATTATTATCATTTCAGCCGGAAGACGTCCACTGGTATTAGGCGCATAATGCCACATTCGCAAAATGCCACATTAGATTTACGCAAAATGTCTTATTCTCAACTGTTGCGTCTCACACCCATCGAATTCCCACGAGCCTCATCAGGGCCTCAAGTCTGCTATTAAAATAGTGTCAGATGGTCTATCATTGATTTTATAATTAGTTTTGGTTTTGTAATTGGTTAGTTTCTACTAATATAATGGCATCATTATAACTTTCCAATGATCAACCACTGACACTCTATTGAAAGAAATGGCATATAATGGTAATCTTGTACACAATGATAAATGAATGTCTGATGTCAGTTCCTTTGATCAGTGTCCTACCATTACAACGTCATTGTGCAGTCCAGTACAGTCAGTGCTCTTAATAAGCTCGATATTGTCATTTTACCACAATTCTATTACGAGACCATTGACTGATCAATGACCGATCGAATCTGCGAATGAATTAGCAGATTACGAACTTTTAGTAAAATGACAATGGGATCGTGTTGTAATGACAAATTTATAAAAATAGCAGACTTGGGCCCCAGGTCATCGGTCCACCTTGTGGGAGGCCTTCCAACGCTGCGTCTTCCGGTATGTGGCCGTCACTACAGAACCTGTCTGCCCCATTGACAATCTCTTCTACGAGCAATGTGCCCTGCCCACTGCCAAGTCCAGAGGAACTTAACAAAAAATTCTAAACGTTAAAATGTTGAGATTGGCAAGTGTTACTGCGCTATGTGTCGCTATGTGTGTAAATATTTTTGACTATTTAATATCGTGGTCGCTTATATTTAGAATATCACTTTGTTTATAGCCCAAGAAGCACACAACCTGCAAGCGATTTTATTTTGGATTTTTTTCTTCTACTCCCTCCTGGCAGGAAGGAATACTTCTTTATCGTGGGCGCGTCCACTAATATGTAAACTCACATACACAAGAAAACCAAACCCAGAACAACTATCTGTAGGCCATACAAATATCATGAGGGAATCGAACCCACGCAACGCAGGTCGCGATCGACAGTTGTAGAACAATTACAACTGTCGATCGCTTAACCACGGCGCCAACCGTATCGTCAAAAGTCAATTTACTTGTTAAAATAGTGAATAATGGTGAAGCGAGTATCTAAATATTGTAAAACTGTATCTAATTTTTTTTGATGATGGCAACTATCACAACTAAAATACAACCGTTACTTGATGCTTCTGAAAGGCAATGAAGATACGGGGTGGGTTTTTTAGATAAGTCTGACACTATCTCCCGCTCCGGCCAAGGGCGGGGGTGTCATCTGGATGATTTTTACCCACAGAATAAAAAAAGCGTTACTTGATTATTTTTTTGCTTTGATCATAACTTTTCAATCCAAGTCATAGAAGAATCCAACACTAATAGCATATGAACCTACAATTGCTTAACAACGACTATTAAGTCATCCATCACATAACTGCATGCACAATAGCTGTTCAAGTCAATTGATTTGAAGGATGGTCTTAACGCATTGGTTACTTGAATGCAGTCAGATGCAATCAATTGCTAAACACTCAGACATAAGTGTATTACCGCTCTGCGGTCACGCCGCTGCCTCATAGGTGGTATCGATCTACTGCACTACTAGTAACACGTTAGTAAAGCGTCAACGTTGAGCAAACGCGACGTTTATGAAGCAAGTTCCTTGCGTACACCTCAAACCACAGCATGTGAGTGACGTTAACGTTGCGTTCAGTGGATGTAACGCTTGCTACAAAAAAATTCGCGACGTTAACGTCGCGTCTGCGCAACGTTAAAGCTACGTAGTCGTTGGAGAAGCGCTAACGCTCGCAATACGCAATCCCAATGACGAATACTAAACCATTGACGAATACGAGTATTACGAAACTTGAGAACTATATGAATGAAGCTATCGTTTAATGGACCTTCCTCAACACCAACTTTGTACGACGCAGGCAGTTGCCGTAATACCAAGTGATAATCGAATTGATTCTGAAAAGCTCGTAGCTAATATGGACAACTGCGCGGGTAGGTGATATACCTACCCGTGCAGTTTTTTATGCAGCGGTTAACACTATAAGATGTTGCAAAAGGTCCCTTAAGTAGGTACCTACTGAATAAATTAACCGACTAGGTTTTAAATGGATCTCACAACTGTTTACGATAGAAGAACTGAGTTGTGTATTCTGTGAACCGCATTAAGATTTTCACACAAAAATAGAAAAAAAGCAATAAATTTTGGGGATCCCCATACATAGAACTGAAACTCAAAAATTTTTTTTTCATCAGACCCATGCGTGTGGGGTATCTATGGATAGGTCTTCAAAAATGATACTAAGGTTTCTAATATCATTTTTTTCTAAACTGAACAGTTTGCGCGAGAGACACTTCCAAAGTGGTAAAATGTGTGTCCCCCCCCCCCCCCTCTAACTTCTAAAATAAGAGAATGATAAAACTAAAAAAAATATATGATGTACATTACTATAAAAACTACCAACGAAAATTGGTTTGAACGAAATCTAGTAAGTAGTTTTTTTTTTAATGCGTCATAAATCGAAAAAAATACACTATTATTAAAACATCGATCAAAGTTACAACACATTACAAGAACTTTTATATTATGTTACTTGCTGCTACGGAACCCTTCATGGGCGAGTCCGACTCGTACTTGGCCAGTTTTTTTATAAGTTATGTTTTTAATGGCATAATGATTTTACATTTAAAGTGGTGCATTATGTTATTCTTGAATTTCATGTGACATTAAATCAAATGTTTCAGATAGTTTATTTAATTTTGTAGCTTTATAGGTTGCTAAATAATGGTTATAAAAAAATTACGAGTAGTAAGAGTATATCGACTCGAAAAAAGAAAAAGAATTTTGCAAGGATTGTTCTGGATTTTTTTTTCTCGGTGGGAAAATCATCTAATGACATCCCCCGCTCTTGGGCGGAGCGGGAGATAGTGTCAGACTTTTACTGACTAAAAACCCACTCCTGTTCCTTCGTCGCCTTTCGTACCTGGGCTGAGCTATCTTTCGAACTAACCCTGGGTCCAGTAGGCTTCGACCCAGCTGGGCCCCTGCTGTTGCTGACAGCTCCTTGAGTCGCGCGTGAACAGTGCGCGCCGTTGACGACTTGGGCTCGGTCCGGACATTTACCGGACGTTCGGACATCAATTACCCATTGCTCGCCGTCCGCAAGCCCGTGCCTACGGTGCCTGGAAATCGGGATTAGAATCCCGGCGGCGGCTGGGGCGCTGTGAGCGGCGCCGTAGACTGGTGTGGTCGGCCTCCTCTTTGCTAGCATTATTGCTTTGCAGAAGGCTCCGGACCATGGCGAGCGCAGCACGGCGATAGAATTGTTCTGGTTGTTTTTATACCAGTGCATTTGAATAGGGGCTTGACTGTTTCTGCCGTAGTGGCGCTGTATCCGGTGTGCGAGCAAATCGGGAAAGTGAAGGGTGATTTGTGTGAGCAGGATCAGGAATATTGAAGTAGCCTTCTAACACTATAAAATACTATATTTGAGCTCCCGAGGAGTTTCTTTGCCGTTCTTCTCCTCGAAGACTTAGCTTCCGAACGAGTCAGTAATTTATTCGAATAATTGATAAGCCTATTTGAAATAAATATTTAGTCTTGTCTTTCTATGCTTTTCTTCATAACACCCTTTCCCTACACACCAGCCATAGGAACTTTGATACACAGTAAATAACCGTTATTATCCATCTTGATATCTTAGAATGATATGAGTATGAAGGTAGAAATACATACATCTATATAAAGAAAGAAAGAAAGAAAAAACTAGTAGGGACTAATCGGGGTGCGGTATATAGTTATATCCCATAACCCTTTATTTATTCCAACATACCTACGTTGTTTAAAGACAATATCTCTATTGTTTAATAGAAAATTAAATTCGAAACAAATAAGCCTGAGCCGATTTACTTTACTGAACAATAAATTGTATGTTCAATTTGCAATAAGAGAAACGGTTGCGAATTGAGTTTTGCGCCACGTGGCACAAATCGTCGACCCGTTGGCCTGCCGTGCTATATCTGGTTTTTAGGCTCCTAATAAGACTTGATTTATGGATAAGATAACGGATTTAACTACGCATTTCTATTACGTTAACTTGTCTGTTTACCTAAAAGCTTTTTTTTTTAAGACCACTTGTGTGTCACTTTTGGCAAAATCACTTTTATACGCCATCCTTTTTTAAAAATTTCGAAGCTCTATCGAATGCAAAAACTCTCATGTGTATAGGACGATTTAATCGCCATTTGTTTATCGATTTCAAGATCAACACCGGCTTCCTTGTGAAACTTTTACATGTAAATTGTTTTTTTTTTACTACTATACTAATTTTAATTTTAACTAACAATAGCAATATTAAAAGCAGGAAAGCATATTACTGATACCTATATTTCTTGTTGTAGTTATCTATCTAGTTTTAATCTATTTACTCAGAAAGTTGAATTTTAAACATAAGAAGTGGCAACGATGATATTATAACTACTTATTTTCGAAAAAACATATCGAATTTATGTCACAGAGGCACCGTCATGTTGCCGTGGCGTAAGTTTTTATCAAAATGTATTAAAATGGAAAAATTCTGGTGCGAAACTTTGTCAGTTCGTACTACCTTCTTTTTTAAATTTCTAGTTTCGTAGGAGGAAATAATACTCGGTAGTTTTCTAGCGGTAGTACACTCTTAGGTACCTACTTACTATTTTCTTAGAAAAATCACCTGATGGAAATACAAGGAAAAGGAGCTGTAAAATAGAAAAAAATTAAGCTTCAATCTTTTGTCGGTCCGTAACTTTTAAAATGTATATTGAAAAGAGCTATTATCACAGACAAAGGTGCCTACCTCGCCTGGCGCCCAACCGGTCGCTAAGCTCAATTACTTTATCAGCTACCTTTTAAAATGCACTGGAAAGCTCCTTGTCAAAGGCTCTGTTCGGAAGAATAAAGTTGGTGCTGATTTTAAAACTCAGTATAAAAACATCTTGTTTGTCTATTTTGCCTTTCTCTGCAGTACTTACTTCTATTAAATTTATTTTGTACTACATTTTATTTTGCAATATTAACTGGCTAGTTTATGTCAGTGGTTTCGTCCTCGTCAAGCTTTTCTCCATAAAGACTTTATTTCATCGTCATAAAAACGTTGTGAAGTTGTTCAAAACTTCACGCTCCTAGAACCTGTAGTTTCGGCTATCCGTTGGTACGTTAGTCAGTTTCTCTTAATACCTAAATAATTAGATGTGTTTATTTTCAAGACAAACAATTTAATTTGATATACGTCAACAAGTAAACCTGTTTGCTCTTGGCAACATATTTGGTTACAAAAAGCCAAAGTGTTTGTCGTTAGCAATATTCCTAATTAAATACTACGGTCTAGCTGTCACAAATATGATGGTAAATACCTAATAATTTAAAAAACAAACGGTTTCGACGAATAGCGTTTAGTGGAGTAGTTCTGGGAACTGACTGACAGAATAATATCAGTCAGTACAGATCCCCGAACTGCTCTACTTAACACTATACTACAGAATATATCAGATATAATAATTTAAATAAGTCAGTCATTCCACAAAAGAGAGATCGCTACAGAAGTCAATCACTAGCATCAGTACATAGTATAATACATAGACTGTCAAAATCATAACCCCCATGTGGCCGTAATCGGTTAAAAACTAAGTCCTTCCCGCTGTCTGTCTGTTCCTGTGTGTGATTAGATCTTTAAAAACTACGCAACGGAATTTGATACGGATTTTTTTATAGATAGAGTGATTCAAGAGAAGGGTTTATATGTATAATACTCGTATAGTAGAGAAACGATGATTATTTTATAGGTTTTTAATGTGATGTTATAAATAAACTCAATTTTTACGTTGCTAACACTAGCTGAACCCTACGATATACAAAATAATGTACTAGATTATTGTACTAGGTACTTAAAAGGTCTACAAAAAAGTCCCCGATGGTATATGTTTATCTCTTAGATATAACCCACAATTATCATTTTTAATCCTTTACTTTTTACGAGAAATAGTGGCTTATTTACGAAGCGATTTTAAGCAATACAGTATTAATTAACTGCGGCCAGAAAGCGAACATGACTTTGTGGCCTTTATATTAAATATTTATTGTAGTACTAGCTTTTGCCCGCGGCTTCGCTCCTGCTTTACCCTACTCCACCCTACTATGCCTTACTTAGAGTAAGGTAGACCCTCCTCTACCCTACTCAACCCTACTCTACCCTACTCTACCCTACTCTACCCATACACTACCCTACTCTACCCTACACTAACCTAATTTTCATTTTATTGTTTACGAACCTTCTCCTCATTAAAAAAAAACACAGCAAAAAAAGAATTAGCATTCATTCATTTTTAGGTGTCCGTCCGTCTGTCAAGACCCTTTATCTCGAGAACGCGTAGACGTCTCGAGTTGAAATTAAAACCATATACTCAGGTCTGCGGTCCCAGCTGTGAAAAAATCTTTATAAATGAACGAATAAAAAGATACGGCCGTTTATGCCGCAAAAAACGTATACTTTGATACTCTCAAAGATCGAAATTCATAGGGTACTTCCTACTTCCTTTTGACCCAGAATCTTGAAATTTGGCACAAAGCAAGGTCTTATTGCACCGGTATAGGAATAAATCTGAAAACATTAAATCTGTTGTTACCTATGTCACAAAAAAAAAAGAAAAAATCTTCGAGAGTCCATTCAATTGTAGTTTGCACGGAACCCTTAGTGCACGAGTCCAAATCGCACTTGCCCAATTTTTATACTATAGATAAGCTTTGTTCAATCTATGCCAATATTATAAAGAGGTAGTTTGTTTTTTTTTTTGTTTGTATAAGGCAATCTCTGAAAGTAATGGTCTGATTGCAAAAATGTTTCACTCAGGAATAAAGCTGCTTTCTTGATAAAAAGCAGCTTTATTCAGCTTTTTTTTATTTTTAGTTTTAAGTAGTTTTATTTGCTGTGTGACAAAAGCTATATTTTATGATCGCGGATGTTGCCGCGGGCAAATCTAGTAATCTAATACGGCTAATAAACTGGTGCGAAGATAATAGTATGCATTTAAACGTAAAGAAGTGTTCTCAAATAACGTTTACACGGAAGCCGCTTTTCATTAACTTTGATTACCATATGAACGGTACATCTCTCAATAAAGTTGATGTGATCAGAGACTTAGGGGTCCTTCTTGATCGTAAGTTTACATTTATTCCCCACATGGATAATATTATCAAAAAAGCTTCAAAAACTCTTGGCTTTGTACTACGGAACGCAAAATGTTTTCGCAAGCCTCAAACCAAAATTTACCTCTATAATTGCCTCGTTCGTACCGTACTAGAGTATTGCTCAGTTGTGTGGCGCCCCCACTATGCAACACATAGTCTTAGGTTGGAACGCATTCAGAAAAGATTTTTGAACAATCTGGCCTACTCGACGAAAATAGCCAAAAAGGTTCCAAGCTATGCAAAACGGTTGCAGAAATTCAAAATGATTTCTCTCGAAGAACGCAGAGACAAAATCGATCTCATTTTTTTGTTTAAAGTTCTACACAGTAAAATAGATTGTCCTCAGTTGCTATATAAATTAAATTTTAACCTACCTCACAATTATCCGCGCCATCCAATCAAATTACTACGTCCCCCATTCCGAAAAACTATTTCAGGGTCTAACTCCCCAATCCCAAGACTTTGTAAGCTTCTTAATAACTGCGACGCGAGTTTGGATATTTTTTGCTCATCTATCCAGAAATTCAAGCGCCAAGTCCACTTAAAATGATTAAACACTAACCTATTTTTGTAATAAGGAAATTCAAAGTGTTGTATCTGCATTTTAATTTGTAAAATCTTTTTATTATTGTTTTCTGCATGCTGTGTCTATCGTGATATATTGTACACTCGGTTTGTATAAGGGCAAGTAAATATTGAATGCAATGTGTAACAATTGTAGATAGGCCAATAAATAAATAAATAAATAAATAAATAATATAAACGGTCAAGATAGGAACGGCTCAGCGAGCCGCCGCCGCCCAGACGCGCACATATTCGCACGACAGAACGGCAACCCTAGCACGACCGCCGAGCGTAGCTATAAAAAGTATAGACAATTCGTAGCCAAGTTCACATCGCTCAAAATCGTTTCTACAATGTTTAACTCTACGTCCTTTGTTATACAAACGCTACATTGTAGAACGAGTGGCCGACTCAAGCGCGTTAACATGGCTACCAACTTATCGTTTTCTACAATTGCAGTCATCGAGGCGTTACCGATTAGAGAACGGAATTCGATTGTAACTTGGCTAAGGGGGCTGTACCTATATGTTTTGTGGTTATAGTTAGATATTCTATAGACAATATAACGTCCATATACTAATTGATACAAAGGCAGACGTTATCTTGAGAGACAAGGGGATAAGATTACTGGTAACTACCAAATAGCATTGAGGGCGACGTTCAGAAATCGGATTAAATCAACATTGAGACAGTTGAGAGCTATAGATATATATGTATATATATACTCCTGTGAATTCTCTGCAAGGCAGAACTGGCAGAGACACAAATAGGTACATATCCTTTTGACGTAAGTTAGAGCCTAGATTTTTTAAATTTATTTTTGGCCACCATCTCACCTGTTTGACCACCATCTCACCTGATGGTAACCCATGATGTGGTCGATGATGGAGCACGCCTGCCAAGAAGTAACCTATTTAATCTTGACTTAAAGACCCCTGAGTTGTAGCTATCAGGAAACACTGACTCCGGCAGGGAATTCCACTCCTTGGCTGTACGCACAATAAATGTGTTTCCAAAACGCTTTGTGTGTATGGGTGGAATGTCTACCATGTACCGGTAGCGCAACGCCGTACGTCTTGTGGTCCGTTGATGAAACAGACTAGGAAAAACTAGACTAAGACAAGTCTAAGATAAGTCTTAATGAAAGTCTAGTTACTGATTCTGATCAAAAGCATATTGTTCATTGGCAGTAGCACGAATCCGCCATTCAATCTCTCTTAAGTAAAGACGAGATAAAGAGTATCTATATTTTTTAATAAATGTATTATATACCAGCAATAAGACAACGCAGGCTAACAATATAATATTTATCTTATGGTGCTTTTAATATTGAAGTCAGTTGTAATTTTTGGTTTACATTTTAGAATATAACCATTTTTTAAATCACCATCTCTTCAGCCGATATACGTCCACTGTTGGACATAGGCCTCCCCCAAGTATCGCCACAATGAACGATCCTGTGCATCTCGCATCCATTGGTTTCCCGCAACCTTCACCAGGTCATCGGTCCACCTTGTAGGAGGTCTTCCAATGCTGAACGCTTTAAATCGCCAAAGTACCTGAAACTCGTAGTTCACAGGTTTAAATCTGAAACTTCTCTTCTTTATTTTAGTAATGGTATGTAAACAAATCTTCATTTGCAACATTTAAATGAACATCCACGTATTTTAATTACAGAAAGCTTAGTGCATTTGGTTCACACAAATTGGATACCCGATGCTCAGTTCACGCAAAATTTATATAATGCATTTACATTTCCGCGATGGCCGTTGCGCGGGTGAAGCTTACATTTAAATGTTTAAACTGTAGCAATCGCGAACGCTCTGGCTTAAGGATTCATTTAGGTACTCACCTTACGTTCGTTATTTACGTTTTTGTTTTGGGACTTTTGTGGGTTTAATTTTAATGACAGTAAGTTAATACATTTTTTATTTTGAATACCATTGAAGTACATGAATGAATAGTTATATTAAAGGTTTTATAAAAAAAAAATACGATTTCTTATAATATATAAACCACTTTCCCGTTATTCTCTTGTGACATGCATGCTGTCAGGATATCAGCATCTTAAAGATATACTAGAAATTAACTAAAATCTTTAAATGATGTTTAAGTGGTACTTCTGCGAAGCAGTAATGCTCGCTAAGGAGGAAGCCGACCGCATCAGGCAACGGCGCTCTCGCCGCCGCCGCCGGGATTCCGATCCCGATTTCCAGCCACCGTAGGCGCGGGCTTGCGGACAGTGAGCAATGGGTAGCTCGCTGTCCGGCCGTCCGGTAACCGTCCGGACCAAGCCCAAGTCGTCGACGGCGCGCGCTGTTCCCGCGCGCCTCAAGGAGTTGTCAGCAACAGCAGGGGCCCAGCCGGGTCGAAGCCTACTGGGGCCAGGGTTATCCGAAAGGGCGCTCGAGCCCCGGTATGAAAGCTTGAAGGAACGGGATGGGTTTTTTAGTCAGTAAGAGTCTGACACTATCTCCCGCTCCGCCCAAGAGCGGGGGTTGTCATAAGATGATTTTTCCAATCGAAAAAAAAAAAAATGTTTAAGTGGTCATTTTTATGTAATTTATTAATTCTTATAAATATATAGTATGTTTGTTGGCATAACAACTAAATACTAAGTGGCATTTTCGATTTTGCTGGATCTCCTTATCAGTTAAAGAGATTATGATCAGTAAATTCTATCGGATTTACTATTTATTAACAATTAGCAGCCCGTCCCGACTTCGCACGGGCAATAAATATAGCCTATGTTACTCAAGGTTAATGTAGCTTTCCAATATAGAGAAAATATTTATGAAATCGGCACAGTGGTTTTTGAGTTTATTCATTACAAACACACAAAAATACAAATTTTCCCTTTTTATAATATTAGTGTAGATAATATTGATGTATAGAGAAAGATGGAGAAGTCTCGCAAAAGCCGGAACCAAACTACCAGACGAACCATGACCACGACCACTCTGCCATGAGTGTACGACTAAGAAGAAGAATATTCATGTGTTATCCTTGTCTACTCGTGGGGTGAGGATCTGGTGATCTTTAAATAGGTTTTAATACCTTTATCAGACACCAGCTCCACATATTCACTTCACTGAAAAAAGGTTCTTTGTCTATTAATGTTGTTAATTGAATTTATTGCGTTATGTATGGTCATGTTTTTGCGAGGAGAAATAAACGAAATTATTATTATCCCATTTATTATTATGAATGTATTATTTACATTTTTAAATATTTCTTAAAAAAAACATTATTAATTAAAAATATTACTTTTTTTACTGTTTTTACTTCACTATTTGGACGAATGGTTACACAGATAATGCGAAACATGCCAGCGCAAGCACGGGAGTCTAGCGGCGAACGGTGACATTTAGCCGAACAAAATGCGATCGTCAGGCTGGATGAATGACAGTCGGCGGCCTTAAATTTTTTAGTCGTCATTCTAAATTAATATTACTGAAGAACCGATACCTAAATCACCATCTAATTTAGACTTCACCGCTTAGGTGAAGCCTAAATTAGATGGTAGTATTAATTGAATTTTGTGTGCTTTAATTATGTCATGATTATTAATTGGTAAGTCTCAATAAGATTACTAAAAGTCATGTTTCCTCTTCAACACTAAAATGAAATTGGAGCTATGAATTGACTTTCGAAAGGGAAATCCGTAGTATTCCATGACTACATATATGCAAGGGCAAAGAAAGATGATAGCAGCGGTTTTTGGTCATTAAAATTTTTAAAACGAAACGTCAAGACATTAAAAAAGAAAGTAAATAAATCAATAGCTTAAGCGCTAGAAACCACCAATTATCAAAAAGTCTGTGTCGACCTAAACTGAACAGTTATAGGCATGGAGCTATATGTCCATCCCGCTTTTTCGCTCGCACGCTCGACATTTTAACACGTCATGGTATGCCCCTGGAATTTTTGTATCTGAAAAGTGAATATGCATCGTTGCCAGCTTTAATATAAAATAAAACGAATTTAAATCTACGTATGTAAGTACGTAAAATGAACTCCCTACAACTACTAAGAGTAACATGTTATATTAATTTAAAAATATCCATAAATTCATCGAATTCAATCTACTGCACATAATTTAATCAACATGCTGCGTACATAATATTAATAATTTAATTTCTTTGAGAGTTTACGAGAATAATTAAAATGTTATTGATTTACTTCTTGAAAGAGTGCGTACTGTCCGGATTAAACCAGATAGTATTTTTAAGGTGTGTCCAGGACCTGGCGAATGCGCCGCTTGCAGAATACGAGAGCGGCGCGCGGTCTGCACAGGGGCTTCGTACGAGCCCGGAGGACGCGGTGGAGCACACAGTCGAGGTGTGCCCTGCTTGGGCGGAGCATCGCCGTGCCCTCGTTTGGGCGCTCGGCGGCGGAGACCTCTCGCGCCGGGCCTTGGTTGAGGCCATGGTCCGGAGCGAGGAGGAGTGGTAGGTGGTCGCCGACTTCTGCGAAGCAGTAATGCTCGCTAAGGAGGAGGCCGACCGCAACAGGCAACGGCGCTCTCGCCGCCGCCGCCGGGATTCTGATCCCGATTTCCGGCCACGGTAGGCGCGGACTTGCGGACAGTGAGCAATGGGTAACTCGCTTTCCGGCCGTCCGGTAACTGTCCGGACCAAGCCCAAGTCGTCGACGGCGAATACTGTTCGCGCGCGCCTCAAGGAGTTGTCAGCAACAGCAGGGGCCCAGTTGGGTCGAAGCCTACTGGGGCCAGGGTTAGTTTCGAAAGACAGCTCGAGCCCCGGTATGAAGGCTAGAAGGAACGGGGTGGGTCTTTTAGTCAGTAAGAGTCTGACACTATCTCCCGCTCCGCCCAAGAGCGGGGGTTGTCACTGGATGATTTTTTCCCACAAAAAAAGGGGCTTCGTACGGACATGAAATGCACGCGCGCAGTTCGCATGCGGCTCGCAAGCGGTGCATTCGCCAAGTTTGGACATACCTTAAAGTACGGATAATAAATTGTGTGCCCTACTGTCAACGTCAGAGGATAGCAGCACTGCAGATGCATGGATTTTAAAATATTCAAAAAAAAAACTCATTTTTTTTACCTTTGAAAAGTTTTTTCTGCAATGATTCATCTACTTCAGATGTTGAGATATCAAAAAAATATACCTACAGTCATTTGTTCATTTGCTATAATTTAAAAATTAAGGAGAAATGATGTTTTATAATTACGATTTCCTTAGAGGCATATATACTCATTCGTATGCAAAGACAGACATGGCAAGGAGTTGGCGCGACGCCAAGTTTCTATCTCGAATTGTAAGCCGCCAGATTATCTTGACACTCAGGGCCCCGCGCAAATATACGCGAATGCAAGAAACGCGTCAAACGCGTACTGTGTTAATATGAACACTGAGCTCACGTGTGGTTGGATGGGCACTGCTTTATTCAGCCTGTTGTTTTCTTCGTTAGAACCGTGCCACTAAACCCTTGTCACAGTTTTTTTCTGATTGCTTTGTCAGTGGCCTTACGTAAATGCTTTTGGTTTGAGGTCTTCTTCATTGTGATCGTTAGAAATATTACGTGGCTTAACAAATTATGGTTTGATTAGTCGTAAATATTTCTTGCTTTATTCTGGTGGTGTATTTTTTACTCGTATTAAGATTTTCATAACTGTTCACATTAAGAATAGGTATATGAAGTTAATTTAAAAAAAATATAGGGTTCGTTTTATCGAAAGCCATTCTATTGCAATATTTGTATTTAAAATCAAAGTTACCAACGTAACCCGAAGAATTAGTAAACTTAAGCGGCAGTGGGCAAGATTTTTAAGGTTTTAATATTTAATTAAATTTACATTGTGTCTAAGAACAGATTGTTATATAGAAATAAGATTATTTTAAAAATACTTGTGATAGCCTGCTGCCATCTAAATCAAAACTAAAATGTATGCCAACTTTGGAAAATTTTCTTCAGTGCAAAATGAACAAAAATGTGTCGTAATTTTCAGAGAAAATATTTCTTCGTAAGTGTATTGAAAAACGTCGTTTGATACACGTAGAGATTTGTCACTGCAGCACTCGGCTCCATAACACACTCGCCTACGGCTCGTGCGAATTCGGCCAGTAACCAGAAACGGAATGTATATAACACAATCAATGAATTCCTAAACGAAAAATGTTTTGATTAAACTTTATTCAATATGGGGCATTTCACGTGAAGCGGACAATTGGAAAATTTCGATCTTTCCGATTTTAGTAATATTTGAGTATGTTATTTATATGTCTATGTTCTCGATATTAGTACATAATATTTCTATCGTGTTTCGTATGATTTGATGAACTCTCAGGTATGCGGTAAACTTCGAATGCTGTGAAACAGTTTAACGAAGTTGAAATGAAATAAATTAATTAATAGATTTTATTTCTCATTTAATGAAGTTTTTATCTAAATATTCTTCAACGAAAATATCAAATATGTTTTAAGCCACTGGGCGCTAATGAGTCCTTTGATACATTCAATGATCAGCGAAATCTAATCTATAGGTATATATATGTCGCAGGTTTTTCATAAAATTAGGTTTTCGATGAAAAACCGGAACATGACACATTTTAAACTCGATTTCATCATAAACAAAGTAAGAATCCAAGTATTTAATCAAAAACCTGAACCAGGTTTATAATGAATTTCTTGTCAAAATCACGTTTGCTTTGTTTTATGACAAATAAAGCAATTTTAATTAAATAAATTAGACAATCCATCATCATTTGCAACTAAGTAGAAAGAGTGTTATGGAGCCGAGTGCTGCAGTGACAAATCTCCACGTGTATCAAACGACGTTTTTCAATACACTTACGAAGAAATACTTTCTCTGAAAATTACGACGCATTTTTGTTCATTTTGCACTGAAAAAATTTTTCCAAAGTTGGCATACATTTTAGTTTTGATTTAGATGGCAGCAGGCTATCACAAGTATTTTTAAAATACTCAATGGCAATGCTGCCAGTCTTCTGGGCACATTTCCGGATGACAGCGATGTGGAGGAGTACTTTGACGCCTGAGCGTACTTTGTCATTTTGTATTATATTTATGTACATAGTTAGGTTTTAGTATAAATAGTTTATTTAGTATTTAAGTTTTTTATGTACATATGTATATTATTATGCAAATTGATTAATACTTATCAATTAAAAAAAAAAAAAAAAAAAGTAGAAAGAAAACTATTATTTATTTATCAAAATTTTACATCCATAATCATCAGGCGTTCTTAATCGTATCCTCTACCAATGTAAAAGCGGAATACTACTCACTGATTAATCACGAAATCTCAGAAAGTATAACAGCTAGAAACTTACAATTTGGCAGATAAGTTTCTTAAAGAGTGCAGACAACTGCTGCGCTTTACCCCCTTGGTAACGGGAGCTGGAAGTTTGCATGGGGTAGAAGCTAGTATGCAAATAAAAATATCTAATTGTAAGGAAAACCTAGGCCAGACGAATCAGACACACTCTCGGTTTCAAATAATCATACATTACCTACGAAATTGCTGTTGTTTTAGGGGTCCGTACCGCAAAAGGAAAAAACGGTACCCTTATAGGATCACCTTGTTGTCCGTCCGTCCGTCTGTCTATTTGTCAAGACCCTTTATCTCAAGAACGCGTGGAGGTATCGAGTTGAAATTAAAACCATATACTCAGGTCTGCGGCCCCTTCGAGCTCTGAAAAAATCAAACTTCTAAGTTAACGAATAAAAAAGATACGATCGCTTATGTCGCAAAAAAACGTATATTTTGATATACTCAAAGATCAAAATTCATACGGTAAGTACTTCCTGTTGACCTAGAATCCTGAAATTTGGCACAAAGCAAGGTCTTATAGCACAAGTACCTATAGGAATAAATCTGAAAACAGTTAATTTGTTGTTACCTACGTCACTAAAAAAAATGCAATTTGGAAAAATCTTCAAGACTCCAATAGAGATTGTAGTTTGTACGGAACCCTCAGTGCGCGAGTCCGACTCGCACTTTACTAGTCTTTTTTTTACACGAATTGCTTTGAAATGATAAATACTTATCTTTGAAATGTTAATATATCTTTAGATTTACTTGGAATTATAAATCAAATAAACTTTTTAATTCATTAAACCCCAAGCGAACGTTCGCGCACCTATTGTCTTTCTATTGTGTCTGTAATTTCCACGATTGAAAGGATAAATTAAAGGTACGTTATTCTTTTTTCGATATTAGGTATTTTATTGGTTTGTTTGTGTTTTATATTTTCTGTAATACCGAGTACTTATTAACCATGAAAAAAAAAAGGTTTTATCATATTAGTTCCAACGTAGAAACTAGTAATTCCAAAGGGCAAGTAATATCAGCGATGTATACCTACGACTAACTTCTAACAAAACAACTCTGTTTTCTTGGTTTCGATTTGAAAATTTTATCTTGTAGCCGCCCTGAAAAGAAAACTTACCTACTCGTGAGATAAAATTTCCAAATGAAAAAATTTGAAACAAAAATAGACATCCCATTCATTTGCAGTTTTAAGTCCGTATACATCTATACTAATAAAACACACGTACACATCCGTCCGTCCGTATACAAAATTACATTTATATAAAGCTGAAGAGTTTGTTTGTTTAGTTGAACACGCTACTCTCAGGAACTACGAAATTAACTGTCATAATGTCCCCACAAATTGCGCGGTACGTTATGCCGGTCAGAAACTGTTGATGCCACCAGACTATTTGTCTCATTAATAACTGTAGGACAAAAATATTACATAATTGGTTAGTGTGTTCTCTGCCCAAATGAAACAATGTCCTGCAAAAAAACAGGTATGTATCATTAGTCCGACAAGAATTGACACTTTTTCGTTTTCCAATCGTAACTTATGATGCAAAGAAAAAAACTTTTTTTTATAACTTTATTGTTCTGTAAACGAGGTACAAAAAGTGTTTTAATATATAAATGAATTTCAAATATAATGTACCATACAATTTGTAGGACCAGATGACAGTTAAATTATAGAAATATTAACTAAAAAAAAGCAGCTAGCAATCATTTATGATGACCTCGTTATCGATACATGTTGTACGGAGGGAACTCTTTGATCAAACCATACATTTTGTAGGAACAATACTTTTTCGAATAATTTAGATAATTATCTTGAGATACAAAAAAAAATCCAGTTAGTAACATTTCTTTGAGAATTATCTAGTCGACATATTTTATCTTTGCTATCTCTGTTAGCTACCACAATCTAATATTTTCGCACAGGAAATGGTTGGGTGTCTCATCGAAACGAATCTATTCACAAAGCTTCAGCTTGATAGTAATCAAGTGCAAAAAATGTACCTGGGAAACCGGACTATAAGAACTGAATTTCCACCACTGACAAATATTTTGAACCGAATTTCCACCTGAGACAAACAATAAATTAATCTGATTTTGAATCGCCTTAAAACAGATTTGCAGCACAGCCTGAACATCATTTTAACCTGTTGGACAATGACCGCTCTGGGAAATGTCCCAGTTTAGTAAGTGACGCGGGCATTAGTTACCAATACCTATGATTTTCCGGCGAGATTTCCGTGGAAATACTGTGGGTCTATTTGCTTTGGATTGCATAGTCGATAAAACGAGCTCAAACTGAATAGGACGCAGTCGTCCAGCGCATATTTAATCACAAAGCCAGTTGAGGATCGGATCGTAAGTGCATTTTCACACGTCTCTGCTACTGTATGGCGATAGTACCGCTGAATGAACGAGAAGTCAGTGGGTCAGCCATGTCGATTTACAATACAATACAAATAGAAAATATTTATTTGACTGAAATCTCATATAGCTACACTATATACTTTGCTACAGTGTACGCAATCTATAGGCAGCCGGACAGAGTGGGAAGGCATTTACAATAGTCTACATATTGATGAGAAATTTATTAAATATTATAATTATCTTTAACTAGAACAGGTTAATTAGTAATTGAAAATTTAAATTGTGTTTATGAACGGAATACCATGAATAAATAAGATTATTTACGCAATAACTTGTTAATAACAACAAATTAATATTTATCTGTCGCCTAATTTCTTAAATATTTGAATTTATATCTTTAATATTAAGTAGGATGTATAAGGTTTGATATCTATGCTTGTTCTTCAATCTGCAAAGGTAAAACGCGGGAAAAAAAGTCTAATAAATATTATTTTTTATTTGTGTTATATTGTGTGAAAAAAAATGTCACATTTAGGATTTGAAGAGAATTCTTTAGATGGTACCGCCGTCGCCAGATATTCTGATTAAGTTCATAAGTATTTTCGATAGCCTGCTGCCATTTAAATCAAAACTAAAATGTATGGCAACTTTGAAACATTTTCTTCAGTACGAAACGAACAAAAATGCATCGTAATTTTCAGAGAAAGAATTTCTTCGTAAGTGTATTGAAAAACGTCGTTTGATACACGTGGAGATTTATCACTGCAGCACTCGGCTCCATAACCTTTGAATTTCGCCTCGGTTGCAATGACAAAAAAAATATAATAAAATAATTAAAATAAAAATCTTTAATTAATTCTACTTTATCTTATTTCAATTGTACATCAATTGAAAATAGGGACATGGTTCAATAGTAATGTAAAAATAGATTTAGTTTTCTTTTCAATAATTTGACAGCTGTCAGTTCAAGCTATCGTCCCTAGGGATGAATAAAGTAGGTATTACTTTCAACCCGCTCCTCGGGCAACTTCAGACTTACTTTCCGAGTATGAGTAATGAAATTTTATTTTATTACGGCTTTACTTCAACGGCAAGGGCCCGTTGAAGTGAAGCTGTACCCAATAATATAAAGTTAATATTTCACAATTTAACTATGCACAGAAAAGTGGAATATGATAAATATTTTAACTAGAGTAACATGAATACAATGTTGTAAGAAGGTACCTATAGGAATTTTCAGTAATTTGTGTTAGTGTTTTGGAAATGTATCTCGTTAGTTTAGCTGATTAGTACCTGGAAATAAAATGTTGTAGTTACTTGAATTTTTTTTAAAGTGGAAAATTATATATTTATCTATCTCCACAATATCAATGTGCAATTAAACTTCTCTCATGTTGAATAATTACCTCCGGATATTCGTAGTAAGCCGATCATACGTCAGAAATGCTGATCATAATTATGCAGTAGCCTGAAACCATATCTATATAATTTTCCCTCATGAAACCAACATAAAATCGAAAATTGATCATAGGTATAAAGTAGAGATGCGCCGAATATTCATTTTATATTTGGTATTCGATGTATTCGAATCCCATGTTCTAACAATAATATTTTTATAAATCGTGCTTTGTAATGGTACTCAAACAAAGATATAATTAAACATAGGCAATCAAAGACAACCTAAAGTGTGTTTTTAATTAGTTGTGAAAATAACTTAATAAACCAGTAGATAACAGCTATGCTGAGTTATGAGACATAGGTTTACTAATTAACATGGATAAAACAAAACATTTTTATTATACTTATATGTTACTGGCAACCTGTATAATTCAGATATTCTACACAATACCTAGGCAACGTATAATATACCTGGGGCGTCTAGACAATGAATGAAATATTTATTTATTTTATAACCAACCGGAAATAGTACCTGAGTGCATGTGAGAAAATTACATTATGTTACTTATAGTCAGAAGAATTTTTAATTTCACTTTAATTTTACTTAACTCGGGAGTGAGACTTAATTTTTGACAACGAGATCCGGGTGGTTATAAAAACAGAATACCCAAACCTAACCTGTCCGTGTCAAGATGCCCTAAAATTACACACAAATATCTAATACGATACCGCGGTCTTATATATATAAGTCATGTCTTGCCAAAGGGGGTCCTGTTACTCAATTAGAGGGTTGAGTAAGAGGTGGGAGGTCAGAGGGGCAATCGCCCCGTGTAAATCTGGCATTCAGCTGACTGGAAGCCGACCCCAACATATTTGGGAAAAGGCTGGGCAGATAAATATATCACAGAATTAGTATTAATCCTCTCGACAGAATTTCGATCACGGTGGCCAAACTCAAGTACGCAGGAAATTTATAGTGCAGAAGTTAGTGCGCAAACACAAGTGCTGTTCCTCTACTCTCATAGTCCTATGGGACGGCAATACAATAAGACCGGAATGAGATCTGGCGCAGGACAAACGGCTTTACGTACTTTCTCAGGTACGAGGGTGTCACATCAACACCTTCTAAACTCCAGGCTGATACAGAGTGATTTCTAATACAAAAACCCAATAGTACTCAATACACGAGCAGAACCGGTTGTGCAAAAACGCGATAAATTAGTTTTATTCATACCACGTTTGCATGTAAGTAGGTACATTGCGCAAAAAGCTTTTAGCATAAGACGAAGTGAGTCTAAAAGGTACGCTTGCCAATGGCAATAAAAAAAAGGTATGATCTCCGAGCTGCATGTCGTAACGTTCAAAAATCGAACAAAGGTAAAAAAACAGCGGCGCGTTGAATCTCATCTCTACTCGTTTGAGGAACTTTTAAAGCTGCACGCCGACGTCAGACTTTCTGTAGGACAAATATAATCGGGCCGATTTTGTATATTTGTAACATTCTTCTGTATACTGACCAACTTTTTGTAGGACGTTTGCGTTGCACTATTGCTATCAGTGTGTTTTATTTTTCTCCTACAAAAAATCGGTCACCGATTGTCGGACGTGGGCAGGCAGCCTTCAGGTTCCAACAGAAAGAAGCGGTATGGAGTGTGTCAACAATATAAGTGAAATGACAACGTATTTTCATAAATATTTTTTCATCTATAGACCTATGAAGTTGCCGCTTTAAAACAACGAGTAAATTTAAACTGCGATAACTTTCCCATACATTGCTGATGGGAAAGTTATCATGTAATTACTTTTCTTTTCGCTAAAAGTGAAACCTAGACCATATTTTAAGAATTGTATGATAAATCAATAGCAAAAAGAATTATTTCTATCAACCGCAACCAGACGAAGTTAGAGACCATTTAGTATATTGCTATAGTTTGATATCAGGCGTTATATTTCTTAAATAATAATTTCCACAACTATCACACAACGCCGCCGTTTAGTCCCAAACTAAGAAGAGCTTGTGTTATGCGTGCTAGACAACTGATAAACATACTTATATATTTCTAAGTACATAGATAAATTAAACCAAAGCACAGAATAAATGATCATGCTCATCACACAAACATTTGTTCTGGGGGGGAATCGAATCTACGACCTACGACATAGCAGTCAGGGCCACTAACCACTAGATCAACAGGCCAGTCAAATAAAAATACTGTTTGTCTGATATATTAATTTGTCATTATCTTCCCATTGTTGTTCTGGGTGGGAATCGAATCTACGACCTACGGCATAGCAGTCAGGACCACTAACCACTAGACCAAACAGGCTAGTAAAATAAAAATACTGTACGTCTGATATTTTAATTTGTCATTATCTTCCCATTGTTAAATATAGTTTTAGTTTCGGTCTTCACAGTGAGCACGCATTAAATAGTGTCAATCACTATCACAACACTAACGCGTATCGTTTCGATTCGTTTATCACTTATTTTTTTTTAATAATTTTGGTGATGTAAAACTGCGAGTGTGAAAAAAATATAACAGTAATAAGTAATTTTATCAATAGCAACCCTTAAAATGTTACTTAACATATTTCCATTTAACATGTAGATGGATGGAGAGGGAGAGGAAGGCCGAAAAAAAGAAGGATGGATTGTGTGAGAAGTGATATGAAAGAAAAGGGAGTTAGTGATAGTTTGACGGGTGACCGGACAGAATGGAAGAAGAAAACGTGTTGCGCCGACCCCAAGTAATATGGAAAAAGGGCAGGAAGAAGAAGATATTTCCATTTAACGAAAGTAGTTAAAAATATACTAACAATGCTTCTCTATGTATCTTATATCGGTTACGGTTTAAAGACCTGTGCCCCTAGCCATGTTGCAAATCTGCAATCGTCAACGCTTGTAGAAAGCTTCAAAAGTACGGGAATGACGTCATCTCAACGCTCAGAAACGTGGTGAGAACAAAAGATTCGGCGACGCGGCTAACTCGAAGCGTTCGACGCAAGCGAAACGGTTGTAACTTGGCTAGGGGGCCTGGTTCATTTTGCTATTGCTTCCTCGTATTAGCTTCTAACACATAACCTAGGTTTGGTTCCGAAAGGGCGCTCGAGCCCCGGTATGAAGGCTTGAAGGAACGGGATGGGTTTTTTAGTCAGTAAGAGTCTGACACTATCTCCCGCTCTGCCCAAGAGCGGGGGTTGTTATAAGATGATTACTCCCATCTAAAAAAAAAAAAAACATAGGTGTGGTTTCTGGTGAAAAGATAAAATTTAATACTGCCAATTGCTTTGTTTGCATAGGCCTCTAATCGATTTTCAAATAAATTATACAACAAAAGATAAATACCATGTCTTTTCCATTTCTAAGCTTAATTATGTGTGACGTACACACAATTGTGTGTATGTTACTATAAAAAAGAACAAACAACACAACACAACAAACATACAAAATTGTATATGTTAATTATGTTGTTGAATGATTTGGAAATGACATGTATTTATACTTACCACGCACCATGACAAAAATAAATTAATGTACGAAGGCGCAGCATTGTTTTATTATCATCATTCATCAATCATTACCAAATAACTATAAAAATGGAAAATCGTTGACAATATTAAAAAATAAAAACACTGAAAATATAATATGTCTAAATCAAGTGCGCTTTAGTAGATGCCGCTTCCAGTTGTTCGTACTCCGAGTATGTTTACATTTTAGCTATGTTTGTATTACCTATTACCCTGCCTCTACCTACCTTTTTTGTTTATTTCTTTTATGTCACCTCGATAGTACTTACGTCTGTACCTTGAAAGACCTTGAAAAACGCTTAATTGTCAAACATTACAAAATTTTTTGGCAGAAAAAATTGTTTCCTTTGTTTTTCCTGAAAAAATACAGAAAATGTTTTTTTTTAATTATTTTTCGGGGATTTACGTAAAAACGCGATATTACGTAATAATAATACCTTAGGGAGCCCGAGGTATACCTAATTTATTAACATCTTCTTTCAATACATAAAAGTGGAAAAACAAAAATTTGAATTTGTAGACGAATGCGTTTACTTAGGCCAAATTATATCCACTGAGAGTGAGAGCCAAATGTCGAGAGAAGTAAACAAAACAATCGCAAACAGTTGGACAAACGCTCTTTGAAACAAATAATGAAAAGTCAAGGTCTTAGTATAAAATAAAAAGGGACGTACTCATTTGATATACCCTTGAGACCTGGTGCTCACAGCAGTACTGTGGAAGCAATTTCCAGTATGTCGTGCAACGGAACGCAGCCTGATGGGAGTAAAGAAAAAATACAGAGCAAGAAACACCGATTTGAGAGAAAAAACCCAAGTCATAAACATACTAGAGATTAGGCAATCCAAAATGGCTCTAGACAGCGTATATCTTGCGGGAGTAATAGGAAAAATTCTCCCGCTTTAAGGTTTTACTGAAAAACCCCATTGATATCCCTTCATTTGTCCTTTATGTCCTAGCGCCATGGTAACTCTTTCAACCGTTCCCTCACCTCTAGAAAGCCTCGGCTTTACTGTGGCCACAAAACATTTAGGTACAGAAGTCAATCTACATACAAAGCGCGCTCGAGCTACGCACACAAAGACACCGCTCACAGACACGATGTCTCCATCGCGTCTCGGATCACTCGTCGAACAATTCCGGCTCAAACGCTCATTAGTGTGCGACCACCAAGCGTACCTAGATATAAAAAAAGAAAAGTACATACATGAGATTGTCTTCTGTACCTGTAACATGGTAACAACGAAAATTTCAAGACCAGTCTATACGAGCTTTAAACAAAATTATTTTAAGTTTATGCGAAACCTGAACATAGCCTGTTCAGAATCACTAACTGATTGGATTCCAATCGTTTTTACACCATGTTATATTTTTTTCCTAACAATATTTTAAAAAGGTCACAAGTTGGACACCACCGACATCAGTGTGACGTGTGTTATACTTAGGTACAACATACGTCACGGCTGGTCAAAACGGATGGCCCGGTGACCAAGTATTTATGTCGCTAACCAGTTATCATAACTGACTTATAACTTTGTGATTTTCATAATAAAATACAGTTTTGTTTTGTACATAGATTATGAAAACATGCATGAAATTATGAAAATACTTGACAGGTGTTTCAGTCGCACATCGGTACTAAAAATAAGGTTGTATATAAGAAAGTATTTCTGTGGTAAGAGCCTTAACGGCCTAATTTTTTATTGGTAATGGTATGTCATTTCCAATAATTGATTTCCCACCGTCGACGTTGAACAAGTTTCCAAATTAATAATATTGTGAACATGTTCCTCCTTGACAAGGCAAGTAGACCGCTTAATTAACTCAGGTTATTTCATTAATTACTCGGTGTTTTTGTCGAGCGCATGTAGGCGATGCGCGTGTCAGAGTAAATAGTTGAATGCTGAACATTTTCATTTAAAAAACAATTATTTTAAACGTAGCCGTAGCCCAACTCTTATTTTTAATCTTTTTTATTTAACTAAATAAACTAGTGCTTGACTTGAGAGCAGTGGTGACCGAGTGGTATCTGCCACTTACAAGTTGTAGGTCGCGGGTTCAAACCCAATGAACCTATTTGGCACTACCATGAGACACATTGTTGCTGATTGTTTTTTTTTTTTTAAGTTTTATTTAAGCTACTAATTAATGTTTCAATACTTGTTATGTTCATTGTGTGCCATATAAACATGTTTTCTTTCTTTCTTTTAGAAACCGATGCTAATGAATTTTTCGATGCACTATGAGCACTTTAAGCTGTGGTGGCCAAGTGTTTATGGCTCCGAACTACGAGTTGTAGGCCGCGGGTTCAAACCCTGCCAGGCGCATTACTTTGTGTAATTTATTCATCACTACTGCTCTCAAAACGATGAAAACATCGCGAGGAAACCGGCATGACATAGAAACTCAAAATTTGAAGACTCGACATCCACCAACCCGCACTGGGCCCGTGTGGTGGATTACTGCCCATTCCCTCTCCTGGAGAGGAGGCCTGAGTCCCATCAGTGGGAACATAATAAGAACGACGATAGTGCTTAACTGCGATCCCACCTGATGGTAAGTAGTGGTACAACCACAGAACAGGTATAATTCTTGTGTTCTGTGGGTGCAAACGTTGATGGTGGTTCAGTGAGGTCGCTAGATTATTAAGAGCCTATTGTGCAGCACAGCGTGACGTTACAAGATCTTTGTCATTATTGGTTGAACCTTTCAATCGTGCAAATCACAGACACAATAGAAAGACAATAGGACGCTTGGGGTTTAATGAATTAATTTACAAAAAAAAATACGTGTCCCTTATTTTTGAATAATCTAAAAGACGGACTAATTACATTTTTTACGGCAACTAGCCTAATAACCGAAAAATCGGTGAACATACCCAAAAACAAATAAAAAAAATACATTCAGCCAACCAAGAAACAGTTTCAAGTCGGTTAAAACGGGACATTTTCAATTCAATTATATTTTTAGGGTTCCGTACCTCAAAAGGAAAAAATGGAACCCTTATAGGATCACTTTGTTGTCGGTCCGTCTGTCTGTCTGTCAAGATCCTTTATCTTAAGAACGCGTGAACGTATCGAGTTGAAATTAAAACCATACACTCAGGTCTGCGGTCCTTTCAAGTTGTGAAGTCACCCGTTTATGTCGCAAAAAACGTATATTTTGATACTCTCAAAGATCGAAATTCATAAAGTACTTCCCGTTGACCCAAGATCCTGAAATTTGGCACAAAACCAGGACTTATAGCACAGATATATAAATCTGAAAACAGTAAATTTGCTTATACCAACGTTACAAAAAAAAATTGCAATTCGGTAAAATCTTCGAGACTACATTCGGGAATTGTAGTTTGCACGGAACCCTCAGTGCGCGAGTCCGACTCGCGCTTGCCCAGTTTTTTTTATGTTTGTTATCGCTCGCGTCCCAGCCACCGGAATTCCGTTCCCCATTTCCGGCCTGGAAATGGCAAAGAAGGAACAGAAGTCGGTTTTTAATCAGTACAAGTTCAGACTTTTGCTGACTAAACTCTTAGGCGGAGCGGGAGATAGTGTCAGCACTATCTCCTACTCTGCCCAAGAGCGGAGGATGTCATTAGATGATTTTCCCACTAAGCAAGCGTGTTCTATTATCGATCACACCATTCAGTGAGATAGTTTATAAACGCGTATCTATTAATATTATAAAGAAAACTTACAAAAACTCAAGTAAGAATGAGAGAAACTTAAACAGTTCAACAACTATTCTACGAAAAAATTATGTTCATTTTAAAAGTTTTACCCACAACGTTCCATTTTATAAGAAGTTATTCAAGTGACGATTCTCAAGAGATTCCCAGGTACATAACTGTTTTGAAGCACTTTAAGGCTTTTGCAATACACAAAGCTATAAATACTTAAGCGAGTCGGTAATACATAATGAAATCGTTGAATCGTTGACTCTCAAAAGTTTGGTTTGAGTGTTTTTTGCGTTCAGTAACAGGTACTTGTATGCCAACTTCTAGCGAAATAATCATTCATTGAAACGTTTTGAAGCTTTTAAAATTCGTTTGAAATTTTAATTTGATTTAGAAATGTTAAGCGAGTTTATTTCTGAAATAAAAATAGCCTCGCTGAGCTTTCTAACTGGGTGGCAGTCTAAAGGCGTTATCACACTAGCGGTTTCCGAGTGTCCTCAAAGCGGAGCGGATGCACAACGAACACGTTAAAAACACACAACGAACACGCTGCGCATGCAGTGAATTTGTCGAGGACGCGCAACGAGATCTGGCAACAAGATACGGGTCTCCGGCATCTTCAAAGTAACAAAACCAACAGTAGTGTCTCCTCGTCACAAACCCTCGTCTCAACACGCGTTCGTCAAACGCCCGCGACGTCTTCGCTTTCCAGCCGCGGCGTGTTTGCGACATATTCGCTGCGCGCCAGCACCGTCCCGCATCCGCTCGTAAGCCGCTAGTGTGATAAAGCCCTAAGTGCATGCACCCAGGTCAATTCTTCGTGGGTCCGACGAGCGTGGCTTAACGACGACGTTCGACACTTCTGGGCCGGGCGAGCTCCACTGCCTTTGACGACTTGATTTGAAAATTTATTTAAATTAGTCAGGGTTAAAAGCGTCTAAAGGATGGAATTGAATCAATTACATAAGTATAAGCTGGAACATCTTTCTTGAGTGTCCACCAATAGGAGTATACCTATTGGTGGACACTCAAGAAAGGTCTTATGATATGACGTTAATATGCGCGTTCGTGTATATTTGTATGTATTTTATTGATAGAAATAATTGGTCTGAACCTCGTCCAATTATGTTTTTATTCACATAAAATATTTTTTTTTAAATGAATTATGTGCTCAGCTCAGAATTTTAAAAGATAACAACTGAAATATTCAAAATATACCTAACGAATTCGTTCAAACCTGCATATTTGCAGAGTTGTTGAAAGACATTCGAAGATAAACATGAAGACAGACTGGAGTATCTGCTGTCAAAAAGAGAACGACGACCGTCATTACATAACAACGAAATAATGTCCGTATTCAGTAAACCTTAACATTGGCACAAAAGTTAACAAACAGGGCCACAACACTGATATTACATTGGGAACGAAACGGGGCTGGCGGCTTGCCAATCTCACCTGCCGACCGTGTTGCCCTCGTGTGACGGCGCGACGTGCGGCTCAAATATGGAAATTCGAGAATTCTCTCCAACGGATAGTCGGAAATGGTGCAGTCATCCACAAATGGCCACGACTCACGCGCGCCGAACAAAAGCAACCCCTAATTGAATTACATTGAATGTGATTCAATTATGGAACATCATTCATCGCTACTTCAAACATGCTTTATTAATATCCAATTTTACAAATTAGCGTAGTTTTCAATGTTTGATCAGGTGTTAAATTCAACGTATATGAATTCGACTGAAGCTTAATTGATGGTTGGTTTCCATAAAGTGTCATTTAAATGAAGCTTGATTTTAAATAATACTAACTTTTATCCGCGACATTGACCGCGTGAATAACGTTTATTGCGGACACGCAGTTGAAATTAAAGCCTCGAGCTGTATTTAATTATTATAGTTAATCAAGAAAAACGAATTAATCCGTGCTAATATTATAAATAGGAAAGTAATTCTGTTTTTCTTTTATTAATTAATAAATGTAAAAGTAATTCTATTTGTATTAATATTGAAACATAATTATATTATAAATTTAAATTATTGAAACAAATTTGTTTGGTTATAATAACATAATCAGTTTTGTATTGTTGACTCCGGAACCCAAGTTTCCTCTCTAGGAGAGGGAATGGGCCGTAATCATCTGTGCAGGTTCAGTGCGCGTGTGGGGCAGTGGTAGATGTCACAAATCCTCAAGTTTTGGTTCTTGGATATGCTGATTTCCTCACGAAATTAAGCTTCACCGTTTAGCATAGTCGGCCTTATAATGTTCCCACTGTTGGGACTCAGGCCTCCTCTCTAGGAGAGGGAATGAGCCGCAATCCACCATGCGTGTCCAGTGCGTGTTGGTGGATGTCACATATCTTCAAATTTTTGGTTTTAGGACATGTCGATTTCTTCACGATTTTTTCGTTAACCATTTTGAGAGCAGTGGTGATGAAATAAATTACACACAGCAATGTGCTTGGCTGGGTTTGAACCCGCGACCTACAACTCGTAAATCGGGGCCGTTACCACTCGGCCATCACTGCTCACTTTGAGGAATACTCAACTTCAAATGCTTAATCCGAAATCAGAGATTAGAATGGAGTAGTTATGTGAAAACTATTTGGAGTAACCCACATACATATCTACTTTTCTTCCGCCAACACTTGGTTCATAGTTTGGCATCGGTTCTTGCTGGTTAACGCTGACGAACTGGCACACAATTCTCTGCTTGCATGCATCCCAACGTCTGAATCGGCAGGATTTCATACAGTTTCGATGTACCATCATCATGAGCCTTTTTTTCTTGTACCCACTGCTGGGACTAAAGCCTCCTCTCTAGGAGAGGGAATGGGACGTAATCCACGTGAATGTCACATGTCTTTGAATTTATTATTCAATGTATTACCAATTTTCTCATGAAGAAAACATCTTCCATTAAAAATACCGAGCCATGAAAGTTCATTTCAATAAATAACGAGCTACTGCCAATTTGATTGACGGAAGCTTAGTCGAAATTGAGAGGAGTGGAAGAAATTAAGTACTAAAAGTATGGGTGTGAGTTCGTTTGTTTGAACATCACAATTTACTTGCAGTTTATAATGAAAGCTGTCGAACGTGACTGAAGGCAAAATATCTGAATTAAAGTTCCAATGATCCCTTACATTTAAACATCGAGGGTCTTCTAAAAGGTACGTTACGCTTTATTTACAGTGAATCATCGTCAGTGTATTATTTTATCTTAAATGTTGTATTCACAGTTGGATTCAAATTGTTTAATCTACCTAAAAAAAATTTTATAATTTTTTTCAAAATTAAATTTGGAACAAGGCTAATTCATTCAAATATTGTATAGTTTCGACATATTTCTGCGCTGTTCTGTCTCCAATTTAAAATTTAAAATAGAGAGAAGTAATTTAAAAAAGCAGAATTGCTGTGATTGCTCTGCGTAAATCAAGTGTTTTAATTATTGCCATTTGCAACAATTAAAACACTTGAAACTTGGTATCAGTTGTATGTTTGTTTATCATATCACAGATTATCAAACCAACACCGAGTGGACTTTAGTAACAACCGGATATAGACATGTTCCACGTTAGTGCAATTGTTTTTGTCGAGGTACAGAGAATGTTTTGGCGCTTGATTGGAACTATTGTTGTCTATTTATTTTAACCTAACTGCATAAATGGTTTGTATTTTTCCCTTATTTTTTGTAGTTTTGTTTGTTTTTATATTTTTTGTGTTTTTGTCCCTTTCGTTGTGTATTTTTTTATTAGTTTTTGTCTTGTTTGGTATATTGTCATTTAATAAAAAAAGAGTATCTGCACCTGTTGGTCTCAACCATCTATAGTGCGTAGTGCATATATATGATGGTCTCAATTCTCAGTGCAGAGATTACCTGTTAGAAAATAAAATAAATAATTAAACACTTAATCTGATGACGATAAAAAAAGTGAGTCAGGCTGGCCACGTGTAGTGTGGACTCAACAGACAATGAATGCTGTCAGGGTCAGAATTAAATAGAAACAAAAATCTTATCTTGTTAAATACCCGCTAGAACGTTGTCGCGATTCATTAAAGAAGACCTGAAACTTGGTGTTTACTGGTGATACACAGGGCACACTTTAAACGATTAGTTTTCAAAACATTTTTTTTGTTTTTGTTTCTCGATGAGAAAAAATCACAATCAAAATAATCGTGTGTAGGCCCGTAGCTCTAAAAAGACTTAGGGCCCGCGCACACTTGATACAAGACGTCTTAGACAGAAATATCAAAATTATCGCAGTACTCAAACAGTTGAACGTATAAACATGTATTTGAAGAGACACTTGAGAAATATTGGTACTCATGAATGTTTTATTAAAATTTAAGAATAACTGAGAACGCTACATTTTCATACATTCATAATTCAATTTGTTTAATTAATATCATGAAATATAAAATGAGTAAATAATTTTTGAGCCGACTTACGATTGTTTTTTAAGTCAAAGCCGATAAAATAACTTCGAAAAAACTATCGATATTTCGAAATATCTATATTTTATCAACAGCCCTAGCGCCCCGTGCCGTAGACAAAACAGTTCTGTCTAAAACGTCTTGTCTCAAGTGAGCGCAGGCCTTAATCGGAGATCCCTGTGGTAATCGTGCGGCATCTAAGATTCTAGATTCAAATTCAAACAGTCATGAACCGTTGATCCGTTTCTAAATAAAAGTCTCCATTCCCTGCCCAAAAATTGACAAAGATTATAACGCTCGCGTGGGCGGAGTTGATTTGATGGACAGTTATTTCGGTAGATATAAAATCAGAATTAAAAGTCGTAAGTGGTACATCCGACTATTTTATCACATGGTCGACATGGCAGTAATAAATTCATGGGTGCTTTATAAAAAAAACACCCAAACCGCCCAGACTTTATGCAATTATAAAAACATATTGAACCCAAAAGAAGAAGGCCTTCAAGCAGTAATATAGATAGGGAGATAGAAGCAAAGAGACACTGGGGCCCAGCGAAACCTGTTCCTCCAAAAGACGTGCGGACTGATGGAATAGGTCACGATGAAAAAAGATGTGCTTCTATAAACAGATGCAAACTGCCCGGTTGTTATGATTTTTCGCGGATTGAGTGTAGTAAATGTAGGGTTGTATTGTGTCATAATAAAGATCAAATTTTTTTTGCTGCATTTTACTCGAAATAAACTGTATATCTACATATTTAAAAATCAATGCCACTTTTCGTTGTAATTTTATAACTCTCTTACGGGCTCACCTATCCAAACCAAATGTTTAGGCTTTGTTCGGACTTTGTTTGGCGGGTATAGTAGGGTAGAGTAGTGTAGAGTAGGGTAGAGTAGGGTAGAGAAGGGTAGAGTAGGGTAGAGTAGGGTAGAATAGCGTAGAATAGTGTAGAGTAGGGTAGAGTAGGGTAGAATAGTGTAGAATAGCGTAGAGTAGGGTAGAGTAGGGTAGAGTAGGGTGGATTAGGGAAGAGCGGAAGCCAAGCCGCGCGGGCAAAAGCTAGTTGTCGTAATTGAATAAATAAATATATGATCCCCATAAATAAGTAAGAATAACTTTAGTACGTAACGCAACATTACGTTGCCAAATGTCTACAAACATTACATAATTATATATTTTTAAATACATATTTTTAATACCATTTTCTTTTAATATTTTTTTACATTATCAGTGCCAAAATACAAATGCCCGATATAAAATATGCATATAATGGTGGTGATGAGAAACATGACCATCAAATATTTTAGCTAATTAAAATTAATAATTTAATGTGCCCGTAAATGATGATTTCATAATTTTCTCCTCAGATAAGCATCGTTTACTACACTACATGACTCGTATTTCAGTGAATAAGATTTATAATCTGGCTCGGCTGTTAACCTTGGTGAAACATACACTGGGACCATATTTCAAGGCTACATTCAATGTTATGCTTGGGAAACGTTTCAAGGCAATGTTGCAGTCTTATACTAATAATTAATTGTACTCAAGGATTCCCCAATACACTTAACTACTGCTACTTTCTAGAAACCACCAAACTTTGGTTACTAGAAATGATTAATTATGTATAAACATTAAATCTTGTCAAACACTACAAACCTAATGATCTTAGTCTCCGGAATTTCTGCCATCATATGAGCCCCTATGGCCTAAAATAAGTTAAATTTTAATCACAGTCAGAGGCCCAAATTTAAATCGGAACGCGGCGTTAGCAGGGGCTCTAATTTGAATAATTCTCTCAATACATATACACCCACACCCTACAAGGTCGGGGTAGGTCGCACGGCAGGCACATTTGCTATAAATACTTGCGTTAAATTTTGATTGCACGAAACGGTCTAATACAATTACCGCTACAAACTACCGTTATAACACTCGAACAATCATCTTTGTTCCTCTCATCTGACGCGTAATTGTAGGCAAGCCAGAATATTCTAACATCGATATTCCAGTAAGCCCGACTCGATAGCTACCTATTCAAAACTTTGCTAAATCATTTTGAAAGCCATACCCGTAATATCTCGTTTTGACATCGTGTTTTTTTCACGCTGGTGATTTACTGTTTTCAGTCTCAACCGGGCCAGCAGGCGTTTCATTTATATATGAGGAGGTCACGTCTTCACGATGAAAAAAACGCGGTGTTGGCGGTACATTTTTTTAACAGAACGAAAAACTTTTAAGAAATTAACTTTTATCGCCTTAAAACAGATCGTGGATAATTATTTAAATAGCTTATAAACAAAATGAGGTCAGCACGACCGAGCGTAAAATAATTATTTTATTAACTAAAGCCTGGTTCTAGCTACTTAACTTAGAACTCAGAAAATAATTTGAAGTTCAGTTCTTACGCCTTGATTAATTTGAATCGTGCTTTAGTTTTCCAGAGGTATCAACATGTAATGTTGTGCTACAGGATCTACCCACGATAGAAGCGTCTGAAACTCAATTTGCGGGCGTCAAATAGAATTTCGCGTTTTCGAAGTTACGTACGTCTGTCTTCCTCCCAAATCAAGATATTTCTAGACACGCTTCACATCGGATTCTGTATATTAATTTATACCAATTCCGGAGTACAATGTGTAATCTCGACTCAACAATGAGTTTTGCATATTATTTTAGAGCGTTTCGTTAGAGCTCGCGCGAAAAGTGTGAAATAAAATATAAATACGTATAAATCCATAACCTATTTACACAGCAAAAAGTGGTAACGTTATGATTTGTAATTAAAACTTTAGTTTTAACTCTTATTTCAAGTATAAATTCAAATTAATTACATATCCAACGATGTCTTATTTGTGTGTCAATATTCAAATCTTTGTCGAGATTTGTAATTTTCAGCCTACCTTCAGTGCTAGACAAAATCACTTTAAATCAGCGATAACCATTTGTATAGTTAGAAGACAGCAGATAGCCAGCTTTTCAGTATTATACAGGATGTATTTTGGAGAGTGTGCGCGGGAATGCGGGAATTTACAATTCCCTTGTAAAGACTTCATTCCATCATCACTTTCCTAACATCGGATAACCGGCGTACGGTGAGTACTCACCTTTACGTTGTTGAAACCTCTATGGACTATTAATGGTCCGAACTAAGTGTTTCGTCTCGTCGTTTTTGAGCACATCAAAGGACTGGAACAATTTGCCTAGCTAGAGAGTATAGGCTGATAATAAACTAGTACGCCTCATCACAAAATATATAGGTAAGGAAGTCAATCTACATACAAAGCGCGCTCGAGCAACGCACACAAAGACACCGCTCACAGACACGATGTCTCCTTCGCGCCTCGGATCACTCGTTGAACAATTCCGGCTCAAACGCTCATTAGTGTGCGTCCAGCGAGCGTAGGTATAAAAATTGAAGTACCTACATACATGAGATTGTCTTCTGTACCTATCTATTTTGTGGCCTCACCATCAACGCTTACATAATTGCTTACTGCTTACTTTCAGGTGCGATCGAAGTCAAGTGCTAGTTTATATTATTTAAAATATATGTATGTATACTAGCGGCCCATCCCGGCTTGACACGGACAATAAATATAGCCTTTGTTACTCAGGGTGAAAGGTTGAAGCTTTCCTATGGTGAAAGAATTTTTAAATTCTACACAGAATTTTTTGAGTTTATTCATTACAAACATACACACAAAAAAACCAATTTTCCCTATTTATAATACATATTAGTGTAGATCTATTTAGATAATATATATAACCAAATGACATTTTGCCAGCAATTGTTAAAATTATAGAAAACATTTTCAATATCACCATATTACTTAGAAACCACGCTTAGAAATAAACAAGTGACGACTTTACAGTTAAAACTAACAAACAGTTACTACTAATCGTTAAGAAAATAGTTCCCTCCTTCCAGTATTGATGTAGAAGTTAATTAGACAAACCAAGATAAATAATGCCTGCAGCGAGTCGGGTGGCGCGGCAGGCTGGCGGCGCCGCAGCACTGTGGGGAAGCTAAGTCGCATTCGGGTCATAAATCTATAATTTCCATGTTTTCACTGACATAAAGATGATTTTTTATATTAGCTAATCGCTATTTGGTGCAAAGGTTGGCTATCACTATTCAGTGGGATAATGCGGCGAGTGTCATGGGCACTTTTGCACCGGGAACGATCAGGGGCGGGTTATTTAATGATGTTTGACGGTTTATTTATCATTTTGTATTTAAGCTAATATATACTTTAAAATAATATACCGAACGCGATACAAAAATATGTTTGATAGACATAAAAAATACAAAACATGAAATATGGAAAAACTAAACAGAAAACGATTCTCTTTAAATAATGTCTGTTAAACTTTACAATAACATAAACTCTTAAAATTACAGTTTATTTATAACTTTTATAGACTTGCATATTATAAAGTTTTCTTAATTTTGTTATATAAAAGACCGAAACGTACAAAAGCATATGAAGAACATCTTTAATTGGGCTATTCAAGAAAATTTTTTTGCATGACCAAGTTTGAATGGTTCATTGTGGCTTCAGCAAAGAGCTGCACGTACAAAAGGTAACACTGAATAATGACAAATTACGCTTTTCTTAGTAATAAAATATACTTACCACTTATATTTAAGTACATATCGTTGTGTTTTATCAAAAGCATACAGTTTGATTTTTATAATTTTCGTAACTTTTCTGCTTGACATAAAATCGATTTATAATTTTTCATCCACATCAATAATTTCTGCGGTGAACTGATAATTTTGAAAAACCATCTCCAAGTTCTTACTTGAACCTTATCTTTTATTTTTCCCAAATCTTAAGTTTCTATTATTGTAGCAGACCATTTTTCGAACCCTTTAATATAAGTTACAAAGAAACGAAAACTGTAAAAAGACAGCATTAAAGAAGAAAAGAAAAAAAAATAAGTTACTTACCTACTTTAAAACTTGTACCTACTTACTACTTTGTCAGCCATTTCGGCCCCAAGAATATTTTCATGAAAACTTTAACACTCCTTATTCAGTATTTTGAGCGTTGTTTTGAATTTTTTTTACTAATAATATAATTATGTCTTTATTTTTTTTATTTTGATTTGAATTTTTGCCAAGTTTAGTAGGAAAAGAAATTTTAATAAGAATCCTCCTGTTTATCTTTAAAACCCCAAAATTGTATTGGATCCTGCTTTCGAAGAGAAATAATGATGACGAAAAAAATTACAAAAATAAAAAATAATTATATCCCACAAAACCAAATAAGACTTGGTTTACTTATTTTTTCATCCATCCTCTCACAAAACCATAGACATTCACTACACGTTATGTGCGTATATAAATTATAAAATAAATAAATAAACTAGATTAAATTCTTAGTTATAATTTGAGCTATAATACAAATAACTGCGAAGATTTTTACAAAACATATTTATGGCCAGGCTTCCTTCAGCGGTTTCCCATTGTGCACCGCGGCGGTCTGTTGAGTGTCATCGATATGCTCCGGTAACTCGATCACTAACTATCGACAACGTGTTAAATGGTTCTTTATAAGGAAGGGAAATATACAATTTATTTTGCATTCCATTTTTCGATTGACACTTTGAAGATGCCATTTTAAAACTGATGCTTTATGCATTTTGGGCTTTTAAAACAAACGATTTTAATGAAGTGAAGGGTAGAGTGAATAAGCTCTTTAATATCTAAACTAGTGCGATTCACTATCACCGATTGCATCACTGCTTACCTACAGGTGGGATCACGGTCAAGCACACAAAAACAGTTCCGGATATTGTTCATTTGAAAAGGTAAAAAAAGGAGGGTGATGAGGAAATATATAAGACGTTTGCCGCAACGAAAGGGCGCACGTTTTAAAAAACGTGACAACTTATAAATAGCTTCTGCCAGCGACTTCGCTCAAGTGAACGTTTCTCTTTACAAACTTAAGACAATTGTTTCATTCCCTACGGTGGAAAATTTTGAAAAATTCTCTTTCAGTGCTCGCCCACATCATAAAACGAAGCCTTTTACCAAATTTTACCTTGTACCAAATTTTACCTTGTACCAAATTTTACCCAGTCCCAGTAGTTTCGGCTGTGCGCTGATATGTTAGTCAGTCAGTTCCTCCGAACAGATTCTTGAGGAAGCTGTGCAGGTATTACAATATTTAAGCATGTGTTCGCATGTGTAGTAGAAGTAAGCCGAAAATTTCATACATTTCTAACAGCTTAATAATTCGCATAAATTAAATTGGAATAAATTAGTTTACCTTTGATCTCTGTCAAAATAGAATAGAGTAGAATTTTAATTACTAGGCTTTTATTTAACCTCTTGTAAACTTCGTTTTCCATTTCCATAAAAATTTTTACTTTATTAGAAAACGTAAACTGAATAAATAAAAGCTCTTTTATATGAAGCGTAGTCAAATTCGAAGTCCGGAGGGCATGAGAGCAGCTTCATGCAATGCAAATCTAGATTGCAGCGAAGCGGCAAAGCGAGTGGCGCCCTCGTGTGGCGGGTTTGCAAGCCACGCGGTCACCATTTTTTCCTCCATTTTCTTTGAACACGTGCTATATTGTGTAACTCGTTGAAATGTCACGTTGTTGCGAATAAACAACTTGAAATTAGGAGTAACTTTTTTACAATAGACCAGCGGTTTTAATATGATGAAATTGTTTTGTGGAGCATTTTTGTTTGTTAGGTATTTCATTCTGTTTTTCCTAACGTTTTATATAATGAATGGAGAATCATTAGACACATAAATATAGCGCAATGGCCTCATAATACCATTAAATAATGGTGGCGCCTGACACCAATTACTTTGGGCGGAAATAATAATTGGTTACGGTTACCCAAGACGCTGGTTAAAATGATAAGTGGACTGTATTGATGCTGGATTGAAATGTGCGTAAATGTAATCAATGCTCAATGACCTCTTAGTAGAGTTTACGAAAGAGTAAGACTTAAAATAAATATGGACGAAACCAAAGTCCCACCCCCTGCAGCGTTTTTGAATAAAAAACAAATTAGAGACATCTTGTTATATATTTATACTGCGGCCCTTGAACACAATGGGTAACTGAAGGAAAACAGATGAGTTTTAGTCATTAAAAGTCTGACACAACCTCTCGCTTCACTCAGAGCAGGAGGAGTTAAATATTTAAGGATATCTCACTTCAAAAATAAACTGCAAAGCATATTGCTGACAAATGTATAGCCAATGCTTCGGAAAAATAACTAAAGCTTGAAGACAAGATTCATACTTTGCATATATGTATAGAAACAAGAAAATCAGGATAACAAAATACTCTGTAATCTGTAGCCTCCGGTAACGGAGAAAACATTGCCACAATAGGTTTTGGGTTTTACTGTCTTATCCGTGACGCAATAAATTTAAGAAAATAGGTGATGTATTCTTTATAGTTTAGATAAGACTTATTTATTTCGTTAGATAATATTGTTTCACTACTAGTTTACCTGCGTTTAAATAAGTCATACCTAAAGTATAAAGGATCTATCACCTATTTTCTTAAATTTATTGCGACCCTAGGCATTATCTGCCAGTCAACCTAGAGTGATGCAGGTGGTGCAGGTAGGCGCATAAAAAGTAAATTTTATTTAGTAAACAAGAGTAAAAAAGTATACATATAGTTAAAAGAGAGAGTTCGATCTGTGTTCATGTATGTACTTAGCTTCAGCTAAGCCCGAATGTGTTAGATGATACGGAACCATCAATTGAAGTAATCTTCTTTTGTTTTCAGAATGTGCCCCAGACCTGTGCCCAGAAGAGTTGAAGCCAGAAATACCGGCAGCACCACTAACAAGTGAGTCCATTAGAACCATTTCAGGAAACACGAAACAAGTTTATCGGCGTTAGTGCATTCTACAATTCCATTTAGAGAACAAAATAAAACTTTACTTGAAATGAAACTACCTACTTAACGCTCGTTCAAATCTCGATAGTGTAGCGCTCGCCTGTTCTCAGATTCTCCTATTGTTTATTTTAGGATTCCGTAGTCTGAAACCCTTATATTCGCGAGTATTCTGTCATACCGTGTACTTCGAACGACTGGAACAATTTACCTGCTGCGGTCTTCCCGTCCAATTATAATTTAAGTGCCTTCAAGGCTAGAGTGAATAGACTCATAGTAAACTAGCGCACTAGATCTTCAACGATTGTATCACTGACTATCACTAACTATCATGCGCTAGACAAGTGTTCCGCAAACGGTGTACCACGGTTATTGATTGCTGTGCCTCAGAAAAATTAGATTACATCTTAACCTTTAGAATGTCTAAGTTACACAGTTCGAAATGAGCAATTGCCTTTCTATTGTGTCTCTAATTACGGCATTCGATGAGTTAATAGACAGACTGATTATTCCAAATTCGGGGCCCTTGTTTTTTAGATAGGAAAACATCGAAAGGTTTCTCTCGCTCTAGTGTGGAGTAAGGGGCATGTCAGACTTTTACTGACTAAAACCCACCTGAGTCCTTCAGTTACCATTTGGGTTCCAGAATCACGGTAACTCTTTCCAAAATGTCTGCGGCCCTAGCGAGCATCAACCCTACTGTCACTGTGGTGCCCTACAGTTTTGCTGACATCTTTTTAAAGAGCGTATGAAACAACACCGCCGTCGACGACTCGAATTCGATTCATACCTGACTGGCCTGTTGGTCTATTAGTTAGTGGCCCTGACTGCTATGCCGGAGGGTCGTGGGTTCGATTCCTACCCAGGACAAATGTTTGTGTGATGAGCATGATCATTTATTCTGTGTCTGGGTGTAATTTATCTATGTACCTATGTATTTAGAAATATATAAGTATGTTTATCAGTGATCTAGTACTCATAACACAAGCTCTGCTAAGCCTGGGTCTAGACGGCGTTGTGTGATAGCTGTGGATAATATTATTTCCCTCTCGCTCCGAACTATAGTCAGGTCGCCTCCACGAGGACACGGCCGACACGGTAACTTTACCCAAGCGAGGCACACTTCTACCGTGTGTTCCACCGTGTCCTCCGGCCGATCCGCGCAATTGGGACACTCGGGCGTTTCTTCCTCCTGAATCCAAAACAGGAACCTCCCAGACTGGTCACGTCAGGTCAGAACCTACCACAGACGGAAGGTGAAGACGCCATGGCTCCTCTCCAGTCACTCCTCAAAGAAAGGACTTACCGCTGCGATTGTGCGCGTGCCCTTAGTTGAATAATAATAAATATAATTTTCGTGATTAATAATAAAAATTGATTGATGCTATGTAAAAAAATATTTTCTTATTCATGGTGTAATAAATTTTACAATGTCTAGGTGTTCATGGTTTTTCGAGCTTTTAAATTTTTCGGGTCTCGAGAATTCTCGAGGGCAATTTCTCGGGTCTTCTCGGGTAGTCAGGAACTTTCCACTGACTTTTTTTGTAAATGTTTTCGGTTCAAATAATTAAAAATATGTATCATAAAAAATACATTCATATAAACTAAGAAATAAACTGGTTTTCGCTCTCAAATAAAAATAATAATAAAGGTTGCTAAGGATTACCTTGTCTAGGATAGAGAATAAGCCGTAATAACAAGCATTGCCATTCATAGTGGCAATGTCGCCAGTCTTTTTCAACAAAATCCAACATTTGATGAATCGACAAAGCGAAAAAAAGAGAAATAACGCCTGAAAATTCTGTTGGCATTCGGTTATTCCGCCTTTCACTCGAATATTTCCGAAACTAATTGTTCTAGGAAATACATGTTTTCTTTTTTAAACCTTAAGAGTTTTTGGAAAAAAAGGCCCAAACTTATTTCAAAATAGTAGACTTTCAGAGGTCTTTACTGAATTAATCTTACACAAATTTAGACTATGATCTCTACAGAAACCTAGATAATAACTACAAGATATCTGTTTCCATAGTATTTAAAGAAAGATGTGTAATGACATCGTAATCATAATCACATAGGAAATTGTACGAAAATGTACTACAGGAAGGACGCTCACGGGAATCCGATGGATGCGTGACGCACAGGACCGGTCGTTGTGACGACGCTTAGTGGAGGCCTATGTCCAACAGTGGACGGCTTTCGGCTGATATGATGATGATGATGATGAAGGAAGCTCTTAATTGTTTTTAATAATTGTCTAAAAATTAACACTATAATTTACAATTCGATCGAACTCAGCTAGAGTCGAAACACGTATGAACGTACGCAGTACCCTACCGCACCGCGGCACGCGTTTATAAATGAAACAGTAAAGGAAAAATAGTCCCCTTTAACAATATAAGAGACTCAAGCGATTTATCGAGTTCTCAACTTATCTTATTTCCTGGGAACACAACCCACAGAGAATTCTCACAACCGGGAATTCGCGGCTCGAGAATTCCCGGAACTAAACCCTAGTTTTACGTGTGCCTTGAATACAAAAAGTTTGCAGAACACTGCACTGAATTATATCGTTTAAAAAAATATTTCAATACCCAAACATTGACTTGTAAGAGATAAAAATACTTTGGGTAAATGTTATTACCTATATGATTAAAATTTTAGCCAAAAAAACGCCCTTTGTTGGACATAGACCTCCCCAAGCGTCACCGCAACGACCTTTGACCTCACCAGGTATTCGTCACAACAGGCCTTCCTAAGGATTTCTTTTTTATGGTTGGGAAAATCATCCAATGACAACCCCCGCTCTTGGGCGGAGCGGGAGTTAGTGTCAGACTCTTACTGATTAAAAACCTACCCCGTTCCTTCAAGCCTTCATAGCGGGGCCCGAGTTCCCTTTCGAATAACCCTGGCCCCAATTCCTGCGGAATTTGAAACCTACAATTACATACATTTAAAACTTTATCATATTTAACCCTTCAAATATTGTCAATTAGAAACACAAAGGAAAGACAATGACAGCACGAACGCATTCGCTTGGGGATAAAAGCGAGAGGGAATCACAAACATAAATTTCAGACAACATAAAAACGAATTTGTTGAAATAGCCGTAAAAATAAATACTCATTATAAATTCTCTATATAATTATGTCTGTGGTACACCAAACGCAAAGCCGTGCCTACGGAACCATACACAACACTTGAGTCAACAAGTACTTAACCTCACTTTCCTGACCTTGGTTTGAAACTTGTACATCTGTTGTGTCAATGTTATTCGTGTGTACACTCCTACTTCGTTTTAGATTTGTGGAAATAGGTGGACTAGATTGTTCTTTAGATTGCACAGTGTTGTACAATTTCTTTTTTTATTGAGGTGGGAAAATCTTTAAATAACTCTCAGATGCAGATGAAACAATTTGCCGCAGGCAAATTGTTTCATCTGGATCAGAGAGTGCGGTCTTCCCGTCCGGTTATAATTTTGCTGTCGTCATGGTTAGAGTGAATAGGCTCTTAATAAACTAGTGCGCCTCACCATCAGAGATTGCATCACTGCTTACCATCAGGTGGGATCGCAGTCAAGCACTAGTTTATATAAATAAATAAAAAAACTGGCCAAGTGCGAGTCGGACTCGCCCATGAAGGGTTCCGTAGCAGCAAGTAACATAATATAAAAGTTCTTTGAATGTGTTATAACTTTGATCGATGTTTTAAAAAGTGTATTTTTTTTCGATTTATGACGCATTAAAAAAAAAACTACTGACTAGATTTCGTTCAAACCAATTTTCGTTGGTATTTATTATGGTAATGTACATCATATATTTTTTTTAGTTTTATCTTTCTCTTATTTTAAAAGTTAGAGGGGGGGGGGACACACATTTTACCACTTTGGAAGTGTCTCTCGCGCAAACTATTCAGTTTAGAAAAAAATTATATAAGAAACCTCAGTATCATTTTTGAAGACCTATCCATAGATACGCATGGGTTTGATGAAAAAAAATTTTTGAGTTTCAGTTCTAAGTATGGGAACCCCCAAAATTTATTGCCTTTTTTCTATTTTTGTGTGAAAATCTTAATGCGGTTTACAGAATACATCTTCTTACAAAGTTTCAACAGTATAGCTCTTTTAGTTTCGGAAAAAAGTGGCTGTGACATACGGACGGACGGACAGACAGACAGACAGACAGACAGACATGACGAATCTATAAGGGTTCCGTTTTTTGCCATTTGGCTACGGAACCCTAAAAAACGAGAAGTGTCTGACTTTTGAATACAACCCAACTATGTTCCTTCAGCCTCCTCTATGCGACATTTGTCCACAATGCTGAGAGTCGTGACCTCGATAAAAAACTTTCCTGAGGACTATATTTCGCCACGTTGTCCTATCTTCGGCAATGTGGATGGGTCACAGACTGTGGTCTCCAGTGTAACACGGATTTGGCCTAACCAACGTATCGGACTCCTTCTACTGTCCTCAGTTGCCCTTAGACAACGGGAACTCTTTTAAACTATCCCGCATGATGTTGTACTTATAGCTATATTTTGACGTGACAACGTCTTATAAATTGGTTTGCCGGGTGACACTTCAAGAAACTGCGTTACGCTCCGCTCACGTTATGCGCTCACAATGAGAGCGAGTGAGAGGCACGCGTCCCTTCCACTCGGGCATGGTTAGCCCGCCTAAGAGCGAGAGAGACAGACATAAAAAGTCGTTGTCACGTAAAACTTTCGCCCGTATACCGACTTTACAGGCAACCAATTTTTTTTTTTTTTAACACTCTTATATTAGCTTCACCTGTATGTTTGTAACCAACGCCTTTGAGCTCGATTTTGACCTACTTTGGGCTATCAGATTTCTTCTTTCTTTCTTCAAACTTTGCACACCCATCAAAGACTGATGACATGACAATACTCCGTTTTTTTTAAGTGAAAAATAAAAATATAGTTTAAAAAACAAAACTAAAAAATCACGCTTTCATAGCATATCAAACTAAAACGTGTAAAATAATTTTCAATATAGGTATACAGTAATAATAATGAACAAAAAATATTAATGCTTTGTGCCATATTTTTCGTAAATTGAGCACCCCACGCTTTTTTCACAATGATATTAATAAAAAAAATTAAACTATTTTTTTTTGTGTGTACCTAAATGAGAAACAATGCAGATTCAACAGTTTTTCTTCACATTTCTTATGCGCACAGCTAAAGTGTGGAATTGTCTGCCAGCCTTTTTTTTGTATGGGTAATCGTCCAATGACTTCTCTCGCATTAGGGTGAAGCGAGAGAGTATGTCAGGCTTTTACTAAAACCCACCAGTATGTTCATTCTTTGCCTGGTGTTTCAAGACTCCGGGTTTGCCTTTCGGAAGCGAACCCATGGTATCAGTAGTCTTCGTGCCTGTTGGGCCCTACGGTTTTGTTCACGTCGTTACCCATAAGGGTAGCTTGCCGTCCGACCGTCCGGTAACCGTCCGGTCAGAGCCCAAGTTATCTCAAAGAGATATCAGCAAGCCGTGGGGGCCAAGAGTTTGTTTCTGAAAAGAAAACTTGGTCCTGGTATGAAAGGCAACGAAGGAACATGTTTTTAGTCAGTAAAAGTCTGAAAAACCCTCCCGCTCCGCCCAAGAGTATTTTTCCACCTAAAAGGAAAAAAAATCAGCATACCGCAGACACCCTCTATATTATTTTAAGTTCTTACGATGCATCGTAAAGTTGTCTGGTAGATATCATAAGCGATACGACCGCCTTTAAGATTGTTTATATTTTGTAATACTTTTTGGTGTACAATGAAGTTTTATTCTATTCTATTCTATTCTATTCTATTCTATTCTATTCTATTCTATTCTATTCTATTCTATTCTATTCTATTCTATTCTATTCTATTCTATTCTATTCTATTCTATTCTATTCTATTCTACTCTATTGTATTCCATTCCATTCATTTGACTAATCCCTGTAAACAAATTCAAATCAACTGTACTCCTGCCATTAATAAGCTAACGCTTCAATTCATTATTGATGTTTGCGCTTGTAAGCCAATGTCTTTGGATTAATCTACTAATATCCAATCAACGCCGGTCTTCAATCCAAATGGCTACATATACATCTGGAGACCGACTTAATGCCCTGATCACACGTACCGTGATTCTTGCTTTCTAGAGCGATTGTTATTCTGTGTAGGCAAATCCGACGCACCAGTAGAAATGAATAATTTTACAGGATATTGTCATTTTGTCAACAACCCACTTAATTTTAATGAATCAGAATTAATACAGCCTAAAATAGAGTGGAGTAACGATGTTATATTGGTAATATCCAAATACTCGCTTATACAACATTCACTTTAGTACCTATATGCGAAACCACATATATCTAGTATTTTTATGACGCAATGACCTGCCGTGACTTGTGTTGTACTTAGTTTCGGTGGCGTCCAACCTGTAAACTTTTTAAATATTTTTTGGAAAAAATCTAACATGGTGTAAAAACTATAGGAATTCATTCAGCTACTGATTCTGAACAAACTATATTCGGGTTTCGCGTAAATTAAAAATAATGTTGTATACCTACGTGAGGAACGCTTTTTGCACTCTTTTCAACATGATAAACTAACCGGATACCCGAAGTATAAAAATATCCGTAACCTTAGGTCACCAGCGGTTTTTGTTTGTTTTTCCCGACGAATCTAAACTAAAAATAAAAATCAAATATTATATATATACCGATATCAAAATTTAAATTCGTAACATCCCCGATAAATATTTCAACCATTATAATAACTAACAGAACTCAAATATACTCGATAATAATTTTGACGAACGCTGAACTAAGTTTAAGTGAACTTTAAGCAAAAGTTTTGAATTTAACGCTTGAAGGAATATTTATTCTCGGCCCTTTAGCTGTCAAGGGGAAATTCAATCCGCGAGTTCAGTGGTAGAGACAGCGTAAGAATTTAGACGTAAACCCACAGCGGTGAAAAGAATTCGACGAAGAAAAAGAAATGAACGAAGACTATGAGAACTGCCTTCTTTAAACTTTAAATAAATTATTATTCAGTTGTGACAAAAAAACGTGTCAAAGTTAATTGCAAGACACTGTGGTACGAGATTAGCAATAGATAGATAATAATATAGATTTTATTAACTTTACTAAGAACTATCAAGATCGTTTCGTCATCGTTTTTTGGTGGGTAAAATTCATTCAAATGACATCCCCCCGCCCTTTGGCGGAGCGGGAGATAGTGTCAGACTCTTACTGGCTAAAAAACCCACCCCGTTCCTTCTTGCCTTTCGTACCGGGGCCGAGCTTCCCTTTCGGATAACCTTAGCCCCAGTACTTAGCTTCCACCCGGCTAGGCCCCTGCTGTTGCTGACAACTCCTTGAGCCGCGCAGGAACAGTGCGCGCCGTCGAGACTATGACGTCGTCGTCTGTTTGATTTCATCGTTTAACTCATACTATTGCAGTTTACCCTGTTTATTTATCTGGATCTTCGCCTACCTTAAATAACCAGTCTACACCATTTTAAGTTTTTCCTATCACAATCAGAACAGAATACAATTTTCCAACTTATGAAAATTCATTTGATCGCCGTGGCTATAAATATGCATAAATATTTCATAAGAATTTCACACTTTTTAATAATTTAGAAATGTGAAAGTAACTCAAGTCTGTTACGCTTTTACGGTTAAACGGTTTTGATGTTTGGTACGAACTAAGCTTTTATGGACACGTGTCCACTATAGCCAATATTATCGCAAACGAATTCGTGGGCAAAGCTAGTAGGCTATATAACATCACGCTATGATCGGAGCAGTAACCAAAGAAGTGGATGAAACGTCAGAGAAAAGCTAATGAGATAAACCTATTAATAATCCCTTTGAAACAATAAACCCTTGAGTTGACAGTATTGATTAAAAGGTTTTCTCACTTATATTTTGTCCATGCCTCAAAGGTCATCAGTCTGCCCAGCCTTTTATCTAATAATACCCAACAATAATATATATATCCGGCCTGTACTATAATATGCATCCGCTCAACACGACTCGACAAAGTATCACTAAATCACTATCACTACATAATATAAAGCAAATTCGCTTCCCGCTGTGTGTCTCCATGTACGCTTAGATCTTTAAAACTACAGAGAGACTATAGAGTGATTCAAGAGGGAAGTTTATATGTAAAAAACATGCATAATATAGCAGAGAAACACTGATAATTTTAGAGGATTCTAATGTGATGTCGTAAATAAATACATTTTTGCGCTTACATTGCAAACGCTGGCTGAACCGTACAAAATAGATCAAAATAATGTACTACAGTATTGTACACCTTAGAAAGGTATACAAAATAGTTCGATGGTGTATGTCTATCTCCTAGGGATAAACCACATTAATCATTTTTACTTATTACGAAAAATAATGGCATAATTACGAAGCGATTTTATGCAATATAGCATTAATCCTTATCCAATTAAGTACCTTATTGTGCATTTAATATCTATAGATTAATATGAACCTTAACGTCATATAATTTAAATGAATATTATCGAATATATTACGGAATTTAAATGCAGGGAAACAGCGGTAGCGTGGTACCGGCCAGGGTGCCGGCAGCGCGTGCCTGTAAAAATATGTTTGTATTAAAAAGCTGTGAATTTTAAATATTTGTTTATTTAGTAACAGCGCTGCACCCGTATGAAACCGGGGCGGGAAACCCCAAAATTGTATGCGAAACAGTTATGGTTTTCAAAGTTTGAATGTGAATTATGAAGTATGTTGTCTATTGTGGAAAAATGTAGGTGATAGTACCAAACAAAATCTTTTTCTCTTCCTATTGATCCATTTACGTGTGAAACCTGACACTAACGCGTATCGGATACTTGTCGGAAACGATCGTGTTCCATTGACGCGGAGCGGCATCCTCTCGCTACCGCGCTGGTCATCTACCGTCCACTATGACGTGTAACATCTACCTTACCGACTACCAGAATATTTTTTAGTCGAGACGCTTCGTAGTACATTTTAATCTAAATTATACACCGTAACATTTTGATCGTTTTAATCCCGTGGAGGGTTGATCCGGTACATGAAACACTATCGATTTGTAAAGATAAATTTAAAAAATAAAGTGCCTTTTTTATAAAACTCGTATTATTTTACGCATGTACGAAATTAATTTCTTTAAGAAAACGTCAGCTGAGTGAGTTCAATGACGAATAGGTAGTAGTCGGCGTTGCGTTCTAGTTACTATTGTCATCAATCCGAATTTTGTTGCCTTATTGCATTCTGATCCTTCTCTTCAAAAATTTATAATAAGTACCTACACAAGCACACAAACAAATTATGGTTGTTTTCAGTAATTGACACGTAATGTGAGTCAGTGTTTCTGTGAAACTCGAGCTTTCGCACCCCTTGTATTACAGAATGCGCATAATATATTCAGTTAAACGAGCATCAATTCCAATACGAGCAGTCGATATCAAATTTAAATCGCTCTGTTCATTGCTTGACGGATTTATTTGACATGGAAGCCAATAGACACTTTTCACGCCAACAAAACTGATGCTATTTTGTGTAACCTGTTTTCATGATAAATGATTTTATTTTGCAAATAGGTTTTAAAAAACACTTTTTAGACGTAGTTTAAACTAGATGAGGCCGGTGTTTCTTAACTGACTACCCTGAAAAGAAACACCGAAACAAACTCAGGGGCAAAGTCCATACAGTAAATATGTAATGGTCAAATCACATGAGAATCAAGTAGATTTGTATTAGATGGTCTTTTGAAGAATTGATCATACAGATTTGAGTGGAGCTCTCCAGTCAGTGCAACATTTGTCAGTACCTATTCGCAGAACTAAACTCAGGACTACTAGAGAGCTCAACGACTTAATGAACATTAAAAAAGAAAGAAAGGACATTTGGGTAGGCCGCAAAAAATAGGTACTCAAATTGCCATACATACATTAATATCACTGAAAACAAAAAAAAAAGCAATCAACATAGTCCTCACATTTTACAATAATAAAAGGTAATATGTAGTTATAAAATAATCAGCAAAGTAAATATTTATGCCAATAACTAATTTAAAAAATAAATCCAATAGCAAAATAATAAATTGAAAAAAAAAACATCAAGGTCAAATTGTAAAAAAATATAAAATAAAAAAGCATATTTGAAAATAAAAAAAAAAAAACAAAGGAAGAAAAATAAAAATTACAACAGTTATTATGCGTACGCAGATCCATCCCAAGCCTTTTCGTCTATAAATTAGTGGTGGGCGATTATGAATAATCAGCATAATCGAATTAATTTGTGTTACTAATTATGATAATCGATTATGGAATTAGTATCTAACAAATATGTTTTCATAATCGAATGACGTTACTAATTAGCACTGCTAATCGAGTAATCGTGTTTTATAAAGTCGACATTTTCTCTGTGACTTTAGTAGAATAGGTATTGGCTTCATTTGTTTTGTTTTATTCCGGTGTCGGAGGCACGATGAGAGAAGCGCTTAAATCCGCAGCGCGGGTAGCACTAAGATGTATTCTCTCCGCTGTACTGATTTTTTTGAAGTAAAAACTTTTTCTGTAATGGGTATAAAATCTTAAACTCGCGTCAGGACACGTGACCTGATCGAAAAAGCGTAAGACGGATGGATTAAAATGGATTTTTCGGAGAGATAAACTTTTTAGTGTAAAATAATTGTAATAGTTTTAAAGTGTTAAATTTTTAATGTAATATAAATTGTCATGTTTGTGTACGATAGCGCAATAAATGAATATTGTATTCTACCACATAAATGATAGTACTTTTATACTGATAAAGCAATTGGTGCAAAATTATTCCCTAACCATTCCAAAATATCAAACATGCTCAACGTTAATAATCAAGTTTTCACTTCTGCCGGCACTCCCGGAGTGCAACCCGTCTTTTTTTTTTTATTGTGTTTTGTAATAAGAACCAAATTAATAAATTTTCTTTCTTTCAATCGGCTCGCGACCGCAAGCGTGATTGAAAACTACTTATTTATTTAGAAGATTAGTATTAGTAATACTAATTAGTCGAATCGAATGATTTCATTAGTATATCTCATAATCGCCCACCACTACTATAAATCTATTTACTTACGAGTATATGTATATAAATGAATAACTATTTCCCTTGGTCACGCCATCACGCGTAAACGGCTGCACCGATTTCGTTAATTCTTTTTTTGATGTGTTTGTTATTGTGAGGAGAAGGTTTTTATGGAAAAAAATGAAAGTTAGGGTGGTGTAGGGTACCGTAGAGTAGGGTAGTGTATTAGAGTAAGGTAGAGTAAGGCAGAGTAGGGTAGAGTAGAGTAGAGCAGGGTAGACTAGAGTAGAATAGAGTAGGGTAGAGTAGGGTACAGTAGGGTAGGGTAGAGTAATGCAGAGTAGGGTAGGCCGCGGGCTTATAAATAATAACAACCTATAAATAATAACCTATGAATTTCGATCTTTGAGAGTTTCAAAATTTCCTTTTTTTTGCGACATAAACGACCGTATCTTTTTTATTCGTTTACTTAAAAGTTTGATTTTTTCACAGCTTGAAGGAACTGCAGACCTAAGTATATGGTTTTTATTTCAATTCGATACCTCTACGCGTTCTCGAGATAAAGGGTCTTGACAGACAGACAGACAGACGAACGGACAACAAAATGATCCTATAAGGGTTCCGTTTTTTCCTTTTGAGGCCCCTCTGGCCTGGATGGCCCGGTGACTATGTATTTTTGCTGACATAACAAACTTATAACTTTGTAATTTTTCATGATACAGTTATTAAATTTTGTTCGTAGATTCTTTATTTAAAAATACTAGATACGTGTTTCGGGTTTCGCATATACTAAAACTCTTGAGGCCATGGTCCGGATCGAGGAGGAGTGGCAGGCGGTTCGCCGACTTCTGCGAAGCAGTAATGCTCGCAAAGGGGGAGGCCGACCGCATCAGGCAACGGCGCTTTCGCCGCCGACGCCTGGATTTCGGTCCCGATTTCTGGCCTCCGTAGGCGCGGGCTTGCGGACTGTAAGCAATGGGTAGCTCGCTGTCCGGCAGTCCGGTAACTGTCCGGATCAAGCCCAAATCGTCGACGGTGCGCACTGTCCCCGCGCGCCTCAAGGAGTTGTCAGCAACAGCAGGGACACAGCCGGGTCGAAGCCTACTGGAGCCAGGGTTATCCGAAAGGGAGCTCAAGCCCCAGTATGAAGGCTAGAAGGAACGGGGTGGGTCTTTTAGTCAGTAAGAGTGTGATACTATCTCCTGCTCCGCCCAAGGGGAGTTGTCATTGGATGATTTTTCCCACCATAAAAAAAATATATAATATCCACCTAGTTGCCGAGATTATACGTCCAAGGAAATCGGTGTGGCTGTAAATGACTGGACGAAAATATGATGCAGCAGTGCAAGAAAAAACTATGCAGCTACGAGTAATTTTACCTATATTCCAGCCATGCAATATGCTTTAGCATATTAAAGAGGAACCGAGGGGAAATCGAGTAAAATTATGAGATCGGCGTATCTAGGTCACTTCAAATAATTAGCAAGAGTTAGGTCAGCTTTATAGGTCGTAACTAATAGTAACAAGATAATAAGCGCATGAAATAACTTGGCAAATTTGCGATATTTTACTATAAAATGCAATTCAAGTAGTTAGTTATTAGTAAGCATTCGTTCTACGAAACGGATCAAACTTCTGAAGGTACCTAGCGAATTAAGAAAACTTTTACCTAGTTGATCACAATAGTTATAATAGTAGTAGTAGCAGTAGTCACAATAGTTTTTTTTACGTAAGAAATTATCAAGTAACTTCTCCAGCTCTAGTTGGAGCGGGAGGGAATGTCAGATTTTTACTGACTAAAACTCAAAGTGTTTTCCAGTTGTATTTTTGCGAAGGCTATGGTAACTACTGCGAACAATCCGCAGCCATGGTGGCAGGCCCTAACTGGCTCCGTTAATTTTGCTGACCAGTCTTTGAAGCACGTGTGGAAAACAACGAGCGTCGACCCGGGTTTGGTCCTAACCCAACGGCCGGATGGCGAGCCACACATTGCTCGCCCTCTGTCTCCGGCGCGAGTCGGAGTGTGAAGTTCGTCTCCACTTCACCGCCTCCATAAATCGCGTAACTGCTTCGTAAGAGGTCCGCCTACAGTACAATAGCTAAGCTTTCGACCCTCATTAATACACGATGATATGGCTGATTTACTACGTTGTGGAAACATAACAATAATTCTTTTTTAATCCATTCTATGTCAGTCTTTCATTTTGTACGCTCATACATTCCATTGTTCTCGGAACAAAGAAATACAATACATGAACATAAAAACGGTAACAGTTGACCTGATATTTTCCGTACAATCATCAACCACACGAGTCGATCCTAGTTTAAGCATAGCTTAAATAATAACAATTTTCGACTTTTCACTGTCATCATAAGGGTCAGGAAAGCAAAAATGTTTGAATTAGGTTCTAATTTTTAATTATTTTTTTGCCCAACCTCCTTACTATCAAATCATAATAATTCCAGTCAGAAAAAGTTGGTTTTTATCCTATATATCCCATCTTTTCTCTCACACCTCAATTATAATGATTAAAAAACCGGCCAAGTGCGAGTCGGACTCGCGCACGAAGAGTTCCGTGCCATCTGTAGCAAAAAACGACAAAAAATCACGTTGTTGCATGGAAGCCCCAAAAAAATATCAAATAAATTAATATAAAATGAATTTTTATTTAATTAGAATTTGTTGTTATATCGGCAACATAAATAGGTACATCATTTGTGAAAATTTCAACTTTCTATCTGTCATGGTTCATGCGAAACAGCCTGGTGACAGACTGATAGACAGCGGAATCTTAGTAATATGGTCCCATTTTTACCCTTTGCGTACGGAACCCCGCAAAACATTATGGTATGCCCCAGAGAAGTACGAGGAAAATGTGTCATAGGCAGGCATTATAATTAATGTAGCCTTTTAAAACTTGTATTTTGATGAACACTTCAAAGAAATTGTTCACGTTCTCCAATCCCATTAATCACTGTCCCATATACATAATTAGAAATTTTACGAACTTTTCGTCAATAGTTTTTGCGATGGGACTTCTAATATAAAAAAGTCACAAATCCAAGTTGACCTTTGAACACAATCTTGAGGGATCAAAGTCTTGAAATAAGACTGGACATACGAGTATAAATGAACGGTTTTTTTTGTCCATTCAACCGATTTTAACTTGTATTCTGAAAGCATAAGGATGGCATAAAGAAGTGGTTACAATACCAAAATTACTGTATCTGCCACTGCCATGCCATCAACGCAATAGAAGTCAAAATCGGTTAAACAGACATTAAAGGGTTTTTTAAGTCTAATTTTATTTCGAACTAGCGGCCCATCCCGGCTTCACAACGGGCAATAAATATAGCCTATGTTACTCAGGGTGAATGTAGCTTTTCAAAGCAATGGTGAAAGAATTTTTGAAATCGGCACAGTAGTTTTTCAGTCACACACACACACACAAATACAAATTTTCCCTCTTTATAATCTAGATGTAGATAGAGTATAAATTACATGTCGCAGTAAGTTAATCTCTTCTCGCAAGAACAATATTATCAGGTTAAAGGAATGGGAAGACAAATTTATCACTAAATTACCATACTATATTACCATACTATATTTGATAGTATGGTAATGAGAAGCTCCTCAGTAAAACGAGAACTAGAAGGTATCTATATTACTAAACTTAATTTTCGCTTCAGTTGTTCCTCAGCGAACCGTTACACATTTTCGTATCTAAATCAGTCAACCATAAAATATCGGAATCGGTACAGGACGGGTATTTCCAAATGCTTCTTCAAGCCATTATTTGTGCTAAAGCAAAAGCTGCGTAGTAGAGTAGTGTACAAAAGAAGCAGTTAGTGTCCCCGCACACGGGCCACAAAAAAGCTAGAAGCGGCCACAAAAAAGCTAGAAGCGGCCACAAAACCAAGCTGAACCGCACGACAGTTTGTGACCCAAGAAGCTAGAAGCAGCTTCTAATTTTTTTTGTGGCAGCACCGCCGCACAAGGGCCATAAAAAGAAGCTAGAAGCGGCTTTTGTTTGTTGCTCGTGTGCGGGGACGCTTAGATTTTTGTGTACGAGTAGTAGATTGACATGCTTCATAAGCTCTTGGTAAACTATGACTGGCCCGTTAGTCTAGTAGTTAGTGGCCCTGACTGCTAAGACGGAGGTCGTGGGTTCGATTCCCACCCAGGACAAATGTTAGTGAGCACGATCATTTGTTCTGTATCTGGGTATAATTTATCTTTAATATGTATGTATTTAGAAATATATAAGAATGATTATTATCAGGTGTCTAGTACTCATAACACAAGCTCTTTTTAGTAGAGATGAAACAGATAGTGGTTTGGCCGGATACCGGATACCGAATATTCGGCAAGCTACGAGGCCGGAGCGCCGGATATCCGTCTACCGGTTATTCAGCCCTTTATCGTATTTCATGACACGATTAGATTTGCTAGAATTTATTTGTCAGCACCTGAAAGTAACATTTTCAGCGTAAGGGTATTTTCAGAAGCTGGTCTAGTTTACGAAGGTAAGTGTCGCCTCTTATCAAAAAATGCGGAAAAATTGGTATTAATTTACCACAATTTTCCAATTGTCAATTTTGAATACTAAACTAATTAATAAAATAAACATTTTTGACGTGCGATTATAATAATAAACGGTGTCCATAACCTATTGTGACGATTTGCCTAGGGTAAAATAAGGAGAATTGTTTGGATTTTTCGATCCGGAATCCGGCCGGATACTGAATTACAAAACAAGTCCGAATAGGCCGGATACCGGATAGTTACCGGATATCCGTTTCATCTATGCTATTTAGCTTGAGACTAGATGGCGTTGTGTGATAGTTGTAGAATATTATTATTAATATTATAAACTGCCGTACAGAACCCTCTATAAAATAACTGAAACAATTTTGCAATGGACGCTATTGCAGAAAGTGTAATAAAGTTACGAAATCGGTTTAAGATATTGTCGCCTGTCAGTTTTGATAAACAGACATCCGGTTGACTTACTTTGACTATTGCCAATATCTTACGGTGACAGATACCTAGATTGTGGATAGACTTCTCGATAACTCAATTTGTTCGGCTCACAGTTTATGGAGTAAACTAGATAAACCATTAAAATGATCACATCTTTCCTCTCTACACTTATATAAAAAAGAAGTAAAGTTTGGAAGGGTCCTGGAAGTATAGTCTGTCAAAGTCAAACGACTTGGTTAGTTCGAACAAAGTAAAATTATAATCTTTCGCTTCATCAGATTTATTTACCATAAACGGAATACGCTAGACAATTTGACGTCATTTATTATACTTTAGAAACGTTAATAAAAATAAAGTAAATCTACTAAAATTATAAAATCTATTAAAATTCCCAAGTTATTTGACTTTTTAGACAGACTCTACTGGTCCGATTGCTAAAACTTTTTCATCGTTTTTTAGCTGCTTTATTCTTGAGTGACATAAGCTATAAATTATGTACGTGGGCAAAGCCACGGGCATAGAGCTAGTTAAGTATATATACAAACTAGTTCCGGCCAGTGACTTCGCCCACTTAAAAGCAGGTTTCTCCATACAAACTTTGGACCCCCGTGTCATCAACTTAGGGAGATGATTTTGTAAAATTCTCTCTTAGTGCTCGCATAGTCATAAAAGGCAACTTTGTGCAAAATTTCACGCTTCTAGTCTCCATGGTTTCGGCTGAACGTTGATATGTCAGTCAGTCAATTTCTCCGTTTATACTTTAATAACATTCCACAATATAATAAAAACATTTTTTTTTATTTACTTGGCTTACTATTACTAATTATGAAGACCTTACACAAAATTTTACGGTTACTAGACCTTTCGGCTGTGCGTTGATATGTTAGTCAGTCAGTTTCTCCTTTTATATACATATGGATGAGAGATTTCTCTATTTTTATAAATACTATGTTTGTATTGTATAAATTTTATTAGTTATTATATTGTAGTACTTAGTAAGCCACCTCTACTTTGCCTTCTACCTTCTTCGATATTTCTCTCTTAGTAAAAGAAACTAGCACTTTGCCAATGACTTCGTTCGCGAGAATGTTTTCATAAAAACTTTAAGACCCCTTAAATCTTATTTGAACTACTTAATAAGGACAGTTGTTAGTATTCAATTTGGTTAAAAATTGTGTCAAAACTATCGCAAGAAATATGAATCCTCCATACAATCTCTAAAAACCCCTATTTTTTTATGGTGCAAAAATCATCCAGTGACAACCCCCGCTCTTGGGCGGAGCGGGAGGTAGTGTCAGACTCTTACTGACTAAAAGCCCACCCCGTTCCTTCTAGCCTTCATACCGGGGCTCGAGTTACCTTTCGAATAACCCTGGCCCCAGTAGACTTCGACCCGGCTGGGCCCCTGCTGTTGCTGACAACTCATTGAGGCACGCGGGAACAGTGCGCGCCGTCGATGACTTGGGCTTGGTCCGAACAGTTACCGGACGGCCGGACAACGAGCTACCCATTGCTCACTGTCCGCAAGCCCGCGCCTACGGTGGCTGGAAATCGGGACCGAAATCCAGGCGGCGATCGCCTGCCACTCCTCCTCGCTCCGGACCATAGCCTCAACCAAGGCCCGGCGCGAGAGGTCTCCGCCGCCGATCACCCCGATGCTCAGCCCAAGTAGGGCACACCTCGACTGTGTGCTCCACCGTGTCCTCCAGGCATTCCGCACAATGGCGACACCCGGGCGTCACTTTCGCTTTAATCCGGACATGAACATCCCGAACGTGTCATGTTCGATGTGGACCTGCGTCATGCGGAAGGTTAGGACGCCGTGAGGTCTTTCTAGCCACGCCTCAAAGAGGGGACTTACCGCCATAATTGTGGCGTACCCAACACTGGGTTGCGATAGTCGCTGACGCCATTTAACCATGAGATCCCGCCGGAGCTCTGTCCGCCATGCCGTAACCTGTCGCGGCAGCAGACAGCAGCTTTCACCCCGGCGTTGCATCTCCATGCGCATATCGTGCATGTGTGCAAGGACTGTTGCCTTCAGATCCCACGGTGATAGGCCTTCAAGAAGGCTCGCCGCTTCGCGGGAATCGTACGGTATCCCCGCACCTTCCGTATTGCCATGACTCTCTGGCAGGCGTACAGCATGGTCGCCAGTCGCTTTTGCAGCGACGGCGCCCACACCGGCGCCCCGTAGAGGGCCATGGACCGAACGATCCCCGCATAGAGCCTCCGGTAGGTAGCATCCAGACCCCCAGATTGGGCAGGAGCCGCTTGAGCGCAGCCCCAATCCAGTAATTGTTCTGATGGGGTTAATCCTGAAAAGAAAAACCAATAATGACAACCTGCTATTTGTGATAACTTTCAACCTTTATTATTTACTAGCTTTTGTCCGCGGCTTCGCCCGAATACGTATAATATAGCCTATTTAACTCAGGAATCAGCTTTCTTACAGTGATAAAATGATCGCAATCGGACCAGTACTTTTATAAATTACCTCCTACAAACAAAAAAAAAACAAACTTCTTATAATATTAATGTAAATGTAGGTTACTACTTGTGCTAACTTTCATGAATGAAACCTGAATTTTTACTTGAAAGGGTGAATGATATTTTGCGTTCTAACGAAACTCTTGTATTTTTCTCCTTCTCTGACAAATCTATTCAAAGGTTTTCTGTGAAAAATCGGATTTACGGAAGTCCGCCCTTTGTTGCATCCTATTCATGTTGAACTTTAAGTGTATTTTTCTTGTTACACAACTAAGAGTACATCCATCTATACATCTAAAGGTCTTAGAAACTCACAATGGAAGAAAACCATACTTACTTTGTTAGCAGGAAAAATAAAGTGAATTTCTTTTCATTGACACAAACAACTCCAATGTAATTCCTGATATGGGCTTAAATTCTGTTACAAATAAACAATACCTAATTCATAAGGACGAGTGTATTCCGCGCGCCTCAAGGAGTTGTCAGCAACAGCAGGGGCCCAGCCGGGTCGAAGCCTACTGGGGCCAGGGTTATCCGAAAGGGCGCTCGAGCCCCGGTATGAAGGCTTGAAGGAACGGGATGGGTTTTTTAGTCTTAGAATAATTTTGATTTGATACTGGCAATGTCGCTTGTCTTTAATACAGGCCTTAATACAGGCCAAGCATCTATCGCTTCACGTACTGGGTCCATTGGAACAACACAGCTGATCGTAAAAAAAAAATCTAACTATTCCAAATGATTGTACCGTTTAGATCAGGACATGTCCACTAGCATATACCATAATTTGTAGTCCAGCAAATTGAGGTCTGGGCTAGCTATGGGTCTATCGTTAACCTTAATGAAGTCCGGAACATTAGGTGCAAGCCAAGCCCGGTTAGTGCGTGCCTAATTAAGACAACCGATCTTAAGCTAAGTCTTGCTGAAAACTTCATGGTATTTTATCAGAAAGTGTCTCTCTAAAAGGCTTTGCTACACAGTCTACACTATTTTAACACATTTTAGCTGAAGTTTTTACCTCTTTTACAAAAATGTCTGTTGGCGTAACGAACAAGCAAACGTTTTGATCTTTCTACCCTGTTCGATTTAGGCGTCTGGTTTTCCGTGTGCCCGTATATCGCCGATAAACCTTTATTAGGTCTTCTATGACGATGCGCGACATCGTTCTAACGGGTATCTTCATTTTACGAAATAAGATTTTTTGATTGCCGTAAATGTAAAGCAATGAGCTATCAAGTATGGACATGTTTGCGCTGCTCGATACGAATTTTATATTCGCGTGTTGCGCGGCAGTGGCCGTTGCCCGTTTTTTGTCAATATGAGTCAACAACTCATAGCCAACGTGATGGCAATGGACTAGGTGGCTGGATACTACAAGATGCTGCTTGTAGATCTGCAAGTACAGTTTCAACGAGGGTGAGATAAGAAGTACCAAGCTGCTGCTGAAGTAAAGTTGACCAAATGCAATCCCGAAGGAGGGGTGGTATACCACCATAGGTGTAACTACCGAAGTAAAGATGTTGCGCAACGCTGTTTCGAAAAGTAGGGCGCCTAACAACTCCAGCGTGAACATACGTCGCGGAGCACGAAATGCATGCATCAGCAGTTTTGAGTCGGCGAGTAGCAGTGCGTCGCTCGCTGCTGATAAAGCTTGTACTGCATTGTGCTGCTGCCGTCACTGTATCGTCACCGGTCGAAGTGGTGACGCATGTAGATACGTCGACCCCTAAACGTGCCTATTCCGCTATTGTTGCCGCAAACAAACCTGCTGGGTCGCAAACAAAGCGACAAGCAAGTAAAACGAAAGGGGGCCAGCAGAACGATGAGGAATATACCTTCACAAAGGTAGAGAAGAAGAAGAGGAAGAAGTCTAATTGTAAGAATCAGTGTGGTACCGCGCTGGCAGGACCAACATGCTGCATCACACCACGAAGGTTGAGGAGATCGTAGAGTATGTACGAATCAAGACGAACTGGACTTTTGAGAGTTCGGCGCTTGGAGCCGCGCCATAACATTTCAATCAAGTCGTTTGTGGTGCGAGTGACGACTCATCATTTGGTCACCTTCCTCGAGAGGACAGTTTTCCGAGAATGTCGCGTATCGACGATTTCGTGAGAGTATATTGACTTCGCAGCGGAACACGACGCCGTCACTTCGTGTGCAATAGTTTAATTAGTGCATATTAGTTGTTGTGTTTTTTTTAATAATATATCTATTAGTATATTATTTTGTAAGATTATTATTTGTGTATTTTGTCTATGGGCCTTAGTTTCCTGATAATAAAGAATTATTATAATTATAAAACTTTCATGAACACCATCATCCTTCGAAGCTCAACTTCACCCATTTGCTAACTTATTACCCTGGTTAACAAAAGTTTAAGTTCACTTCATCCTCTACACAAATGCCTTGCGCCTTATATATTTCTACCAATTAAGAAGGTTGAAAATTTTATTTAATTGGCAAACAGGGGAATTTATAGTGCAATTAGCGAGAAGATTGTAGCATGGCAATTACGATGTTGCTCCGGTCGAACATTTATCAACAGTTCGTGGCTAAATTAATAACAGTGGCTCGATTCGATCTCCTAGGTTATAGACTATATCATATATCGTCACGGAAAGCATGAATGAATGCTTGAAGAAATAGTTGTCTATAATTGTCATTTGTAGTTCTTTGACAGTTGTTACGGATAGTCAGAAAAGCTGATACCACTCTTGTGAATAACATATTGGAAGTCAGCTGCATCCGATAAGACTTGAAGCCAACACCTACGCGGTAGGCATCTAGGTCAAAAAAGAATTAGGATTGATTAATTTAATGTAGCAAAGATCACGAGATTTTCTCGTTAAGATACAGTGGACATAAAATAAAAACAGGCTATGCTGTTCAAAGCAGTCTTTCATGTAAAGAACCTAGTAGTCCAAAATCCAAAAGCTACCTGATATAACTTATTTTCACATAGATGAATACCTGTGTGCTTGAGGAACTCCCCTGGGCAGGTACCAGGTGAAAAAGGGAACTAAAAACAAAAGTTACTTAACTTAATTTTTTATGGCTTATCCTTACTAATATTTTAAAAGCTATAAAGTTGGTAAAAACTGCATATTTGTTTTATTTTGCAGACTATCCCCAAAATGGAATGGGAACAGGGATAATAAACGTCAATTTACAAATTATTTATGAAAATTCACATTTTAAGGGGGAATATGGGGGAAGCTCAATAACTGACTGGATCTTTGGTTACTACAATTTGTGTGACTAATCACTGGTTTTTCGGACCGAATATTCACCAAGCTTCAATTAAGAATAAATTGGTTTTCTACGATGAAAATACCCAATCAATCTGTATATATATAAATGAATCCCTATTTCGTTGATCACGCCATCACGGACCGATTTCGCTCTTTCTTTTTTTGTTGTGTTCATTATTGTGAGGAGAAGGTTCTTAAAGAAAAAATGAAAATTAGGGTAGGGTAGTGTAGAGTAGGGTAGTGTAGGGTAAAGTAGAGTAGAGTAGGGTAAAGAAGGGTAGAGTAAGGTATAGTAGGGTATACTAGGATGGAGTAAGGTAGAGTAGTGTAGAGTAGGGTAGGGTAGAGTAGGGTAGAGTAGGGTAGAGTGGGGTAGAGTAGTTTAGAGTAGGGTAGAGTAGGTTAGAGTAGGGTAGAGTTGACAGCTTAGCTAAAAGGTATCACAACATAACTATTAGGCGGTACGAAGTTCGCCGGGTCAGCTAGTCACAAATAAAAGTCTTTCTTTCATACTTTCCTTTATTTGTTTAATAAAACCAAGTTGCTTTTCGCGACCGTCTGATTATTTGCTAACTCACGAATGCAGATTATATTCGTGAACTCTCCTCGTTTATGGCACTTTATATTAGTGGAAACCGCATCATAATCCGTTGCTTGGTCGTTGGTTGCGTGGTTTGAAGTGCGAAAACACAGATAGCGACTTTGTTTTATATTTATTATTATATGTTTAGTTAAGTATTTATGTACACACATGGTAATAAAATAACAGAAGAAGGAAACAGAAGAATCGTACAACGGTGATGCGTATTTCTAAAGAAATCTGAGAGTTGAAGTTTTTAAATAGATAGGTAGTTTTTACATGGCATAATATGGGTTAAAGGACTCCCTTTCCTAAATTAGGCAGAACATCTTTCTGTATCTTAAGAAAGAGTATCCAATTCTTTGGAAATAGAAGTAGTAGGGCCCTATATGTTGTTCTGAAAAGAGTGGTACGAAAATGATAATTTTGTCTGCGACAGGCGAGGACAGCGACACGGCGGATACCGACGGCAGACTGTCTTCCGAGAGCTCACCGCTGCCGCAGCGCCGGGGCGGCATACTGAAAGGGGGCCGGCTGTGGAAGTCTTTGGACACCGACAAGGATATAAACGAACAGGTTAATAAACAAATTTAACACTTACAAAACCAGCGTATACTTTTTATAAATGTTTGTTCACCTTCACGTAACAAAACAATTTCAACTAGGCACGCAAAAGTAATTATCAAACTTCCCGGTAGCCTGAATTACCTACCTGCCGAGAAATAATTAAATTAAATGCTAGCAAAGTTGAATACCCCAAATTATTTGTTTTGTTTCTGAGAGTATTCTCAGAAACAAAACAAATAATTTGGGGTTTTATGAAAAATGTATCCCAATGTACCGTTGTCCAGTCTAACGTAGACTCTTGAACTCTGAAACAGTATAACTCAAATCGTAAATAATACTAGTGATAACCACTGTTATTTATGCAACAGAACGATGACCAGCGATCAACAACTACAGCCAGCGACGAAGATGGCTCCATCACGCCAAGGTCGGTACGGTTCTTGGAGCGAACCAAAGATTCAGAAGAAGAGGTACCAAAGAAAGAACCAGAGCCGGTACAGCCTCAGCCCGCAGACAGCGAGATTCCAACACAAAAAGAGTTTACAACCACAAGTCACAGGTATTAAGTCACTGGAATTTCAATCGTGAAAGCGTTAATTGCTTCATACTATAAATGCGTCGGATATTTGGAAGCGTTCGATCTCGTTCGCCTAATTTAACCTGGCATTTATCTCTACTACTCGTATTAATAACATGAATGAAGTGTTCAAAATCAATACTAATGCGACTAAATTCTCGTGAAGTACTTTCACCTAAATGATAGCTTTGAACAACGAGCACACTGTGCATTTCGCAGAATAACTCACCACAATCATTGTAGTCTCTATGAGTTTTAATGAGTAATCTATGAGTTTTAATAAATTAATTATAGAGCGTATGCCATTTGAATACAGCTGTGATAAATGAACGTAATTTTCACCTGAATCTGAACAAGTAAGTAAAATAGAATACAAGCGGTAGTAAATAGTTATTTCATTACTCATACTCTGAAAGTAGGTCTGAAGTTGCCTGAGGAGCGGGTTAAAAATAGTACTTTTCATCCTTAGAGAGGTTTACTTTCAACTGACAGCTGTCATATTATTTAAAAAAAAAAACTAGTTCTATCTTCACGTTTCTATTGAACTATTTTCCAATTTCCCATATAGCCAGTCAATCACAGCTCGATATAAAATTGAAATAACTTTAAGATATCCAAGTATTAATTAAATAATAATATATTATGATTTTCATTAAAAACTCGTTTTATTAAACTTTGTTTGGTAAACCTTCAGATCGACTTCAAAATCTACAAAGTTTGAATGTTTTTGTGACTATCAGTTATACATTTGAGAGCTTCTAATCTCGCTTTGTTGTGGGAGGTTAATTACAAGTGCATAATTCCAAAAATTGCTATAGTCAAACAATTTTAAGGTTCTCTTTGCTTTCAGAATGGTCTTGCTCTGCATTATATTGCTCCAAAGTTTTCCTTTCCATAAAACAAACTAGCTACAATAATTAAATATAGCAGTTTGACATAGATACTTATGTCATATTTTAATTTTGTAAACATATTATGTGCATTTTTTCTACAAAATGCGCTATTTAACCATTCAATCGTGATAATTACAGACACAATTGAAAGACAATAGGTGCGCGAACGCCGGCGTTCGCTTGGGGTTTAATGAATTAATAATTCCATAGATATTATAAGGCAAGTAAAAAAAAATTTGATGAAAACACAATCACTTTTCCGAGCAGCAAAAATATCACAATTACAACACTGTTTGATTAACGCCTAACGCAAAAAAGGAATGTTATGTTGTTGATCGCTATGTTTGTGCCAGTCTGGGGCACCGTAGCTCATGAATGGGTGAACCGATTTGAATACGGGTTGTTTTAATTTGAAAGCAAGTTTTATAGCAATTGTTTTTAGATATGTTGTATCTTTGGGTTCAGTCACAGATAGATTTTAATCTACAATTCGAGGGTTTTTAAATATTGAGTTTAAGTTATCACAAAATTGAAACTCAAACTGCATATTTAGTTAATACAGTCAGTAAACAACCAATCTAGTTGGCGATATTAACGCCAAACGTGTAGTAATTTGCGTGACACTGTAATTTTGCTGGAGCCGGCCGAAAATTGGCCACACCGTCAAGTTGCTCCAATTATTTGGTGTTAACAAGGAATTCATTACAAATTCGATTTGAATCGCAACACTCAAATATGCAACTATTGGAATACTGATTTGAAATTGAGATGACAATTTAATCTAAGTTTCGAGCAGTAGGACTAGGATATAAGTACATTCTCGCATTTAGTACTACTATGTACTATCTATTTAAAGTTCTGGGTTCGAAAAATATTTAATCGAATGTTATTTCAACTAAAAATTTTAACTATTTACGGTTCGATTTTTTAGGTTATTCCCTGAGGGCTCCGATCCCCGAGAGCCCCGTACCGGAGGCACCCGATTTGTTTTTATGTTGATGAACCCAAATAAAAGTCAGTATAGTTTGAAAGTACCATCAGCAGAAGATGTTAGACAACATTTCATTACTAGTTTATTATAGTACAATGATATAAGTGTGTTAGTTAGTAAGACTAAGCAACATGATCAAACAAAATACCTTAAAATTTCCCTAGGGGTAAATAAAATAAAAAATATGCGCTCCCTTAAAAATACCTACAGATTTAAACCGCCATGTCACAAAAAAAATTACTGCTTGTACTGTTATTTTCTTTACAAGTGTATTGAAAAAAGTCTTATTAAACACGTGAGTAATTCTGTGGCTCCTGTGAAAAGTGATATAACTAACTATACTTATAACATTTTTGAGATATTTAAATAAAACTGTTTTACTTTGTAAGAGAATTAATGATTTTTATTAAGTTTATTAAAAGCTGATTAATTTTTGTAAGACTTGTATTCGTTTACACCATTTATTTTTATTCTAGTGAGGGGTATAACTTGACTTATATCATTTAACACATATATTTAAAAAGGCATTTTTTTGCAAACTGATATAATTCAGTTTTATTTTGGCCATAGGGGACTGATAAGTAAAAATATTAAATCCTTGGGTGGTATGTTTACCATTAGTTTGAGCAATATTGCGCTAGTAACATCGTCTAAAGAGTTATTAGATTTTTTGACTCATGTGTATCATTTTACACAAAGACAACTTATTGGTGCAGCATAATATAACTGTCTGTACATGTATTACGTAATTTTAGTACGTATTCAAGATTAAAAAAGGTACAACTCATAGATTTTCTTGGTATAACTATAATATTTACAATAAAAAATTAAATTCACTGTGATAAAGAATGTTTTTATCTACAAAAAAAGGTACTTTTGTCTAACCTAGCCCACTTTGTCCACGAACTGAAATTTTTAAAACAAGTTTTTGCTTTCCTGTAAAAATGGAGATTTTAGACTTGTATATCATTCTTCACAGGAGGTACACAATTAATAATTACCGTTCTCGGCTCCCTCGCCGCGATTCGGGTCTAAATACCGGCACGACGGTAATCACTAACATTACACACTTCTATCATAATGTACTATTTTTAATTCAAACCAGTATTTCTTGAGATTAGCGCGTTCAAACAAACCAACTCTTGAGCTGTATAATATTTATGTACTGTCTTCAATAAACACCCACGTGCCGGTCACTGTGACAGGTCATAACCAGTGAAAAACATTTTATTCTAGTGATGAAGTGGAAGCTTTACTTTTAGTAACCTTACTTGAGACTCCTCAGTTAAGACCAGATTTTTTAAACCATGACGTAAATAGAGATCACGAAATTTATGATATTAAAGTTTAGATCTTTAACTGTTTATGGGATTAGTTCTTTGGCAAAATTAGTTCAAATTAATTGATCATCACAGCAGGCCCTAACAGAATATCAGCGCTGCGTTATTTATCGTTCTAAATAACGCAGCATATGCTGAGTTAGGTGCCTTTTTGGTCTTTATACCTTTCTTTTTTCTTTTTTATTGTGTATTTTTAGTTTATATGATTGTGTGAGACACGAATAAACGTTTTTTCGAAAGTTGTTCGTACAGCTGCGGTAATCGCGTATTTATTTCCCGAAATGACATCCCCGTGCGTGCGCTTATAATTTTCGTATCATCTCTTTATCCATTCGTCCAAATAAAATGCAGTATAAAGCAACACATGCATTTAGTAATTGTGACGATTAATAAACTGTTGATAATATAACCGGTTAAACATCAGTCAACGATTTTATTTCTAATACATTTTTAATATATCTCTCAAATGGAATGTTCAAATCGAATTATTCAAAAAGTAAAAATAATATACAAGCATTGAACCAGGCTTAATTATGAAATAGTTTATATTTCATCTCCCCATCTTGTAAAGAGTATTTTTGCTTTTCGATATCTGAGTGCAAAAGCTGTTTTTATACGGTAGAGGATAAAGTAAATTGAATTAAGAACATCGTGTGCACTAAGTTTGAGAATTCAAAACATCATTAGACCCATTTATTATAGTCTGTCTAATAAGTCAACCGACTTGGGAATTTTGTATAATATTTAATCATTTAAAAAATACTTATATACGGTACTTTTTGTAAGGTTCTTCTGTTAGTTAACAATGATCTCTATCTCTTATTCAACCTTGATTATTGAACCCGTGTTGACATCAGATTTAATTAAATCCTAATAATTACCCAAGTCGTTTAACTTATTAGACAGACTTCTAAACATAAACCTTTAAAGGTATCGTAACCTTGCCAGTTTGCATGTTAATGAGTATGTATGTGACCTTCTTAGACGCCACAATACCTACCTATGACACATGATACTTCGATGATCTAAAAAAAATATGTCAATTAATGCTAGTAAAAAACACGTCGGACATTAATTTTCGGTAAAATTAAATTCGAACAACAAAAAGATCGGAAAAGTGATCGGTTCCCGAATTTCAGCCATTCAAGAAATAACTTATATACTCGTACCTACAACAATTTGTTCAATTATATTCCGAGAGTGAGCGCGGGAATCACATGACTTGATTCCGCCATCTTATTTTTCTACCATCAGACAACCCGAGGTACGGCGAGTTTCCACCCCTACGTTGTTGAAACCTCTACAGTCCGCACTAAGAATTGGCCTTGTTGTTTGTACCGCGTACATCGAAGGACTGGAACAATTTGCCTGCTGCGGTCTTCCAGTCCGATTATAATTTAGGTGTCTTCAAGACTAGGGTGAATAGGCTCTTAATAAACTAGTGCACCTAACCATCAGGTGAGATTGCAGTCAATCACTAGTTTATATCAAAATAAAAATACTCTTTTGATCACTGACCTCTACTATTTATCACATAGAGGTCAGTGCTTTTGATAGTTAGGTAACTAAGAATAAATTTTCGTGCACTTATTTTTTAATTAGAAGAAAGTAAGACAAAAAGAAAATGGTTTGTGTATTGAAACTAATTAACGTTCGTTATCTAGTTAGAATTTGATATTGAATAGCACAATGGCGATGTATGCCAGACTGGCAGTGTCAGTTTGTCAGTCTAGACAACATGAATCGCCCATAGTTAAATGAACTCTGAGCGTATATTGTCTTCTAATTATTATTTATTACACACTGTTATTTATGTAGACTAACACTTTGCCAGCGACTTCGTTCGCGAGAAAGTTTTCATTAAAACTTTAACATATCTACAATTACCGTAATGAATCTTGAGCGCTCGGCCTCAACGTGCGCATTCCATACATTGGCGAGCCAATAGTCTTCGTTGTTAGATACATGCAGCAACGCAGTGAATGAATGAGGAGTAACGTCTATGACGCGATGGCGCGGCCAGCCAATCACTGACACGCCCCGCCCCCGCGTCGCACTTCGCACCACTAAAGAGACCGAATATTTGACTTCTGCGCAAGTGTTCAAGATCCGTGATGGCAACTGTACATTATGATATAAGTGTGTAATGTTAGTGATTACCGTCGAGCCGGTATTTAAACCCGAGCTATGGCGAGGGTCTTAAGAGAGCCGAGAAAGGTAATCATTAATTACTCACGTGTATCATACGACGTTTTTCAATACACTTGTGAAGAAAATAACTGTAAAACTAAACTAATAACGGTAAAAATCTGTTTTCATATGCGCGCCCATATATTTTTTCTTTTCCTCGTGGGCGGGAGACGACTAGCGCCCATCCTGATAAGATAAATGTAATAAAATTATGACGGACGAGAGGTAGAATAAAGAGGTTTTAACTACACTGTAGCACTAGTGCGTAATGGTAATCAAAATGACACAGTTTGGTAATAAGAGTCAGTTTATGAGCAAGTGTATTGAAAAGCCCCCTTTATTATTTATTAATTTATTTGGTCAGCCAACAACTGCTTACACAATACATTTACAATTAATATAATAATTACAATAGGTACATTTGTAGAAGTCATCAAACGCACACACAACTGGAAAGCGCCAGGCACTGACAATATCCACAACTACTGGTATAAGAAATTCTCGAGCATACATCCTTTCTTATATATACATTTAAATACATTCATTAAATCACCACATCTACTTCCAATATACATCACACACGGAGTAACTTATATGATACCTAAAGATACAAATGACACCATAAATCCCGCAAAGTATCGACCAATTACATGCCTACAAACTTTGTACAAAATATTAACAGCCTGCATTAGCGAAGTAGTTTATGAACATTTAACAAAAAATAATATTCTAGCAGAACAGCAAAAGGGATGTCGTAAGCATAGCCAAGGATGTAAAGAGCAACTAACCATTGACGCGATAGCTATGAACAGCGCCGTTAAATGTAGAAAGGATATCCATACTATGTTCATCGACTATCAAAAGGCCTTTGATTCAGTCCCGCACAGTTGGTTATTATACGTCTTAGACTTATACAAAATTCACCCAACACTCAAACAATTCTTTGAAACGTCTATGCAGAACTGGCAAACAGTTCTTAAAATTAATTCAGCCTCAGCGACAGTGGCTACAGAGCCGATACGTATTAATCGTGGAATTTTTCAAGGAGATGCGCTAAGTCCTCTGTGGTTTTGTATGGCACTCAATCCACTGTCACACTTATTAGATAAAACCAACGTGGGATTCACACTGGCACACAATAATACACAATACAAACTAACACACCTAATGTACATGGATGATATAAAGTTATATGCAGCTGACAGGGAGGCACTTTTCCATCTAGCGGATACAACACAGATATTTTCTGACGATATTTGTATGTCATTTGGAGTGGATAAGTGCAAAATCTTGTCAGTTGTAAAAGGTAGAATTCAAAATAATAGTTACTCACTTGAATCTGGTGAATCAATTGAACCAATGGATGAACACAGTACTTACAAGTATTTAGGGTTTAAACAGTCCAGACAGATACAGCAAAAGCTTTCAAAACAAGAACTGCTAAAGAAATTCTCACATCGCCTCAACCTTATCTTAAAAAGTAATTTAAACTCTAGAAATACTATTAAAGCCATTAACACATTTGCAATACCTATCCTCACATACTCTTTCGGAATATTACACTGGTCAAAGACTGATATCAAAAAAATACAGCGCACTCTCCATACACTTCTTACCAAGCATAGAAAACATCACCCAAAATCATGCATACAACGACTTACACTGCCACGCCAGGAAGGAGGAAGAGGTCTGATAGATATACACAATTTACATAATAAACAGATACATTCACTCAGAGTTTACTTCCACTGCAAATCAGAAAACTCATTACTACACAAACATGTATCGGAAACAGATAAAAAACTGACACCACTAAATCTTCAAAATAGAAACACGCAGATAAATGAACACATTGTAAGTACACAAGAAAAAATTGCAGCTTGGTCTGTCAAAGCCCTTCATGGTAGACACCGAGCCTCCTTGAGCCAGCCACACGTCGATAAAATAATGTCGAACGAATGGCTTAAACGAGGCGAATTGTTTCCCGAGACTGAGGGTTTTATGTTAGCCATACAAGATCAGATAATAGCTACCCGTAACTATAGAAAATACATCATGAAGGACCAGAATCAACCGACAGATTTGTGCAGACACTGCAACAGCGCTTCTGAAACCATCCAACATATAACAGGAGCATGTAAATCGCTAGCCCAAACCGATTATAAACATCGTCATGATCAAGTTGGTGCAATTATACACCAAAATTTAGCATATAAACATAATTTCGTATCTGATATGATACCGTACTATAAATATACCCCAGAAACAATTTTAGAAAGTCAAGATATCAAAATTTATTGGGACCGGACCATCATAACAGACAAAACGATCCATTACAATAGACCCGATATTACCATCCACGACAAAACCAATAAAACAGTATACTTGATAGACATAGCAATACCTAACTCTCACAATATTCAAACTACAATATCCGAAAAGCTCGGTAAGTATCAAGATCTCGCCATAGAGATTAAAACCCAATGGAAAGCTCGAACTGTCCATATTGTACCGATTATTCTTTCGTCTACTGGCATAATACCAAAATCACTAACACAGAGCCTCAACACTCTACAGATGCCAGCTCATATACTCTACATGCTTCAAAAAGCCACGATCCTCAACACCTGTCGCATCACTAGAAAGTTCCTGACTTCTTCAACACTCACATCTACCTTTTCAATGTAAACTCCACCTTATATACTTGGTTCTGGCCCGTATGTAAGGTTTATCTCTCTTAAATGGGAAGAAAAACATAAAAAATAACAAAATAATAATAATAATAATAATATATTCCACACAACTATCACACAACGCCGTCTAGTCCCAAGCTAAGCAGAGCTTGTGTTATGGGTACTAGACAACTGATAAACATACATATATATTTCTAAATACATACATAATTATTATAGATAAATTACACCCAGACACAGAACAAATGATCATGCTCATCACACAAACATTTGTCCTGGGTGGGAATCGAACCCACGACCTCCAGCATAGCAGTCAGGGTCACTAACCACTAGACCAACAACAACAATTGAATATTTTTTTGGAACTTCATTGATTAGTGTAGCACAATTAATTATATTATTATAATTATTCTATTGGGGGTAGTATAAAAACCAATAATGACGACCTTTTTTTTGTTTTATATAAACTAGTGCTTGACTGCGATCCCACCTGATGGTAAGCAGTGTTGCAATCGTTGATGGTGAGGCGCACTAGTTTATTAAGAGTCTATTCACTCTTGCCTTAAAGACACCTAAATTATAATCAGACGGGAAGAGCGCAGCAGGCAAATTGTTCCAGTCCCTCGATGTACATACGTGGTATAAACGACGAGCCGAAACGCTTAGTCCGGACCGTAGAGATTTCAACAACATTAGGATGGATACTCGCCGTTCGTCGGCTTGTCCGATGGTAGAAGTGAGATGGTGGAATTAAGTCATGTAATTCCTGCGCACACTCTCCAAACTGCATCTTGTTGTTTATTGTTTACAAAAACTATTTGTGCTCTTCCGTATACCAATAACTTTCCAGTATATTGGTACACGGAATGAGATTTTGCATGGAAACGAAAATCCCCCTTTTCACCCCTTTAAAGGTGGAATTTCCGAAAACCCTATCTTCGGCTCGTCGCCCACAGCGACTTTTTGTAGCATTTGCAACGCGCTACAGCATCGCGACTGTATCAATGCGAACGCGCGACCGTGTCAGACGACATCGGGGAGAGAACGGAAGGAGGATGGCATGTGAATGAAATATTCTGCATATAAAAACTTCATTTTTACTAACTACATTTTTGTGTCCTTGCTGATACGCGTTTGCATCGCGACAGTATCGCGTTTGCATCGCGACTGAGAATCGTGATATGGGCAAGGGCAAACAGCTAGCGATCGCACCGCGACTGTATCGAAGCGCACGCGCGACTGATTCGCTACTGCACCGCTACAAAAAGTTACTGTGGGCTAGGGGCCTTACTGCTCGCCTACGACATAAAAGAAAGTCATCCCAGTAGTTTCGACTGTGCTTTGATATGTCAGTCAGTCAGTTTTCCTTTTATATATATATTGATACTAGCTTTTGCCCGCGCGGCTTTGCTCCCGCTCTTCCCTACTCCACCCTACTATTATACCCTACTCTACCCCACTCTACCCTACAGTACTATACACTACCCTACGCTACCCTACTCTACTCTACCCTACACTACCCTAATTTTCATTTTTTTTTTCCATAAGAACCTTCACCTCACAATAGCAAACACAACATAAAAAAAAATTCGCGAAATCGGTCCAGCCGTTCACGCGTGTAGCGTGACCAAGGAAAGGAAATAAGAACTTATTTTTATATATATAGATAGATAATAGATTACCGCGAATCTCTGTGAAAGTATTTTCAACTTTAAGGAATACACGTATTACTTCAAGAGTTATTAACATATGTGGATAGATGGAGTGGGAGAGTGAGACCAAAATATTGATGATACGAATATAGATTACTGCTGACAGGACGAAATGGAACAATAAACCGAGAGGCGCCGGCTACAAGTAACATGTGACACGGGAGGGAAGATGATGTTTCTTCAACTTACAAAAATCACTATAATGTACAAGTATTTTTTGGAAATGACGTCAATAATAATGTATAATAATGTGTGTGTCATAATAATGTTCGCAGCTATTATGTACCTAATAACTATTAAATAAAGTACGTTTAAATGTACCTACCTAATATAATATCAGCTTTGATCACGCGAAATTATTTGTCCGAATGTTTAACAATACCAAATAGGTAATTATTACAAACATTTCAAATTGAATAACCAAGTTATTCAATTACTTTTTTTTTCTTGGTACTTGAACAAAAATCAGATTAATTATACTTTCCAGTAAGAGGTTACAGCCAAGTACCCACTCCTACGACCAACATAAATTTTATTTGTTTTTGTGTTTTATATTTTATGTTTTTCTCTGAAGAGAACTGTTATTAATTTTATTTTAACGTCTACATCTTAGTTTATATTTATCGTTATATGTTTTTGATTCAACTGGAGAGGCTGGACTTAAATAAAGACAAGGTCTGCGTGATATGGAATGCGTCACGAAGTTGGTCTCATCGAGCATCTCACGCGAATTTCGTATGTTTGTAAGCTTTTCCGTCTCATAAATCTAATGCTTAATATCTTTAATAGACTGGAGACGCCTCTCATTCTCACGATCAACGCACCGAAAGCCAACTCGGCGGTCCAGCAACTGTTCAACAGCGGCAGGCCGCCTCCGCCCGCCATAGAACCACAGTTAGTCACTTCTGAAACGCTGAGGTATGAAGGCTTCATTTATTTTGCTATTATCTTCAGCCTTCTTTATGTTTTCTCCTATTTTTATTATGATTGTTTTGACACTGCTGACCTAGCGCTTTCTATTGCAGTCCATTGCTTGTCTAATTGGTATTTTTTGGTAAACATGTTATTAAGGAGTATTGTATGTTATGTTTATTTAGGGCCTGGGACGCGGGGGTGAGGCCTAAGACAGAGGAGGCCGCGGTGCGCCGCGTGGCCGAGAGGAACGCGCTGCGGTGCTCACTGCTGCGGAGTGAAGCCAGAAAAAAGCAACAACCAAAAGTAAGCACTACTTTGTAGTTTTATTTTACTCTCTTTATAGATCTCAACACATTTAAACATTCAAATACTATACCTCGATGCTTTCATTCGAGGCCACTACCGTGCCCCCGCCAAGGTGAGCAAAAATCTGGCACGGCCGGACCATCCTTTTCTCGAATTTTCAGTAACAACCAGGTATTTTATAAACATGATACGATATATTTAAAATTTCGTTGAATTTGAACAAATAGTATAAGAATTATAACTGATTACGTTAAACTTTCTTACTTTGTCACTCGCTGACTGATCGATCATCAAAACTTTAAGGCGCTTCTAGCAGACAGAAAAGAATACACTGTCTTGTGTAGTGTAGTTTTTTAGATACACCAACTGCATTAATAACTAAACAATCTAATTCAATATAATACGTATTATTTGTGAGATACGTTTTGTTTTCATACAATTATCAAGTAAAGCATTTTTTTTTTTAATCATAAATGATTTATAATATTGTTATGGTCACTATAAGTTGTTGCAAAACGTCCCTCAAGCAGGGAGTCAATAAGTTAACCGACTTGGCATCACATGGATCTCACAACTGTATACGATAGAAGAACTGAGTTGCGAGCCTTGGTGTTTTTTACAAGTTATATATTTGGTGGCTTAACGTTTACCAGGAACGTTAGAACAAACTTCAAATCTAACTTTGAGTACACCTCTTACGTAAACTATTCTAAGTTGTTATGTATCAGTAATAGTAAACACATTGGTTACATAATCTCGATATGTTAATCCAGGTTACCTTCTGATGTTAAGGTTCTGAGTGGCATCAGCACAGATTAGTTGCTAGTAACACTAACAAGTCGGCGCTTTCTGTGCTGTGTTTGTGTTTATCTGGTTTAGCTCCCCTTGCAACTCACTGAAACATAGAGTTCGTAACTGGCAGTCAAATATTAATACTGCATGAAACGTTTGAACTGCTTAGTTACTTAATTAACGTTATTGCAACAGACTCGATGAGACTTTACTGAATTATAACAAAGATTTATGATATGAAAAAGGTACGTCTCTATAAGCTGGTGGCTAATTAGTCACCTGACGTTTTGGTAGGATATTGTCAAATCTCAAATTACTCATTCCACTTTAGACGGAGCAAAGGGGTGTGTCAGACTTTTACTGACCTACCTTCAGTTGTCGTAACTCTTTCGAACGATTCCGCAACAATTGCGACCTACCTGACACAGTTTCATGGGCAATGCCTTTATTTTTTTCAATTCAACAACATTGTTTAATTGATGTAGTCAATCCCAATATTGTTTCAAGGTGGAAGAAGTAATTAGTTTTTTTTTTTTAATAATAGAAAATAGTGCTTAACTGCGATCCCACCCTAGGGTAAGCAGTGATGTAATTGTTAATGGTGAGGCGCATTAGTTATAATACCAGGATTAAATTGTAAATTTGGGATTACAGTGAACTGTAATTCTGCAACGTAACCAATTTATGGAATATGTTTATAACTGGGAATAAATTCTCGGTCTTTTCTATACCGGGCAAATGCGAGTCGGACTCGCGCACTGAGGTTTCCGTTCAAACTTACCTATGAAAACAGTTCAATTACAAAGATTTTTCTAAATTCCAATTTTTTTGTGATGTAACTACAAATTTACAGTTTTCAGATTTATTTTCCTATGCTTGTGCTGCTATTCTATGCTATTCTAGGTCAAAAGGAAGTAGCCTATGAATTTGTAATATTCAACTTTTCAACTCGATACCTCCACGCGTTCCTGAGATAAAGGATCTTAACAGACCTTAGGGATTCCGCTTTTTTTTTCTTTTGAGGTACCTACGGAACTCTTAAAACAGTGGAAGTGCGGCTCAGATATCTGAACATAGAAAATATTTAACTTAGACAAAAATCTAAAACATTCAAATAACCAAAAATTGCTGTTTACTTATAAAAAAATTATATAGGTTAACTTAATTTAACTTAAATTTAACATTCTACAGACTAATATGAATTACTTGCTGTCCCCCGCGTTTTTACTGGCGTCTTTGATTACTACTCCGCGCCTATTGTATTATGTTATATAGCGTACAGCCTTCCTCGATAAATGGGCTACCCAACACAAGAAATCATCATCTTTTTTTTCCAAAATCAAGGTCACATTTTTATAGGTAAACTAGGCTTTTTATACATATTATTAGCTAAACATATCATATTATTTTTTTTAAATTTCACCTACAACAATTGTAATCCGAGGTCAAAACTCCCAGACACTATGCTAGTATATTGGTAACTAGCTTTTACCCGCGTAGGTACATAAAATATAGCCTATGTCACTCAGGTCAAGAATAATGCAGATTTCTATCGGTGACAAAATTTCAGCAATCGGTTCAGTAGGTACTTTCAGAGATTACTTACCTCTCTTTATAATATTAATGTAGATGGACAGATTTCTTTTTAGTAGGGTAAATCATCCAGTGATTTCTCCCGCTCTACGGCGGAAGCGGAAACAGATCACAGATTTTCAAAAAGATTTCAGTATAAATTGTAAGCACGATACAAGAAGTTATTCCTGGTGGCAAAGTTTTAAAAAAAAACATTAATCGTGCCTATTAAAAACGTTCAAACAAGCATAAAGAAATACAAAAAACATTTTTCATGTATTAAACCGTGTGCATACTTACAAAAAAGCTGTTATAAATCAGCACTTTGCTGTTTCCAAATTAAATTTAATGGAGAAATTCAACAATATATTTGATAGACAGCTTTCACAAAAAGGCAGTGAGTGTACAATGTACTTACGTCGGTATACAAAACAGAAATGAAATAAATTGAATGCAAAGAAGTTTCAGAGTTTCAGTATTTATTTAACATCCCACAAAATACTTTTGATGTCGGTAAAAAATAATCGTGCACGAGTTTCCGGCAATTGTATTTGCTGAGCCGATGAATTTTCGAAACCGACTGTACTTTGAATACACGAGAAATGTTTACATGATGTGAATATGAATACATTTGTAACTAAAACCGTGTGTATGCCATGATTGCGCGGAAACAAGAGGCCTCTAATGAGCAATTCTATGTTGTCAGGTCAAAAACGCTTATTTCGCTGTTACTGCAGTAATGTAATTATTATGATATTGTTATTATGGTTTTTATGTTAATTTTTCTCAGGTTAGTACCTGTACCCCTAGCCATGTTGATAATCTGCAATCGTTAACGCTAGTACAAAACTTCTAATTTACGGGAATTACGTCATCTCAACGCTCATTCAAGTGGTCAAGTCAAAAGAATCGGGGAGAGCGTGTTCAATTCATGGCGTTCGACGCAGAAGAATCGAAACGAAAAGGTTGTAACTTGGCTAGGGGGGCTGGTGTTCTTTTAGAATCGCACGGTATCAGTTTAAGATGGTAAGAGACTTTGTACTGAAATTTCTTGAAAACCGAATTTTTAAAATTATTTTCTAAGTCCAGTTGTAGACATTTTCTGACTATACGACCAGTGTTCAAGATGGCAGCCTATTGCTGTGTTAGTCGCTGTGTAAGTATATACGCTTTTAGTTTTCAGTTGCCGACACCGAACGATTTTTGATCGTCATGAGTATGTGTTACGTGGAAGAAACTGGACACAAAAAATGCTTACGTATGCGCAGGGAGTGGATGATTTCATACTGATTCTGTAGAAATCAAATTTTCATCGGCAGCTTGTATCTGACACAAGACACACGTTTGCGCCTTGCCTTGTTGATATGTGTATTTCGACAGATGAAGAACATTAAAGTTATTGAATATTTGCTTAGGAATTACACCTGTTGTTGACATAACTATTGGGACCATCGTGACTCTATTCATTTTTCAAACTCTGATAAGGTTATTATTATTATATCTAGCCTATACTGTCCCATTGCTGAGACTATATGTTGTATACACTACACAGATTGAAACTTTCACGTGGGTGTGAGTGTAGATTGCAATTTTCCCGCATTCGAAACCATGAGGAACAGCAAAAAACTGATGGCGAGTCTCGGACCCAATATTAATGAAAACTGAAACCACATGATTGGATTTCTGGAATAGCAATATTTCAAGCCAGGAATGTTAGACGAACGTGGTCCTTTGATCCACGAGGACTGCGTGATTAAAGTTGATACAGAGTTTTATTAGGTTTTCTAGATGAATCTACGTAAAAAAAAAAATGTCGAGGAGGGAAGGGACAAACCTCGCACGGGTTCCGTTATACTAATGTATTAAAAATTTGACGATTTTAATAATTTAAAATCGACTTTACTCTTTAACTTTTTTTTTTAATTTTAACTTACAACTGTCATTACAGGGTAACCTAATGCGATAGAGTATTTTTTTTTCTTCCATTCTATCCTGTCACTCGTCACGCTATCACTAACTCCCTTTTCTTTCATATCACTTCTCACACAATCAATCCATCTTTTCTTTGGCCTCCCTCTCCCTCTCCATCCTTCCACATGTAAATTCATAACTTTTTTAGCAACATGCTTTTCATCTCTCCGGACATGTTCGTGAAATCCAATCATACCCAAAACAAATAAAGTTGGGTACGTCAATGAATAAAATGGATAAACACCATACAAGCGCAAGTATAAATACCTGACAAAATTGTTTTGTACTCTTTCCAGCATGAGCCTATATTTAGATTCATAAGCGGCCCAAATGACTGCGTTAGATTTTAACTGACTTCTTACTAAAGCAACAACCGCTTTTATGTTTGTAAAGTCAAGCGCCATACGGAACATAAAACCTGAATTACGGTAAGCTTTCTTACAGCAACTCACGACGTTCGAGACAAAAAGTTCACAGACGCGTGTCTCAAGCGAATGCATACGCGCTTGCAATAATATAGCGGTGACCTACCACTATGTAAAAATTTGATTTATTGCAACGAATAACTTTTTTAATCTAAGTATCTAATCTATATTCTTTAATTTTTAATGATAATTTTCAACTTTTCTAAAAAAAGTTAAAGTCCTAAATAAATTAGTTTTAGAAAATAGTAGCGATAGCCAAAATGGGTCGCTACAATCGATAAAAAAGGGAATACAAAAAAGACTTAAAAAAATACAAACCTGTAACAAAAAAATATAAAGCTTAAATATATAAAATTTAATACATACATTTTTATTTGAGATAAAAAATGCAAGAAGCGAAAATAAATATAGTTTTTGTGAAAATAAATAAGTACTTAACAAATATATTTTGCTTTTTATTATTGCGTTTTCCATTAAATGATAGCTACATTTGTTTTAAGTGTACGATATTTTTTTAAATCCTTTTTAAAAAAATACTACATTTCGATGAAATGTTGGCAACCTTCAGTCGGCAACAGCGGAAGCATAGTATTAGGGTCCCGTTAGCACCCTTCAGGTACGGATCCCTAGAAACCGTGGCGGTCAAGTTTGAGTCGTAGGTACTCGCACACCGAGGGTTCCGTACCTATGAAAACAGTTCGATTTCGAAATCTAGTCTCGACGAGTTTCCAGATTGGCAAAAAAAAATACTACACGATGCCAAAAGTGTGACGAACGGTGTCGGTGCGGGGTTAACATCTGCTAGTCGTTAAGGAAAAACGGGATGTTTTCCAACTAATAATAACTTAATTTAAGTATCAGTCTTTCCGGCTATTGGAAAATCTATGATATTCAGCTCGGTTGAAAGAAATTTTTAAATAATTATGTGATCGGCAATTTGTATAATCCGATATTCTACACAATATCTAGGCAATGTATAGAATTCATAACACGTATATGTAACGATAATATATGAAATATTTATTTATTTCTTTAAAATTTTGTAAATAACACCATATTATTTATTTTATACTTTTCCTAGGTATTCTATACAATACCGAATACGTACCTACGCAACCGGTAATGTATGTACAAAACAAGACCAGGGAAGAAGGTGACGTAGTTTTAGGGCACCTCGACACGTACAGGTTAGGTCAGAAGTATGTATAAGTATTCAGGTCCTATTTCTAACCGCGGGGTTTAAAGTTAAGCTTTTATTTCCAGGTGGTAATAAAAAAAAACCTTGAAATCTAAAGCGGGACTTCCGCTACGCTCCGCTCCCGGCTTAGCCTCCTTATCTACCCTGTCTGTGTCGGGCTGCCCTAAAATTACGTCAATTCCTTCTCTGCTCTCGCCTTTTACACAAATTGATTTTAAATCATATAATATAGACCAAAATCACGTACCAGCAGGTAGGAAATGTACGTAAGGGACTATAACATTCATAACATTTCATACATTGCCCGGACATCCCCCAGGTATTCTATAAACTGCCTAGGTATTGTGTAGAATACCTGAATTATACAGATTGCCAGTAATATATAGAAAAGGAGAAACTGACTGACTGACATATCAACGCTCTGGAATATGAAATTATACACAAGGCTTCCTTTTGTGATGTAAGCGAGTACCGAAAAGGGGTTATTAAAAATTCAACTTAGGTTAAAAATGGTAAATTCATTTATATGCAAAGTTTCGGGGGTTTACTAAGGATTACTTTATTCGTTTTTCAAAATTACCTGGGCTATAAAACTGTTAAGGGGCACAAATACTAACTGTAAATAATTAATATTGTCATTACATAGTGTTTTCAGATTTTTTAAATTTATGAAGGATTTTAATTCCTTGGGCTAATAAACTTGAAATTCGGCACGAATTAAAATTCTTATCAAAATTTAAGACTGTCATATCTAGTAAATTTTCAAAATTACTCTCAAAAACACTTTGAGGGGTGCTAAAGTTGGGGCCGATCGGCGGCGGCAGTCTCTCTCGCCGGGCCTTGGTACAGGCCATGGTCCGGAGCGAGGAGGAGTGGCAGGCGGTGGCCTCCTTCTGCGAAGCAATGCCAGCATAGGAGGAGGTCGACCGCATCAGGCAACGGCACTCACAGCGCCGTAGCTGGCCACCGGGATTCCGATCCCGATTTCCGGCCACCGTAGGCGCGGGCTTGTGCACGGCGAGCAATGGATAGCTCGCTGTCCGACCGTCCGGTAACTGTTCGGTATCTGTCCGGTAACTAACCGGACCGAGCAAAAGTCATCGACGGCGCGCACGGTTCTCGCGTGCCTTAAGGAGTTGTCAGCAAAAGCTGGGGCCCAGCTCGGTCAAAACCTACTGGGGCCAGGTTTAGCTCCGAAAGGTAGCTCAGGCCCGGTATGAAAGGCAAGAAGGAACGGAGTGGGTTTTTAGTCAGTAAGAGTCTGACACTATCGCCCGCTCCGCCCAAGGGAGGGAAAGACATTTTTATGATGTTTACACACCAAAAAAAGGGGTATTAAAGTTTTTATGAAAACATTTTCGCGAACGAAGTCATTGGCAAAGTGCTAGTAAGGCATATTATCCGACTAGCTTTACATCACCGCTTACATAAAATACAGCCTATGTTACTCGGGAATAAAGCAGCTTACTATCGGTGAAAACAAATTAACAATCGGACATACTTTCAGTAGCAGTTAATACTTTCAGATATTACCTACTACAAACAAAAAAAAAAACGTGACCTCGTTATTATATTAGTGTAGATAATGATACTGTATGGTCGCAGTTACGAGGATACCACAGAGTTTACCTGGATTTTGGAGACGTTAAATAGATGACAAAGTTCTAACTACTACAACTTGTTAACTGTTCCAATTTACCAGTTACAATCTAGTTACCCTGTTTTCAATTTCAATAACTTGGCCCTACCGTTTTTGAGGTATGAAATCATCATATATAATTTCTCTCGGCCTTTCAGTCAGACTTTTACTGATTAAAACCTTCCCCTTCCTTCAGTTGCCCTTTGCGTGCCAGGAACACGGCCTTTCGACCATTCCCGGTGCCCACCCTACCACCGTCTGAATTAAATATGATGTGAGAATGGGATTGTGCACCTGCACAGTCCGTATAGCGCCGTCTATTTCAAACCGCTATTATTACAATTCTGCAAAAAAAAAGCTATTCAATATGTCAGTGTTAAATAAAATTTGTTAATAAGTAGACTTACTTATTTCTTTTCCGAGATTTTCTTATGTCCGTAGTTGACAAACAAATAAAATCATTTTACTAATTTCATGAAACGATAACTACTTAGGTATGTACGTAGGTATAGATAGACATACCTAATATACAGGGTGGCCGAATCACCCCCATGTATGTTCCGCGACTTTTAATAGTTTTCGAGTTATGAATTTTTTTCTGATTTTTTGAGAATGATCGACCAGACCAAACAAAAAAATTTTTTTTTTTTTAAAGTACATGTCTTTGTTGAGATTTTTTTTTGTCATGAGTAGTACTTTTATACACAAAATAATCAGCTTCGTAACTGTGATGAAAGTTGGTCTAAAGTGAAAAAATTACGTTCGTGAAATTATGACTTAGCTTTTCAACTTTAAATAAACAATTTAAACGGTGACTTCATGGTTTCTAATTAGGCTTTAAGAATGCGCCAGACTCTCACTTTCGCTTTCATAACCATAAAAAATAGTACTAAAAGTGGCTACTTTGGCTTAAATCGGTCTTCAAAAACTGCGAACATGCTGTCTGTCCGTCCGTATGTCACAGCCACTTTTTTCCGAAACTATAAGAGCTATACTGTTGAAACTTAGTAAGTAGATGTATTCTGTAAACCGCTTAAAGATTTTCACACAAAAATTGAAAAAAAAGTAATAAATTTTGGGGATCCCCATACTTACTACTAGAACTGAAACTCAAAAATTTTTTTTTTCATCATACCCATACGGTATCTATGGATAGGTCTTCAAAAATGATATTGAGGTTTCTAATATCATATTTTTCTAAATTGAATAGTTTACGCGAGAGACACTTCCAAAGTGGTTAAATGTGTGTCCCCCCTCTAACTTCTAAAATAAGGGAATGATAAAACTAAAAAAAATATATGATGTACATTACCATGTAAACTACCAACGAAAATGAGCGAGTCCCACTCGCACTTGGCCGGTTTTTTAGATTGGTCAGGTCGAATATTCTCAAAAAAACAGAAAAAATCTTCATAACTCGAAAACTATGAAAACTCGCGGAACATACATGGGGGTGATTCGGATACCCCACGATACGAGGGACCTAAATTTAATTTTTGGTTTCAATGTTCTGGCCACCCTGTATACTGAGTTCATTCGGTAATTCATTACCCCACGCTGTGTGTATAGGTACTGACCTGGTTCCATTAGAGCTTTTAGTTTCGCTTTGATTTTTACACAACCGTCGTATTAGTACGCCCCATAGTTACTGAATAAAATGCGAAATGTTTTCAACTACATAAGCCGACTAACCAACAATAAATATTAAAGCCAACACTACTTACCTATTTACAAAGTAATCAAGTAGTACTAGATACCTAGATAGACTTTATTTACGAATACACCACTCATGCTCATACATGCTCAGCACCCACTCCTGTCAAGATTGGAAACTTTAGATACAGATGCAGTTGTAGACGATTATATTTACCTGGGGCAAACGGTCCATTCAGTCTAACTTCGAGAGAGAGGTTAATCGTCGAAATCGACTCGGCTAGGCAGCATTCGGGAAGCTGCGCGGTGTTTGCTCGTCTGACATACCGCACAGGGTCTCAAAATGAAAATACGTGTTCACTGGAAATACGTATTTTTATTTTGAGACACTGTAAGACAAATAAAGGATAGTACAAGAACGCACTTTTACTTCGGACACAATTCAATGTCTATTGTAGACAAAAATGTTCTTTCGACGAGCGATTAAAACAAATTGATTTGAACACTTCGCCTCGACATGAGTGATCGCAATCTTTAGCGCGATAATGTAGCCACCAGACAACGTACCTTCTAAAATTGTAATTCTGAACTTTACTCAAAAAAATCGCTCCTTGACTTAAATTCGCTCATGTAGTGTAGCCACATAATATTACTTAAAGGCGTATCCATCAGCGATCAATGTCTGTCGCCGCTGACGACCGACACGCTTAACGTAGCCACCGACATATTAAGTAGCACTGTTGAACTTGTCTCGTAAGTGAGAAATTATCTAATAATTTGCTTAAATTTCGCTTTCGTAGCTAATGCTATATAATCAAATATCGCTAGTAATATTTGGCGTACAGTGTAACCATAAACGTGAATTTCAATTATTTGTTTTAATCGTTATAATCGCTGGTCGCATCGCGGTTTAGCGTAGCGTCAGCCAAAAAGTCCTGGAGTAGCGACTACATAAATCAAATCATTTATTTGCTAGAATATGGTACATAAGGTCTTACTTACAATAAATTTGTTTCAGCATATCCTGCCATAACATGGCGTGCAAATATCTGTGGCCCTAGTGAAAAGGGGTATAAGTCCGATTTTGTCGAAAATGAGTTTAGTATACCAAAATGATCAGAAAAAAATGCTCTATCGTTTGGTGAAAAGAGATCTAAGCTAGCCCTAAAAATAAGGAAGTTACTTTGTGCAAAAGGATTCAACTGATACCAAAAAAACCACGCAAGTTGGTTTCAAGTCCATTTATGTTGTTTTAAACGGAAAAATAAAAACTTTCTTTTGTGTTTTTTAATCTAAATTAACATAAATCAACCACATTTCAATTTGGTTGGTGTTTATCGATACAACAACACTTAGTCCATAAAAATGGTTTAAGTTAGAAAGGATATTATTAGACTTATATCCGTTTTCACTGAAATAAAGAAAAAAAAAATTCTTTCCATTAGGTAATTAGCTATTAAAAATAATTTCAAATGCGTATCCCTTTTCACGTGCATGAATTAATATTTAACTTATGGGAGAACGGGTCTAACTTATTTTATACCCTTATGGAATTCATTTTGTGATTGGTATAAGTCACTAACTTAAAAACTATTAACTTTACATAAAAAATAACCCAATAATAGTAAAGAGCATAAATTGTTTACCTATAAAAACCATTACATGTATTTCATTTGGTAGCGGTTTGAATGACACACGAGGTTAAACACGAATTTGAAGCACGCAGAGTGTTTTTTACGTCTCCTGTAAAGTTGCATTTTTGGACTTAGATCCTTTTTCACTAAGGCCACAGATATATTCACAGTCAGTGGCGTCAATTAATCTAACTTGCACATTACAGGTTCTATTGACTTGTCTTCTAGATATTCTTTAACAGTATAGTATTTTTTAAACAGTAACAGATTGAAAAGTATTTTTTTAAACATTGTCAATGGTAGATAGATCTTGTAAACTATTTAGTGATTGTAAATATAATCGACATACAGTATACATTTTTTTTAAACAATTTTAGCCTGATTGGTGGCAGTCGAAGTCTGTCTTTATGCCGTGTTCAGCTACACAAAAACACATATTTCAAAAATATATATACAAGGCAAAGGTAAAATTTTAAGTTTTTGAAATAGTGACTTACAGCTGCCTAAAAAGTGAGCTCCACAAATGGCACGAATACATTTTTTTGAGCTGTAAAACTCTGTAAAAATTGACTGAGTTACCCCATATTATAATACCGTATCTTAGTACGGATGATACATAACCATGGTACCTAAGCCAGCATTGCAGTATCATGGTTTACCGTTTGTCTAATTCTTTTTAAGACATATAAAACGATCTATTTTTGTAAGAATAACCATAAACATACCGTTCTTTTGTGTCAAACGCTTCGAGTTGGCCATGCCACGATTCTTTTGTTCTGACAACGTGACTGAGCGTTGAGATGACGTCATTCCCGTACATTTGAAGTTTTCTACTAGATTTAACGATTGTAGATTATCAACTTGCCTAGGGGTGACAGTAATCGTTCCTTTTTTTCTTTTCTTTGAATACGAGACCCACAGGACCGGTCATTATGGTAATGCTAGGAAGAGTCCTATGTCCAACAGTGGACATATTTAGGGTGAAATTATAAAGACTCACTTTAAGGTACACAATTCGTCTCAATTCAATTCAAATTTTGTCTTAACCAATATGTCTACCTGGATAGCTCTTTCGTTTTCGTTTAAGTTCTGAATGGTAAAAATGTGAAAATAGCAAGTTTCTCCCTTGCTTGGCCCACTGTCTTAAACCCACTGTTCCACCAACCCACCGTAAGTTTTCTGTATAAAACCCGACTCATGACGCAGTAAATATTTTTTCCACCAGTCTAATCATTTAATGTAATTGGATCAGTTGGTATTTCAACAGATTAAGAATCAAACATTTTTCCCTCGTTAGTTTAGGCAGACGATCTGTTATTGCAAAAAATCGTTCTTTATTTGCCTTCCATCAAAAAAGACGCAATAAAAATACACGAAAAAAAGGTTTATTGCCAGAACCTCATGATAAATCATTTACCGAAAAGCTGAGAAAGACCTTTTTTAGGCCACGAGAGGTAGTGTTCGACGTTTAGGGACTAAAACCCACATGTGTTCCTTCTTTTGCCCTTGGCGGTCTAGAGCCATAATAACTCTTTTGAACAATAACAAGTAAGTAATCATTTAGATACCTGCTTGAAGCGTGTATTTACAATCAATACATAGGTCTATGTGTGTGACAGCTAATAAACGCATGGAAATTGCAGTAGCTATCGAGATGGAAATGGTTGTACATCGTAACGCTCAAACTACTGGATTGATTATGACAAATGCCCATCAATTTGTCTTGACGCACATGGCAGAGGCCTGCATAATTCATTTCTGTTGTGATATGAACGCTCGTTTTAGCTGTGTTTATGTCTATTTGAAAGTTGGTACTGTGATCACGTTGTAGGTCGCAGTTTCAAACCAAGCCAGGCGCATTACTTTGTGTAATTTTTTTTTATCACCACTGCTCTCAAAACGGTGAAGGAAAACATCATTCCCTTTCCTAGAGAGGAGCGGGAACATTAAAAAGGCTGATTATGCCATGCTTATACTGTGATCACTGTAAAGGTGAAATGCTGTGGTAAACCTTATTACAAAATACACGGTGGCGAAAAATACTTCTGACTGCTAAGTGTCGTGTGAACTTTCTGGTAACCGTCCGAACCGAGCCCAAGACGCCGACGGCGCGTATTGTTACCTGTGCGCCTCAAGGAGTTGTCAGCAAATCGTAGGGGCCTAGTAGGGTTGAGGCCTACTGGGGACAAGGATTTGTTTCTGAAAGGAAGATTCGGCCCGGTACTAAAAGCAACGAAGAAACAGGAATGGGTCAGTAAAAGTCTGGCACTATGTCCCGTTCCGCCCAAGAGCGGTAGATAGCATTCCATGACATTCACGCGTAAAAAAAAAAACAAAACAATAAAAAAAAGTTCGTGTGAACAAGTAGAGTTGAAAAATTCTAGATTCGAATTTAGAATTGCACACCTCAAACAGATGTCATCGAAATCATAGGGTCCCAGCAAGGCCGAAGTCTACTGGGGATGGGCTTGTCTTCAGAAAAGGAAACCATTAGGCTGGAAAGTAAATGCAAAGAAGGAATTTTCAAAATTAATTGTTCATTTTTTTTTTTACACAGTATTTTTTAAGGTGAGAAATCATCCAATGTAGAAGCAAAACAGTACACGACTGACAGGAACGAATTTACCAGAAAACTGTCTGTACTTAGTCCTATGTAAATATAGACTTGCAAATATGTTTATCACTTTGACTTAATTGATTCCTTCATAACAGTATAGATACTTGTAGAGACTGTAAGGAAAAAGAAACTAAAAAAGAGAAACTTCAAAATTTAGAAATAATGTCAATACAGAGCATTTAATTGGATTATGTCAATAACATTTTATTTCACAGAAAATAATTGGATTGAGGCTAAAACAGTTTATTACAGCACTTATGTTGTATAAAGCTCGCCGCCGCGCCGTTTATTGACATTTTTTTTTCCATTAAAGGCACTATCAACAGTGGAATTGTACAAATGCTACAGAAAGCAACGTGTTTCGCAGTTACCTAATTGGAAAATTGAATATTCCGTCAGAGCTATATTGACTGACAGTGGCTGTCCGGACTCAACAAAGATAGAGTGAATTTCCAATATCGAATGCGCACACGATTTCCAACTTATGGTGAAACACGGAAAATAAACAAGGTGTTACTGTTATCCAAAAATGCTTGTAGATTCCTAGTTTTATACAATGTTGATGTAAGTTATTTCCATGGATTAAGTGAATCTGTTTCCTATTCCTGTATTGAGAGCAATGGCGGCCGAGTGGTAACGGCCCCGACTTACGAGTTGTAGGTTGCGAGTTCAAACCCAGCCAGGCGCATTACTTTGTGTAATTTATTTCATCACCACTGCTCTCAAAACGGTGAAGGAAAACATCGTGAGGAAACCGGCATGTTCTAGCACTTCGAAGACGTGACATTCACAAACCCGCAGTGGGCCCGCGTGGTGGATTACGGCCCGTTCTCTCGCCTAGAGAGGAGGCCTGAGTCCCAACAGTGGGAACATTATAAGACCGACTATGCTATGCTATGCTATTCGTGGACCTAGAATGCTTACAGGAAAAAATGCGCTTTACTTTAGTATAATTCAAGTTTAAAATATTGTTAAATCTAAAACTTGGAGTAAAGAACCGGGCCAGTGCGAGTTGCACTCGCGCACTGCGGATTCCGTTCAAACTTACCTACCGCACAGTCTACCGTAGTAATCTTACTTGATTCGCGTAGCAAAAGCATTCAAAATTGTTAAATTTAGTAAAAAAAATATACCTCAATTGACTACTTCACAAGCAGCCTGGCATCCATAAACATTGTTATGTCTAAAAGCAATGTTTTGTAATTGCATTACATTAAATTGTGTCTTATGTTATCTCCCTACCAAACTTTTTATCTCAATTAAGTACTTCTTTATTATGTCACTTTCAACAATACTCCCATATTACAATACATGGAGACTTGTAAATGGCTCATCGTGATCTTCTTTGTCGTTATATTTTATATTTTTAGCTGTAAGCCACCCAATTACATAAAATAATCCCAGAATGGAGTCACGAAGACTCCATTCTGGGATTATTAATAGAATTATTCTATATGACTATTCCAAAAAAAAAATTTTTTGTTACCTAACCACAAATTTACCGTTTTCAGATTTTTATTCTTATACCTCCACCCACAGGTATAGGAATAAATCTGAAAACTGTATAAGACCTCGCTCTATGCCAACTCAAATCTCAAACAAAAATCGGTTAAGAAGTTTTTGAGTGTAGGTTGTATTTATTACAAAAAAAAAAATATAGTTTAAAAAAACTAAAAAAAATATAATGTACGAAAAATATTACTATCATTGTGAAAAAAGCGTGGGGTGCTCAGTTTACGAAAAATATGGCATATTGAAAATTATTTTTCATTACTCATACTCTGAAAGTAGGTCTGAAGTTGGCTGAGGAGCGGGCTGAAAGTGATACTTTTCATCCCTAGGGAGTTTTACTTTACAACTGACAGCTATCAAATTAAAAAAAAAAAACTAGTTCAATGATCTTTCTATTGAACCATGTTCCAATTTTCCATACAGCCAGTCAATCACAGCGCGATATAAAATTGAAATAACTTAAAGACAAGTGTTAATTAAATAATGTTATATTTTAAGTGATTTATTTGTTCAACTATTTCTTTAATAGTACATTGTTACACTAGGGGTGAAAGTAACTCATTTCGTCCCGAGAAGGAGTTGGCGGGCGAGCGAAGCGAGGTCGCTAATTCGAGGGGTTAAATGGGTTACTTTCACCCCGAGGTAAACACTGTGCTTTTCATTACGAATACGAGGAAACTAAAAATAAAATAAAAAGTTTGTAAAACCTGAGTCGTCGTACCTATGATTTTAAGTAGGTATCTTTCTTCTGATTTAGGCGGTGAAAGGTATTCCACTACTGCTTTAGCCTCTTCTCTTATGAAATTAGGCGTTAAATCACTATTTTAATCTGATAAACATAACGTGTCAATACAAATCTCTGTTGTACGGAAATGTAAACGAAACTCGAAAAAACCAACGACTGGTTGCCACTTTCCCGCCATTTTGTTTTTTTTTTCTGGGGCCGGCCAGCTATTCAGCCTCATTAGTGAAAAATTAGAAATTAATTGTAATCTTTTAAAAATAAAGTATTTTAAAGAAATAGTTAACAAATAAATCATTTAAAAATATAATATTATTTATTTAATACTTATCTTTAAGTTATTTCAATTTTATATCGCGCTGTGATTGACTGGCTGTATGGAAAATTGGAACGTGGTTCGATAGAAACGTGAAGATAGAACTAGTTTTTTTTTTTAATAATTTAACAGCTAGAAAAATACTTTTTCATTACTCAAACTCTGAAAGTAGGTCTAAAGTTGCCTGAGGAGCGGGCTGAAAGTGATACTTTTCATCCCTAGGGAGTTTTACTTTACAACTGACAGCTGTCAAATTATTAAAAAAAAAAACTAGTTCTATATTCACATTTTTATTAAACCATGTTCCAATTTTCCATACAGCCAGTCAATAACAGCGCGATATAAAATTGAAATAACATAAAGATAAGTATTAATTAAAAAATATTATATTTAAAATGATTTATTTGTTCAACTATTTCTTTAAAATACTTTATTTATAAAAGATTACAATCAATTTCTAATTTTTCATTAATGAGGCTGAATAGCTGGCCGGCCACAGTAAAAAAAAACAAAATGGCGGGAAAGTGGCAATCAGTCGTTGGTTTTTTCGAGTTTTGTTTACATTTCCGTACAACAGATATTTGTATTAACGTGTTAATGTTTATTAGATTAAAATAGTGATTTAACGCCTAATTTCATAAGAGAAGAGGCTAAAGCAGTAGTGGAATACCTTTTACCACCTAAATCAGAAGAAAGATACCTACCTAAAATCATCGGTACGACGACTCAGGTTTTACAAACTTTTTATTTTATTTTTACTTTCCTTGTATTCGTAATGAAAAGCATAGTGCTTACCTCGGGGTGAAAGTAACTAATTTAGTCCCTCAAATTAGCGACCTCGCTACGCTCGCCCGCCAAGTCCTTCTCAGGACGAAATGAGTTACTTTCACCCCTAGTGTAACAATGTACTATTTACACCACCTGCTCGATAATGTCGTTTTACACGTCATACAAACCTCACTTAAAGCAAGTCATTATATGCCTAGGGAGATAATGCAGTATGGCCGATGCCTAGGGAATAATGAGATTTGAATTTGGAGCATCAAGATTTGTCAACATTGTGAATTAAAATATAAGCGCATCGAACAAGTTGACTCGAAATTCAAACCAAAGAGTATGTAATCACTATGATTCAAACTGGCCACTAACAAAAAAAAGAATAAAACGTGCGTACTGACGACACGCGAGCATTATAGAAAATTGAAACTATAGAATCTTGGAATAGTGAATTTTGTTTGTTTGATGAACTTGTAAATATAATACTTATATTTCTCTTATACATGATTTGGTCGACCAAATTGTCTTTTGATTATATTATCTCACAGGTGGTGTAAAAAGTAGAGTATGCAACACGGGGATAAAGCTGTCTTTGTCTTGGGCGGCTTAAATTCCTCACTTCACTCAGGTTTCTTTATTAACTCCCTCGCAATGCTCGGGAGTTAATTTTATAAATCCCTCACTATCGTTCGGGATTAAAATCAGCAACCTTCGTTTCGTTCGGAATTCAACATGCCGCCCGCGACTTAAAAACACTGCTTTATCAGACTAGTCACATAAACTACTATTATTTTTAAAAGATTACAATTAATTTCTAATTTTTCATTAATGAGGCTGAATAGCTGGCAGGCCGCATAAAAAAAACAAAATGGCGGGAAAGTGGCAATCAGTCTTTGGTTATTTCGAGTTTTGTTTACATTTCCGTACAACGAGATTTATATTAACACGTTATGTTTATCAGATTAAAATAGTGATTTAACGCCTAATTTCATAAGAAAAGAGGCTAAAGCAGTAGTGGAATACCTTTTGCCGCCTAAATCAGAGGAAAGATACCTATTTAAAATCATAAGTACGACGACTAAGGGTTTATCGCCGTGCCCTCGTGGGGGTGATCGGCGGCGGAGACCTATCGCACCGGGCCTTGGTCGAGGCCATGGTCCGGAGCGAGGAGGAGTGGCAGGCGGTCGCCGACTTCTGAGAAGCAGTAATGCTCGCTAAGGAGGAGGCCGACCGCAACAGGCAACGGCGCTCTCGCCGCCGCCGGGATTCCGATCCCGATTTCCAGCCACCATAGGCGCGGGCTTGCGGACAGTGAGCAATAGGTAGCTCGCTGTCCGGCCGTCCGGTAACTGTCCGGACCAAGCCCAAGTCGTCGACGGCGCGCCTCAAGGAGTTGTCGGCAACAGCAGGGACCCAGCCGGGTCGAAGCCTACTGGGGCCAGGGTTATCCGAAAGGGCGCTCGAGCCCCGGTATAAATGCTTGAAGGAACGGGATGGGTTTTTTTGTCAGTAAGAGTCTGACACTATCTCCCGCTCCGCCCAAGAGCGGGGGTTGTCATAAGATGATTTTTCCCATCGAAAAAAAAAAACGACTAAGGGTTTACAAACTTTATTTTTTAGTTTTAGTTTCCTCGTATTCGTAATGAAAAGCACATTGTTTACCTCGGGGTGAATTTAGTCCCTCGAATTACCGACCTCGCTACGCTTGCCCGCCAACTCCTTCTCGGGACGAAATGAGTTACTTTCACCCCTAGTGTAACAATGTACCTACTATTACACTTTTTAGTTTGATATGATATAAAAGCGTGTTTTTTTAGTTTTTCTTTAACTATACTTTTAAATTCACAAAATAAAAAAACCGATTATTATATTATTGTCATCAGTCTTTGATGGGTGTGCAAAGTTTGAAGAAAATCTGATCGCCCAAAGTAGGTCAAAATCGAGCTCAAAGGCGTTGGTTACAAACATACTGGTGAAGCTAATTTATGCGTGTTAAAAATGCAAATTTATCCTCTTTATAATCTACACTAATATTTTAAAGAAGTAAGTTTGTTTTTGTATTTTTATGTTCTTTTGTAGGTAGTCTCTGGAAGTACTGGTCCGATTGCTAAAATGTTTTCGCCGAGAGAAAGCTGCTTCTTTCCTGAGTGACATAGGCTATATTTGATGTAAGTAAGAGAAGAAGAGAGAGGTTAATTAATAATTCCCCACTTAAAAAAGGTAAAAAAAAAAGTCTTATAGGCGATGTCCTTCTAAAAGGTCAGATGTAAAGCACTCGCAACCGTGCATATATGACCAGATTAGTGAATGTAAACGAAGCAATAGGATTATATGAGGATAGTAGCAAATGGCAATCTTTAGCTTCTGTCTATCCCTGTAGGAAAAAGGCGTGAGTTTATGTAGGTACCTACGTATACGTGGGGCATACTGAAAGTCTGGATCTTGCCACTTATAATAAAAGAATGAAAAAACAATTATAAAATTCGAAAATGGAATACTTTGCGAGCACGTTATCTAGTTTTTAATTTGCGAGACTGTCAGTTGTTTTTCCATTGTGGCGTCCTTTCGAAGATTGCGTGTCGCAAAATGAACTCGTGAAAATTTTCGTTCAATTATTTTTTATGATTTTCGTTAGAGTTGCCAGAGACTTCAATTAGCATTTGGTGATTAAGCACCATGTCGCAGCTCTGTGTATTTGTGGTTTGGAGAATTTCATCATTTCAAAAAGTTCCAAACTATGCAAACCGTTTACAGAAATTCAAGATGTCTTCCCTCGAAGAACGCAGAGATAAAAACCATCTCATTTTCTTATTTAAAGTTCTACACAATAAAATAGACTGTATTCAGTTGTTATGTAAATTTCATTTTAACCTAGCCCACAATTATCCACGCCATCCAATCAAATGACTACGTCCCCCATTCCGAAAAACTATTTCTAACTCCCCAATCCGAAGACTTTGTAGGCTTCTTAATAACTGTGATGTAAGTTTGGGTATTTGATATTTTTTGCTCATCTATCCAGAAATTCAAGCGCCAAGTTCACCTAAAATGATTACCTACGGGCCTTCCTTTGTAACAACGTAACTAAAAATGTTGTATCTGCCCTATTTTATTTGTAAAATCTTTCTTTCTCCATTGAAGAGGTCCCTAAAGAAGACTGATCCGACTGCCGTGTACAGTAGTTTCAGCGAATGCAAAAATGTATTACTTGCGAGAGAATAATTTTAAGAGAGAACTTATGTATATACTATGAATAAACGAAATGATAATAATATATATTATATTCCACAACTATCACACAACGCCGTTTAATCCCAAGCTAAGCAGAGCTTGTGATGAGTACTAAACAACTGATAAACATACTTATACATTTCTAAAAAAAACATCCAGACAGAACAAATGATCATGCTCGTCACATGAACCCATTACCACGGGCATAGCAGTCAGGGTCACAAACCACTAGACCAACAGGCCAGTCCAAATAAAACATTAAATGTAGGTATCATAAGTCTTAATATAGTTATTTATAAGAATCAAGAAACTTTCAGTATGCCGTAGTTCGCTTGAGATTTAATGAATAATTGCTAAAAGTAGGAATCTAGTTAGTACCTAATAGTACTAAAAGTCGTAAGTTGGAAACACTATTTAGATCACATCGCAACTGTAAAACCACGTAGGCAGTTATTTAGAGTCTCTAGGCTGTAATATAGTAAAGAAAGATTCTGCATCTGTTTTAAGCTTTGCTCTGATATTAACACGTTGAGGCTGAAAGGCTTTGTAGTCAAAATGTAATTCTACACGTCCTAACGTAACCGTTATCTCGGGTATATTGATCCTATGCATTCTGATGCCAATGTGCAATCACACTGGGATCAATGCATCAATATGCGCCATCGAAATGGTACAGACGGCTGCACCTATTGGGTACCCCTCCCAGATTGACCTTTCAATCGTGATAACATGACACAATAGAAAGACAATGACAGCGCGTACCGGGCGTTCGCTTAAGGTTTAATGAATAAATAGGTACCTTAGAAAGGGAAATAACCAGTTGATGACACTGTCCAAACGAAGTCAGAATATTGAATCCATAGTCAAGAGCCCCAAATAAGCAATACATTGTCAATTGATTGATAGGTACTTAGATAACAATAGATTATTTTATTCTCATAGTTTAATAACTTACAATATTTCTATGATGTAGTTCTATTAGTTTATTGCGGCCAGCCGTCATCGCGGCCAATTACGTCATTCGTCGGCCTCAATATCTGCACATGACAGATCATATCGGGAACACGCGAACTGAGTTGAGAAGAGATTTAAAAATAAAATAATATCTACGTAACTTGTTCGCCCTGTCATTGTCTTTCTATTGTGTTTCTGACGGTATTCGAAAGGTTAAAGCAGGAAGCTAGTAGCACGGTAATAATATCCTACAGTATTGTAACTCGGCCGAATGTTTGAACTAAATGCCTACAGCCGCGCGGTACGTAAACATGCGATTGGGCTGCCCGCCTCCAGCATTTGCCTACTTTGTGTTTCCATTTAGTTTTGTGATTGTAAATATCCTTTTTTATATAAACAAATAAAATACTTCGAGAATTGAATAGGAAGTTTTCAATAAAAATGCGTGTTGTTTTTTGTTCTGTTTTTTGCCATTTGGCTACGGAACCCTAAAAACGGTTTTTAGTAGTTTAAGTTATTATAGCAGCAGCAAAAATACTTAATTTGAGAAAATTTCAACCTTCTAGCGACAGACAAATTTTATTTTTTGTAGTATTATTCATACACACAGTACCTACAATAAACAACAATTATTATTAATAAAAAAATACCACTTTACTTTGAATTATACAAACTAACAAAACAAAACACACATGCCCTGAGGTTTTAACATAAGCATACCTACAGTAATGATTCTTGAACCGCCTTTATCTACCTATTTCACTCGTATCAATCAAATTATTTTACTCTATTCACTTTATTTATTAGTAAAGAAATCTTTTTTTGTTCGGGATATAAAAGGAAATACTTATACATTATGTACCTACCTACTAGTAAGTACCTTTCAGAGTTTCTAGGTAATCTAAAAAAGTTATATCTGGATGGGTTATTGACGAATTCATGCAACCAAAAACAGCACAATAATCCTACTCGTCGTATTAAATATATAAATAATATGTACTTGAACTTATTTTTAGTGAAAAATCGCGTGGTTATTGTTAAACACACCGTCCAATCGTCACTGCGGCATAGTCGCGACTGTCTGCACCACGAGCGCACCGCTAGATCGAGGCGCGTAGGTGCTCGCGTTTCGTCCGTTTGTATGAAGTTGGATTACTGTAGCATATTATTAGCGTGCTAGTGGGGTGAGCTACTTGTTAAAGTTGGCGTCAGTACCTAAATTAACTTTTTAACATCCATTCCACCATTTGAATATTGAGTCAAGTGCTCGTGAAATGAAGTGGGATCATTTTCGATTACCCTCGAACGAAATTTTAACTAATCCAATATTATTATCAAGTGCTCTAATCGCTTGTTTGTTGATGGTATTTTCTGGAAATATCTACTGTTGTAATTCGGTAGTACCTAAACAGAATTTGTTTATTATTTGTATCTATACAGTACTTATCAAAAATCGCAATTAGAAAGATTTTTTAAAACTCCGTTCAATTTTAAATACTAACATCGAATAGAAACCTTTAAAATCTGGTGGAAGGGGAAACTTTCACGGTACAGAATATGGAGGCACTTTGAAATATGATGTCACCGCCATTAGGTTTCGTGTGTACAAAAGATATATTGAAATTTCCACATGGCCCTCCCTCTTTATCCACTAGGGCCGCGGGAATTTTGAAAAAGTAACCGTGGTCCAGGTATGCAAAAGGCAACTAAAGGATACAGGTGTGTTTAAGTCAGTAAAAGTCAGTTCCCTTTCGCTCCACCTCAGAACGGGGCGTTTTAGAACAAAAATAATTATTAATTTGTTAATAATAACAAATTATTGAGTAAATAATCTTATTTATTCATGACTTTTGCCTCCGGCTTCGCTCCCGCTCTACCCTACTATACCTTACTCTACCCTACTATACCCTATTCTACCTTACTTTACCCTACTATACCCTACTCTCAAAATTACATTTTAATTAAAGATGGCGTTGTATTAGTTTTTTTTTTATGAGTTTTTGCATATTTTCTCACCGTTTAAACCTTCCCTGGACTTTCACGAATATTTCAAGACTAAAATTAGCCAAACCGGTTCAGCCTTTCTCGAGTTTTAGCGAGACTAACAGAATTGCAATTCGTTTTTATTTATATTCCGTTCATAAACAGAATTATAATTTTCATTAAATATTACAACCTTAAAATATGCACTTCTTTGCTTTTAAAAATAATAATCACGGTTGACCGTGACAAAACAGAAATTAAATAAAAAACTTTTTACAAAAAATAAATATAATCGACTTCAATACTAAAAAACACTGAAAAGTTTAAAATAACTTTAATTTCAGAAGTCGGTGTTTTTCTATAATAGTTTTGACTATTCGTTATTTAACACCGACTTCCGAAATTAAAGTTATTTTAAACTTTTCAGTGTTTTTTTAACATTGAAGTCCGTTATATTTTTGTTTTGTAAAAAGTTTTTTATTTTACACTTTTTAGTTATGGTACCATCACTAAAAAGTACCCCTCAGACCAAATTAAATAACTTATAGCCACAGTGCATCTCATAACGATTCTAATATTATATTATATTATTATAATAATCCCAGACACGGTTAGATTACATTAATTTATTTGTTTTTCCTTCTGGCTTCATAATCAGATCATCGATGCATCCCCCCCCCCCCCCTTTCTGACAGTCAGTCATCGGCTACACGAATAAACAAAGCAACTTGTAAACAGTTATGCTGTTATTCTATGAGTTCTGTTCCATATCTTCAAAATTCATGATCAGATCATAACAAAATCGGTCCACAATTGACCGAGATATCGAGGGTGATAAACATGTTATGTTGAACCTATTCGTAGTACGATAACAGCCAATTTTCGAGTAAGTGTATTGAAAAAGTGTTGTCTTAATCTGACGCGTTTGAGTTTTTCCGAGGATCAATTATTTTTACTAATCTGACGGGCTGCCCTCAACACATCCCACTATATTAAGGGTTCCTCAGGGCTACATAATACCGATTTTCTGAAGCTACTCTTCGCCGCGTCTTCCACTAATTTTACATCACAATATACATTGCTCGCTCACAATGGGCTTCATCAGAAGACTCAAAGTCACCCAAAGAGCAATGGAAAGAGAGAAGATCCATGCTCGGAGTTTCCTTGCGTGATCGAGTCAGAAATGTAAATATCCGCAGGAGAATCAAGGTTGCCTACATAGCACGAAGAATCGCCAAACTTAAGTGGCAATGGGCAAGGCACATTGTTCGCAGAACAGATGGCCGTTGGAACGTTCTGGAATGGCGACCGCGTAATGGAAAACGCAACGTTGGAAGGCCTCTTACAAGGTGGGCCGATGACCTGGTGAAGGTTGTGGGAATCCGATAGATGCGGGACTCATAGGATCGAGCATTGCGGCGACACTTGGGGGACGCCTATGTCTAACAGTGGACGTCTATCGGCTGAAATGATGATGATGAAATACATTAGGAATCAATTTCGCGAATAATTAAAACAGCCACTGTACTTTTTACTTCATTAAACCCCAAGTAAACGCCGGCGTTCGCTCTCTCATTATTTTTCTATTGTCTCTAATCACGGTATCTATTCGAAAGGTAACATTAAATGTTGCCCCACACTAGGAATTTTACTCCTGTATCGTAGATACGTTCACAAACATGTAAACTTATTACTGTATGATTCTTGTGTTCTGTAAAACTGACCTATATTAGGTACCTATAAAATAAACAGGAAAAACTCTAATCAAGAAAGCTCGCTCACTAATAGAATACACACCTGTGAAATTGTTACTATTTTGGTGTACAATAAAGTTTATTATTCTATTCTATTTACGCCAACGCTGCGTGTCTTGGAATTATATCGCTGGAATAAAACCCAGTTCCTTTGGGACAGATCATGGGAACGGAAAGCTGTTATAACTTTCATACCAACAATTAATTACGAGTAAAATAAACAGATTCGTAAGAGAGCGATCATTACTTACATTAATCATTTAGAGGGGAGTTGAGTCTCACCCAATCTCAAGTAAGGAAGAAGATCTAGATAAGTCATAAGTAATCTTTTTCTGCGAAAAAAAAACAGTGTAAAGTTCTAGATTTTATAACAAAATGACCTATAAATATATTTTTTACACCACCTGCTCGATAATGTTGTTTTACACGTCATACAAACCTCACTTAAAGCAAGTCATTATATACCTAGGGAGATAATGCAGTATGGCCGATCCCTAGGGAATAATGAGATTTGAATTTGGAGCATCAAGAATCGTCAACATTGTGAATTAAAATGTAGGCGCATCGAACAAGTTGACTCGAAATTCAAACCAAAGAGTATGTAATCACTATGATTCAAACTGGCCACTAACAAAAAAAAAATAGAATAAAACGTGCGTACTGACGACACGGGAGCATTATAGAAAATTGAAACTATAGAATCTTGGAGTAGTGAATTTTGTTTGTTTGATGAACTTGTAAATATAATACTTATATTTCTCTAATATATGATTTGATCGACCAAATTGTCTTTTGATTATCTCACAGATGGTGTAAAAAGTAGAGTATGCAACACGGGGATAAAGCTGTCTTTGTCTTGGGCGTCTTAAATTCCTCACTTCACTCAGGTTTCTTTATTAACTCCCTCGCAATGCTCGGGAGTTAATTTTATAAATCCCTCACTATCGTTCGGGATTAAAATCATCAACCTTCGTTTCGTTCGGAATTCAACATGCCGCCCGCGACTTAAAGACACTGCTTTATCCCCTAGTCACATAAACTACTATTTTACACCACCTGCTCGATAATGTCGTTTTACACGTAATACAAACCTCACTTAAAGCAGGTCATTATATGCCTAGGGATTTAATGCAGTATGGCCGATCCCTAGGGAATAATGAGATTTGAATTTGGAGCATCAAGAATCGTCAACATTGTGAATTAAAATATAGGCGCATCGAACAAGTTGACTCGAAATTCAAACCAAAGAGTATGTAATCACTATGATTCAAACTGGCCACTAACAAAAAAAAGAAAATAGATTAAAACGTGCGTACTGACGACACGGGAGCATTATAGAAAATTGAAACTACAGAATCTTGGAGTAGTGAATTTTGTTTGTTTGATGAACTTGTAAATATAATACTTATATCTCTCTAATATATGATTTGGTCGAACAAATTGTCTTTTGATTATCTCACAGATGGTGTAAAAAGTAGAGTATGCAACATGGGGATAAAGCTGTCTTTGTCTTGGGCGGCTTAAATTCCTCACTTCACTCAGGTTTATTTATTAACTCCCTCGCAATGCTCGGGAGTTAATTTTATAAATCCCTCACTACCGTTCGGGATTAAAATCAGCAACCTTCGTTTCGTTCGGAATTCAACATGCCGCCCGCGACTTAAAGACACTGCTTTATCCCCTAGTCACATAAACTACTATTATAAAAATATAGATACTCGTATATTCAACGCAATCTCGTATTTACACCATAGAAGAGGGGACCAAATCTCACGATATCTCACTATGGGCGGAGATGGAGTCAAGAAATCGCCAAAACCACTTCAGTTAATTAATGGACGTCTCCAAAAGAAATTCTTTCATTCTTCCGTGTTGTTGACCCGTTGTACCGTAGGTACCAATTTAGTTTCTTTATTGCTTTGTTTCTAACTTGGAAACCACTTTTACTATTATTATGATGGAGGAAAAGTACCTCAAATATTTTGGGAAACGCTGATTGTTTCCATTTAAACTACTCGTAGGCAGATACTTATATCAGTGAATTTTAAAATAAATAAGAAAAGGGAAATCTTATTTACAAATTGGGCACTGTAAAAGAGTTTTCTTCAAACCGGAGAAATAAATAAATAGCTCAAATATACAATTGCCGTCACGGTTCTTGAGCGCTGGCTTCTGAAGTCAAATATTCGGTCTCTTTAGTAGTGCGAAGTGAGACGCGAGGGCGGGGAGTGTCAGTAATTAGCTCGCCGCGCCATCGCATCATAGACATCACTCCTGTTTCGTTCCCTACGTTGCTGCATGTATTGTGTTCAAAGAAGACGATTGGCTCGCTAATGTATGGAATGCGCAAAGCGATCCCCACTCTGATACCCAGCGCTCAAGATCCGTTTCGGCAATTGTAATTGACCTTTCGGCCCTATCGACCACCCGTTCTACGAGCAATGTGCCCTGCCCACTGCCACTTTAGTTTGGCGATTCTTCAGGCTATGTCGGCGACCTTAGTTCCCTGCATATGATATCTTCATTTTAATGCGATCACGGAAGGAAAAGGTTCTAGTAGCGACCGCGCACTGGAAAACGCATCGTTGGAAAGCCTCCCACAAGGTGGACCGATGACCTGGTGAGAGTCATGGGAATGCGATGGATGCGAGACGCACAGACCAAAGGCGACACTTGGGGGAGGCCGATGTTCAACAGTGGATGTCCTTCGAGTGAAATGATGATAATTATGATGATATAACTGACTAGCAGACCCCTGCAGTGCCACCCGCGTCTTTAGTTACTCTCCGGGTTAATAGGTTACAGCCTATGTACTATTCCTTACGAATCAGGATATATCATTTAAACAAAGAATGTTTTTGTCAATCCGACAGGTGGTTCCATTGATTAGCGCGGTTAAACACAACTCACATTCACTCACAACTCTTCCTTAATCGAATAGGTACCTACTACCCGTAACTTCTTTCGCGCATTTATAAATTAAACATTTACATTACTCTCTCGTTATTAATTATGGAGATTCCCCCCTCCAATAATTAAGGTTGTGTATCTATTCGAATTAAGAATAAAAAACTTTAAAAAAATATATGTAACCGAAAAAAAAAACACTGATAAGTATAAAATAACTTTAATTTCGGAAGTCGGTGTTTATAGTTTCGTCTCTTCGTTATTTAACACGACTTCCGAAATTAAAGTAATTTTTTATACTTTTCAGTGTTTTTTAACAATGAAGTCCGTTATTATATTTTTTTTTTTTGTAAGTAAGGGGATTTTATTTTACACTTTTAGTTATGGTACCACCACTAAAAAGTAGGGGTACTTTTACAGACAAACTTAAATAACTTATAGCCACAGTGCATCTTATAACGATTGTAATAATCCCAAACACGGTTAGATTACAATAAGTTATCTTCTGACTTCATCATCACATCAGTTCGATACTTCCCCCCCCCCCCCCTTTTCTGTCAGTCAATCATCGACTACACGAATAAATAAAGTAACTTTACTTGTAACCACAGTTCTGCTGTGATCCTATGAGGAGTTTGGTTCCATATCTTTGAAGTTCATGATCAGATCATAACAATATTTCTATGGGACCAACTTGGAAGCATAACCTTTCAATCAAAAAAGGAACTTTCAAAATCGGTCTACAATTGACCGAGATATCGGTGAACATACATACATTCAAAAAAAAAACATACATTCAGCCGAACATCGAACCTCCTCCTTTTTGAAGTCGGTTAAAAGGTAGTATTATCCCAATGAAAGTCTTCTCAAATTGTATAAAACTATTTCGGAGACAATATCCCGTAGTTAGCAATTCCGTTCCCACGGGAATAATATTACAAAAATATAATATTACAAACGATACTTCAATTTTATTTATGAAAGTATTTACTTAATATAATTAAAGTATTATTCACTGGTAGGTAGGCATTTTCTATAGTGTTTCCAACGAATTTTCCTTATCTTTCTCTCGTGTACACCGAGAGATTTTCATGATAAACCCGCAAACTTTTTACCGGAGCCCGAAAAAAGTTAAGTCTTATTATTTATGAAACTATTGAGAAACTAAATAAAAAATTAAAAAAAAAATCGTGTCGGACAAAATGTCAAGAAGTAAATTGGGTCAACTTTATTCAGAAACGCTAATATCTAATTTTCAAAGAAAGAAATAGTAGTAGGTAGTAGACGGCAAGATACTTCTATTTAATATTATTGAAAGCATCCATCTCCTTGAACTTTACTAGAACAAATTCATGAAATATTTTAAACCTATTTAACCGACGAACGGTGAGTATCCGGCCTTACGTTGTTGAAACCTCTACAGTCCGGACCAAGCGTTTCGCCTCGTCGTTTACACCGCGTACATCGATGGACTAGAACAATTTTCCTGCTGCGGTCTTCCCGTTGGATTATAGGTAATTTGGGTGTCTTCAAGGCAATAGTGAATAGGCTCTTAACAAGCTATTGCACCTTACCATCAACGATTGCATCACTGTTTATCATCAAGTGGGATCGCAGTTAAGCACTAGTTTTTTTCAATTAAAAAATATAACTATACCAATCTATGAATATATATAATTATATATATATATCTATATAATATAAGTCAAAAATAGATATTCGTTAGCAAATTAAGTCAATCTTGCATTAATAGCAAAATTAAAAAAATTAGTACACCCCCGACGCATAAAATCTATAAAAAGTCAAAGAACTGGTTAAGACGAGTCTAATGAGTCCAAACTCGACGTGTTTACTAGTAGGCATTCCAGGGTTCCATTAGCCAGCTCCCAGTTATAGCAAAAAAACTTCTAATTGCCATCATAAAAAATATTTAGAACTAGTTAAGAGGAATCTAATAAGCCCAAACTCGATGTGTTTATTATAAGGCATTCCGAGGTTCCATCAGCCACTTCCCAGTTCTAACACAGGTCCTCGTCATCATGAAAAATATTTGGCACTAGGTAGTTAAGACGATTCTAATGAGCCCAAACTCGATGTGTTTACTAGAAGGTATTCCAAGGTTCCATCAGCCACCTCCCAGTTCTAGCATCATGGCGTCGTTTTCATAACCTGATGATAGAACTGGGAAGTGGCAGTTCTAGCATCAGGTCTTCGTCATCAGGTTATCATTGTCATAAGAAACGAACAGAACAATTTTTAAGATAAATCTAAATAAGCCGAAACTGGATGGGTGTATTAATATGCATACCAAGTTTACGTCTCTAACTTCCGGCCTCCTCCATCATGTGATCAAGGAATTATGCCTTGATCACACGTACCGAGTAAACGGGCGAGACAGTACTTTCAGCCGAGTATTCGGCACGTGTAAACACAGCGCCGAGTGTTTGGCCTACCATTAATCTCTACAAGTCGCTTACATAACTGTCTCGGCCAAGCAACATTTTACTGTGTCGCCTTTTTACTCGGTACGTGTGATCAAGGCATTAGGGATCGAGCTATTTAGGGTGCATGTATAGCTCCATCCCCCTTTCTCACTCGCACGCTCGGCACTTTAATACGTCATGGTAAAACCCTTGATTCGAATTGAAAATTAATTAGTGTTGTATGTTCGAGGAAGACTAGGTTGTTGTGTTGGGAAAAATCATGCATTGACATCCCTCGCCCTTGGGCGGAGCGGGAGATAGTGTCAGACTCTTACTGACTAAAAGACCCACCCCGTTCCTTTTAGCCTTCATACCGGGGCTCGGGCGCCCTTTCGGATAACCCTGGCCCCAGTAGGCTTCGACCCGGCTGGGTCCCTGCTGTTGCTGACAACTCCTTGAGGCGCGCGGGAACAGTGCGCGGGCTTGCGGACAGTGAGCTACCCATTGCTCACTGTGCGCAAGCCCGCGCCTACGTTGGCCGGAAATCGGGATCAGAATCCTGGCGGCGGCGGCGGCGATAACGCCGTTGCCTGATGCGTTCGGCCTCTCTCACTCCTCCTCGCTCCGGACCATGGCCTCAACCAAGGCCCGGCGCGAGAGGTCTCCGCCGCCGATCGCCCCCACGAGGGCACGGCGATGCTCCGCCCAAGCAGGGCATACCTCGACTGTGTGCTCCACCGTGTCCTCCGGGCGTTCCGCACAGTGGCGACACCCGGGCGTCACTTCCGCATGAATCGAGTGCAGGAAACTCCCGAACGAACCATGTCCGGTGAGTACCTGCGTCATGCGGAAGGTAAGGACGCCGTGAGGTCTTTCCAGCCATGCCTCAAAGCGGGGACTTACCGCCAAGATTGTGGAGTGCCCAACATTGACCAACCTCATATGGAACACAGTCCTCGGTCAAGCTTTAAGAAGCTGTTTTTCTTGAGTTTTATCGCAATTATTTCGACCGAGCGATAACTTATTTCAGTTATGTTTAATGCAACGATAGTGATACAATGAAACAAAAACCGATTGAATTCAATGCCTTTACAACATTGTACTGTAAAAAGAAAATATGAGAAGGTACAGCCGACAATATTGAGAACTAACGGACCATTCATCTATAAACCATCTCATAAAGATCAAAATTATGGGTCACATTTTGATTTTTAAGATCTTCATACATTAAAGCGGTATTCATAAATTCAAAATCTCTTAAGCGTACGATTGAGAAGAAAACTTTAATAATTTGATTATTTTTTTAATAATTAGCTTTCAGTTTTATAGATAGGTAGTACCTACCTGCTAATTATAAATTATGCCATCATTTCTTTAATGCAGAAAACATAAGTTTTCGCCACAACTGATGGCGTAGTCGCTGTCCAGACAAACACAACTTTCAACAACAGCAGTCTCAAGTGGAAAGGGAAACTATTGTAGCTATTCATGTAGTAGGTATTCATTCCCAGCAAGTTCCTAACTCGGTGAGAGCCGATATCACAATCCATAGAACGTGAAACGGGAAACATCTATTGTTGCCATTGTCTTATAGTTGATGAAACAATTTGTTCAGTATTGTCGTCTAACAATACACTCTCTTTGCAGCAGGAAACGACATCGCTTGCTGAACGTATTCGTTTGCTGACTTGCGATGTGGAGGACGAGGCGGAAGATCACAGGTCGTCGCCGGCCGGGGCCACCGCCGACAAGATGTCGAGTAGCAGCGACAAGTCCAGCGACAAATCGTTTAATAGCATCAGTATCGACAAGAATAGCGAGAAAGCGTTCGGCAGCGCATCGTCAAGCTCATCGTCGTCAACGATATCAGTGCCACTACCCACACGACAGCTGCCTCCCGACCTGGGTGACGTACATCAGGAACCACAGAAGGTTAGTCTAGAACTCCTTAAATTAATTATGTTATTTACATTACTCCCATAGAAGGTAAAGACTACAAGTAGGTATTTATTATTTTTTACCGACATCATCGTCATTTCAGCTGAAAGATGTCCACTGTTGGACATAGAACTCCCCCAAGTGTTGGCGCAAAGAACGGTCCTGTGCGTCTTGCATCCATCGGATTCCTGTGACCCCATTGTCATCCGTGGCGTCCACCTTGTGGGTGGCCTACCGACATTGCGTTTTTTCGGTACGCGGTCGCCACTTCGACCGTTTAAGCCCAATCCGCCCTCTGTTCTGCGAGCAACGTGTCTTGGTCCCGAAGAAACGCCAAATTTAAGTGAGTAATTAAGTTTGGCGATTTTTCGGGCTACCGGCCATCGATCAATATAAAAAAGTGTAACAGAGGCGTGTTACGTCCACACTGACAAGCAAATTTAAAAAAAATGTAAAATATTATCACTCAATTTAAAGCCCGTGAATAAATATTTTTAGTGTGTAATCATGTGAAGATCAAAATCATTTATTTCAAATAGACCATTTTCAGGTACTTTTAAATCAGTCAGTCAGTCAGTCCAAGAAAAGTGAAGCTAAATTGCACGTTCCAAAGCGTAGATCTCTATGGAGCAAACGTGCAAGAAACTCCTGGATAGTCTTTTAAATCATATTATGTATGTTTTACATAATAACGGTTGGTTACATATTTCTTGTTGCTTCTATTATGTGAGCACAATGTATAAATAAAAATAATAAATAATTAAAAGATAGAAACTGAATTTAGCCACTGGCAGCCAAGAGATGACCAGTCTCACCTGACGGCACCCGTTCACGAGCATGACGCGTGCCTCAGCCCCACTCAGGTCAACCATTTTGAACGTAACTGAATGACCCAATAACACGTGCCACCAACAGCGAGACATTTGACTGAGCATGACAAACTATTAACTGCCATGCAGGCAATGTCAAAAAAAAGTTGTAAAAAAATTGTGCATAATATAATAATATATTATTAAACTTAATATAAAAGCACACTGTCTCAGTTTTCAAAATAACATAGTTTATCAAGCTATTTTCGAAGAACGTCCCGAATATATAATCCTGTGGTAGACCGACAAGCCACAATGAAACATCTGAATACAATTGCATGATTCCGCACAACATACGATCTACCTTAATGTGGATCAGACAACAATGTGTCTGCTGAAGCGATAACTGTTATCACTTGAGGTAGTGTAGCCAAGCGATCTAGCATCCAGTCAGTTGTGTCGGAGAACAAAGTACCCACTGTGTCTGTAAATTATACTGCAGAGCATGTTTGTAGGCCTGCCAAATCTAATTAGATGAATTTTCCATTCAGGTAACTGCCTATTGCGTCGGATAATTGGGTTATTATAAGTAAATAATACACCAGGGGTATAATTGATATATGTATTTGATTATAATTTTATAACTCACACACTAGTAGGATATTAGATATCACCTGATTGTTTGTCACATGATAGTAAATATGTATTGTTGCGTGTCTTATGTATGTGAGTTTACATGTTTGTGAACGCACCTACGATACAGGAGTTCAGGGTTCCTAGTGTAGGGCAAAGTAAAAAAAAAAGAAAGAAAAGATATTACAAAACGCGCTCATATAATATTAAATAATAGATGAACTGGTTAACTTTGTAACGCTTTCCAAAGAGATTATTCCCATACAATATTACCAAAATTTCAAATCAACTGTTTTTATAGGATTTCCCAATTTTTTTTTTTTACTTTGAACCTTCACCCCCTGTATTTAAACAAAACTAAAAAACATCGGTGAAGCCGTTTTTAATTGTTAGTAAGACTCGACCAGCATAGTAGCAACGTATATAGTATAAATAACAAGAACATAAAATTATTAGTTTTTACTTAATACTTACGTACTCAAGTTGAGCAAGAAATTTACACACATGCATGCTTCAATAATGAAGTAACGAAGTCAAACAGCTTCGAACGTATAGTTTTGAAGCTCAGTTGAAAGTTGTTAATGAGAAACCTGTATCGTTAAACAAACATAATCCCTTAACAGGCGATCTCATGTATTACATCGAGGTATGAGTACTTAACTACTTAATGAAAATTGCATTAAAATCGATTGTTTTAACTAAAACCTGAAGAGAGAGTTGAGCTGGTTTGATTGAGCGCGCTAAACTTTGGAAGTATTACACGGAGCCGATACTTTCTGTTTGCATTTGATGGTTACAAGTTAGGCTATATGTTATTCATACCAAGATGTGTAGTACACTGCAACGTCCCATTTCTTCAACTTGGAACCGAGCAAAAAAACAGAAAGTCCTTAAGGTGAAAACGAAGAAACAGCGCCTGCAAATAAAACTGTCGGCACGCCAGTAACAAATATGGCACATCGTGAATGCAATATTGAATAAACTTTAAGACCACTTTAGTGAAGTCGTTGCATTTTATTTTCCGTTACCATTGCGTAGGTAACTTAAAAGACGAAGTAAAACCTCGTTCAAAGAGACTAAGCACTCCAGTTCAGAGAACTGGCAAGCTGGAATGCCAAGTATTTTTATATTTTCTACATTTATTCTCGAAGCTGACATGAAATGCTTCTTCCAGCTTAAGGAATTTGAGAGTTATGTGGGTTTCCCCATAACTCTCATACTCCTTAGAAAAGCTGAAATGCGCTAGTACACTGGTAAAGGAAAGTAACCAATTACCTATGGAATACTATTAAATTTTCGTGATACAATAACATAAAAGTTTTCTTACTGAAATCATTTACTTTTAATTACAATCTACCATATATTTGCGTATAATTTAGTAAGAGTTTAGTTATATTTTTAATACAACAATAACTTACAATATTGTTACTAAATTATTTCATCGATTTTAAAAATGTCAATAAGTTAAACGTCATGGGGAAAAAAACAAAATGTCATGGAATAAAACTTATAAATTTATTAAATAGAAATATCTCTACAACAGGATTCTTATTTCTCCGAAAAGGTAAAAAAGAACTGTTTGTCCTGGGGTGATGATAATGAGGCAGCTTGTTCCATGAGTTAACACAGCCATTGCGTATGGAGGTAAAATAATTACAGGAAACCAACATTGATTTGATTTAACTCTAAGTATAGTCGTAGCGGTATATTGCTAGCCGGAAGGTTACATTAGGGGGCCTTTACCAACCTGTCTATTGTCAATCTGAGCATGGTTTAAACGTATGTTGATTAACCAAACTACGTACCTAATATCTGTTAAACAGGCAACTCGAAAAAAGAATTCCACCATTCCCTCGAATATTTCAGAAAACTTGTTTCAAGAAGTACGTGTTTTCGGGTTCCGTACCTCAAAAGGAAAAAAACGGAACCCTTATTTATAGGATAACTTTGTTGTCCGTCCGTCTGACTGTCTGTCAAAACCCTTTATCTCGAGAACGAGTGAACGTATCGAGTGGAAATTAAAACCTAAGTGTAGAATAGGCCAACATTTGGAATACTGCAAATCATATCTATATACGTATAGAAATTTAATGGTTTTGGAGTGGCGACCGCGTACCGTTGGAAGGCCTCCTACAAGGTGGACCGATGACCTGGTGAAGGTAGCAGGAAACCGATGGATGCGGGACGCACAGGAACGTTCGATGTGGCGACGCTTGGGGCCTCCCCCAATGTCCAACAGTGGACGTGTATCGGCTGAAATGATGATGATGATGATGATAGAAATTTTGCTCAAAGATAAAAAGTAATTTTAATCTACTTGCAAAAATCACAGCACCAGGTATCAGACTCTGGATTAGCGCAATTAATTATTATATACCTAAAGCCCATACACAAGACAACTGATCCATGTTTCTTCTCAAATAACTTATTAACTAAGTCTAAAACTTTTCTCACAAAGAAAAAATAAATTCTCTCCATGGGTACACAGCTCGTTCAACTGCCAATTTGAAACCATTACTCGAGTATTATAATTTAAAGAGCTGAAGAGCACTTTACGAGAAATTAACTTCATGAGAAAATTACATATTACGATACTAATTCTTATAGGTATGTGGTTACTTTTCTCTAGGAATACACAGAAAGGCTTAATGCCAGTTCCTTTTCCGGACTTAAATCAACTTGATTAAAGCTGTGGCAATTTCAAACTTTTACTGCCTCCCCAATTTTCACGAGGTCTTATGCGATGCCATACAAATACAACAGAAATATTCTCAAAGCGCCAGGCACGTTGTCGGTCTTGGAGAAAATTTAGATCAACGTGTTTACGCGTTAGCTACATTGAAAATGTTATAGAACAGTATTCTAAAAATATTAACGGTTATATAATAACATTGTGAAGCGAAGAATGCAGTACTGAGAGCATGCATGTTTATGTACTACACGGATCCTGCTTTACTACAACCCCTCTCTATATCGTAAAGCGTGTAGTTACATATAAAAAGGTTGGAATACATTATTTTTTGTTATCGGGAGCAAATCTTCATAAGGCGCCTGGGCTTTTGGGGAAAAGATCAGGGAGTCTGGGATTTTTATCTCACTAATACTACTTTGGTGACACCATCAAAAATGACCCATATCCTATTTAAAGTGGTCATGTGACCACTGGCGTTTCACAGAGCAACTTCACCCTCTTATGTAAGAGGGCGGTCCCCGGAAGCTGCTCTGTAAAACGCCTGTTAGGCTACAAGTACATCTCTGAGGAGATTGTAAAGGGCTCCCGTGAGCGTTGCTGTGCACGGTAGCAGATGATCGCTGTGCGACCGTTATTTTTGGAGGCACTCAGGGGCGGGGTCTCTGTCCGCTCTGAATAATCGCGTCGTAATGGCATCACCATTACAACTTAATATTGTGTTGGTTTAAAATAACTCTAATTGTTAATCTGAGCAAAGTTTTTATTTTGTTTCTGTAAGTAACAATATCTTAAAAAATAATATTTAATTGTCCTGAGTTCAGTAAGTTTTAATATTTTTCTTTAAAGGATAATTTGTGACAAATTTTGTAGTTTTGCTTACTATGAGCATCATATAACATATTTTAATACTTACATGCCAACTCATGGCAAAATGTGTCTGCACTAATAAATTATATGTTACCATCTCTTGTACCGCATTTCATGCAAATAAATGGCTTTTACTTAGCTTTGTATTAACGTTGGACTCACTTATAAGAGTGCGATGTTTTTAACATTTTGTTCTTTTACACATATTAGGAATTCATTGCTGACGTATCGTCCGTCTTTAATTAAAATAATATATATAATATATCCTTGAAAACGGTCAAATAAATATTATGTTGCTGTGTACCTATGTTGTCTAAATAATACTTTTTATAAGTCCACCTTTGTACTTTTCTGTTACGTGAAATATTATAATTATATAGTTTGACCACTATTAGGTACTAAAACTGATACCCTAAAGTCAATAACCAATATCTCATTATGGTTGGTCCCACAGCCGAAGTCGGAGCCCAGACGGCAGTTCCTGTCAACTCTAGCGCCACTGACCGCCTGCGTGGGTAGCGCTGCCCACCACGAAGGTTTCTACTATGTGCCTCCTGGAGACCGCACATCAGCATCGTCGGCCACTAACCTGGACCTACAGGAGCACAACGATGCGCCCGCGCCGGACGTAGTCGCAGGAACACCGGGTAAGCGGTCAGGTCTGTAAGTCGCCCAACAGTCAACACAGATCTTTAAAATAAGAATAAGAACGTCAATGACCTCTGTCTGTCAAATTAAAGTACGGTTTGTAAAGAAAACTTTACATATGAATAACGGTTTTTTTTTTGCTTCTTTTAACCGAGACTTCGTTAATTTTAATATACATTAGCAAAATATATTATTCGTTATTACATTATATTTCTTTATTATAAGGAGTATTTAAAAAAAAAACTATTTTCTTTATTATTTTCATTGTTGGCAAAAATTCGTCTTCTTCCATTCGCCACTAATCAAACACTTCAAACAATGATGAGCAGAATAAATTGAAGAACTAGATTCTGATGAAACTTTTTTCGTTCATAAGTCATACCTTCTACGACGTCACAACATGTCTTTATGTCGATTCTGTCCTTATTTGAACACTAATTTACAAGTTGTACTTCATTTTGGAAATTAAGAAATTGATCACAAGATAATTTTAAAAAGTTAGACCTACTTTGGTTTAGATCCTCGGACAGGGTAAGGAGCTTGCGCGTGTGCTAAGGTAAGTACCTACTAAAGACCGAATATTTGACTTCTGCGCAACCGCTCAAGATCTGTTATGGCAACTGTACAAGTGTACACCCTATATAGCTTTCCCTTTATAAGTCCAGTTAAAGTCGTCAAATGAATCGCGTTAAAGGCTTGTAGTAGGGCCTCAGCTCTGACCTGACCTTATAGAAAATCGCACCTATTTGGAGCTGTTTTGTCTTGTATTATGTAGGTAAGTGTACGTAACTATTGTAGTTATTAAGCAGGGGTAAGTTGATAAGCAAAGGTAACTTAGTAATTAACATGCGTAGGCATGACCGGATCGTAAAATAGCCTTGTCTATTTAACCTGTAATATCAACGAAATTTATTGTCGCTCTGTAGACCGAAACTGAAACCATTTAAAAACCGGCCAAGAGCGTGTCGAGCCACGCTCAGTGTAGGGTTCCGTAGTTTCCCGTCCGTCACAATAAGTGTACCCACTTATGAGTTTAAAAAAATTCTTGCATATACAATTATAATACAAACTTAGTCCAGAAATTATTTTGTAGAACCCTTTTGTCTTTTTTGTACAAAAAGTGTTCTTTCGTTCGTTCCTAGTTGACTACGGAACCCTAAAAAATAAACGAAAAATATACTTTTACCTACAATAAGCTTTTACTAATTAATTATTGGAAATCCGATTTACAAATATAATATTAATATTCATACAATATATCGAGTGATATCGATATCAGTTAGGGATTAATTCATGAAACCCCAAGTGAACGCGTTCGCGCACCTATTGTCTTTGTATTGTGTCTGTAATTACCACGATTGAAAGGTTATAGAACAAAAGAATTGCGGTTACAATTTACCCTGTATTACGTATTTGAAAAGCGTACGCTCAAAAAATTGTCACTTTTATTTATTAAGCTTACATTTAGCTTGCGGCTACTGTGTACGGTGTTTGGGAATAAAACTGAAATAAAACAGCTTTAATTTATTATTCATATCGCTATCTGCAGTGCTGTTAGTACTTGTGAACTTACCGTACAAGCGAACTTGGTCCGTAGTTCCTTCAAGTTTACCTTCCAAACTACTTAAGTATAGTGAGATTGAACTTGAATTAGGTAGGTACCTAAGCCGGTAAGTACATGTATAGAAGTTAGAGGTTAACGAGTTGCTTGTTTGAATCGTAAATAACATCGTCATTTCAGCTGAAAGACGTCCATTGCTGGACATAGGCTTCCCCAAGTGTCGCTACAATGAACGGTCCTGGGCGTTTCGCATCCATAGGATTCCCGCAACCTTTACCAGCTCTTCGGTCCACCTTGAAGGAGGGCTCTCAACGCTTCGTCTTCCGGATATCTTCATTTCGGATTCGATCCGGATATCTTCATTTCGGATTTCCATTGCCCTTTAAGTGACTTTAAGCCTTCTGATGAGGCCTATTGTGAGTGACCACGTTTCGGAGCCATAATTATGTTAACACTGACAACATGCAACACGCAATCAACAACACGCTTCGCAAATATTATTTTTACCAAATGCATTTACATTTAAAATATTAGTAAAATCTTCTTTAAAATTTCTGCCTATCTTGCAAATATTTACATCGTTTTGACGTGACAACGTCTTAAATTAGGTTGCGGCTGGGAGTCACTTATGAAAAAGTGTAACGCTCGGTAACGTTACGATGAGTCACCGAACGAGAGAGAGGCCCGCCGAATGCCTTGCGTCTCTCTCCCACTCAACTATGATCGGTCTGCCGCGCGCGCAGCACTAGAGAATTAGGCGCATTGAATCGGCGCATGCTTGTGTCTCTGTCTTTGTCTTTCTCGAACGTTCTTGGCGTTGGAAAAAAAAAGACGTTGTCACGTAAAATCTTCGCCCGTAAAACCGACTTTACAGGCAACCATTTTTTTTAGAGTTCCGTAGCCAAATGGCAAAAACGGAACCCTTATAGATTCGTCATGTCTGTCTGTCTGTCTGTCTGGCCGTCCGTATGTCACAGCCACTTTTTTCGGAAACTATAAGAGATAAACTATTGAACCTTAGTAAGTAGATGTATTCTGTGAACCGCTTAAGATTTTCATACAACAATAGAAAAAAAGCACTAAATTTTGGTGGTCCCCATACTTAGAACTGAAACTGAAAATTTTTTTTTCATCAAACCCATACGTGTGGGGTATCAATGGATAGGTCTTCAAAAATGATATTGAGGTTTCTAATATTATGTTTTTCTAAACTGAATAGATTGCGCGAGAGACACTTCCAAAGTGGTAAAATGTGACCTTCTTTATCTGTTCTGTGGTCCCCCCCCCCCCCCTGTAACTTCTAAAATAAGAGAATGATAAAACTGAAAAAAATATATGATATACATTACCATGTAAACTACCAACGAAAATTGTAAGTAGTTTTTTTTAATACGTCATAAATCTAAAAAAATACACTATTATTAAAACATCGATCAAAGTTACAACGAATTACAAGAACTTTTATATTATGTTACTTGCTGCTGTGGAACCGTCCATGGGCGAGTCCAACTCGCACTTGGCCGGTTTTTTTTAAGTGGATATCAAACAATTTCTACCGCTGTGAGTAGAGCGACAGCGTGTAGGACTGCTCGCTAAAACCCACCCGAGGCCCTACTACGAGCTCACACGCGATCCATTTTACGATCGAAACTGAACCGTTAAAGAAAGCAGCTATATAGGGAGCGGTACAGGCCATGGTACGAAGCGAGGAGTGGTAGGCGGTCGCCTCCTTTTGCAAAGCAGTAATGTTAGCAACTGAGGAGGCCGCATGCGTGAGGCAACGGCGATCCCGATTTCCGGCCACCGTAAGTGAACTATGGGTAGCTCGCAGTCTCACCGTCCGGTAACCTTACGGACGGAGCCTAAGACGTCGACGGCACGTATTGTTCCACGCGCGCCTTAAGGATTTATCAGCAAAATATAGGGGCCCAGCAGGGTCGAAGCCTGCTGGGGCCAAGGGTCTGCTTCTGAAAAGAAGATTCGGCCCCGGTACGGAAGGCAACGAAGAAACAGGAGTGGGCTTTTAGTCAGTAAAAGTCTGACACTCTCCCGCTCCGCCTAAGGGCGCAGAGTTTCCTACCAGTTTTTGATGATTTTCCTACCTACACAAAAAAAAGAGCTAGATAGGGTCTCCATCCTTCTTTGTTGCTCGCACGACTAACGTTTTAACACGTCACTGTATGGCCCCTGTGCTCCTTCAGTAATCCTTTAAGTTCCAGGGCCATGATAACTCTTTCGAACATTCCTGCTGCCAAAATATTTACATCCTTATCCATTCAAACAGCTGCAGTATCTATTTGTAAAACTCATCTGGCGTAGGTATAAATGTCGCAGTGACCATCAATCATTAGAAAAGTATAGGACGTATGACACTTATTACTTTAAAACCTACGCAAACCGGGACGGCATTGGAAGGGATTTTGCCGTCAGTCAGCGAACATTAGCCGCTTAGATATCGCGGCATGCCACGGTGTGCCGCGGTACGACAAAGCACGCCTCAGCAGCTCCTGCTGCCCGATACACTTCAGTTGCGTTTGATTGAGTGTTGATGTGCCTCAGTTTTAAATGGCAGATTGGGATTTGGTGTTGATATCGATTATTGCAGACGAAGGCACCTTGCACATGCCTCCTATGTCAAAACGAGCGCCGGAGTCCTTGGCATGCCTTTTCTTACCGCAGTACTTACGCCACGGCATCCCGCCTCGGGAGCCCGTGGCGCGTCTTTCACTGCCGTGCAATTAAATCCCTTTCGATACCACGGCATCATTTTAAAGCATTGCAATTTATGTCGTATTTCGTATACGTTTGAATGTCCGTTAGGAAAAATTTAAATACCTTGCCATGCTGTCCCGGTCTGCGTAGGCCTTAACGTGGGTGTCCTACACGAACGAAACACTCGTGTAAGTGTCCAGTTGTACACACGCATGTACGCAATTGATCGGTTGCCATTGGTCACTCTATATCTGAAGTTTATTTATACGTGACGACACGTTCTATTTACCTACCCTACATTTAAACTAATTAGTTCGTTCACTCACTATTTTAAGAACTATCGTCGTGACAAAAGCTAAACCTATCATTACTTACCTAGTACCTAACTATATTTAGGTATCGTAGATAAGTAAAAAATTTTGTCGATGAAAAATAATTAAAGATTCTCAAGTCGGATTGTGTAAGCATTTATTTTCTAAATTAAATAGACATTACACATAACGTGGCCTCACAGAAATTGTAAATGAAATTCAATCCGAAGGTAGTGAAATAAGGATTGATTGATTTTTTTACCTACTCGTTCACCAATCCTTCAACGTACATTATTTTGTTTAAGCACCTACAGGATAGAACGAATTTAATCATTATTTCTTTATTGGTCAGGTTTACCTGGTTATCTTGAAAGTGATCCCAGAAAACTCTTAAAACGATATTCTAACCCTTTAAAAATTTTCAAGTATAAAAAAATACAACGAATTTCCAAGTAAACAAAGTCGGCCATACCAACTGGTTTTGTTTCTTCGTTATTTGACGCTGACTTTTGAAATTAAAGTTACTTTGCAGGTACTTTTCCACTTTTTTATTTGGAACTACGTTGTAATTTTTTGGGTTTCGTATCCGGTGGGTAACTAAACAGAAGCCAATTTTAACCTTTCAGTTGTGAAAATTACAGACACAATTGAAAGACAATAGGTGCGCGAACGCCGGCGTTCGCTTGGGGTTTAATGAATGAAGCCTCCACTGTCCATCAGTCTGTCGGCGGACTGATCTAATTAACCGTAGCGTAGGTAGGCAGTTGAATTTTTTACTGAGTAGGTATGTTTTTCGAGGGTGTACTACGCCAAATCGAATGTCATATAGTTGAACATCAATAAAATCGAACTCTTTGAATCGAACATCTAAATAGTCGAACGTTCATAATATCGAAAGGTTCATAAATCGAACACTAATACGTCGAGTGTTCAAAATATCGAAATTAGGAATGTTTTTTTTTTCATAAGGTTAAGTTTATGTTTTTCAGTAAAAGCTAAAAAACTACATCTAGTTAAGTTCAAAATATTTTGCAAAATCGATAACGTACTTAAATTAAATAGTGTATTTTTTTTCAAATTCAGCTATTTTCCATATTAAATCTCAAAAACTTTTTTTAAATCATGGTATCATTTTTTTTTATACTTACTACATTAGAATCTGCATTTAATGGATATATTTTTTCAATAATGGGCATCGAGAGTGTAGTACATTTCTTTTACACCATTCGCGCCCAAAGTCTAGTGATTATCTGAAGACTATAGTTAAAATAAACAATTATTCTTTAATATTTTTAAGTTTACAGAAAAACAGTTATTTGCGTATTCATCAGTAATACACAAAATAGGAAAATAATGTTATTTGTCGAAATTAGAGCCAAATTAGTGTCGCAAGTAGAATTTAAAAAAAAAATACTTTTTATAAAGATATTCTGAGACCTGAGTAAAAAGAGGTTTTAAATTGTGGTATGTGATACCTGAATATATGTTATATCGACCTGTTAACGTTGAACCACTATTTACGCCACACCCTGTATATGAGGACTATGTGGATCATTTTTTTCTTTTCAGTTATTTTGACGTAGGTATGTCTGGTAGTTTAAGTATTTCTGCGGCCTACCCAAATGTTCTTTCCTTGGCATTGTTCGTCAAATCGTTGAGCTTCTCAGTAGTCCTGAATTGAGCTATACGAATACTGACAAATGCTTGCACTGAATGGACATGTCCACTCAAATCTGTGTGGTGCTTTCCTCAAAATACTATCTCAGACACTAATCTGTATGGTTTTCATATTATTTGACCATTACATATTTACTGTACAGACTTTAAAACAGACTTTGACCCCTGAGTTTGTTTCGGTTCGGCAGCAGAACAACAAGTAATAGGTCGTACGTCAGCAGCTAAGCTAAGATGTTTATTTGTGATTATAGGGGCCGGTGAAGGTGATGATGGCCTGGCTGCTTTTGCTAGAGCCACAGCTCCAAGGACTGAGCGACTAAGACAGCGCTACGGCCAGGAGTCGCAACCGGTTAGCAGCGATGATGAGCACGATGATTACGGTAAATTTATATAAATTTAAGTATTTACAATCACGTATGTATTTCCCCAAGATTTAGCCAAAGGTGTAGCTATAAGCACTCCCCTATTTTTTAATAATTAGTACAAAAAAAAAAATGGAGCTCTATCCGTACCCGTTAGATCTATACGGATCATATTTTTGTAGTCAAAATTAAAAAAAAAAATTGTCCATGAAAATTGGTAGTAATTGGTAAATTCATAATTGAATCAATCATTCATAACAATTGCTAATAGAAAATACTACGCGCAGTTGTTTTTCTATTATGATTGCCATTAAGTGACATTTTGGGATATAAACAAACGCTAATAATTTTTGCTGTTTATGAATATTGTTTAGTGAGACTTCACTGGGGCACTTATGCCTGGTTTACTACTAGTATAGTCTGTCTAAAAAGTCAAACGACTTGGGAATTTCCTATAATACTTAATCAATATTATCTATTATTATCTATGTGTTTTAGGTTTCCATCGTCGGCCAGCTGTTCGCGGTATTGCTATAAAACAGCAACTCGGGGCGTCGGACGAGATACTTCAACAGATGCAGAGCGAGCTGCAACCATCCCCGGGCACCACTCCGCAGCAAATGCCGTCGCACGCATGCCAACGCACAAACTCGAACTATTCTTGGCCATATTACTCTGAGGCTAACCTTAATTCAAGGCCTCAAAGCAGAGCCAGTGCCAATTCTAACTGGTAAGACGCGCTAGAGTTTACGATTAGTACCATTATTTAAAGTTACAACGTATTGTGTTGCTGGCTGCTTGATCAAGGGTATAATTCGATTGCGATATGGAATGTTTATGCTCGCGTGTAGTTTATTGCGACTGCTGATATTTAGTAATAATGTAACTATTAAAAGTACCACCGGAATTTGTCAGGAAGGTGTTAAGGTTTACAGATAAAAAAGCAATTTTCCGGTTATCAGGTCGAAGTCATCCGACTATATGACTGCGCGACCATGCCAGAGCACCCCTGTGCCCCAGCAGCACTCGGATGCATGTTATGCGCATGCGCAGAACATGGCGACGTATGCGCATTATCAGCAGCAACGGCAGCAACAAGAGACCATGTATAGGAACTGCTCTCTCTATGCTAATATCGGGTAAGAAAATGATTCTGTTCACTAGGTTCATGAGGAAGAAGCTAAATGTCACGCTATCAACAGATAATTTATTAATAGTAGTCATAACTAGAGATGTGGCAACTAGACAGCCAGTCGGATCTCAATTGGCCAACTAGTTGGTCCGTCTTTATTTAATTTTTCACTGTTCTTGCAAAACAATATAAAATTAAAAAAAAACAAAAACGTAGATATCATTACGAAGCACTAGCGAATTACTGCTTTTATTTCCCGATGTTTTGTAGCTTATTAAGAATAGACAATTTAGAATATTCTGCGACTAATGGCCGACTAGACACCGATATGCCATTAATAATGTGGCTTTTGAGAAAGGTTCATCTCTATTCTTATCTAATCATAAGGGCTGAAACTGCGTAAAACGTGTACACACAGTGTCGCTATTCAACTTATACGGTGTGCATGTAGTCGTGTCGATGGAAAATTTAATATATTATTACGTAGCCCGGCTCCCACGACGGATGCCCGCACGAGTAACCGCAACGGAGTACTTTTGTATGGGACGGCGCGCGCAGTCGTCCACTTAACGGTTTTTTTTTTCCATAAAACACAACACCAACTCATCTTCGACTTACCAATTACAGGTGCTCAGACAGCAGTCAGGAGCTGTACAGCTCTCAAACAAGCTCGGAGCAGACTTCGCCGGTGCGCGCTGTTCCACGCTGCCGCCGCCCCGAGTCGCCTCCTCCAATCAGGAACCACCATCAGCTGCTGTACCTGCCGTATAGCACGCACTATCACTACCAGCACCATGCTGACTACGGTGCGCAGCAGCAGCAGCAGTGGCAGCAGGCCAATGATTGTAAGTTAACCGTTTCTCTTTGAATAATTACCTACCAATTTCAGAATTAACAATTTGAAGTTAAGCTAGGTACCTAATTGTCACATCCTAGTTTGTCAAACTTTGGCAATACAGTTCCACAAGTTCATAAACTTCAAATTCTCAATTCATAAACTCGTCCCTACTTTTGGCTAAGCTCACCGAGCTGATGTTTCTTTGGATAAAATCGTTGGTGTATTATGTGCCCACAAAACAATCGTTCAGATCCGAGGGCTGAATTTATAACACAAAAAAAAAACTTTTTACAAAATAAAATACAACCGACTTCAACGTAAAAATAAAACAGTGAAAAGATTACATTTTTTACATCGTTACCCAAGGGGTGAACGTAACCCAGAACTTCGTCCTGAGAAGGAGTTGACGGGCGAGCGTAGCAAGGTCGCTAATTCGAGGGACTAAATAAACTACCTACTTACTTTGAACCTGAGGTAAACACTGTGCTTTTCATAACGAAACAATGAAAGTGCAAATAAAATAAAAAGTTTGCAAAACCTGAGTCGTGGTACCTACCTATGATTTCGAAAACCGACTTCGAAAAGGAGGAGGTATTACTTTCAACCCGCTCCTCGGGCAACTTCAGACCTACTTTCAGAGTAGGTATAAGTAATGAAAAATAATTTTAATTTCGGAAGTCGGTAAGAGACAAAACTATTATAGAAACACATCTACTTCTGACGAAGCTATTAGGTTATACTTCCGATATTAAAGTTATTTTACGTTACGTTACGTTACAAAAAATATTTTCTTGCGATTCGAAAAAACCTTCGTAACTCGATTCGGGAATTGGACCGTTTTCATAGGTAAATTTGTACGAAACATTCAGTGCTAGAGTCCGACTTGCACTTGCCTGGTTTTGTTTCTACATTGTAAAAAATACTTTCAGCAGAACATAGAACCTCCTTCTTTTTGTAGTCGGTTAAAAACGACGAAGCAGGTTTTGGTTCCTCAGTAGGTACCTATCTACGTGTGTACAACAGTGTAGCTACTGATGGGCTAGGCGGGACAGTGTCCCGGAGCCTCCAGGCTCGAGGGCCCCTAAAACCTGACTAGCTATCCTCTTTTGAAGTAGAAAAATTCTCCCACCTTACATCTAAATAAAATAGGTAATCATAGCAACACGTTTTAATTTAATAATTACTACCATAGCATCTATTTGAAACTGTGAAGGTCTTTGTAAGAATGAGGTCAGTCAAGGAAAATAATCAAGTTTAAATTCCTTTAGGTTTCCTGTACATTTTTAACTATAACATTGTGTTTTGATGTTTCAGACAACCGCATGCACACGTACTACCAGCAGCAGGTCCGTAGTGGCGCGAGCACCCCGCAGCCGGCAGCTGCGCAGCCGCAGCGAGCGCACTACACGCATGCACTTCAGCTACAGGTAAATCACCCGAAAGTCCGAAACATTAAGGTCCACAAAATATTGTATGCTATTATACCTATCAATCCAATCGTGGGATTTGAGGGCGCTGCTGTAGATAAATATCGTTTTTGTAATGTGAGCAACATTATGACGTCATTATAGTGCGACTGTTACATCTTGATATTTTGAAATTATGTTAGACTAGTTTCTTTCAGCGGCTTCACCCTGTAATAAAAATTATTCTACTGGCTGAACTTGCTCACCTAATGAAACTGCAAACTTATAGCTTATAAGCTATATTATTGCACTGTTTATGATTAAGTTCATCCGTCTTGTAGTTTCTGCGCGACACATCCATACATACGAGTAGGTACCTCAATCCATCTTCATAAACTTTTGCATTTTTATTTTTAGGAGCCTATTTATTGAACTAGCTCACGTGATGAAACTTAGCAAAAATATAAGTTATAAGGTATATTATTGCAACGTTTAATCATTAAATTCATCCGTTTATAAGTTTTTGCTTGAACGAGTAACAAACCGTTAATTGTGGCGACACCTGGGGGAGGCCTATATCCAACAGGGGACGTCTTACGATTGAAATGATGATGAACATTTAAATGAAAACACAAACCGGTAAAAAAAATAGCATGAGGAAATCGCTGTACTGCCTATAGGTACCACCAACGACCACTTACCCAGTTCCAACGAAAATGGTTCTATCACTTTGACTGAGATCGGTCTATCATCACTAAATGGAATATTGTACCTAATAGCTTTAATGTTGCCCTAGTTAAATATAAAGGTAAAAATGGGACACACTACCACTTTCTCGTTGTCTTGCTCGGTACATTTTCTCCCTTTTGCTAATCAATGAAAAATATGAACTTAATGACCATGAAAATAAAGTACACTTCAGAATTTGTAATATTGCTTCTTAATCAATCTGTTTAGCCTGTAAGGGACCATCTCGACTAAGTACAAGATCTTTGAGATCACTTTGTTGTCCGTCCATTTATCTGTCAACACTCTTTATCTCGAAAACGCTTACGAGGTATCGAGTTGAAATTATAACCATATAAGTACTCAGATCTGCGGTCTCTTGAAGTTGGCAAAAAACTATATTTCGATACTCAAGGGAACCAAAGTTCATAGGGTAAATCCCGTTGACCTTAAATCCTGAAATTTGGCATGAATCAAGTTCTCATAGAACAAGTACAGGGAAAAATCAGAAAACTGCAAATTTGTAAATCCATGACAAAAAAAAATATTGAAAATTCTTCGTAACTCAATTCGGGAATTGAGGAAATAAATTACTTTCACCCCGAGGTGGTTTCATTACGAATAAATACCTACAAAGTAAAAATAAAATAAAAAGTTTGTAAAACCTGAGTCATACCTATGATTTTAGGTAGGTATCTTTCTTCGGATATAGGCGGTAAAAGGTTCCACTAGGTACTGTTTTAGCCTCTTCTCTTATGAAATTAGATGTTAAATCACTATTTTAATCTGATGAACTTATCGTGTCTGTAATCTCTGCTGTACGGAAATGTAAACAAAACTCAAAAAAACCAACGACCGATTGCCCCTTCCCCGCCATTTTGTTTTTTTTTTTCTGCGGCCGGCCAGCTATTCAGCCTCATTAATGAAAAATTTGAAATTCATAGTAATCTTTTAAAAACAAAGTATTTTAAAGAAATAGTTGAACAAATAAATCACTTCAAATATAACATTATTTAATTAATACTTGTCTTCAAGTTATTTCAATTTTAAATCGCGCTGCGATTGACTGGCTGTATGGAAAATTGGAACATGGTTCAATAGAAATGTGAAGATAGAACTAGTTTTTTTTTTTTAATAATTTGACAGCTGTCAGTTGTAAAGTAAAACTCCCTAGGGATAAAAAGTACCTATTACTTTCAGCCCGCTCCTCAGGCAACTTCAGACCTACTTTCAGAGTATGAGTACCTAATAAAAAATACCTATATTTATATTCAATTCAATCTCGTTTACTAACGACAACATTTACTATGTTTGTAAATCTATTTCATTCAATATCTCATATACACAAAAATTCATATATTTCAAATAGAAAAAATCGATTGCGATATTTTAATGAATAAGGAGTTGATTGGGTTAATATAGAATAAGTAGAATACGGAATGTCGGCACACAAAATGTCGATAAATGCTAATACGATGCTACAAAATTGCGATGCACGTTACGGCAAACGACAGTCTTTGCGAAGCCACTACATTTCGATGCACGTTACCTTATAGGCGGTGTGCTGGCATCAATCATCAATCAATCTCTAGCTTAGACCGCCCCACGCACGTCGCCTCATGCCAGCCACCATTTGGTTCCTAAAACACGTTTCTGCCCAGCCTTCTATTCTCTCTATTCAGTACCTAGCTCTAAAATATTCATACCTCCTTCAGAATGAATTTTTTTCAAAATTAAGGTACACTCGCCATTTTAAGGTCAATATGGCGGGTGTTCTGTAATATTTTTTTATTCAACCATTCTCATAGAATATAATTACACCAAAAAAATGTAAGTAGGTACCTAAAAATTACCTCAAGTAAAACAAACCACACTCTTGATCAGCTGGATAGTTCCTGTCACACATGTCAAACAGTCGATGAAAATGTATCCGACATAGAAAACATAGCCTTAGAGGATAGACATGTATTTAAGTGTCGTTAATATAAGTATTTAGTTACGGTGCAGTTTATATGAATGGCTTCTCTAAATCTGTTTCAGACTCTGTGCCCAGCACCGGCTCGGTACCGGCCCGTGCCGGCCCCTCAGCCTGGCGGAGGAAAACAGATGATCTGCTACTCTGAGAAAGTAAGCACCCTTCTACTAATTTTCTTTATCTTTTAATGACTTTTCTTCGAGTTCTAGGACCATGATTTTTTTTTAATCGCGTGGGCCTAATTAATATCGGTCTTACTGGGCCCCTACGGTTTTACTGACAACTCTTGGAGGTGCGCGTGGAACACGTCGACGACTCGGGCTCAATCCTTACAGTTGATCTTATTAAAATCTACAACCACCAGTGTCAATTAAAAACACACAAACATAGACACCACAGTCCAGCACTGGTTTACATCAATTAAAATTTAAAAAAAACCGAACCAGTCTCATAAAACTAACCTCATGAATATTTATGAAAACCCGCCTCAAAGGTGAACGTCAGAATGGCCGGTCAACAGTCGTATTTACTACTCTGTCAAGAAAGTACCGGGAAAAGGTCAATAATACACAAAAATTTTGTTATTTATCCACATTTATTTTATCACCTTCAAAGTATGCCCCTTTAGAAACGATACACTTACGCCAACGAATAATCCAATCATCAAAACATTTTTTAAACGCTGTTTCCGAAATTGAGTTCAGTTCTCGCCGCGAATTCTCCTTTACCTTACCTTTCGTCAGAAAAGTATCAGGAATGGATGATGTGTTTATGGTTCCAAATTCAAATTTTAGATTTTTTGTTGTTGCTAGATTGGCACAACTGTTTTCCATTTTGACGCGGAGTTTGAGTTGCATCTGTTATTTATATTAAATACAATGCTGTTTTTAGTTGTATGCATCATATATAGTGTGTATAATTCCGAATTTCATAATTGACAAAAACATCGAACAAAGAGTTTGTCTTAAATTTTGCATCGCCAATGGAATTTCGTGTTCGGAGTCACTGAAAATGTTACAGAAGGCTTACGGTGAATCGACTTTATCAAAAACGCGTGCTTATGAGTGGTAAAAAGCATTCAAAAGCGGTCGAGATGTGATGAAAGATTTGCCTCGCTCTGGTATTCCATCAACCTCTGCAACTGAAGTTAACATCACAAAAGTGAAGGAAATAGTGACTGAAAATCCTCAATCAAGTTTGAGAGAGATAGCCGCCGATCTTTCTGTATCTCACGAGTCGATCCGTACAACTTTAACTAATCATTTGGGTATGAAACATGTTGCCGCTCGGCTAGTCCCAAAAGATCTGAATTTTCTCGAAAAACTCAATCGCATGGGAGTCGCTGAGGATAAATCCTAGAACGAGTCAATTCCGACCCAACATTCATGAAACGCATTGTTACTGGCGACGAGATGTGGGTTTACGAGTTTGACATGCAAACAAGTCAACAAGCTTCGGAGTGGCGACTTCCAACTGAACCAAAACTAGTGTTGTAAAAATAAGCGCTGAGAGTCGAGCGTTGAGCGCTGAGTCGACGCTATTGAGCGTTCAAGACTCGAGCGTTGAACGCTCGAGCGTTTAGGACTCGTGAGCGTTGAAAACTCGGGCGCTCGACGCTCGAGTCGCGCGCTCGAGCGTCGAAGCGTTAACATTTTTACTGGGGGTAAATTAATAATTTTATTTGACTATAGGGAAATCTTTAATCGTTGTGATGCATGACGTGCTTTAGATGCACTTCGACTCAAATCTTTTGTGTTTATAATATTTTCAAAACACAAAGATTTCTATAATTTATCATTATTTTATAATACATCGTTAAATTTTAATCGTTTTAATTCCGTGGCTGGTCGATCCGGTACATGAAACACTATCGATTTGTAAAGATAAAATAAAAAAATAAAGTAGGTATCTTTTTTTTTGAAAAAAAAAGGTACTTTCCACAGCCAAAATCTCGATTTCACTGTCTGACGAATCGTCAGCTTTATCAGACTCGAGCTCCCTGAAGCCTTCCCCAAGTGTCGCCATAATGATCGGTGCCCACTATTGGACATAAGCCTCCCCAAGTATCGCCATTTAGGCGCTATAATGATTGGACATAGACATTGGACATAGGCCTCACCCTCGCTATAGTGACCGGTGTCCTCTATTGCACTGTCCAGGCGCACTAGTTTATGAGCCTATGTCCGACTAGGACTCTTAGTGCGCCTCACCATCAGATTGCATCACTGCTTACCATCTGGTAGGATCGCAGTCAAGCGCTAGTAATATTAATTTAAAAAAAAGTACGCATTTGAAAAAATTAAACATGAAATTTTCGGTTCTTTTGATATTTTTCCGTTTTTTTTCGGGTTTATTGGAAAAATACATGAAATTTATACTAAGTATAAATTTCTTGAAAGTTTCGAATGTTATAATGAATAAAACAACAATATTGGAAAGAAACGGGAATTTTGCCTGCTTTTTTCAACGCTAGTCCCGAAGGAAGTGATAAAACTTTCTATAACAAATAAAAACCACGCAGATAAAACCGCGGGAATAACATATACAATGAGTAGTTAGTACTACTGATTTGTTCTTCACCTATTTTCTATAGACTCGTGCTCAAGCTCGAGTCGAGCGTCGAGTCGGCGCTATTTATCGAGCTTTTTTTCTAAACGCTCAAGCCAGCGCTCGAGCGTTTTCAAACCGACTCGAGTCCCGACTCGAGCGTTTTTAAACTGCTCGAGTCCGGACTCGAGCGTTTTAGCGCCGACTCGAGCGTTTTTACAACACTAACCAAAACCGAAAAAACCACGCCAAAGTCGATCAAAAGTCAGTCATGTTGACTGTTTTCTTTGACTATCGCGGTGTTGTGCACTCGGAATTCTTACCAGAAGGTCAAACGGTAAATAAAGAATATTATTTGAGCGTTATGCGGCTTTTAAGAAAATCGACGAAAAAGGCCAGATTTGTGGCAAGAAAATTCTTGGATTTTGCACCAAGATAATGCGCATTCGCACAAGGCCTTGTGAACGAATTTTTGACCAAGCACTCAACCAATACCATCGAGCAGCCACCATATTCGCCAGATATGACTCCAGCCGACTTCTATCTTTTTCCTAAACTCAAATTACCTACCACTTCGTGACACCCGTATTCAATCAATTCATGAGCCTAGTTCACTCCAGACCACAACCTTGAAGACATCATCCATTGCGGCCGTGAACAGTTTCGGAGAGATGACGTCTCCCTGCCTCACACCTAGCTGCAGGAGGATAGGTTTCGAGGTCTGGTCCTGAAGTCGGACTGACATAGTGGCGTTTTCGTACAAACACTTCAGCACCTCGATGTCGATAGTCAATCTGGCACCGTTGGAGAAACTGCAGTACAGCCCAAGTCTCGATCGAGTCAAAGGCTTTTTCGTAGTCTACAAACGCTAGGCAGAGAGGCAGATTATACTCCTCGGTCTTCTGTATAACCTGTCGTAGCGTATGTATGTGGTCCAAGGTGCTGAAGCCTTTTCGGAATACGGCTTGTTCGGGAGGCTGGAAGTCGTCGAACCTGCACGCGAGACGATTCGTGATGACTCTGGAAAACAGCAGGTAACGCCATATTGTAACAAAATGGCCGTGAAGGTGCGATAAATATTAAAAGCTTAAACGGATTTCACGATATCTTTGGATATTACATAATAGTTTTACAAGAAACCTTTATATAGAATTAAGACCATAACAACATTCAAGATTCCACATTAACACCAAGTACACTTACTCTTAGAAGAAACCACTGTAGAACTAATTCACTTAAAATTAGTACATAAAGTTGACTTATAAACCCTTGAAGGGTCAAGTAAAAAATACAAGTGGTTCTAAGTGCATTCAGTTCTATAAATTACTATTACTGGCTTATACACTTATAGTGGAGTTATAATTACATCTTATAGGCAATTATAAGTGTAACTTACTAGACCAAGTATTCTCAAGTATATTTCTGCCGTCTTCTAACTAAAAAGCAGCTAAGTTACTTAGAAAACAAAGCACTTAGCTGCTTTTTAGTTAGAGGACGGCAGATTTACACTTACGTAACACTTTTATAGGCCATCTTTGCATTTACTACGTCGTATAAGTCAACTTATAAGAACAGGTGTACTATAAACCCAAACAAACTCTGGAACCACTAAGAGAGAGCTGTGAGCCTATAAACTGTGCGCTACAGGAGAACTTTGTTACTTTGGACGTCTCATCGCCAGTAACAATGCGTTTCATGAATGTTGGGTCGGAATTGACTCGTTCTAGCATATCCTCAGCGACTCTCATGCGATTAAGTTTTTGGAGAAAATTCAGGTCTTTTGGGATTAGCCGAGCGGCAACATGTTTCATACCCAAATAATTAGTTAAAATGGTACGGATCGACTCGTGAGATACAAAAAGTTCGGCGGTTATCTCTCTGAAACTTGAATGAGGATTTTCAGTCACTATTTTCTTCATTTTTGCGATGTTAACTTCAGTTGCATTTGAAATTGGAACCATAAACAAATCATCCATTCCCGATACTTTTTTGACTGAATGTACCTACTTTGAAATTGTGCCTAAAAAGTGCTTATCATAATAAGAGAATTGCTTATTTCATAAGTTCCCCAAGTTCAAGTTGAACTTGCGCATGAAAGGGTACATTTCATTAGCAAGAAAAACGGTATAACAATCGTGTCATGTGTTCATAACACCTCAACACATGCTATGCATGTGGTCATTTATTATTATTTGTCGGGTTATAGAGAAAAAATATTGAGCCGTTTCCGAGTATAATATTTTCGCATTCCACACATCGACTGCACATTTGCATTTGCTTGCAGTTTCTTGCAAATATTTTGTCATTACAAAAATTGCATGCCACTAGAAGTAGGTACTTATTTTATTTGAATGCAGAAAGTCTTACAATCCACACTTTAAGAGGAAAACATAGAACAAAATTCAATTAAAAACACAACCTGCCTAAATACCTACTAAAATACTACTTACCATCTTTAACGAGCCCTTCGCTGCATCCACTGGTGCCATTAGAATTTAACGAAATTCTCCATAATCCGAATTTTGCGAATATATGTTGTCGACTCGAAATCAATATTTTTTTTATGTTTTGTTATTTATAAAGGTTTCGATCGAGTCTACCGTACGCCTTGACGAAATTATTAATTTGTATTATTTAAACGATTTTTTAATCGAGAACTGGTCCTCTGTTTTTTTTCCTTTACAATTTCTGAAAGTATTTTCCAGATTTTTTGTTTACATGCGGTTCCTTATACATTTTGAATTCTGGTACTTATACTATATTAGGTACATACAATAATTGCTTTATCGACATCAAACTCAGTAATTAGAAAAAGATAAGCAATTGGTAAGCCATTTTAAGGCACAATTCCAACGCTACGACTGTTGACCGGCCATTCTTAAGGCGGATACAGAGTTTGCGAGGCATGCACCACGCACAGCGCACAGCCAATGCTTTGCAAGCACATGCCTCGCCACGAACATGATGACAGACAAATGAACCATTTGCTTTGCACGCCATGGCTCGACCCGAGTATACATAATTATGTTGGTACATATATTGTTCTCAACACGCACACTTCAACCTGCTCACTCATTAGGTTTTCAATCACCTGCATAATAGCCCATAAAGGAGCAGTAGGCTTGCTGAATATATTATTGCTTGCTTGAACATTTCTTTTATGGTGTATGACTGGATATAGTGCCTAGTTTAACATTTTTAAGCAAATTTGCAGAAACGTTTTAAACTGAAGATTACTCAGGTATATCGAACAATCTGAATGATTTTGTAAATTTAACTAACAGGTGGCAGCTCCCATGTACCAGCCGGCACCTGGGTCTCCATCTAGGGCAGCTAGGGGAGCCCCGGAGGGCGCCCCCTCGGGTGTGTCGGCGCAGCAAGCTACATCCCCAATGGCTCCACCCCCGAACCCCGTCTACTACGCAATGAATGTCTGACGGGGGGACTAGGTAACTACCTTGATGTTTTTTTTTTTATATTTGATCAGTTCTATCTTCAGAACTAGTACTTATTCTGTGCTTTAGATTTCGGACCGAAATACATTAGGTGATAAAATGTAGCCTTAACGTCGCTCCTATCATGGCCGTAACGATCCAATTACACACAAATTGATAATAAAATGGATCGAAATTCGAGCGCATAACTTTCATCTGCTCGATTTTATATCTTCTTAATATATTTTGCCTTTCAGATATATTATATCAAGTGACCGTAAACAAAAGAATCACTTTGTTGTTATTTCAGGTGAGAATCGTGGTGGGCCCCACAGGAGAGGTCCGTGTCAGTATTCAGCCGCCAACGAATCCAGCCGAACCCACTAAGAAAAAGTAATAGTTGTTGTATGTCCGACCAAGCACGAACTGGAGTTAGATACAAGGTCCCTATTAGGTCTCTGCTCTCCAAAATGCTTGCACGTTGCGTGTTTTAAAAAAAATGTAGGTATCAATGTGGAACAGCAGAAATGTAATTTTACGATAGTGAAAACAAGCAGACCTGCGGAGCTTGGACCTTATTTTTGGGACCGATGCAACAGAATCACTGTAATGTCTTCATGGTGAAATTATGTATAAATTTTAAGTGTTCAGGATATAAGAAATATAATTGATCGGTAATTGTTTCACTTGTCTTTGTTCGTTATTAAGTTTTTAAAATATTTAATTAGTTGATAAAGTGCTTGTTATTATGCATCTTATTAGAAAAACCAAAAAAATAGTACTAAACCAAAATAATTTGCCAAAAAACGTAAAATATTATGTAGTTAGAAACCTACTGTTGACAGTAACGTTTTTGTATAGGCACTTTTTCAATAAAGAAATCGGTACCTATGTTAATAACCATACCTATAATCCGACATACTTAGAATACATTTTTGTTAAAATAATAATTGTGAAATATGCGCCGCACTCTGTAACGTGCAACGTAAATGTTTTTGCTTATCAAGTGTGATTTATATAATAAATAATATAATTATTCGTCAAAGATGTGTTAGTTTAATCTTAGAATGATATTATGTGAAATTGTTGTTGGATTAGGAGGCGTTACATATTTGAGCATGGGTAAAGAAACAAATCTATGCACCTATCGAGAAAAATAACATTACAACCTATGCAATGACAAGGCCTAGATGAAAAATATACTTATGTAAGAATAAAATAAATCCTAGTTATATGTATTTCGAATTCATGCAACGATCAAATTTTTCAAACTGGATATGTAAATGTTTGTCAAATGTTCAAGTATGTGTTTATGTTTATATGAACGTAAATAAGTTGTAGGGTATCCAGTAATGTTTCTTCATTGACAGTACCTACTTGCATGTTATGATAGAAACTAATATTGTTCTACATTTATGCGAACCCATTTTGGAACATTTTTTTATGAGCATGTATGATATAGAATAAGTTTGATCTCATTGTTGTTACCCGTAAGCCGGCCTTATTGGGGCCTACCAGTGATGTAAATATTTTAAACTAGATTCTACCAGCGGCTTCGCCCGCATGAAAGTAGCTTTCTCCATACAAACTTTGGGACCCCGTTTCATACCCTCATGAAGTGAATTTAGAAAAATACTTTCGTATTCTTTGTATAAATAAAAAAAGGAACCTCTGCGCACAATTACAGCGTTCTAGGTCCAAGGGTTTGAGCTGAGCGTTGACGAGTCAGGACCTTTTATATGTACAGAAGACAAGCGGTTTTAGGTACCTGCTAATATCTTCGAACCTGTTGAAACGACATTCTTTTGTATTTTTCAAGGAATAATTCTTGCTTCACTTCGAACCTGTTGACACGACATTCTTTTGTTATTTTTCAAGAAATAATTCTTGCTTCACTTTAAGGTTTCATTCGCAGCGGTAACGAGATTCGTACCCTAGTTCCTAACAATTTATTGCTCTGTGAACTGGTGTTTATACACGGAACTAAGTTCTCTAAGCATGGCGAATCAAAGGACCATTTGTCACTAAGCAAAAATCCAAAAACGAGTGCCAAAATAAGTATTAGCAACGTAGTGTTTGGAAAAAAAACTATGTTACTTGTAAATATATACGAAGTTATCGTTTATATTTCCTACAGCCGGCCTAGAATTCATTAGGTAAGTTACTTTAGGTCTTGATCATAGGTATCTGTGGATGGTAAAATCAAAGCTAAACAAAAACACGGAAACTTAAAAATAATATCGGCTGACTGGACTAAGGGAAGGACACCTCGATTTTCATGAGATTGTTTATAATTTACCTTATGATTACTGTAATATGACGTATTATTTAGTATATTTTAGGACAATAAAGCTTATTTTCATTTTAAGACGGCTTTGCAAATATATTTTAGCCGACCGACCGGTTACTTGAACAGTCGATATTTTTATGTAAACATAAGATCGGCTTTCATATGTGTACTGTGTAAATTATTAGGTATATCTTCAGCTTAATTACTGTCGATTAGAATTGCCTAGAGAAGGCAAAAATCTGTTACCTAATAATTACAATAGAAAGTTTGAAACGAAATCGCACAACTGCTAGACCAAAAAGGGAGACCAAAATTCAACCTCATTCTTCTGAAAATACAAAGAAAATATTTTTGAGACATCGACACTGGTATCATGCTAAAACTTACACCAATTTAGTGTCATCTCTATAAGTATGTAGAGATAATAATATTTAAGATCGTTATTAATGTATGTTGGGCATACTATCTTAACTAGTTTATTAGTCACGCTTCTGATTATAATATGGGAAATAACAGTTTTCCCAAATAGCTTTTAATATTAATATTCTCAAAGTTACAAAACGCACGTCCTTCAATAAATGTAGCTACCTATTCCAGCGACGTTACTCAGGCACAATCTTCGATCCAGTATTATGCGATTCAAATTAAAATAGGATCGACTTAGCGCCATGTTGTAACATCATAGCTGTCAAATCGAATCGGGTAGGTCATTAATTTACCTGTTCATATAAATCGCATTCTAAGGATATACCACGTTTTGTAAAATAAACACAAAAATGATCTCTAAGCAACACTTCTACAAACCCAGAGGCAAAAATTAATAAGCTAGTCATAAGATAAATATTGAGTTAAGAAATTAGCAAACAACTGGAATTTTATTAATATCTGAACTAGGTATGCTATTAAGATAATTTCAGTAGAAATTTGGAATGAAGTTACTGTAAAAAGTTATAGAATAAAAAAAAAACGTGTTATAAATGTAGCGAAAATTGGTGTTACCGGAGAATAAGAGTAACCTATTTTGTAAAAGAATCCGATGTAAATATTTAAAAATAAATTAATGTGAAGCCAAATTTGTAGTGTAGAAATTAAAATGTTTCAATTCGATTGACTTAGGTAATTACCGATTTTATGATATGGTACTTTGTTAGTGAAATCATCACCACTACCATAAGTGTAAACTTCATTTGACTGGTGTAGATATAAATGTCCATGTAGATTCACGAAGTCAACAATTAGTACATAGAGGTACATATACTTAAGACTATTTTAAAGTATTCCGGTTCATTAAAATAATGGGTAGGTACTAGAAACACCTGGATCAAAATGGGTGAGTGTGCAAATTGGCCATATAAAATTGATCATTTCAGTTTTTATTCCAAAGCACTCATCATAAAAAAATACTAAATTTAAAAATTTAGTATTCTTAATGTCTACTTAATAAGAATTAGGTAGGTACCTGTAGTTTTATTTTTTCGGCTTTGTGATAATATTGTTTTGCTGCTTGGCAGTTTATTTATTACAACGTTTAAAATCATACCTACTATAAAGTGATAGCACATTGTGGATGATTCCCTGCTAACATAATTAAGTATGTATAAATGTTATGCAGGCGCGTGTCAAGATATGAAATCTTTTATATTCGCCAAGCTAGTCAAACTTGCGACCAAATAGTTTTATTATGTTTAGTCAAATATCTTAGCATTAAATTACAAAAAATCTCATAATCTAAGTAGAAATACTATAACTTTTATTGTTAAGAACCCACATGTGAGGTATTACATACTTTTTAATTGCTATGAATACCGCTTGCTTGATCCAAAAGTAATGATGAATATGTATTTTTATTACGGCGAAAAAAACAAATATTATGTTGGGACTATACTACCTTCACTAATTGACAAAAAATTAAATAGATTTTTATTACCAAGAAATAAATTCATTTAAGTAGTTAGAGTAATTTCACAAAGTGAAAATAATATTGTGAGAGTTGATCAATGAGTAATCCAGTTTCAAAAATAAAGTAGGTACTGAGTATATTCAGTCTAACTCGGAAACATCAGGAATCTGTGTGTGTCTTTATAAGCAAAATATGTACCTATAAGGCTGATACGTAAACACGTTACTGACACATAGCCTAACTCTCACAGACATGGAAAACCTTTGTCCCAAGCACTTTTCAAGCATAACAAATAACTAACTACTATGTTTTTATACCAAAAATAGGATAGAATACTTTCTTTTCTACCCCAAAATATGGTCCTCTGGCAACATCTAGATTATTTGCACAGGACAGTGTTATTTTCTGGCCCCGATTGCGATTCTGATGCCAAACTTGTTAAACTGCACTAGGAAAAACATTCGCTTTTTAGTTTTGCTTATATGCTCGGGCAACATTGTATATTACGCGAGATTTCCTTACATAAGAACAAAATCGATGGTCTAATGCCCCCCATATACGCTAAGACATACCTGACAGGTTTGCACAGGTGAGTTGTACAGGTAAAGCCGAGTGTTGCTCAACTGTGCAGATTTCCATACAAACTTACCCAATAGGTAGAACTGTGCAGGCAAACCTGCCAGGTATACCCTCGCGTGTGTGGCTACCTTAAGTAATCATTGTATAGGTACATAAGCTCTTTATTTTATCAGATTAATAAAATTCTAGGTAACTCAAAAATTTATATCATGTGCAAAATTTTATTATTATAATACAGACTTACCTACTTAATAGGGAAGATTAATTATTCATAAAACAATTGGAGCTCTTGTGATGTTAAACGTTACTGCGGTTAAAAAGTAGTAAATGGAAGATATCCATTTAAAAAATGTAACTTTCAAAAAGTGTAGTCAGAATAGTTAAAATCTGTTGATGAAATTCTTAAAGTGTTACCTTGATATACCAACAAGGTACATACTAAATAAAACGCACATTACTCATGCCTGAGGCAGAAATTGTGATGAATCGCATGAGATTCCCAAAATATTATTCCATGTGCAAACTTTTGCAAGTTTATTGATTTTTTATATAACTTTACACAGTATAGATAGGTATACATAACTCAATAATATGCGGGCATTACTTTTTATAAATACACAAATCAAATACTAACTCAAACTCAACATATTTGAATGCACCTTGTCCAGAATAAATTGTGATGAAACTTGAGCTAATAACTGTAAAAACTTTACTAAGACACCACTGGTCACCATATGACAAAGAACCATAAGCAAAATCAGCCTTATGTTCCCACTGCTGGGACTCAGGCCTCCTCTATGAGAGGGAATGGGCCATAATCCACCACACGGGCCAAGTGCGGGATGGTGAATGTTACATGTCTTTGAATTTTGGGTTTCCTCACAATGTTTTCTTTCATAGTTCTGAGAGCAGTGGTGATGAAATAATTGACACAAAGTAATACATCTAGCTGGGTTTGAACCTGCAACCTAAAACTCGTAAGTCGGAGCCGTTACTACTCAGCCCACCATTGCTCTTAAGCTGATACACCAAAGTGTTAATACTTAAATATTGATTGTTGATCTCATAAAATATAGCATTGTCTTTAAAGCTCACAAAATTGAGCATTTTTCTATAAAGAAATAGTCATCAGTGTTTTAGCCAACCTTTTTGTGTGTTGTGAATATTTATAAACTTATTTATGTGGATTATTATTTCTACACTTATATATTAGATGTCATTGAATAAACAAGTAAAAAAGCTAAATAATTATGAGATATTTAAGCGGTTTCATGTTTATAATACTATTATATAAAAAAAAAAATAGTATGATGATTTCAATAGCAGGATTTAATAATTTTGTATAGTTCAGCATTGTTTTATTTTAATTATTTAAGTTGCATAGCAAACAACAATGCCCAAGTCATTGTGATTAATATTACAGCAAAAACTGTTACCTAAATTATTGCAAACAACCAATTTAGGTGCTGTGTGGTTGCTTGTCAAAAGTGTATGACTTACGTAATATATACTGGAACCCACAATAAGCTCTACTAAGCAAGGTTATTGGTTGGCAGTGTTGTATGCTATGCAATGAGTGGGCATTCACATAATCTTGTTCTTGTTAAATTCATTGCACCAGCTCTCATATATCAGTTCGATAAATTTTGGAAATAGTCATTTACTTCTATTTTGTTGTTGTTATTAAGTCAATATAGAATTTATTTTAATTCAATACATAGGTATTTGATACCAAAATTATATTATAAAACTTTGTGGATAGTGTAACAACTTCTTTCTTTCAATGCTAAGAAAACAGTAGTATTAAAATAAATTGATATGTATAATGAGTGTTAGGGCAAAAATTCGCCACAAAATGTTTCAAAATACCCATGTACAAATGTATTTGTAGATCGGTAAACAATAAAAAAAATAAAAGAGCAAGTCGTTTTCTTTTAGGGTATAAACAGACGGACCGCATTTCAACTACAATCCAACTGCTAATTGCAGTTTAAGTGCAGTTTAAATGCAGTTGACACGACTGTAATATAACTGCAAAAACGACTGCAATAGAACTGCAAACCAAACATGCAGTTAAATTGCAGTCGTGTGAACTACAAACCGACTGCATCCTCTCCATTCAAACTGCACATAGACTGCAATTTGCAGTTGGATTGCAGTTGAAATGCAGTCCGTGTGTTTAGACCCTTAGATACTCGATCGTACAACCTGAAGAAATAGGTAGGTCAGTGGGTCGTCTTAGGGGCGAATTTCATAGCTTTTTATAATATAGCGAGAATCACACTACGAGCAAAAGGAACCTAAAATTTAAATTTACCTTATCGTTTCAAATAAGTTGATCAGCTATCAGCAAAACATTTTTTAGAAAGGAATAAGCACTATTAGCGAAAGCAGTTTTCAAATTAAAAGGAAAATGCATTTTCCACTGCAACTGCTAGATTTTTCGTAAATAAATATATTATTTGTTTATTTACATCTAAAATGTACACATTTTTATTTATTATTTTATTATTATTTTTAACTTCCAAGTGCCACTGTTTAAATTAGTTTTTTTTTTGGATTTTTATTACCTGGTCACTTGGACCTGTCAATCGTATAAACTAACCCTTAGTTCCGAATTACGTCAAAAGCGATTGTATCGCGAATCCGACCAAATTTAATAGTCACAAAATATAAGGACTATTGAGGACTATTTGTGACGTTGCGCGTTGGTCGGATTCGCGATATAATCGCTTGACGCATTGTCGCAATTCGGAACATGGGTTAAACTATACAGAGCTTATACAGAGGAACTACTGACTAGGGATGTAAATAAATATTAATCGATTTATAAAATTATCGCTAAAATTGTTTTTTTTTTTAATGTTTCTAATTAGCGATTATCATATCTCAAATAATCGATTTTTTTTCATAACTGCAAATCAATCAAAATCGTTTTTCATCTGCCACCGGACATTAAGCCCAGCCGCACATTCATTATGCCTACACTGGCAATGGCATGACCGTTACGAGCCGTGGCCCGCGTGCGAGTGGCAATATTTAAAAACTATGGCGCAGTAGAGTCTGTGCGGAAAGTAAACTATCCTGGGATTTGAGGGCGGTGAGTAGATAAATATCGTTTTTGTTATGTAAGCAACATTGTGACGTTATTATAGTGCGACTGTTAAATCTTGATATTTTGAAAATATGTTAGACTAGCTTCTTCCAGCGGCTTCGCCTTTTAATAAAAATATCCTATTGACTGAATTTGCTCACCTAATGAAATTGCAAAGTTATAGCTTATGTGCTATATTATTAAAATGACAAAAACTACAAGGCAGATGCACTTAATCATAAAGATTAAGTTCATCTGCCTTAGTTTTTGCGCGACACATCCATACATAAGAGTACCTCCATCCATCTTCTCAAACTTTCGCATTTATAATATTAGTGGCCTATTTAATGAACTTGCTCACGTGATGAAACCATTGACTTTGACGTGAAACTTAGCAAAAATATTGGTCATAAGCTATATAATTGCAACGTTTATCATTAAATTCATCCGTTCATAAGTTTTTGCGTAATACTGTTAATTGTGGCGACACCTGGGGGAGGCCGATGTCAAACAGTGGACGTCTTTCGATTGTAATGATGAACATTTAAATGCAAACTCGAACCGATAAAGGAAAATAGCGTGAAGAAACTGCTGTACTGACTATCGAGGTAGTTTCCACCAACTACCACTTACCCAGTTGCAACGAAAACGGTTCTATCACTTTGACTGAGATCGGTCTATTAACTGACTGGAATATTGTAGCTAGAGTCCGTCTAATGAAAGCGTGACCTGAGAAAAGGAGGTTAAAACCAAAAATTTTGAATCTGGTATTATTGAAATATTAGGAGCATAAAGTTTTGATACTTGAGTATTTTTTGTATTTTGGACAATTGTATAATAGTTGTATAGAAACATAACTTTTAGTCGAAAACGTGTGTGTAGACTTAATTATTGGTGAGTGGAAGGTAAAGGTCAATAACACACAAAATGTTAGTTACTATTCCAAATTATTTTATTTTATCTGTTCTCTCAAATGTCGCTGCATAATATTCAAATATTCTTTATTTACCATTTGGCCTTCTGGCAAGAAAAAGTGCACAACACCGCGATAGTCAAATAAAATAGTCAATATAATTTCAACTTCATCATGTCTCGCCAACACTAATAATGTGTTTCAAGATTGTTGGGTTGGAATCGATTTGTTTTAGCATAGAGAAAATTCAGATATTTTGGGATTAGTCAAGCGGAAACATGTTTCATACTCCAGTGATTGTTTCAAATGATACAGATCGACTCGTGAGACACAGAAAGTTCAGCAGCTATCTCTCTCAAACTTGAACTAGGATTTCAGTCACTATTTCCTTCACTTTCGCGATTTTAACTTCAATTGAAGACTTTGATGCACTACCAGACAGAGTGAAGCAAATGTTTCATTGCATCTCAACTGCTTTTGAACGCATCCTACCACTCATTAGCATGCGTTTTTGATTAAGTCGATTCACCAAAAGTCTTCTTTGTTCGATGTTTTTGTCAAATAAGAAATCCGCAATATGTCAGATTATCTAGAAATATAAGAAAAAAAAATCATTATATATCGTAAATATAACTACTTGATAATATTAGTCAACAAGAATCAAGATTATAACGTCATACTAACTTAAAAATTCAAAAATCGTATTTAAACATTGATGGTTTTCATTGAAAACTCATTCTTTTTCTTCTTGTTTTTGCTTCAATTTATTAACCATAGTGTGTAGCAGTTTTCGCACGTTACTGTTAATTGTTTTTCCCATAATTAAGCATTTTTCTTGAAAAATAAATATTTGTTTCCAAAAACTGACAATTGAAACCATTGACTTTAACGTGATTTTGGCAGCAAAACAATGTTGCCAATTTAATTTTTTTTTAAACTCCAGGTTACGCTTTCAGTAGACGCACTCTAGCAGCAAGTTTATATTTGCCCTAGTTAAATATAAAAGTAAAAAAGGGACACACTACCACTTTCTCGTTGTCTTCCTCAGTACATTTTTCCCTTTTGCTAATCAATGAAAAATACTTATGAACTTAATGACTATGAAAATAAAGTACACTTCAGAATTTGTAATGTTGCTTCGTAAATAATCTATTTAGCCTGTAAGGGACCATATCGCATATAAGATCCTTAGGATCACTTGGTTGTCCGTCTGTTTATCTGTTAAGATCCTTTAACTACTCGAGAACGCTTGGAGGTATCGAGTTAAAATGACAACCATACACTCAAGTCTGCGGTCTTTTGAAGTTGTGAAAAAATCAGGCTTCTGAGTTAACGAAAAAAAAAGATACCGGCCGTTTATGTCATAAAAAAAACGTATATTTCGATACTCAAGGGAATCAAAGTTCATAGGGTGAATCTCGTTGACCTAGAATCCTGAAAATTGAAAATCTGAAAATTGTAAATTTGTAGATCCTCCACAAAAAAATAGTTGTTTGCAATTCGGAAAAATCTTCGTAACTCAATTCGGGAATTGATTTCATAGGTAAATTTGTACAGAATCTTAAGTGTGCGAGTCCGACTCGCACTGGGCCTTTTTTATTTTAGTTACTGTATCCTTACTTAAGCCTGAAAAGAAATATTTTAAGTTAGTCGAAATGCATTATAAATTTAAAGTATCAATACTCTTTATACTAGCCATCGAAAATATTGACCAAAACAAAATAAACAAATATCGTCATGTTTAAATGAATTTCCGTTTAATTTATATGTATTTGGAGATAACAGGGACAGGAGTTCACCTAGGAAGTCTAAAAACATTAAAATAAAAGTGTTACGTACCAAAAACACAGCATACCAATGTTTACCAAGTTCGTGACTTGGTTTTCATCAATAGTGGTGTGATTTGCCATTTGTTATATTTGGCAAAACGGTAATATATTAAATATTGTTTCCCTTGTAGCTCAGTGCAATTCTTTAACACATTTCTGAAGATTTCAACTCGGCCCATTGTTACCACCGCGGACGTCGACCTTCTTGCAGACGTCGACGTTACTGCTTGCGTGAAGAATGCTATAAATGAAGCGACGACCTCTCAGCCGCAGGGGAGAGGGCTTGAATCTCCGCCTTAGTTAACGAGAAGAGGCGCCTACGCAAGTAGTGGCAACAGTCGCGTTGCTCCACGCAGAAAACATAATTCAATTGTCTCGCGGCGAAGGTAAAGGCCGAGCTAAAGGCCCTGACCGCCGAAAGATGGGAGGAACAAATAGACGCCGAAACATGTGACTGGCAGGCAGCACACAGACTGTGCCGCCAGCTCACATATTCCCCATCTCCGGTGCACCCTCTACAAACTGACGACGGGGCCTTCAAGTACATTTCTGAAGACCGAGCGAAAGTTTTTGCAGAGCACCTGGAGTGTCACGTGAATACGACCATATCGCAACAGTCGAGCAACACCTTAGAGACTAATTCGCTTCGCCGATAGCTCCCGATGAAGACCTTATCTTTTTCACGCCCAGAATAGAATAGAGACGTAGAATAGCACGTCTTACGTGCTATCCTACGTATGAAGAGGGTTATTAGAGGGGTGTCTATAACATTGTTAAAGAAAACTGTCTATTTTGGGTATTTCTTTTTGAGCTTCTGTCTTCTGATTTCATAATTATATCAAACCACAATACTAAATCTCTGTCAGTCAAGGTCTCTAAAATATTAATTTTGGAGACCAATTTATTATTTCAGACATAGTAATAGGCAATATAGTTATTTTTTCCTTTGGTTCTTTTTATTCTTTTATATGATCTTATGGCTTTGAATTCTGTTAAATATTCTGGTAATAAATTAATTTAAAAAAAAAATGTTTTTGCTGCGATTTTCGACTTTGTATATTTTGTATCGATATATCATCATCGGATCAAAAGATATCGGTTAAAATATCGATATATCAAAGTAACAAATTAATATCGATAGATCGATATTTTTTCAATAAGCCCAATCTTTTTAAAGGACCTATTACACTTTGCGTTTTGCAGCACGCGTACCCCGCGTTCCGAATTGCGTCAAAAGCGATTTTCTCGCGAATCCGACCAACGCACGCACATCGTCACACACAAATAGTACTCAAGTACTCAGTCCTTCTAATTTGTGACTTTTGACGTGTTTCGGAACTAAGGAAACGGAAAGGAAGAACATTTACACTACGTAAATGTAATAGGCTCTTAACTGTGACGTGACGCAGGCAGATTATTATTGCTAGAAAATAGCTGTCTCTTTAACTTCTGCATCTCATTCTTGCAAGAGAATTGTGATAAATTCATAAAACTTAATTATTCTACAATGAGTCGCCGTGAAAAAAAGGAAGACGAGGACACTGGGAGTACCTTTCAAAATCTGGACAAGACCACCCTTTTACAAGAGGCGAGATATTTTAACTCGACACCAGTGAATCCTAAAAAATGCATACATATCCTTACAAAAGTCCTGTATTTGCTTAATCAAGGGGAGAAGTTGACTACTCAAGAAGCTACGGATATATTTTTCGCTACTACAAAGTTGTTTCAATCGAAGGATGTAGTGTTACGCCGGCTGGTGTACCTGACCATAAAAGAGCTGAGTACTATGGCGCAAGATGTAATTATAGTAACTTCTTCGCTCACTAAAGATATGACGGGCAAGGAAGACTTGTACAGAGCTGCTGCCATTCGAGCTCTATGCACCATTACTGATAGTACAATGTTGCAAGCCATTGAGCGTTATATGAAACAAGCAATTGTGGATAAGAACCCTGCAGTCAGTTCCGCGGCTCTTGTGTCTGCTCTCCACCTGTCGGCTACTGTACCAGATCTAGTTCGTCGTTGGGTAATGGAAGCTCAGGTAATCGGTCATACTTATTGATTTATTTTAAGCATTATTATGTAAATTGAAATAAGACACAAGATGTACTAAGTTCTTATCTTAATTGCCCATGATCTGCTGGGCTTCTGATTAAACTTGTTTCTAATGCTTATGCTGAACAAGTACATGATGTTATTTGTGTATTAATTTAGCAATCTGTTAGTTATCTATCTGCGATCATTCATCTCCATATGTTACCAATTACTCATAAATTTTATCTAGTAAGAATAGAGTCTGAATACCTGTAAAATATTTCAACATCTATAATCATAATAAATGAGTATTAGGATATGAATGTGGTAAAAATATTTTATTCTACAACTTTATTGTAGATTTAATTTAGTTGTTCTGCTCAAATGCTTAGTGTTAGATGATGATGAGGATGCTTTGCCCAAAATCTATCAGAAATACACAAATGTACATGGAAGGCTATGTTTTATACTCTTTTTGTACACACCTACAGTTCAAAACCAAATTATTATCTGATGTATGTAAACAGAAATGTATTATAATTAGATACTTCTGCATTGCTTATTTTCATAATTATGACTTGCTTCTGCAACTTTTTTCTTGCATGTTTTTTCATGTAAGAATTTCTTCTTTAAGTACAACATAACCTATACACCTGACAAAAATATCTACAATAATTGGTTCTATCTGATCTCTACCCCCAGACATTTATCACAATTTACCAACATCTAAACAAAAAACAGTTATTACTTCTTTCTATTGGTTAGAAGTAATATTATAATCTTGAAAAAATCCTTTTATACATGGTGACTGGTAACTCGACATAGGTATTACTTGTACGACATTATGGTGGGAGTAAAATGCAACAAATTAAGCCACTAAATATATAATAGTTTTTCTTTCAGTAAGATTTTTTATGCTAAATCCCAGATTTCACCATTCAGTTACCATCAATTTGAGACACAATAGTAAGACAATAGATACGCAAATGCCTTTGTTTGCTTGGGGTTTAATTAATTAATCATTGGGAGCCAATTTGAAAATTTATGGAGCGACTGTACTAAATTTTAAGTTATTATAATAATTGATGCCATAGCAAATCTTTTTTAGTAATTAAAGGTCCAAAAATGACGAAAACTTTAGCAAATATAACTTAAACTTTAACTTTCTATGTAACTTCTGATAATGCTCCATACAAAATGTTATATAATGCAAAAAAATGTACTATGCCTGGTGTACAAATTACTAGAAAAATATCCTTGTCTTATCAGCTATTCAGAAAGGTATGATTGACAATACTTTGGCATATGTCACAGGAAAGAGAAGAGTATTATGAGGAGCAGGTAAATTGTGAGATGGTGGTCAGCGTTGTTTCAGTTCTACATCACATCAAGCTAAAGTTTTGTTAACTAACTAACTAATTCTTTTTATCTTGCTCTTGTGCTGTGCTGTGCCTTCATAAGTGTTGGAAATTCTAATCCTGAAATGCTGAAATATTGTATGGTTATGCACTTTGTGACAGTAATGCTGCTGAGGAGTGGAGAGAATATTAATTCTGTTTTGCCAACTCCCCCACATTAAGTGTCTTTGGATAGACTCATTAATCAAGAAATTATACATGTAAGATCTGATAAAGAAAGAAGATAAACAATGGTATACTTCAATAACTAATACTGACCTGCCATTGCTGCAATTGTATGTATATGTATTGTTTACACCATTTCATAATACAAGGTGTAGTTTTGAAGCTGCAAAATATTTCAGGAGGTAATTATGTTAGTTATTCTCGACCCAAATCAATAATGAAATAAGTAGATATTTTTTAATTTTTTTTTTCTTATTTATGGAAATCGGTATGTGTGAACTACGTTTCTTAAAAAGCAGCCGGTCTGATACCTGCCTTATAACCGCGCTTTCTTTCACACACACAAACACGGAACAATAAAGGGCGTTTTCACACACACTAACTCGCAACGATAGTTTCATAAATAATGTATCATCCGATCATCATCCCGCACACCACACCCTAGCCACGCCCCTGCGGCCATCGATCAATCGAATTAGTTTAGTATAATTAAAAAATAAAATAACAAGTATTACTGATTATTGACCAGGTATCGTTTTTTCACACGATTTTTTATGAGTTTTATTACAACCTCCTAAAATATTGTGCAGTTTTAAAACTGCACCTTGTATATCATCACATGTTCTGAATGTATACGATGTATACAGTTCACTCTCATACAGGGTGTATGAGAGTGAACTGTATACATCATATCATTTAAAAAATAACATCAATATGTAGATTTAGTCATTTATAACTATGAAACTACCCTACCTAAAAGCCTACCCTAAAAAGAGAATAATAGAAAATATATATACATGAACTTATACTCTGTGCAAATTAACATTAGATATTTATAGAAACATATTACTGTTTAATCGATTTTGACTTTTATTACGTTTGTGGCATGACAAATAGCGGCTGCGGTAAATAGTTCGTTCTGTGAGATGATACGAATATCCGGTATCCGGCCTATTTGGCCTTGTTTTGATTATCCAGCCGGATACCGGATAGTAATTCAGTATCCAGCCGGATACCGGATAGTAAAATTCAAATAATTTTACACCGGGCAAATCATCACAATAGGTCAAAAATGTTTCTTTATTAATTAGTTTATTGTTCAAAATTAACAATTGGCAAATTGTGGTGAATTAATTACAAATTTTCCGCAGTTTTTGGTAAGAGGCGATTCCACTTAGCTTTGTAAACTAGACCAGCTTCTAAAAAGAACCTTTACGCTGAAAATGCTACTGTCGGTGCTGAAAAATAAATTCTAGCAAATCAAACTAATCGCGTTATGAAATACGATAAAGGGCTGAATATCCAGAAGCGGGATATTCGGCGCTCCGGCCTCGTTGCTTGCCGAATATTCGGTATCCGTTATCCGGCTAAACCACTATCCGTTTCATCTCTACTTTTAATGCCATTCTTATGCATACAGAACAAATTAAAATCAGTTGAACAGACGGTAAAAAGGTTTCATTCTTTAAATTTCTATTTTTAATGCGAACAGGGTATAGCTTTAATTTCGGACGCATTGGTATAAAAAAACAAGGAAACAAGCACTGGCTGCAGCAATTTTACTATTTTATTTATAAGTTGGTTCTGTTTTAAAAAATTTAACCTTTAAATCGTGGAAATTACAGACACAATAGAAAGACAATAGGTGTGCGAACGCCGGCGTTTGCTTGGAGTTTAATTAATTAAGCATTCAGAGTTAAGTATGTGTTTTCAAGGACCTTAAATTCCATTCCACCTCATAGGATTTTAAAGATCTAAGTACCTATAATTGGGCTCAAGCTCATTGTAGTGATAACCTAACTAACATTATCTGAACCAGCCATTTTAAAGCATTTATGTCACAGATGTAATTATTGGATCATTAGTCAATTAATTATTGCCTTATACCATAGAGGTCTAGACTTATCGTCTTTTGGACTTTCTGCCAGATTATTTTTCCAGGTACATCTTTGCACTAGCAACTTATTATTTTTGTTTACTTTTGTCATATATACAAGTGGACTGCATGACTTAATTTAACTAATCGCTCATTAAGCAGGTGCATTGCGAATGTTTCAATAAGACCGAGGTATGTCGATGCTTATGTATGTAAATATGTATGAGAGAGTGCCACCAAATTTAGCTTTTTCGTTTTATTATTATTGACTAGCAGCTGCCAGCGGCTTCGCCTACATTTTATTAGAAAATTTCCCAATAGTACATAAGTACCTACTTACGGAAAAAGTGTCTTACGTGCTATTCCAGAACATGGTTTATGTGATGGATGTATGTATATTATGTTTATATTTGTTTTATTGTTTTGTTTTTTTTTTTCATAGATTTCGATGAAACTTAGTACACAGAGTACTAAGTTTCATCGAAATAAATTCAGCTGGTCGAGCGTGAAGAAATAACAAACGTACACAAACACTTCACTCACAAACTTTTGCCTTTATTTCTAATATTAGTGTGATAGCTTCGCGCTTGACCACTATTTCACCTGACGGAGAGCGACGATGTGGTCGGCGATGGAGCACGCTTGCCTAGAAGTAATGAGGTTACTTCTACAATCTTTTATCCTACTGAAATACCCTTAACTTCACTAGTTCTGCAATTTCCATAAGAAGCTATTTTTATGTTTTAGTTCCTTATCTAACAAAATGTTAATGTAAGCTCTTTCTCTATTCCAGGGAGTCATCACATCGGATAACGCCATGGTGTCATATCATGCTTTAGCTGTAGTCGCTGGAGCTCGGCGCAATGATCGCCTTTCTACAGTTAAGCTGGTTACGAAACTTACCCGGACGCCACTAAGGTCACCGTACGCACTCTGTCTCCTAATTCGTCATGCTGCCAAATTAGCTGAAGAAGAACAAAATGATGCTTCAGAACCCTATGTTGAATTCATAGAATCCTGCTTGCGTCACAAATCTGAGATCGTGGTTTATGAAGCCGCTCATGCAATTGTGAATTTAAGAAAATCTGCTCGTGATCTTGCCCAAGCTGTCTCTGTGCTCCAAATATTTTGTGGCTCCTCCAAGGCTACTTTGCGACTGGCAGGCGCTCGCACTTTAGCAAAACTGACAGCAAAACATCCTAATGCTGTAGCCGCCTGTGCTGTTGATCTGGAAAATCTCATATCTGATCCAAATCGCTCTGTAGCTACATTAGCAGTTACAACTCTTCTAGCCACTGGTGCAGAAAGCTCAATTGATCGTTTAATGAAACAAATTTCCAGCTTCATGTCAGAAATTTCGGATGAATTCAAAATTGTTGTAGTACGTGCGATCAGACGCTTATGTTCTAAGTATCCACGCAAGCATCAATCATTGGCTTCATTCTTGGCTGGTATGCTCCGCGATGAAGGTGGCTTGCAGTACAAGACAGCTATTGCTGATGCCATTATTGCACTTGTGGAAGAAAACCCAGATGCTAAAGAGGCGGGTTTGGCACATCTTTGTGAATTTATTGAAGACTGTGAACATGCGTCACTAGCTGTTCGCATATTATATATTCTGGGCCGTGAAGGACCGAAGGCTCGTCAACCATCCAGGTACATTCGTTACATATACAACAGGGTTATTCTGGAATCTGGACCAGTGCGGGCGGCAGCTGTTTCCGCCGTTGCTCGTTTTGGAGCAGCCAGACCCGAATTGCTGCCAAATATAAGGGTTCTTTTATCCAGGTGTCAGTTAGATGAAGATGATGAAGTACGCGATCGCGCCATTTATTATAGTGCAATTTTGGATTCTGGTGATGCGCAACTCATCAATGACTATATTATTAACGTTCCGATTCCTAACCCTGTGCTTCTAGAGAGGGCACTGCATCATTACCTGACCTCTGATGAAGCAATGACAGAGCCTTTCAATATTGCTACTGTTCCTACAATAGAAGAAGAGTCACCTGAGCCAAAAGAAGCTCCAGCTGAAATTGAGGCTCGAGCGCCAACTGTTTCTCGTGAGGAACAATATGCTGAACAGCTGAAAGTCGTACCCGGCATTGAAAAACTTGGGCCAATTTTCAAAACTTGCGAGTCTGTTGATTTGACCGAACCTGAGACCGAGTATCGCGTGCAATGCGTCAAACATATTTTTGCACGTCATTTGGTCTTGCAGTTTGAATGTTTGAATACTCTCAGTGACCAACTTCTTGAAGATGTTCATATACGATTAGACGCTGCTCCAGGTTATAAAATAATAACGGAAGTCCCATGTGCGCAACTTGCGTATGATAAACAGGGCAGTGTGTTTTGCCTTCTTGAATTTCCGGGAGTCCCGCTTGACACGTTAGCAACTTTTGGAGCGACACTGGAGTTTGTGGTTCGTGACTGTGATCCCACAACTGGTCTGCCAGATTCAGGAGAAGGCTACGCCGATAATTATCCACTAGAAGAATTCGATATTAGTTGTGCTGAACAATTCAGATCACGCGCAGCATCTGATGACTGGGAAGCCACTTGGGAAAGGGCTGCTGCTGCAGCGGAAGTTACAGACACATTTAGACTGTCGCAAACCGACATAGGTGAAGCTGCTAAAGCAGTCTGTGAATGCTTAGGGTTGCCAAAAGCAGCCATCACAGGAGATGCAGTGAAAGAAGTCCGCGGTGGTGGCATTTGGCGCGCTGGTACGCCAGTACTGTTCCGAGCCAGGCTTGTGGCTGCCGGCGGCGCCATCACCATGCAATTGGTGGCTCGCTCTCCCCAAGAAGATATAGCCCTTTTAATATTGGCTGCCGTGAACTAAACATATTTATTATTTTTATTTTTAAATAGTCACTGGGTTTTAATACATTTTAACATTAAGCATATCTATTTCCTCAAAAAATGAGGCAAAATTTAGTAAGATTTCTACTAGAATATAAAAACCATATATGTAATGGTTCTTATAGACCAATCTTACCCAGGTTATTTATCTGGTCCGTTTTACTGTAACTTGTGCCTTTCTCAAATAAACTACATATACTACATATACATAATTACATTTATTATGTTCACATATGTTTCGTAAAAGCTGGAATTGCTGTAAATCCTAAGATGATGCTAATCCAATGATAACAAATTTACATATATTATTAGAATGGACATAGTTTTTATTCTCATACTGGATTTTTTCAAAGTTATTATGTCATCCTCATAACACTACGCCTTTCAATTGATGTAACTAATAACGCAGTTAGTCTTTCTTGACTTATCATGCTTCTCAGTTAGGTCAGTAATTTACCTATGAGATTATTTAAAAAATTTGCTTTTATCAACAAATACTGAGGAGGTAACTGAACTGTTAACGTGATTCTAAGTAGTATAATTTTATTTATTTTTGTAAAATATTTTTGCGTCTTGCGTGGACTGTATTAAATACGTCCTTCAGGTTCGAAAGAGTCTAACGCTGCCAAAGTCAAAAAATAGGTTTAACATTTGACCACCTAACCAGCTGCAGTGCAAGGGCTGACTGGTGCGTCTTGTCACTAGGGAGACTTCACCCACAAACCCTGAGAATGTCATTATGTAGTATATTTACCAGGTAGATTGCCCCAGACTGGTAAATCCATGGATTTACCTTAGTTCAGGCCTTTACAGTAACATATAGGTTAACTTTATCTTTCTGGGTATGAAAGTACTCATAATTGTGAACAACTTCCGTGTGTCAACATTTGTATAGCAAAAAAACGTTCTCTAATTTTCTTTATATTTCACCGTTGATTTCATAGCAACAGTTGTTCATAGTACTTTCACTCCCTGAAACATGGCCAATCTAATAAAAGTGTACCTACAAACGGAAAAAGTCAAATATGAGATGACTCTTTCGGAACAAAAATTATTAATTGTGTTGTTACATTGTTAACAAATACTGCGTACGTGATAATAGTTACTACTATTGTATTATGATATAATAGGTCCTTACCAATGACATTGGCGTTTTTTAAAACGGTCTTCTTTCCACTGTAATATCTTCAACCCGACTTGAAACAAAAAGATTACAGTAAATACATTGTTACCCAAGGGCCTAGAGATGAAAGTAACTTATTTAGTTCTGAGAAGGAGTTTCCAATTCAATTCTCAAAAAAAAAAATTACGGACTCCCACTTTCCTGCCCATTTTGTAATTTTTTTTTGTTGCCTAGTCAGTTATTCAGGCGTTATTTTTCAATTTCAGTAAGTATGTATTAAAAAAATAGTAAATATTTTTCTTGAATAAATAAAAAAAAAAAATTGAATTAAATAAGTCAAATAAAAAAAAACTTTTATTAATACTTATCTTTAAGTTATTTAATTTTTTTGTCGCGCTTAATAATTGAGTGACTGCTTAGAAAGTTATAGGACATGGTTCAATAAAAATGAGAAGTTAAAACTAGTTTGTCCACTAACAATTGTCCACGCAAATTTGTCCTAATTGGTAAATTCATTATTGAATCAAACATTCATAACAATTGCTACTATAGTCTATTTTTCTTAACAAACGAGTATGTACTGAGTATGTATATCTCTCGCATATTTCCGGTATTGACAGAGTGAGATGAGTCATCACTCGGGGCGGGGCCAACGCCTTTGTTCTTGTTATGAAATTGTAAAGGCTCGTTCACATTGAATACTTCTATTTATTGTAGAGAAAATAAAATTTTATTCTTTTAAATTGCGTACTTAATATTATATTCATAACAAAATTTTGCACGTGTTACCGTGAGTCATAAATTCCTTAATGGGTAATCCTGTTTATTGTATACTCCTAAATTGTTTTCAAATAAATAAAACAAACGGGGTGAGCTAAATAAAACCGTTTAAAAAACAATGGTGTAATTAAAATGTCGACAAATTCTTAAAGTCGGTAACTTAGTTTTTAGTTTCAAATATTCGACTTGTAAAGGTTGTAAAATAAAACATCGCTATTTACAGTTATGAGATACAGGGTCGAATTTTAATTTTTTGAGTTACAGGAAAATATTTACCAAAATGACCTTCAAGGAGTCACTAATTAATTCGATTAATAAAAGGTTGAGTTTTCGAGTAATGGAGGTTTTGGGGCTTGAAGGGAAGGGGATAAAACATTTCTTCGAGTTTTTGAGGTTTTCGACTTATTGGAGTCTAACTTAAAGAGGTTTTACTGAAGTATTTTATATACAATATATTTTTATTTACAATATAATAATATATTTTTTTTACAATATACCGTTTGGTTCACTCACTAAAACACGTGCAACGCGTAGGTAGTCTGTAACACAACTGAATTGTGCATTTGTGTGGAACGAACTTTATGTTGATTGCGTGCACCAATAGAAATGCTATCAACATTTTCGGTACTCGTTTGTTAAAATAAACATACTAGAAAACAATTGAAAAATCTACGCGCAGTTTTTTTCCCAAGCGTTCGCTCTCTCGTTGTCTTTCTATTGTGTCTATAATTACGTTATTCGAAAAGTTAAGTATTTGTGGCTATTTCATAAGGTAAAGACCTATTATTAAATCACCAGTACTAAATTATATTTTGTATCCTCGTGTGCGAATTATACACGTCATTGAATCCGCACTTATCCGAGCAGCATACATACAGAAGACTCGAATGCTATGACGATGTGTTGTTGTTATAAATTGCCGTATCGAATATGCAGCAGATCTGACTTCATAGCATTATCCCCTTACCGCATGTGATTTATGTTTTTCCCGGAAAAAATATATTTGGTAGTCCTTGACATATACTATTAAGTTAGTTCAAGCAGTTTTCCAACATCCGAATAGTTTTCGAAATATGATAAAAAACTTAAATTTCCCATAAATGGCATAATATGCAGTACAAACAACTAAAATTAATTTGACATATTTGGCATAATATGCATTGCAGTAAAGGCTACTGAAACTAATTGCCATAATTGGCATCGCATGCTATAAAGGTAATTTTAAGTCAATCCTCAGTACAAATTAAGGTTTAGAAAATAAAACTCAGAATTTAATGAAAAAATAAGATAAATTTAATGAGATCAGTTGCATTTAGGAACATTTTACACTTAGTATCTATACCGACTAACATGCTAATGATTCACCAATGGCTTATTGGTGTAAAGTTAGAACAGGTATTCCAGTAATGTCGAGTAGTGGGGAAATGCATGATAGACATATAAATTAGTACACCTATAAACTTCTGAAATTCTTTGCCTGTCATTTCTAATGCTGTACCCCGCGTTTGCTCTGAATAACGACACATTTCTTGAGTTATATATTCAATAGTTTCTGGAGTGAATAAATATAAAAAATACTGAAGAGGTGTATCTAAATCTTTAATTTCTTGAGGAATATTTTGATCTCCCAAAAATAAGCAATCAGCTTCATTATAATCTAGACCTCTGTCTTGCCAATTTAAGCCAACAGGTATATTTTTGCGTATAGTCCGCGAACGCGACGGACCAGCAGCTAACGGATCAACAGAGGCCTGCTCACCTTCATCTGATGAAGAATTCTCATCAGAATCAGAAGGATAAATAATAATGTTTCTTCGTCTCGTAGAATTCCCTTTTGGTTCATAGTCTTGATCATCCGGATCATCCCCCGCTAATTCATCCTCCTCATCTTCGCTTTCATTTGGTATATCAAGACCGTAGAATCGCACTGGATCCATTTTTCTGAGAAAAAAATCAAATAATGCTTTATTGCATAAATTGCCACATCTGGCTCAATGCAAAAATAACTACTACTGCATACAATGCCAAATATGGAAAACAAATTTTCGCGTTACTGCATAATATTCCATATTTGTCATGCTAAAGTTTGGCTTGATTGCTGCAAAAATATTACTGTTTACTTACATGTTTTCAGTGTTTTGAGGCCTTTGATAAGTCTTCTTAACACCACGATATGAAGATCGAACGAAAAATCGACAAATATATCGCAAAATGAATTTACAAAACTTAGCACACACTAACGAAAATTTGAACTGCCACCGACTGGTTTTGACAGTTTATAGTTTTGTTACGCGGTACACTAGATGGCAGCACATGGATTTTTATTAAAGCTTGGTCGTTGCCGGATCTGTCTTAATATGCGATGAAGGGAAAAATAAAATATTTTTATTTTTTCTGAACTTTTGAAAATAAGTACTCATATTTGGGTAGCTATGCGGTAAGGGAGCTTTACATTTTACTGCGTTTTTAATTAAATATATAAGTTTTATTTTAATTATAAATTAAAATTAAACTAATATAAAATAAAATTTTAAATATAAATTGTTTAATTATATCGAAAGATACCGAAGTTAAAATGTAAACGGTACTGTGTGTAATCTATATTTATAATATATTGTATTATTATTGATGTTAAAGTAACTATGTCAGTCTGTCTGTTACGCTTCACGGCTAAACTGCTGAACCTATTTTGATGAAATGTGGTGCGAAGGAAGCTTGAACTGAAGATATCCATCTTCGACTGCGACTCGCGTCCGCAATAACCAACACTCACGCAGACGAAACCGCTGGCAGAAGATAGATAATATTTTCAACCCTTCCTCAAAAAATACCTAGGTCTTATTTCACAGATTTTTTAAAAAAGAAATTGTATTTCTGCGAGGATTTACTCGTAAATGGGACCACTTAGAGTTTGGTGAAGATCTGTTAAAGAAGTTTCGAGATAGACAATGAATCTTTTCTGTAAATTATAGCAAATCTTTTGGTACTGTAACAAATACCATGTCTGTTTATTTTTGACACCATTCCATAACTTAGAATAGATTAAACTTTATTGTATACCAAAATAGCATCGTAAAATTCACTGGTTTTTTTTTTTATTAAATTCCTCATTTCACCAATTAAGCGTTGACTAGACGGTTGCAAACTAGCGTTCCAAGCAAGGTGACCTTTATTTTACGGGTTGCAGACCTAGAGCTAAGCTAAGTTACTTTAACTTAGCTCGCATAGCTCACACAGCTTTCCACACTTGTGTACAGACCGCAAACTATGCGAACTAAGCTATGTGAGCTTTTTTAAGTCTGAAGCTCTTAACTGCAATAGAAAAACTACATTGCTGACTTATTCAACCCACTTTCTCGCACTAGTACGCGGATGAAAGTAGGTAAAACACACCCGTGTGAAAAACATTGTTTTTATTGTTTTGCATCTAATATAGTTAGTTATACACTTAATTTCACACCCCTAACCCCAATAGTAAGGGAATAATGGGAGTGACAACCCTTAACTTATTTTTTTTCTCAGTATCTATTCAAGATATGTATATTCATGAAATTTGAACCATATAATGACTATCAATAAAATAATCATGATATATTATTATTATTATATCTAGCCCATACTGTCCCACTGCTGGGCAAAGGCCTCCCTCCACTCCTTCCAATGTTCTCGGTTTTGAGCCACCTCTTTCCAGTTCCCAAGGAAGATATCCAAGTCGTCCCGCCATCTCCTTCTTGGTCTTATGACATATATTTTTTTTAATTTTTGCAATATCGGAAACTAAAAATCGAGAAGTATATTTTTTGGGGGTGGTTTTTTATACCAGCCCCTAAAGTGACACTTAACAAAAAATATATATTGTTAATTAACTATTAATGTTAAAGTTACAAAAGGGTCGAATTGGTGAAACATAGTTTAAAAAAATAATAATCAATAAAAAGTAGAGTTATTTGAAATAATGTATTATCTATTAATTCTTTTACACAAAATATGAATATAATTACGGATAACGTTATTATACTGACTATACTGAGCATTCAATCTTCGTCACTGTTTTCTTCAACAGTAGTAGTTATACTAGTCACATCAAACATGGAGGTCAATATTTCAGCTGGTTCTAAACTTGGATTTATAACGAGCTGTGCTAGGTCAAAGGCCATGTGCTTTCACGGCTCTCTGAAAGCGCCACACCCGGGTTCCTAAATAACGGCAGGAAGAGTTGACAGTGGCGTCAAGTCGAAAATGAAGTACCTGGGACTCGTTCTTGGCGGCCAAGCTGAACGCAAGCCATAGGGTCATGACCATGGTGCGAGGATATCACACGATGTCCCTCGAAGCGGTGGTCCTCTTTGCTGGCCTACCACCATGGGATTTGGAGGCAACAGTCCTTGCACGCACGCACGATCTTTACGTGGAGATATAACGCCGCGCCGGGGCGAAACTCCGCTACCGTGCCAAGTCGCGGCATGGCGCACAGAGTTCCGGCGGGATTTCAACACGAATGGCGACTGCCACTGTTGCAACCCAGTGCTGGACACGCCATAATTATGGCGGTAAGTTCCATTTTTTGAGGAGTGGCTGGAAAGACAACTCGGTGTCCTTACCTTCCTCATGACGCAGGTCCTTACCGGAAATGGTCAGTTCGGAAGATTTCTGCACCGGACTCGTGCGGAAGAGACGCCCGGGTGTACCCATTGTGTAGACCGCCAGGTCACGGTTGAGCATACGGTAGAGGTATGTCCCACCTGGTTAGAACAACGCCCGTGTCCTCGTGGGAGCGCGTGTCGCAAGCTCCGGAGCGAGGAGGAGTGAAGGCAGCTGCACCCGCTAGGCAACGGCCCTTGCGCCCCAGCCATCATCAGCATCAGGATTCCGATCCCGATTTCCGGTCACTGCAGGCGCCAGCTTGCGGTAGGCGAGCAATAGGTAGCTTGCCGTTCAACCTTCCGTTAACCGTCCGGACCGAGCCTAAGCCATCGAAGGCGCGTTTTATTCAATGAGTGCCTCAAGGAGATGTCAGCAACCATAGGAGCCCAGCAGGGTTGAAGCCTACTTACTGGGACCATGGATGACGCGAAAGAGATTCCCGGGGCTCTGGAACATTGGCAAAGAAGGAGTAGGAGCGGGTTTTTAGTCAGCAAAAGTTTGACACTATCTCCCGCTCCGCCCGAAGGCGGTGGATGGGATGATTTTCCCACCTAAAAATATATATATAATAATTGTTTAGGTACATTAAAAAGCTAAAAGAACATATTTATGATGATAAACATAAATTTAGTTTTTGGTAAAAATTGATATATAAAGGGTGTAAAGGATAGCCCTCCGCAAACTTTAAGGGCTTGCTCAGTAGACGAAACTGAAAAACCACAAATGTTTTTTTCAGGAAGTGAAAAAGAAATCGGCCTCTCCATACAAACTGTCCAATCAAGTTTTCAAAAAAGTGTTGTAGAAGGTTGTTCAGTTTCGTTCGTCTACTGAGCAAGCCCTTAAAGTTTGCGAAGGGCTGTCCCCTACACCTTGTATAATTATACGCCGTTAAATTTTAATTTAGCGGCGTATATGCATACGGAAACGTACCGTATAGTAGATTATTATTATTTTAACTATGTTCCACCAATTCGTCCCTTTTGCAGCTTTAGCATGTAATGAGCTAACTAATTAACAATTAAGATATATTTTTTTGTCAGGTGTCACTTTAGGGGTTGGTATAAAAACCACCCCCAAAAAATATACTTCTCGAATTTACAGTTCATAATATTGAAAAAATTCTAAAAAAAATAATGTTATAATTATTTTTTGATATAGTCATATATAGTTCAAATTTCATGAAGATACATATCTTGAATAGATACTGAGAAAAAAAATACGTTAAGAGTTGTCACCCCCATTATTTCCTTACTATTGGGGTTAGGGTTGTGAAATTAAGTGTATGGCTCTTTCAGATGAAAAACAAGGTAAGAATCCTTTGTTACTGCAACCCTCGGCCCCATAAAACTCGCTTACGGCTCGTGCGAATTCCGCCACGGTCGCAAAGACAAACTTTCCGCACTTGTATTAAAATGTACTATTTCTAGCTAATTCAATAAATCGATTTTTCAAACCAAATAAAATTAATAAAACTTAAAAGACTGCTAATCATTAGCAAAGTTTAGCTAATCAATTGATAAGACTAATATTAGCAGAAATAACACAATTTTATGACCTTGATAAGTTGATGGAAACTGCAGCCAACATTTTTTAGACCACATAATGACGAAAAATTATCACAAAGATCCCATCGAAAGGGGGGTATTCATCTACTCGAAAATTGTGTCTGATGATGATGCTGCAGAACACAATGCACGATGACAAAAAGGGGTGTCACTGGCAGTGGGGTCCCTTTTTGTCAAAATCCTATTTCAGCTATAAGATCCTCACAGCCTCTAATAGATTAGTTACTCCAGAACACAGTTTAGGATAAGCTCTATGTAAAGCTACTAATTTTTCATGTGAGTAATTTATGTGTGGTAATATTTTTTCGTCATATAGAAGATAGTTGGTAATCATTGACCACATATTATTATTAATCATGTTATTTGTTGTACCTGTTGTTAGCGTGTAGGTAACGTACTACCACACCTACCCGGCCGTTAATGTGACACTAAAACTGCCGTGTCATGAGAACGACTGGGTACGATAGCAACGGACGTCCATTAACTTTTGTATCTCAACTAAATTGACTCAGCTAACCCAGCAGGGTCGAAGCTTACTGGAGCCATGGGTTCACTTCTGAAAGGAAAACCCTGGGATGCAATGCAACGAAGGAACAAAGGGATGGGTTTTAGACGGTAAAAATTTGACATCCCGCTGCCCCTAAAGGTGTGAGAAGTCATAGCGATGATTTCTCACCTAAAAAAACCTAAATTGACTCAAACTTATTCGAAACACTACATACTTACAGCATTTTATGTAATAAGGATACCTACATAAGCTTGATACCATTTAATTTTTGTTTGTTCTGGTTTTTGTAATAATTTAATCTTTTTAAAAACCCTTAATAATGGACTTTCGTTGCTAACTGTTCCTACATAAATGTTTTTAATATTATTTGTGTAAAAAACGTCAGCAGTAGTTTATATTGGATTACGCAATACTGATAATGCGCTCTATGCACGGACTCTGACCAGAACGTAATATTAATAGAGATTTATATGAGTAGATGTAGTAACACCTACTCATATATCTAGATATTTTACCTGATATATCTTGAATTTATATACAAATGTATGCCTGTTGTAAATACGGTTGTAATGTATCAAGAAAATTTAATTCGAATTAAATTTTAATGTGGCGTACAGTACCGGTATTTTATAAACCATTCTGACTGACTTCTTTATTGTTGTATTTTTGGTATATATTTTACATGCTTGAATTCTAATAAAATATATTACTAAAAGTAATGGTGGGGTTTTATTTCAGGATCTATATTTATTATCCGCAATATGCGATTATTCCCGATGTCCACCACTTGTCTGGCCACCACTGGGGGACAGCGAGACAACTTTAAAACATTATTCTCGTTGTCCACCACTGGGGGACAGCGTCACAACTTTGTAAATTATTTCCATTCGCCACCACTGGTGGACAGCGACACGGATTTTTTAACATTCCCTATGGCCACCGTTGGGGGACAAAGGCACAATTCTTTTGATCCAATTCCCACTGGCCATCAATTTAAATTATTTTATCTAGAGACCATTTGGTGTTATGCTGAAATTACTTTTATCCAATTCTAATGCTTACGTAATAATAATGACATAATATTTCTATCCTTGTATAATATAGTTAATTTAATTAATTATAGGTAATTCATTAAAATTAAATTTTATTTTCTTGCTAATGCTTATTATTATTATCTATTGATACTATTCACTTCATCAAGATATTTACAAAAAGTATTGCTATGAGGGAAAGTACAGACGCCAGCACATCAAGTTACTACAAACTGTAAAATTTTCTTATTTGGTTTTGAACGAGTTACTTTCAACGTTTTAAGGTTTAAAATCATTTGGATAAAGGAAACGGGCGAAACTGGGCTTGAACGTTACACAAATGAATTGTTCATCAAGTTTTTTTTTCATTCATTTATTACCAAGCCATTTTAATATGGGATAAATAAAATATTATTTAATCAAAATGATACTGACTTTCGTTACTTTCACTTTTTAACAATGTTGCCAAATGAAATAAGGATCACTAATCGATAATAATCGATTAATCAAATTATTATAAAAATAGAAAACAAAAAAATGAAAATGAATCAATCTTTCTTCTATAGATTAGGTTTCAAAAACTTTTAAAATGAGGACTTAATCATATTATCTATCGTCATTTCTAAGAACGTCATAAAACGAATTGATCAACGAATTGATTTGACAGTTATTATACTTTTTTATTATACAGGCAGCAACGTAAAACTCGTGTCAATGTGACATCAAACGTCAAACAAAAACCATCGCTTCGTTTGGCTTTGAACTTGCGATAGTGGATATTCTATTTGTTTGTTGTTTTCGTGTGCTTTTGTCTACAATAAATAAATAAATATCTAGATATAATAAATTTCTAGATATTGTGATAAATTATTTATTATTGTCTTTTTGTTTAACTACTTAAGTGATTTTTAAAACTGTTGATTAATTTATAATATTTAATTTTTATTCCTCCGTCGAGGAATAGGATAATAAAACTGTGATTATGATTGTAATGTACTAGTCGATTTTAAAAATTGCAGCTTGTCAACCAGCTGTGGAAATTAAGTCGGTTAATTACCTACTTCAATAAAAAATAAGCAATCAAAGCTATATTATATAATACTAAGTAGTCGGATCAATTTTTAATACTTGAGTGAAACATCTAATAAAAGTTGATTCAAGAATATGACTATTATTTACCTACCATATAATTTATAAATATTTAAATTAGTCTTACCCTTAGCCCTGCTAAAAATCAAATCCGTAAGTATATTAAGCTATCCCTTACCGGTCTCTAGATTAAACAATTTAAATTGATGGCCAGTGGGAATTGGATCAAAAGAGATGTGCCATTGTCCCCCAACGGCGGCCATAGGGAATGTTAAAAAATCCGTGTCGCTGTCCACCAGTGGTGGCGAATGGAAATAATTTACAAAGTTGTGACGCTGTCCCCCAGTGGTGGACAACGAGAATAATGTTTTAAAGTTGTCTCGCTGTCCCCCAGTGGTGGCCAGAAAAGTGGTGGACATCGGGAATAATCGCGCAATATGTATAATCTGGTATCGTATAGAATAAATACCAAGGCATTAACGTTTAGAGTCAGTGTACTGTCTTTTTGCTATGGGTTTTCTTAGCCTGAAATAAATGAATTTATTATTATTATTTCCTTTATTTTTCTATTTAACATAATTATAATTTACACATTTTTTTTTTTTAAAAAGCATATAAAAAAAAGAAAAACATTTAAAAATATAAAAAATAGTGGTCCGCCGGTGTCGGGAGCAGGGTCCACGCTACCGGTGGTTAGGGCTCCAGAGACAGGAACCTCCTCACAATGCGAGTCGTATCGAGGAGTACTGCCTTCTGTATCAGGCCCTTGATCCAACCGCGCAACGACAGCTTCGACAGGTGTTCGTCGAAGCTTTCGGCTATAAGGCCATTGACGGACACGACAATCGGCACAATGACAGCCGAGTCCACATTCCACATGGCGACAACCTCGTGTGCTAAGTCGAGATATTTTATTTGTTTCTCTTTCTCAGCTTTCACGAGATTCTCGTCATGCGGGATGGTGACTTATTATTATTATTATTAATAATAAGTCAACCGACTTGGATAATTATTAAGGTAAAATGAAATCTGATGTAGTCAACGCCGATTCAATAATCAAGGTTGATTAAGAGATACTGATAATTGTTTACTAATAGAAGAACTTTATAAAAAGTATCGAATATAAGTATTTTTTAAATAATTAAATATTATACAAAATTCCCAAGTCGGTTTACTTTGTAGACAGACTATAACGTAGGTATTTTATAAAATGCCTTGCAATGTATTATCTGTGCAATAAAATAAAGATTGTGGCGTAAAGTGAACACAACATTAAGTTTTTCAGTAGCAAGCCAACCCAGCTATCCGTCAAATACCAAACGTCATATCATGTTGACACAGGTTTGTTTAACATGTTATTTTATTGTGATTTTTAATCAAAGTCTTAAGAAATGTGGTAAAAAAAATTCACTGAGCCACAAGGAAAATAATATTTAATATATTACAGTTTTGCCAAAGATATAAAGTGGCAAATCACACCATTATTGATCAAAACGAAGTCACGAACTTGGGAAACATTGATATGCTGTTTTTTTGGTACGTAACACATTTATTTTAATGTTTTTATACTTCCTATGTAAACTCCGGTCCCTGTTTTCTCCAAATATATATTGTTACAAATGGAAACACGAGATGACTTTTTAAAAAAGGTTTTATTGGCTTTCGGCCAAACAAATTACAATTATAGAGAAAAACAAAAAAATATTAGAAATAATGATGACGATCACTAACTTTTCGGGCAGAGCTTCCGCACACCGCGATGACGAAAAATGTTAGACAAGACGCGCCAGCCGCCTTCTGTTTTTTTTATGATATATTGTTTTTATTGGTTAAAAAAATAGGTAATAGATAGTTTTAAGACACCTTGATCTCCAGTCCTTATTTGTTTTACTTTAAGATAGATCCTATTTTTCATAATTTTATTTTATAGTGTTTTTTAAAGTAACTTACATTTGTATGCAAAATATACCTACTAATCTCAACCCGACCCTCAAGATATAGGTTCCGCCGAATTTGTGGACCACCGTATAGTCTACACAATGAAGCTCGCCAATAGTTACATTCCTACATTAAGTTACGATTTTTATAATTTAAGGCAACTCTTATAACAATGGTTCAATAAATTTATTATTATTATTATTATTTTACAGTTTCATTAGGTGAGCAAGTTCAGCCAGTAGGATAATTTTTATTACAGGGTGAAGCCGCTGGAAGAAGCTAGTCTAACAGTTTCAAAATATCAAGATGTAACAGTCGAACTATAATGACGTCACAATTTTGCTCACAAAACGATATTTATCTACAGCAGCCAATAGGTGCTAAGTTGTCCGGCTCGAGAGCTCTAAGTTCTAGAGCTTGCTTCCCTTGCTTCACTCATTCTTGGACTAATTAGGTAGTAATTGATTAAGATTTAGTACCTATATGTAGGTACGTATTAACAGAACCTTAAGACCCTTTAGAAACTGTTTTATTCCGTCATACTCGAGGGAAAAAAACAAGGGCGTGAAGCAGAGGTGTGGCGATAAGTACTCTTCTTTATGAAGGGCGACAATGTCCTGCTCAAGAATTATAGGCCCATCTCACTTCAAAGCCATGTCTACAAGCTGTTTTTCACGAACCGTCTCGCGAGCAGGTTCCGGTGAAGGCCATTCATTGCCAATCCAGAACCTTTCGTCTCCATCGACCATCTGTTCTGTGAGAAATGTGCCCTACCCAGAACCGATCGTCCAACAGCCAACAGAAGATGTCTTTTGGCTGAAATGATGATGATTATAGCAAAGCCGTAACAGGTTGTTTGAACGAAGCTAATCACATTAAGTTCAATCGAAAACATTTGCTATGATTAGAGGTGAGATATACATACTAGGTAGAATGAGTACCTACTGAGTCCTAGAAGTAGGTAGGTACGCGTCCGTACAAATACCTATTTCTAGGTCCACGAGTATCTAAGCGTCTATTGACGTTTCGACGCCTCAAAATGTACTATTTTATTTGCGAAACACTAACAAAGAAGTGAATGGAAACTAAAATATCTAAACTAATAGCAATAAAGATCATAATAAGAGAAAATATTCTATAAGTCTGTTGAAGTAAAATTATCGTTACAAATATTCATCTAGCTGATTGTGTTTCCATCCATGTGGACGAAAACCAAATAAAATTGGAATTAGTCTACTAAGTTTTATTTATTTGAGATGTCTATAACAAAAAAAAAAACATGAAAACACTTTAAATTGTATATACGCTCATAAGTAGACATACCTACGAACAAAAGCTTTATCACTAATTAATAAACATGCCATGAACTTTTCTCGTCGCCATTTTATTTTTATAACGCGAAGTCTTCAAGGCACGTACAGTTGCCATCACGGATCTTGAGCGGTTGCGCAGAAGTCAAATATTCGGTCCTCTTTAGTGGTGCGAAGTGAGACGCGGGGGCGGAGAGTGTCAGTGATTGGCTCGCCGCGGCGTCGCGTCATAGACGTCACTCCTAATTCGTTCCCTACGTTGCTGCATGTATCTAACACAATAAGAATTATGGACATTAAAATGATAGGAGACAAAATTGTGCATGCTATAGTGAAGTTAATTAATGCAAGTATTCAACAGGGTAAATATCCATCAGAGTTAAAAACAGGTATTGTTAGGCCTATTCATAAAAAAGGTAAATTCAACGACTTTGCTAATTATAGACCCATAACAATATTGCCTGCCATAAATAAAATAATCGAAAAATTTATATGTGACCAAATACACACCTTTTATAGAGCCAATGACATAATTTCCAAAGCCCAATATGGTTTTCAGAGTAAGAAATCTACAGCTCAGCTACTTTCTATTTTTACTGATGAAGTTAACAACCACTTAAATGAAAAAAAGCATATTATACTTATATTTATAGAGTTTAGCAAGGCTTTTGACACACTTAGGCACAATATACTAATAAAAACACTCGAAAACTCTGGTATAAGAGGGAAGCTACTAGACTGGTGTAAAGCATATCTTCGTGGACGGAGTTATCATGTTAAAATTGGGCCCAGCCTGAGCAGACCTGTATACGTGACAAAAGGCACAGCGCAAGGATCAGTGTCTGGTCCGCTCTACTATTTAGCATACGTGAATGACCTAGAAAATATTATAACACAGTGTTCCCTCTATCAGTATGCTGATGACACATGTATACTTTCTGCAAATGAGAACCTAAATAAGGCCGCCGAATGTTTGCAAAAAGATTTTACGTCTATGACTAAATGGGCACATGACATGGGACTTGTTCTGAATCCACAAAAAACTAAAGTAATACACGTACACTCGAGTCATATAAATACCTCTCAACCATTTCAAATCATAGCCCATAGTCATGATTGCCTGCATAAAAACTTTTCAGACTGCAACTGTGCAACGATAGAGCAACTCCCATATCATACCTATCTGGGAGTAATCATTGACGACCGATTCAACTGGAGCTACCAGGTGGAATCAGTATGCGGTAAATTACGCGCCATACTCGCCAAATTTTCTATTATAAAACGCAATATACCATACAGAACCCTTATTCATATGTATACGGCTCTTGCAGAGTCGATAATATCTTATGGACTTACAAGCTATGGGCGCACATTTAAATCTTACCTCGATAAAATTCATAATATACAAACCCGTATACTGAAACTCGTAGTACCAAAATATGTGAAAAATAAATACCGAGACAATTACATTGGGTTATTTAAACATTGCAAAGTATTACCTGTTCAAGCGCGCGCTGAGTATCTATTCCTCATTGAACATTTTGATAATAGCGATATTCAAATACCACTAAAAAATGACGTGAACACACGGCAGGCTAAATCTAAGCTCCTTCAAGTGCCACGCAAAAATAACTTTTATGGCAAGCGTACAGCTTCTTATTCAATACCTAATCTAATAAATCTGATACCTGTAGACATCAGATGCTCATTCAATACCAATAACATAAAGCGTAAGTTGAAGGATTACTATATCGAGTCAATTGGACCTTGACAGTTTATAGCGCGTTGACTAATTGTCAGGTTGTGGCACGCTGAGCTGTCTCAGCGTGGTCTGTATCCCAGGGGTCTAATTGTGTGCCTTTTTGTAAACTTAAGGAAAACCTTTGTTTTTATATATAAAAAAAAATAAAATAAAAAATAAAAAAAACAACGAAGAAAAATGGCTCGCCAATGTATGGAATTCGCAAAGCTATCCCCACTCTGACGCCGAGCGCTCAAGATTAGTTTTGGCAACTGTAAGCGAAGTGGCTCCTGACGTTATTTTTCTAAATTCGCTAATTGTCTAATTACGTTTTCATCTTAGTAGAACTGTTGCTTAGACATTATGGATCACAAAAACTCCAAACTTGCGCGGGAAGGTAGGTTTGTATTCAAGTTTTACGCATGTGTTTGTTGCAGCTTAGTCAAATGGACGAATAGTGGAACTGGACGGTAAACCAGCACAATCACCATTTTGATACTAGTGTAGAAAGTTTGTCTTTGCGACCGAGGCGGAATTCGCACGAGCCTTAAGCGAGTGTGTAAAGCCTCCTCTGTACGTCTGCAGATGCGTCCGCGGACGCCCGCAGATGCATCCGCAGATGGATCACCATGAGGTGTCCACACGTCTGCAGGTCGATCAGTCTAGGTTCATTCTCGACAGACGCAACACGCACATTTAAAAATGGATATTGAGACCGTAGTTGGTGCAGCTATTTATTTATTTAGTACTTTTAACTACTACTTGAGTGTGCATCGCAGTAGAGTTATTAAGCCGCAGAATTAAACCGTAAGAAGCACGCGTGCACTGGCACTATTGCAACTCCGATTAAAATGATGCGTCGCCAGACGTGTGGACAGACGCGCTTTATCCCCTAGTCACATAATAGTAGTTTTTACACCATCTGCTCAATAATGTCGTTTTACACGTCATACAAACCTCACTTAAAGCAAGTCACTATATGCCGAGGGAGGAAAATAGAATAAAACGTGCGTAGGTACTGACGACACAGGAGCATTATAGAAAATTGAAACTATAGAATCTTGGAGTAGGTAGTGAATTTTGTTTGTTTGATGAACTTGTAAATATGATATTTATATTTCTATAATATATGATTTGGTCGACCAAATTTCTTTTGATTATCTCACAGATGGTGTAAAAAGTAGAGTATGCAACACGGGGATAAAGCTGTCTTTGTCTTGGGCGGCTTAAATCCCTCACTATCGTTCGGGATTAAAATCAGCAACCTTCGTTTCGTTCGGAATTCAACATGCCGCCCGCGACTTAAAGACACTGCTTTATCCCCTAGTCACATAAACTACTATTATAAAAATAATATATTAGAGAAATATAAGTATTATATTTACAAGTTCATCAAACAAACAAAATTCAGCAGCGCCCGAAAAGCGCTTTAAATCCATTTTCTGTGCGAGATATTGATTGATTTACATAATTATGCAATGTTCAGTTTGAAGAATATTTAACCACCAATTTTTATGTGTAAAAATGTTTCTAAAGGTCCAAGCCGTTTCGAAGGAGTAGGGAAAAGTTGCGAAAAGTTGCGAAATTGCTAAATATTTTTTTTGACAAATGTGTTAATTGCACGAAAAAATCAAATGTTGATATTATTTTTCATGAATCTATAATAAACAAAATTATATACTTTTCAAACCAATAGACTTAGCCGTTACGGAGGAGTAGGCCTCAGAAAATCACTGTTTTATGGCACTTTTCGGGCGCTTGGCCCTTAGTAGGTATTCATCATCCGACTTGCCTTGGATTACGTAGGGTAAATACGCCAAACGTCGGCCACCCCCCAAACTTCGGCCGTCTGCACATTTTCAGCTTGCATTCATCCAAAATGTAATTAATTGTCAAGATTGCTTCTCACATTGCTACCTTAGTTCATACTCTATACGTACAAACCGTTACTATCTGATTCCGTCACTTGCTCTTCTCATACTGAGCGTCAGTAGCGATAGCGCTGTTGAAGCGTCAAATTCGCATGTAAAGTAGCTTACTTACAGTGAATACTCACATTTCGGGGATTGATATTACAACGATAAGACATTTATTTATATTTGTTTTAAGGCTTATTATCACTAAAGGGTTATTTTTACTATATTTTAAGATAGTTTTTTCACTGTTTTCCGTATATTTTTCAGGGCAAAATATTAGGCCGCCATTAGGGTAACAGTTTTGAATCATGTCAATAATATTTGTCACTGTCTCAATTTAAAACATCCTATACCCGGCCGACATTTGGGAAAAACGCAACCGACCATGGGCCGTGAATGGCCGACTTTAGGGTTTTTCTGTTTTCACCGCATCTAAACCTAATTGTTTTTTCTTTTAGTAGAAATGTCGATCTTATGCCTACATGAAATAGATTAATCAAACTATCTAAAACCGCATCAGAAGCAGAGTGATCAGCAGTCAGAAAATCGCTAAGGGGGCCGACAATTGGCGTATTTACCCTAGTAACGTAACGAGCGACGTTACAACGTGCCTTGAATCTTGGCATGTATCTACATAATATAGTTAGGTAGCTAGTAGCTACCTACCCACACTATTTACAGAATCATTGTGTAAGCATAAGCGCTTACCTATATAGGGCTGAGGCTGAATGTGAAAAGCTCGCCATTTAAGCGCGAAAAGAGCTAGGTACCTACCTAAATAACTACCTAACTTTTTGTGGTGCAAATGCACCGTAGATTACTAGAACTCTAGGTACATACCTAATAGGGCTGACCTGCTAGCCTTTCAGCCAACTAATTACTACATCAGGGACGGCTTTCAGTCTTGGATAGGTACTTATCATGACTGCCTAGGCAACATTGGCAATTTGTTAGGCTACCAATACCTAGTTCTTATACACCCATAAATAACCGTTTGGAGGGTCGATCCAGTAGGTACATGAAACACTATCAATTTGTAAAGAAAAAATAAAATAAGTACCTACCTTTTTTTCAAAACTCATAGGTATTAATTTATCGGATCGGGATTAAAACGATCAAAATTTAACTATGTAGGTACTTTTTTTTCCTACATATTTCACAATGTCCTATTTTTAAATATTCCGTCCTCTCGTAGTCTCGTACCTATTTGCGTAAGCGGAGTTGCAAGAGTACTTAGGAGTAAATATTATGTATCAAGTTAATTTTTATGGATTTTATTTTAAACCAAACTTATTAAAAAAGGCTGTCTGGCGATTGGTACATAAAATAATTTTAGAGAGTCGATCGAGTGCTGCAAACTTGTTAAGCTTGTGTGCTAGGGAAGGTACGTATTTACGCGACCAGGTTTTTACACCAGGTATTTGCTTCCAAGTACGTACACCAGGTACCGACCCGAAATACTTGCAAGACTTCAAAGTATTTTATACGGCTACTCGGACTCGCTCCGTCGCCTACGTAGCCTTTATGAAGTTTGTAAATAAAAGTCTACGTAGGTTTTCAATCCAATCTTCAATAGTTCAATAACCACGTTAGTTTTCGCAAATGCGATCACGCTCCTTATTTGTAAAAGGCTACGGAACAATTTCCTATGCAAGTATTTTTACTTTAATGGTTTGTCTTTGCAAGTATTTATTTGTAAACGCGATTGTGCTCCTTATTAATAAGAAATCAGGGTTCAATTTCCTATGCAAGTATTTTTACTTTAATGGTTTGTCTTTGCAAGTATTTATTTGTAAACGCGATTGTGCTCCTTATTAATAAGAAGTCAGGGTTCAATTTCCTATGCAAGTATTTTTACTTTAATGGTTTGTCTTTGCAAGTATTTATTTGTAAACGCAATTGTGCTCCTTATTATTAAGAAATCAGGGTTCAATTTCCTATGCAAGTATTTTTTTTCCAACAGGACTTGACGACTTGACATAGAAGTAGGAAGTTCAATCGTCTGTAAGTAGGTATTTATTTGAAAACGCGATTGTGCTCCTTATTGGTACAAAAATACGGGTCAATTTCCTATCCAGATAGAAAATACTTGAAAGTATCCCGAGCCCTGGTTTTAGTACCTGGTTTCATAAAAAAGACGTACTTGTAAGCCCTGGTACTCGATTTTGCAAGTACGACCCATGTCTATTGTGTGCGTCATGGCCACGCGACATCGAGTCAGATACGTTCGGGAATATTGCTGTCTCGCTCGTCGGCCACGTGCGGTTTGGAATAATCCTAGAAAGAGAACTCATATCCTACTCTATCGTAGACGGCTCACGTGTTTTTGAGCGTGAATCTTAGTGATGTTCTTTCTTTATTTACTTGCCACTATATCGATAATAACATACCTGCAGTTTGTTATTTAGGCACTAAAACACAACTACATAAAACCTATTGATTTTGGAACAGGAATATTTTTGTAAATTTATTTTTTTTATTTTTTTATTATGGAATTGCAGTTTAAACAACAGCTGACGTAAATAGCCACCGCTTCCAAAAGACATTTGTAATACCAATCGTATGTATCGCTGCGATTTTATGGTAGCAAGTTTATCGCCTACAACTGTAGATAGGTCTGTGGGATTAATTTAAATAAAATTTAGCTACTTGTTAATTTTTTATAAGTATAAATCTCTTAAACACCAGATAGGCATGAATCAAAATATTTTCTCTGAACCAAATTAAACACCGATAGTCGATAAATAATATTAATACCCAATCACTAAAGGTGATGCAGGCACTATTCTTAACTATAGATGAGCGAAGGGAGGTGCTAGTACGTTTTTTAATCGATTCTTATTACGATTTTTTTTATTTATCGAATAGATCTTGACATGCATAAAAAAATGGCTCGAGTGGAATGCGTCTATTGAAGGCGTAGCCAGGAGTTTTCTTTTTTAAATTAAATTGGCAACATTATTTGCCGCCAAAATCACTTTGACGTGATTTTGATTACCAGATAGGCATGAGTTCTTAGTATATAATAACAGTACTCAATCGTTCTCTTCATTTCCTTCGTCATAAAATACGTGACGTCTGGCTGGCAGCCCTGGGATCTCAGAATAATAGGAATATCATCCATCACTAACATGAAACTTGAATGATTTCCATCTGTCAAAATGTTACTTGAAAAGTACGCTGGCAAAAAAACTTATTTGCTTATAGAAACAATTTTCTTTGATTTGTTTAATCGAGTCTTGCTGATGAAAAACTTTAGTGTTTAATTTAAACTAACTAAATGAAATATTAAGTCATAATCATTGTTGGTTATAATTCACCTTCTTCCATTCGCTACTCCTCGGACACTTCACACAATAATGCAGAGATGAGCGGAAATGAAGAACTAGATTCTATAAAACTTTTTTCCTTTTATCTAGTAAATAAATTTATTATTAGATTATCTAGTAAATAAAATTAATTTAAAAAAAAATCTTGCGACTCTTAAACATGGTACTAAATCTATCATATTCTTATTTGAATCGCATTGTATTAGTTTTTATATGAAATTAATATTTTGATTTTACAATATTTTTATTTGTTAAAATTTCATACACTTCGTTGACATAATTTTGATGACTCGAAATACCTAGTGAATTTAATATTGACGTTGTTCGATTATAGTAACTTAGTTATAACAAAATAACCTCACGTTGCGCGTTGCGCATCACTATAAACAGCTACGGCTGGAAACGTACTACGTACCTACCTAAACGTTTTTCGAGAACTGAGGAGTAACTCGTAATTCATTCGTTTCTACTTTTCATAGTTTATTCTCGTTTTGCTGTAAAACTTGTTGGTCGATCGTTATTGTACTGTCGAAAGCTTTAAAAGTGTATTGTGAGTTTTTACGATAATCTACGTGTTTGAAATTTAATTAGTGAATATGAAACTTCACTAAGACTTCAAAACTTAGGAGGTACTAGGTACTACTTTTGAAGTAAAAAAATTTGAAAAAGGATTGGAACTTGTTTGGTGTTGATTGGTAAGTTCTATAATATAATGATTAGTAATCATTTGTATCTAATTTACCTATAGTCAACTTGCAGTAGAAATTTTCAAGTTAGTTTCCAAGTTAAGTACCGCCCATGTATATTAAATTATTGACATAGAACTCTTGCCGCAAAAATTGTTCTTTGATGATAAATACTCTGAGACCTTGGAACTAACTGCGAAGATTTGTGAATTTTAGTGGTATATATTTAAAGTCTAACAACAGTTGTACCGTTTCTTGTATTATAATCAATTAGATTTAAATATAACTTCTACAATTTAGTTTATAGGTATCTTGTCTGCTGTACTTTATCGTAATACCTTCCTAGGCAATTTCGAGTGCTAAAGTAAATATTGGTAGGTACCTAATTAGCAAAAAAAGTAACATCTCACTGTATTAAAACTTGTTAACATCAATTAGGTATGTATTAAACAGCCATTATCAGTTTTATTATCTGTATCCACTCTAGGTTGTGGTAACCTACTTTTGTTTGTAAGAACGCAAGTAAGCATTGTATCTTTGTTTTAAATGAAAATATGGAGCATAAACATCTTAAACAAGGTAGGTAGTAACAATTGGCGACCACCTGTGTATGCCCATGACATTAGGTGTATTGAAAATCTTTTTGCACCTAAAATATTAGTTGCACAACTGTACCTTCATAATATCAGCAAGTCCAGGCACCACTGGAACATTGGTAAAGATCAACAATTTAATCTTATATATAAAATTCTCGTGTCACAATGTTTGTTCCCGTACTCCTCCGATACGGCTTGACCGATTTTCATGAAATTTTGTGAGCATATTGAGTAGGTCTGAGAATCAGCCGACATCTATTTTTCATACCCCTTAGTGATAAGGGTTGTCCACCCTTAACATTTAAAACGCAATGTTTGCCGAGTCAGCTAGTATAATTATATTGAAGTAACTTAGACCTTACCATGACATGTTAAAATGTCAAGTATGCAATTGAAAAGGAAGGATGGAGTTTTACACACATTCCTTTAATTCATTAAACCCCAAGCGAACGCCGGCGTTCGTGCACCTATTGTCTTTCTATTGTGTCTGTGATTTCCACATTGAAAAGTTAACCTTTCGTATGCCGTAATTAGAGACACAATTAAAAAGTTATTGTGTGTCGCGTGGATCCACGTTCCGACACACAAAAGGGTTAAGAATTGAGTTTAGGTTACCAAATGAATCGTGCTAAGAGTGCTTGGTAGGGCCTCAGAACAGGGATTTGGTTGAAAGTGTTATTACATCCATTTCATCACAGTTAACTTTTCAAATTCCGTAATTAGAGACAATAGAGAGACAATGGGTGAGCGAACACCAGTGTTCTCTTAGGGTTTAATGAATTAACCAGACTACAGTTAACTGCCTGCTTGCGACTCAAATACTGAAATAACAATAAAATAACAAAAGAGTTCTGCTATAATTTTGATAGTTTTGTAACATACATACAAAGTATACCTTAAATGTCTTAAGACAATAGACGATAATTAGTTTAAAAGTAAATTATTCATATACATGCCATATGTGGTTTGATTTGAACTTGCACTAAATATAAACTTAATTGTCATTACCTTTGATATGCATGAATCAACATAGATCCGAACAGGTAGTGCTGTTTTATGTACTTGCCATAAGTTAGAATAATATGGACACTCCCCGAGTCCGATTATAAGTAGTAAATTAATAAAAAAAAACTATTCTTGCCTTCGGGACTAATGAAAGATTACTCTTCCTTTCTGAGAGAACATTTTTATTCTGAAGTTGTACAAAAACATATTAATAATCCTGTGGAGTATCCATATTAACATCAATGTTTGCAGTCAATAAACCTAAATAGCCCTATCTATTCCGATCACTGGTAATCAATCATGTAAAATACTTCTGCCTAGCCTTTCTGGATACTGGAGCGAATTAATGTATATGTAATAATGCCTGGCCTGCTATGCTGTTTTAAATATTCAAATCCTTGAACACCTATCTTCTTATACCAATGGCAAAGAAAAACCAAGGTATTTGAATAGAATTGCTTAAGAACCTGTTCGGTTGACATTTTGAGTGCTGTCTCTTATGAACCGAAGCACTACCATATGACATTTGAGGGGTTAATTTGTTTAATTAATGATATCAGCCAATGTTTATGTTTTGTGTTTGTTAATTTCTCACTTTAGTTGTATTGCTTGGTTTACTGTGAGAGTACTTAAACAATAATATTATTCTAATAAATTGTGTCAGTAGTAGGGGTTTTTTGTTATAATACTGCATTTATGAGGATATTTTATATCAATTACCAGCAAAACTAAGCCTGGTCATTTATGTATTATGATGTATGTTGGTCTGGTGTCCACAACTCACATACCTATTCTGCGTACAGGTGGTACAAATTCCTTCGTCATAACCAGTCCCTGATAATAACTGGTACCTCAATATAGGTAGTATAGCAAATATATTGCATAAATATTTGGCCAGTGCAAATAATAAACAATATTGTGTCAATGTTGAATAGCAGAGCCGCACCGCGAATGTTATACATATGAGGATTATGTAAATTATTCAATGAAACTCAAGATGAAATGGCCTCGCATTTTCTTTTTATTAAATTTTACTTTGAATTAAAGTGTTTCATATAATGTATATCTCATTTATCTTTTATTTCTTTTTTTACAGTTTTGACACAAATGCAACATGGACAACTTAGACGATTCAGAGAATAATGCGAAGATTTCAGATTCTGCATACTCAAACAGTTGCAGCAACAGTCAGTCCAGGAGGAGGTAAGCAGAAATATACGTGAATAAAAAACTATTTTAAAAAAAAACAAATTAAACTTAATAACAAACTTCACTCTAAAAAAAAACACTAAAACTACCATAATTTCAGAAGTTAATGTTTCTCGGTATTGCTTGTTTCTTATTTAAATATACGGAGTTATTTAAAAAAAGTTAATTCACACTTTTTAGTTGCGATACTCTTATTATAGCCAGAGTACCTTTTTCTCATGACAATTCCAATTAACCCAAATTCAGATCAGTTCGATAGTACCTTAAAGCCCACAGAGTATGTAAACAAGAGACGAAACTTAGAACATTCAGTTCGAGAGAAATTTTTAATCTTCTTTATAAAAAACAAGGCATGAAAACTCGAAGTACAAGAAAACTGTCATAGATAGGGATGCGCAACGTACAGTAAACTTATCGATGTTTAGAGTTTACACTAGTGCATTTTATCGATATCGATAAAATGCACTAGGCCATTTCGCAGCGGCCACTGGCAGCTAAGATATGACGGCACCCGTTAACGAGCATGACGCGTGCATCAGCCCTTCTCAGCTCAATCATTTTGAAGGGAATCGAATGACCCAATAACACGTGTCACCATCAGCGAGACATTTGAGTGAGCATGATAAACTCTCAACTGCAGGCCTGGCGCACTCCGCAGAGTACTTGCTGCTAGAAATGTCTGTCGGACGAAGATGATACAAATTGCAATGCATGTATATTTGGCTTTATAAGGTTACCTACGCATTTAGCTTTATTTAGACACTAGTTACTGCCAGCTACTTTGCCCGCGTGGTAATAGAAAATTATACCAAACGAACATTATCTCGGGATAAAAAGTCCTGTTTGCTATTTCAGGACATGGACCTAGACCATGACGTTTAAAGTAAGATTGTTTTCATCTTGTTTCATTGTGGGTAAGAGACAGAGCTATACAGGTTGTCTAGCGCCATCTCTTATCCACACTGAAACAAGATTAAAACAATATTACTTTGAACGTCATGGTAACCCTGATGGTCTAATCATGTACCAAAAATTCGTATCAATCGTTCGAGCGTGAAGAAGTAACAAAAAAACACACAGTCGGCTGTATGATTAGTGTGATAAGGCGGTAGTTATTGATTATATCAATCTGCTCTACTTATTTAAACAGTTTATCGGTCATCATGCATCACGAAAACGTTTACCTATTACGCCCGAAAAACTAGCGATACTCTTTAGAATCGATGGCTATACTAAACTGTCATAAATACTTCCAAGAACGACACGTCCGTCCTTGTTCGTATATAAAATAGGTACCGTTTATAAGCGTTGTAGACCGTTATATAAAACTGACAAATAGAGTATGATAGGGAATGTTTTTTTTTTAATTTATCTATTAAGACGGTTGTAGTGCTGCATGTAGCTATTAATTCGGTACCGCGTTCCCCGCCAATTTGTCGACGCAGCGAGTGGCGAGTAGAGATGGGCAAAGTGTTTCTGCCCGGCGGGGAAATATAGTAACTTCCCGGCATTTCGGGCATTTTTTTTTTTTGCCCCAGAAATGCCCGATCGTTGGGCGTAAAAATATGAAGATCGTTAAACGTGATTAAGTGATGGTTGTATGACATATAAAACGCCATTATGTTTTTTCCTTTTAGCATTTTATGGAGTCGTTGAACAGTAGTGTCCGACCGAATATTCAGTTTCGGTTTCGGTCGAGTTTCGGCAAAAGAACGAGTGTCAGTTTAGTTTAGTTGCGGTCGTACCGAAACCGCACTCGAGAGCTCTCGCGCTGTGATCGGTCATGTTCAGTGCGTAAAAACCATCCAAGCAATTATGCAACGAAGTTATTTTGCCGTGTCAACGTGCCTAATCATGTCGTGACTGGCTTTTGTTTGCAGTTCGTTTTACCTACTCCCAAACTAAAATCGAGCGCAGTAAAATTCATGATTGTCAACAAATATAAATAGGTACCTAACCAAATTTAAAGTGCATAAAAAAAAACCGGCCAAGAGCGTGTCGGGCCACGCTCAGTGTAGGGTTCCGTAGTTTCCCGTCCGTCACAATAAGTGTACCCACTTATGAGTTAAAAAAAATGCTTGCATATACGATTATACTACAAACTTAGTCCAGAAATTATTTTCTAGAACCTTTTGTCTTTTTTGTACAAAAACTGTTCTTTCCATCAAGTTAAAAATGATTTTCCTAGAAAGTCTTTATAAAGTTCTACTTTTCAGATTTTTTCATATTTTCTAAACTTATGGTTCAAATAGCGAGCGCAAGGAGCGATTATTTCCAAAATTATTTACATTATCAAAAAATGATTTTAGTATACCCCTATTCATTTTTAAATACCTATCCAACAATATAGCACACGTTAGGGTTGAAATAAAAAAAAAAACACTTCCCACTTTACATATAGGGGGGCTACCCTAATAAAACATTTTTTTCCAATTTTTATTTTACCACTGTCGTTACCATTGTCGGCGTGATTGATATACATATTGGTACCAAATTTTAGCTTTCTAGTGCTAACGGTCACAGAGATTAAGCGAGGACGGACAGACGGACAGACAGACATGGCGAAACTATAAGGGTTCCTAGTTGACTACGGAACCCTAAAAAGGGCAGACTAATTATAGTAACATTTTCTTTATTTTTCCCTCAAAACATGATCCTTGTAAGTAAGGAGGTTTCGGTTTTGGTTTCCGCCGAAACTGAGACTTGCCTAAATTCGGTTTCGGTTGAAAAATCAGTTTCGGTCGGACTCTTACGAGTATCATAAGTCGAAAGAACATACGTACAACTTGTTTAATATTCAATCACTCTTTTCATAGATCCTTAAAAAAAAACTCTGCGTAGTAGGTTCAAACCAGTTGGTTTATACAGCCATTTTGCAGTTATCGTCGGTCCCGAAAAATGATGATGATGATGCCACCCAGCCGATTTCGGCCACGGCGACCGCATTTATTTATTTATTCACAAAATCCACAGCTCTTTTACAAAAATTTTACCTATAGATAAACTTATGTTACAGCCAATTAAGGATTTACAATTTACTATCTAACATTTATGCCTCAGAAACAAACAGAATAAAACGCTAGTACCATTCAAGCCTAGTAGTGCATTCTTTGGCTCCTAAAAGTGGTTGTGAGCTCACATCTGCTGCGCTTTTATGCCCCGGAGAATAAAATGATAATCGATAATATCATATTTTTAATGTTATTGCAAGTGATTGATCTAATGTAAGAACGTGATAGTAGGTATGCGAGAATAAAATGATAATATAACATTATTGACATTGCTGGTGAGATTAAACATTATAGAAAACTAGCTTTCGCCCGCGGGGCTTCGCTTCCGCGCTTCCCTACTCCACACTACTCTACGAAAGCGAAATCATAATGCCTATATTATGGTACCTACTCGTAACATTGATGTTTGTGATTATTAACATTTTTTTTTTTTTTTTTTTTTATTAATTTATTTGCTTAGTTTTGTAATTTTATTGTGCTTTTATACTTTACCTGTTTATTTTTCTGTGTGCATCAAATAAATGTTATATCTATCTGCCTATCCGCATTCTGAGTATGCTGACACCAATGAGCAATTAAATAAGATTTATAAAAAAAATGTGTGAGACAGTCTTAACAGTCAGTTAGAACGGAAAACGCATAAAAAATCAACGAAGCAATTCACATGAAGCTTATCAATGGGAATGTTGAACATAAAGAAACGGAGACTCAATCAACATTTTCCAGTGGAAAAGTAGTTACAGAATAAAATCGGTGCATTTTCATGGTCACACATTAAAACGAGGAATAATGCCGAGTTGTTAGTGAAGTACCTACCTATCATACGTAAAAAAAACCCGGGCAAGTGCGAGTCGGACTCGTGCACTGAGGGTTCCGTACAAACATACCTTAGAAAACAATTTAATTCCCGATTTGAGTTACGATGATTTTGTCGAATCGCAATTTTTTTTGTGACTTAACTACTATACACTTTCCAGATGTTTTATTATACTTGTGCTATAACACCTTGCTTTATGACAAATTTCAAGAAACTAGGTCAACGGGAAGTATCCTATGAATTTTGGTTCCCTTGAGACTTTGAGAGTGTCGAAATACACGTTTTTTGCAACGTGCACCATGCATCTCGCACTTTGGCTATAAGGTACTGTCGAACTGACCTGATGATGGAGCCGGAAGGTAGAAGGAAGACACGGGAACTTCATAATAAAACAATGTATCCTAGCAGATATTGGCTTTTTTATTGTGTCGATGTCGATGTTTCTATAATAGTTTAGTTTCTTCGTTATTTAACATCGACTTCCGAAATTAAAGTTATTTTTTATACTTTTCAGTGTTTTTTAACATTGAAGTCGGTTATTATATTTTATTTTGTGAAAAGTTTTTTATTTTACACTTTTTAGTTATGGTTCCACTAAAAAGTACCCCTCAGACAAAATTAAATAACTTATAGTCACAGTGCATCTCATAACGATTCTAATAATCCCAAACACGGTTAGATTACATTAATTTTTTTTTTCCTTCTGGCTTCATCATCAGATCAGTTCGATACATCCCCTCCCTCTTTTCTGACAGTCAGTCATCGACTACGCGTATAGACAAAGCAACTTTACTTGTAACCACAGTTCTGTGCTTCTATGAGGAGTTCTGTTCCATATCTTCGAAGTTCATGATCAGATCACAACAATATTTCTATGTGACCAACTTGGAAGCATAAAGGTAGAACTACACTGCGCACACGTGGGCTACACACGCCGATCTGGGAGCGTCGGTCTCCATACATTTTATATGGAAATCAGACTGTTAGAGCTACACTAGATCCACGCCACGCGACGTCGTTCTACGTACAAATCAGGCGTCTTACACGTGTGCGTCGGTGTAATGTAGTTCTAGCTTAATCAAAGAAGCATTTTCAAAATCGGTCCACAATTGACCGAGATATCGGTGAACATACATAAAAAAGAGTAATAATAAAAAAAAAACATACTTTCAGCCGAACATAGAACCTCCTCCTTTTTGAAGTCGGTTAAAAAGGTACTCTGGCATAAATGTATCGCATCTAAAAAGTGTGAAATAAAAAACTTTTTACAAAAATAAACCGACTTCACTAAAAAAACACTGAAGCGATCGAAATAACTTTAATTTCGGAAGTCGGTATTAAATAAGAAACAAACGATACCGAGAAACAGAATTCCGAAATGAAACAGAGTGAAGTCGTTTTTTTTTTAATCTATTAAACTCTAGGACGTCAGTTTGAACAATAAATATAGTATGGGCTTTATTATAGGCATACCTATCTTCTATCTAGATTTAAATATAAAAGCGAAATACCACTCACTGATAAATAACGAAATCTGAGAAACTATAACACCTACAAACATAACATTTCGCAGGTAGGTTCCTTATGGGGTGTAGATAGACATCCGCTAAGAACGGATTATATAATTCGTTCTAAACTCCATTCCTAAGGGGGTAAAACGGGGGTTGCGCTACAAAATATTTCCCATATTACTCACTGAATAATAACGAAATCACAGGAACTATAACACCTACACTACAAACTTAAAATTTGGCAAGTAGGTTCCTTGTGGTGAGAGTTAGAATGGCAGGTGTACCTCAGCGAAATAAATTATAGCAATTACCGTTAAAATAAACCTAAAATGGACTATTCCGTACCTAGTTCTAAAATATCTGTACCTCCTTCAGAATGAAATTATTTCAAAATTAAGGTACACCCGCCATATTGACGTCAAGATGGCGGGTGTTCAGTAATATTTTATTACTTAACCGTTACTCATAAAATATAATTACACCCAAAAAAAGTAGGTACCTACCTAAAAAGTACCTCAAGTAGAAAAGACCACACACTTGATTAGTTAATGTCGTATGTCAGTCATGTGACACACGTCGTTGACATTCTAAACAACTAGCGCCATCTCTGATATCTTTCTTTCTGATTTCTTTATTTAAATAAGTTTTCGAAAGATATCAGAGATGACACTAGTTTTTTTAATTAAAATGAATCCGTTCTTAGCGGATGTCTACAGCCCGTAAGGAGGGGGAGTCAGAATGGCGGGGGTACCCTAATTTTGAAATAATTTCATTCTGAAGGAGGTACAGATGTTGTAGACCTAGGTACTGAATAGTACATTTGAGGTACATTTTATTGGTAATTAATTAAGATTAGCCGAGCGCTCAACCGCTCAAGATCCGTGCCGGTATCTGTACGCGTCTCAACAAAGCGGCAACGTCGCGCGCTTGACATAAAGCTTTATAGCGTGCTGTTGACGTAAAATTTACAACGTTGCATATCATGCGCTTAATGGCTTACATATTTTTTTTTATACATATTGACAAAAAGATTGAAATTCAATTAAATCCCGTAGTATCAGCCGGAATCCCGTGGGATATCCATATTTACATCAATGTTTGCGGTCAATGAACCTAAATAGCCCTACCTATTCCGATCTATGGTAATTACTATAATTTAATTCGCTGTGGTACATCCGCTATTTTGACTCTCACCTATACAGTACTTACAAATTGAACTTTAGCCTTTCAATTGCCAAACAGTGGCAAGTTGTTTGCGCAACCAAACTAACTCCACCAATTTCTGAATTTGCCGAAGATTTCTTTCAAAGAGAAGAAATGTAAGCCATAGAAATTAACAATTCAATTTATAAAGCTCCAAATTTCTTTGTTTGAATTTCTTGGTAATACTCGTCTGATACCTACCCTCGGCAACTTTTTGAATAGGAAACTTTTGTGTGAGTTTTTGTTGTTTCTTTCCACCGCGAAGGGTACAATTGTTTGACGAACGACGCACGTGTGCTCAAAGCTCTCTTAAAAATGAATGGTTGACGTATATCTCATTACTCGGCTGATCTCCTCCAGGAATGGTTCGCAGCGGATCGGAGTGTATCGACGCGACTTCTAGAGTTGAAAATTAAACATGTATTACCGTACCGTGCGTAACCCGTGTAATAAATGTTGTCATCATTTTAAATATTTTTGCAGTCATAGTTCCAAGTCAACACACTCTGGGAGTAATTCTAGTGGGAGCAGTGGCTATGGCGGAAAACCTTCAACTTCTGGAAGCAGGTTAGTAATGTTTAATTACAAGTTCCAACTAATGACCAATGTCTAACCGGCCGTAGACTATAAAGTGTAACTATACCTATTCGTGTAGTTAGTTCAGGCGCCTTTATGTGATTTTTCTCTAGTCTTCCACTTCTGTGGATGGAAGAGATCTTTTTTCAAATAGTTTTTCATGTAGATATGTTTTTTTTTTTTTAATTTCCTTTTGGACTTGGCAAATATCTCAATATGAACAGAATCTATATAACATTGTCTGAAGTATATATAAACAACCTCGAGTTTTCACACAGATACTGCCTATTTTTGTTTTACTATGCACAACTTTTTCTGTTTATTATCCCTTTGATCACTATTCAATTTGCGCCTCTTTTTTTGTCTCCGACGCTTATTTTTATATGCCTTTTTCTTAGCAACAACTTGCTACCGCCCAAAAAAGACAAGGAACCAAAGAAAAAGAAGCTACCCCAGAATGAGGCTTTGGTCCCTGATGTAGTGGTGGAAGAAGTGAGGGCGCCTGAACCGGCTCCCACTTTTGATGCCCCGAAAGAAGAAAAGATCGATGGTGGGTACCGCTTCTACTGAGCTTTTTAAACTGTTTTTGTTTCTCTTTTAGATTTTTATCTAGCGGCTTCAATCTACTCGATAAATGTTTTACATAATTGTAGAGCTCGTTAGTTCTATTACAATAAAGAGGATTTCTCGGATTCGGTATCTTTGCATGTTCCTTTCCTATACAGAGTGATAATTTGACGAGATGATTGAGAGCTGCTCCTACAAATTGTAGCTGCAGGAAAATGATTTTATGAGACCATACCTAACTTTGATACAGCGAACAGGTTATGAAAAAAAAAAGGTTTTTTTTTTGTTATTATTATTCTCACCTGATAAAAAGAGTCAATAGTGGTCGCTTGCCCAGAAGTAACCTATTTACTTTTGACATAAAGATCCCTAGTCACACAACGAATATGTTCCCAAAACGTTTTCTGCATATGGGTGGGATGTTCACAAAGTACAGGCGGCGCATCGCCTTATTTCTGTTGGTCCCATGGTGGAAATGACTTAGCGGAATTAAGATGTGCAATTCCGACGCACACTTCCTGAAATGCAATCGGTAAAAAACCCGACAGGCTAGCAACTCGACGTCGATGATCAAGATTTTGAAGTTTCGACTCAACGAGTGCATGCTTACTAATGATCCTCTTTATATATATAAAACAACACTAGTGAAAAAGTGAGCTTTCTAAGTCTAAGGGTTTAAGATGACGTGTGGACTCACTCAGAGTTATTTTTTTGTTAATGTTTTTGGCTTGTATAGTCCTTTAAGCTATGTTTTAGTATGAATAGTTCAATAGTTTACCATTAGAATGCAGGTGCTGCAACACATTCTAAAGTTTTTTTGTAGTATTATACTACAAAAAAACTTTAGAATGTGTCGAGTCGGCCTTCTTGGCAAATTTAGCTGAGCTACCTCAGCGAAGTTTGCCGAGAAGGCTAAAGACCAAAACCATAATAAAATTATCAGCTCTATTTTACCGAGATTGCGTCTGTTTCAATGATTCTACATATTGTCCACTTGAGATACAAAATTCGCGAGGACAATTCGCGAATAATTAAAACCACCACTGAACTTCACTCGCAGATATCTCGCCAAAAACTCCAAAATTAAATAACATCTGTTAGGAATTCAAATACAGGTAACTCAAATTGTTCAGTATAGTCTCATAAGAAAGTTTTATTGTAGGTATAACTTTAAAGTAGCTGGCTCTTCTTCGTTTCAAATTCCCACCCTGTGTCCTGAGTCTGTATTTTGGATTAATATGACGTGCATTATAGTTTATTTAGTTCTCTTACTGATATTTTTAGAAATGTTCAGTTTCTGTTTTCTTTATTCTTTGATTGATATTCAGAAATGTTGTGTTTCCTTTATTCTTTGATTTTTGATATAAGTAACACCATTAAAATAGCAGGGTTTCGCACCAAAGAGGTTATACGTGACAAATTGTGTTGATGTATGTGATCAGGTAATCTATAAATTTTATCAATTGACATGGTTTCTAAAGGTATCATCAGGCTTCTAAAGTTTGAAATTCTTAATGCACCTGTGCATTTGCTGCTTCGTTGAAAAAATGTTATGATAGACCTTGTTGTCACGTAACGTGTTTAGCTTTCTGGCGTCTTTAGAACCATTTATTACGTAAACGTACTCGGTCAAATTAAATACGGTAGGTAGCGAGACCCTGTGACGTCATGGGTTATCGTTATCGTAGGCCGCCCGTAGCCTCCGTAGTTTTAAAGTAACTGCAATTTTTTTTTTTTCAACTTCATTAGTACCTTTCGATACTTATTGCGCGGAGTGTCGCTAGCTCATATAATTTGACCTTGTATAAGTGTGTAATATATTATTATATGTCACAAACATAAAATAATATATTATAGGTACAACTCGACCACGTTTCGTGGATTGGTTTATTTTTTGAATTTATAGATGACGTAGATCTGTTACGTATCGCGATCTGTCACGGCGCGCATGTTGCTGCACGTGTTATTTAGCTTGGCTAAATGAATAACGTGATAACAAATAAAGAACACATCAACAAATTATAGAGTGATGATAAGAAGAGTGCTTTTGGGCATATTCTTAACAGACTGTGTCTTAGATGCAATTTAATAGGCTCATCAGTTGCTTATCAACCTATTTTTAGGCAATACAATCAGATATTGTAATAAAATAAGGGTGCATCCTTCATGTGTCCATCATATTAATGTACCTATTCTAAAGATAAGACAGAACTGTCATTACCAATGAAAGCCAACACAGTTAAGTTAAATAAACTTAATCAAGTTCAAAACCGAAATTAATGGATAAACTTGCGAGTAAATTTTACATAAAATTATAAAGCAATACTTCGCATAGTTATAAGCGATCAAATAGAAATCGCCGCGGTCTTCTTTATTTTTCCTATCTAATTAACTTATTATTGAGTAGTAACTAACAAATTTTAAAATGTAATTCAGGTTGTATTAGTTGTTGGTTCGGAGGTTGATTAAATCGATTTATTAATTATCGTTACAGAAGGCCAAGGCGATCGGCTATTCCAATCTTCGTGTCAGTTGTTTAATAAATTTTGCCCCATTAAATATTTAGGTCCTGCAGCGACCAGGATTGTTGACCATGTGTGGTAAATGTGAGGTAAAGTATAGATACAGGGCGATATTTCGATACCGGGACTGCATGGTATGTACATGTACTATTTATTCATTTTATATGAGTATTATTCCAGACTGTCGTTGTGATTTCGTTGTCTTTTTTCAGATACAATTAAAATATTTTGAACACCCAAGTGCGTTTTATCTTACGTCAGATTTTTTGTTGTGCAGTTATCCCGGCGCTGCCACCTGTGCACGCTCAGACAGAAAAGGGGGTTGAGAACATGGACATATGTGTTCCTGAGTTGACAACTTTGCAGGATGAGGTGAGGGTTATTTGAAAATTGAATCCCCGTCAGACAAGATCTCGGCATGACAATTGATTCAACTTTAAATGAGTAATAGTCGGTGCATGTTTGTCAACGTGACGTCGTCCGGCCGTCTGCGCTGAGTGCTCACGCGTGGTTACGCATTATTGTGGATTGAACAAAGCGGGCGACGGTCGAACGATGCGACTGCTGACGTCCATTGCCATTTGACGGCATACCTACTCGTTTGCCAATACTCACAGCATCGCACTAGGTCACAATATAGTTTGAGTGAAGGGCAGCAATATGGTTAGAGTTCGACCAATAAAAACGCGTCTAATCTCGACGGTTTTTATTAGCTTTGGGAAAAATGTTAAACTTGATCGACTTAATAATAAATGTATCTGATGCTATCATTTGGTTTTAGGTGGTTTCCGGTTCTTTGTCTCAAGTTATCCCCGCCACCAGTTTTGTGACCGGTCGCCCCCTTCAAGCATCTTACTGCTCTGTAAGTTTCTTTAAATATTCAACACTAGCTTTTGCCCAGCTTCGCCCGCGTACATGAAATATGGCCTAGTTCACACAATAAAGCAGCTTTCTGTCGTGTCGGTAGAAAAATTTTAGCAATAGGACCAGTACTTTCAGAGATTATACTTCCTACAAACAAAAAAAACCAACTTTACTTTTTTTTTAATTATTTAGTTTATTCAAAATTTGCTTACAATATACATGCTACAAAATTCTGCCAAACTGTAAAACTTCTTTTTAATATTAGTGTAGATTTAAAAATGTTTAGCAAAAAATGTATCATGCTCTATTGTTTTTTATTTGAGTGAATTATAAAAGTACATTTATAATTCATAAACTCATACAACACAAACTGTCACATAATATTGGGAACAAAAAAATACTGTGAGTTTTGATTTTGTTTTGTGCAGTTTCATACATTAGTTTATCAAATGGTTTTAATATTTTTTTTTTTTTTTTATGTGTGTCAATATTTTTATGAACGTAATTAAAATCCGGTTTACAAGCAAAGAACTTTATTCATCAATCAACGAATAACCAAACACTATAGGTCCTTTTCACTGTCGCTTAGGTCGTTAGCATCACTTTACACACTTAGGTAGTTCGCTCAGAGTCTTACAGTCGAAAACAAACTGACTTACTTTCGGTTGGGAGCACGTATTTATGTGCAGAGCTTGGAAAATTATAGATACAGATATTTCAAGGTTATTCCAGCACAATACAGTCGCATCACGAAATCACCATTATTATTAATTGGTTTTAAGACTTAAAAATAGACACTTACGTCTACACCGCTAAATTTTAATCGTTTTAATCCCGTGGAGGGTCGATTCGGTACATGAAACACTATCGATTTGTAAAGATAAAATTAAAAAATAAAGTAGCTCTTTTTCAAAATTCATAGTAATTTACGCATGTACGAAATTAATTTGCGTGAATTTATACGAGTTTTGAAAAAGAGGTACTTTATTTTTTAATTCTATCTTTACAAATCGATAGTGTTTCATGTACCGGACCGACCCTTCACGGGATTAAAACGATTAAAATTTAGCGGTGTATATGCGAATTTTGAATCTATCGAATATGATGCAGGGAACGAATTCCCTTATCAACTACCTGCTAACTTTATTTAATAATAACAGTGGTAGGTACTTTATGGTGGACTTTTCTAGAACTTGCCAGGCCTGGCTACGTACTTCCAATCGAAAAGTTTCGCACACCAATGCGTTTTAATTATTTGATGCTACTCTTGATTTCATCGAAGATATGGCGTGTTCAAATTTCACGGCGTAACAATATATAAAAATAAAATATAAACTGCCAATTCAAACTATTTATTTAAAACATTTAATATTTGGAATATTTATATTGTCACTATAATATGTTGCAAGAGGTCCCCAAGTAGGAACTGAATAAATTAACCGACTGCGTATTACTTACATGGATCTCACAACTTTTTACGATAGAAGAACTAAGTTCTTAAGCGAGCTTCTTCTAAAGCGATATGCGAGCCTTGGTTTTTTTATAAAATATGTTTTTGATAGCATTATATTATATCCTGTCAAATACTAAAATAAATAAAACACTGTTTTACCTTATTGTAATGCAAAAAATTTTTTTTTAATTGAGATTTTTTTGAGTTAGAGAATTTATTAAAAAACAATAGACGTAAATTTCATAATTAGAATCGAACGTTATGAGGATTGATAAAAACGTATATATATATATCGTCATGTTTAATCCGCGGAGACACAGTACAACTTATTTTTCTATTTATCTTAAGGTACAACAAAGTAAGCGATACCAAGTGATTGGCCGCTACGAGATGCGTTGCGAGAGCTCAGAACAGTTGCGTTGTAAGGTATGGATTATTGTCTTTTATGTATAAGTAAACACTTAGAATTTTCTAGAAGACGAACCACATGATCAACGGACAACACAATGTAGGTACTTTATACCACTGAGTCGCATTCGCTTTGGCTACTCTTGGTCCCGCTAAGTGTAAAACAGCCAGCAAAAGTCTACACAAAACGCGCAAAACACTTGAACTTGTAGCGTGTGATGTACAAAAAAAAAAGAATGGGAAATGGGCACGGCAAACAATGGGTAAAATACCTATCATAGTATGGCTATAAATTCCGTTACAAATAATAAAAAAACATAATTTCAAAAATCGAATATTTTCGAATAATTATGTACAAATATATGTCATTATCTCATCATCTTCCTGCCCTTGTCCCGTTTTATTTAGGGTCGGCGCAACACGTTTTTTTCTTCCATTCTGTCCTGTCAATCGTCACGCTATGATAGAGAGAGAATCGCGTACGAAGGCCTCTCAAAAGGTGGACCGATGACCTCTTCAGGGTTGCGGAAGTCCGCTGAATGTAAGACGCAAAGGACCGGTCGTTGTGGCGACGCTTGGGGGAGATGTTCAACAGAATACATCTTTCGGCTGAAATGATGATGATGATAAAGGATCTAAACAAGTCCACCCTTAGCCTTAACACAGGTCTTTAAGTGTTTAGGCCACATATCTATCGCCTAACACACTGTGTTCATTGTTAAGTGATCCACTGATGATCTTGAAGTATTTATAGCCAAATTATTCCGACGTTTAGAGCAGACCATGTCCTCTAACGCAGATCACAATTTGTAGTCCAGGGGTTTAAGCTAACCGAAGTCCAACCGTCAGCCCTAATGAAGTCCTGAACATTGAGTGTAAGCCTAGCCTGAGTAGTGCGTGTCTTATGGTCGAGTGCTCAGTCTGTGGTGTTTGTGGTATGTTATCAAAAAGGGTATCTTTAGGAGACTACTTCGTCTAAGATAGTATCTTGATACACTTTAGCTGAAGTTTTCACCCCTTTCTGATTTTTTCACAAAAATGGACCTTGGTCTCTCCGTGATAGGACATAGGGCTTTCAAATACCGGATTTTTTCAATACTTATTTTTTATATTATTTTTTATATTATTTATTATTTATTAATTTTTATTAGAATAGTTCAATTCCGTGATCACGGCATTGAACTGAAGCTTAAGGTTTTTAAAAAAAAAATTAGACTTGTGCTTGTCTATATCTCTTCTCATAGGAATTTTAATTAGGACATTAATAAAACCATTTAAAATAGTTATTTTTGTTTTAAATAAAGTTTTAGTAAGCATGGCGATGTCGTACTTATTATTTACCGGCGATTAGCAAATAAGCTAGGTTAAAACCATAGATCTGCGTAAGGTTTAGGTTTACGTTGACGCTGAAACTTGTTTTCGACAATTCTAATAAGGTTAAAACGCAGTTCTAATAAGGTTCAAAAAAGCTTGGCGCTGCCGTACCTATTGTTTACTTGCTGACACATTCTATACGTATCTACACTGCCCTAGGAAGCTAGCGATTAGGAAATATGGCAGCTTAAAACCGTCAATCTGCGTAAGGTTTAGGCTTATTTGACGCTCTAACTGGTTTACGACAATTCTAATAAGGTTAAAACGCAGTCTCATTCAATGGCGCTACCGAACCTATTGTTTAGTGGCTGATACATTCAATACGTACCTATACAGCCCTTAGAAGTCAGAAAGCGTCAAGACTCGTGTCTTTCTTATATAAGAATTTGTCCCTTTTACTTGTTGTACCAAACTACCAATTAAATTATATTTTTTAATTGTTTATTCGTACACGAAAGTAGTTAATAAGTACTAATTAGGCAAAATTATATTAATTGAAGTTAGAAAACAAAGCCATATTCAAACCGCTCAAATATTCAATGTTTACTATTTAATTGTAGATCTGACGGATAACGTGATTAAAGTAAAAATGACATTAATTAAAGTGGAAAATGCCACAATTGTAGATGCTTCAATCTGTTGTAAATTCAAATTTTCAACCATAAATTAACAATACCACCATTCCGTTTAGCTGTCAGTTGCGTCTTGTTATACCACGTTTTGTGTCACGTTACACGGGAGCGAGATACCCTATGTCCGTCTCCTGGTTCTAAGCTACCTCCCCCAGCACATTGCAGGCAAATCGGTTCAGCCGTTTTGAGTTATAAAAAGTGTAACTAACACGGCTATCTTTTATGTACAGGGTTATTAGTAAAATACTGGCAACCTCTCAGGACTATGTTAAGAACATCATAAGCAACAACTTTTATTCTATGACTTTTCATTTATTATACATTGGTTCATCAGATTTTCATAAAAAAATAAAATTATTAAAATTCTACGTTCCAAATGTTACGAAGTCTATGCGAATCAAGCGATAGAACAATAGGGGAGGGGAGTAGGCAACGTGCGCGGGAGGCGTAGGTAGTTACAGCAAAATACAGAGTTAAAACGCGTTCGATAGAACAATGGAATCTTGAAGTTTGGTTTTTGTTGAATGAATGTTTTGTAAAAAGGCATAGAAAAAAAGTTATCCTTTATGCTTGTGTGTGTGAAGTGTTTTACAAATAACCATGTATATACATTTGAATGAATTAGTCAACGCACGTTCCGTTCCGTTATTACGTTTTTGGAAATAATTTTTCTTGTTTTTTATTATAACAAAATTTATGGCCATACTAGGTATTGAAACACGTGCAGCACGAGGTGAGGAAGCCTTGGCTGACGTAGTTACTTGTCAATAGCAATATTTAATGAACTCGTTGGTTCGTACTGGGAAACCCAACAAAGTGCCTTTCATAAGAAATCGATGTGATTTTTTTTGCCAAACATTTTTCTTGAACTTGCTTTCTAGTTGGGTATCTACATATGACATTTCGAAGCGTAGCGAATAATGGGTCTTCTTTATTGTTAGGAAAGCTTTTGTTGTTATGGACTTGCGAATTTTCCATTGGGTACCGGGTAAGAGAGCGAGGTATTGGCGTTCCTTTTTCGAGTACTTATGTTAATTGTAACTCGTGAAAATGCAGCATGAATAATTATCATCATCATCAGCCCTCATCATACGCCTTTATCGCGCAAAATCGATCCTCTACTATATGCAACCAATACTTAGACGGCATGGATGGCGCAATGGTTGAGCGATAGATTGCTGCGCTGCGTGCGAGTTCGATTCCCGCACAAGAAAAATTTATGAGGCCTACACATATAAGCGTTGCAGGTCTGGGTGTCGTGTCGTGTGTATGTAAGTTTACATGTTTGTGAACGCATCCATGGTAAAGGAGTTATCCCTAGTGTGGGGCAAAGTTAAAAAAAAAAGAAAATTGAATATAGATAGGCTCAATATTTTTAGTATGTAGTCAATCTGCATGCATGCAAAAATGCATCGAATTACATCGGAGAGCTAATCAAGACTATTCGTTTGCAGGATGGATTCTCATGCGTAATCTCGATGCATGATGGCGTTGTCATGTATGCCACATCTACTTTGACAACCACTCTTGGATACCCTAAAGATATGTGGATTGGAAGGTCTTTTATCGACTTCGTGCACCCGAGGGTAAGTTTGACTAGTGTTTAAGTATTAAGAGGGGCCTTTCCCGCTCGCCTATAGTCAACCTCGAGCATGGTTTTTAAAAGCTTGTTGCTTCATCTAACGCAATCCAACTCGATGTTTGATAAAGAGGCACCGAAAAAAAGAGAAAACTCTGTTGGAATTCGGTAATGCCGTGATTTACTCGAATATTTCAGAAAACTTGTTCCAGGAAAAACGTGTTTTTTAAAACTTCTAAAAGTTTTTGAGAAAAATTTCCGTCTGTGCAAGGCTTCTATACATGTACTATTTATATTTTTTAACTAGCTGTGCCCGCGAATTCGTTCGCGTGGACTACAGGATTTTGAATTTAATTTTTCTAAATTAAAAGTAGCCTATGTTACTCCTTATTACATCAGCTACCTGCCAAAAAAGTCCCGTCAAAAAAGGTCCAGCTCTAAGTTTATTCATCTATACATATAAATAAAATTGGAGTGTCTGTTTGTAATATTGAAATAACTACTTTTTACGGCATGCATATGAATATATATACGGTACATACACCAAAATAACATTTTTAAAATTTTTGTCGGTCTGTCTGTCTGTTTGTCCGGGTTAATCTCTGAAATGGCTGGATTTTGACGGGACTTTTTTTGGCAGGTAGCTGATGTAATAAGGAGTAACATAGGCTACTTTTATTTTAGAAAAAATAAATTCAAAATTCTGTAGTCCACGCGAACGAAGTCGCGAGCACAGCTAGTTAGTAATTAAAACAAAATAATGTCTTTCACAGGACCGCAATACATTTGCATCTCAAATTACGAATGGTCTAGCAGTCCCGAAAAATAGCAATGGTACGCAAGAAAAAGGTAAACCGATCTTACTGAATCCATTGTGCCAATTCACTGTTTTTTTAAAACATGATATATATATATATATATCCACATATATTTTAACGTTTATTAGGGATTACGGTATTCACGCTTCATACCTTTTTCCCTAGATAAATGTTCAGTGTTTTATCATAGTAGTTTTTTTTTAAATTCAATTCAAACTCATGCTTTTGTATGTGTGTTTATTTGTAGTTGATTAGTTAATCACACATTTATGTTCCTGGATATTCAATTGATTGATTGGCACATGGATGGAAAAAGTGAATGCTGGCGGCTAAGTTTCCATTCTATATAATTTACAAGTAAATGTATGTCAAAAGTATCAGTTTTAACAAATAGCTCCTAAGGCGATTGTCACACTGCCACGCATCACGCTGCATGTTGCGTGTCAACGCACCTACGCGCGTACTTGCGGGAGTGCAGATCTGCATCATCGTGCGGGTTTTTTACGCACTCACGAGCCTACGCTCGTGCATGCGTTTTGTAAATTCAAACAGGCGCCGTTTCATTTCATACAGAATCACGCACGGCACTACGAGACTCAGTGTGCCATACATTGCGTGTCGCCCCGCACCTACGCGCGTGGGTGCATGTTTCTCTGCATGTAGGCGCATGATCTGCATGTACGCGCGTGGATGCAATTTCGGTGTGTTGGACAGTGCGTGTTTTCTATAATAACGGAGATAAGGAAACATAAGCAACGTTTAAACACGCATTCACGCGCTACGCTGCGTGGTGCGTGGCAGTATGATAATCGCCTAATGCAAACTATCTTTAATATCTAAACCGGATACAAGGGAATAGGTATTGCGAAGAGGTTATTGTCACACACGGGAGTATCGGAATCTAGTTCTAATTAAAAAAAAAATGAAGAAGAAAAAAATGAATGAGAAATGAAGTTTATAAATCGTAGCAAAGGTTCTAACATTACGTAAGACAATATAGTTCCTACGTATGTCATTCGTTAAGGTAGCCATGCTACATAACGGAAATCGTTATATAACATAAAAATATACATATCAGTGTTGAACAGAATAGCTAGAGCCAAACCGCGTAACTTAGTTTTACTCCCATAGTAACAGTGCGTACCTAACTCAGTTTTTTTGATTAAGCTGAGTTACGTGATACTAAAATATTAATTTGTTCTCCTGAAAAGTTTCCAATTATGGTTTACTATTTTGGTGTTGGAATTTAAGTGACGCAATATTAATAAATTTTAATTTCACCTTTTAACGTCGGATACCGACAAACGCAAGACTGTCGGATATATTCGACGTAGGCTAGCAAGGTCGCACAGCGAGGTCGTGTTATTAAGTCGTCTAAATACTTCGTAGTTCTTCTGTCACCTATGGGGATTGAAGAGTTAAACGAGATGGAGTGCCTAGTCAAACAGGATATGAAAACACTCATTAGACCAAACCGCGACGCAAGTGGTAAAAGTGTTATTAGATACCTAGATTTTAACTTAATGAATAATTGTAGTAGGTACTTTAATTTGTTGAAGAAATTAAGAGGGAAAGTAAACCTAAATGTGAGTTTGAATGATAGTGTGAAGAATGGGCTGAATGAAAGGGAAAAGCAGACAAAGGCGGGAAAAAGGTATTCATATCAAAGTTAAATCGTTTATATCGCGTTCGTTGAAGGACTGGAACAGTTTGCTTGCTTCGGTCTTCCAGTCCGATTATAATTTGGGTGTCTTCAAGGTTAGAGTGAATAGGCTCTTAATAAACTAGTGCGTCTCACCATCAAAGATTGCAATGAAACTTACCATCAGGTGGGATCGCAGTCAAGCACTAGTTTATAACAATAAAAAAAAAAAATGGTTGCCTGTAAAGTCGGTTTTACGGGCGAAGATTTTACGTGACAACGTCCATGCGCCGATTCAATGCGCCTAATTCTCTAGTGCTGCGCGCGCGGCAGACCGATCATAGTTGAGTGGGAGAGAGACGCAAGGCATTCGGCGGGCCTCTCTCTCGTTCGGTGACTCATCGTAACGTTACCGAGCGTTACACTTTTTCATAAGTGACTCCCAGCCGCAACCTAATTTAAGACGTTGTCACGTCAAAAAATTGAAGTTTACGTTAAAAACTTAGGAAAATATTAACGGATTTGAAGCTTTTTCCCTGAAATTTGCGCTCTTTTCCCACGGTACTCCTTCGGCAAAAGTTACATGGAAACCATTTATACAGGAGCAGGGATCCAGAGGGAGTTATTATTGAAACTGTGTATAATTTAACAAAACACTCGCGTTTGTTGTTTATTTTCATCAGCCAGCGTTCACTTCCACGGTGTAGTTGAATTTTATTTACAATTAAATAGCCAAGAATATTGGTTTTTACTCTTTTCTGTTATTGTTTGCTATCTTTGTCACATGCTGACATTCTTATGAAAGATACGTCTGCTTGAGGCGTATTTTGCGTGCAATATTATTGCAAGGCTACGTTCTCTTTGCTCGGTTTGTCAAATGTAGGTAAGTGTCTTTTCATATTGATATTGAGAAAAAGTATACACAGAAAAATTTATATTTTTCTACATATAAATATATTTATATTTAAATATTTTCTTTAAACATAGAAAAATATAAATATGCTTGTCTATATATCGTTATTACCCGTTTTTCCTGTCTGCTCTCACTCAACACGCATAATTAAATGATAGTTTACTATAATATTTGAAGAAAGAAAAAGGGGTAATTTTTTAAACAAAAATCTGTAATAATAATGTCATGTTGTTACCTATTTTGCTAAACAGCATCAGTATAAGAAGTACATACAATAATATCAGATTTTTGTCTATATTCCTTATCACTAACTTGCTTTTAATGAGCAGCCAGAGAAATAACAGAAAAGCAAGCATACCAAAATAAAAAAGACATTTAAAGCATGCCGGTTAGACGTAAAAAATTGTTTATGACACCGTGTCATTGTTACAGAGTGCCTAGCGCCAGTATGTTTTACGTAAACGCGATCGACACGTTCATGACGTTCAGAGCTCCAATTGGCTTGCTCCAAGCTTTTAACCAATAGGAGCTAAACGCGGTGACGTTTCGATCGCGCTACCTTTAAAACAATTTGCACTCGGCGCACAGATGTTTATGCGCTCCTTCAAGTGAATTTTATTCCTGTGTCGGGGGTATAATCAATTTACAGTCACTTTTCATATCAATTTAATTTGTGATCAACATACTGACGAAAATATATGTTTAACAACCACACCACAGTGCGATGTTACAGCACATTATCAATCCAATTTTATTTTTTGGGACGTGGAATGTTCTGTAGATACTGTGATTTGTAAAACATTGGCAACTTTTTACCCTCTGGGCTGTTTCTAAAATCATACACAATAATTTTTGTTCTATGACTTTTAAAAATGTATCATATTATTTTAGTTTGATTTTCATACAAAAATAAAAATATTTAAATTGAACGTTCTAAATATTACGAAGTCTATGCGAAGCAAGCGATAGTACAATAGCGGAAGGAACGTGGATCTGGCGGCGGGGTGCTTGATGCGTTCGCGTCGCGTGATACAGACGTAGGTAGGTATAGCAAAATACAGAGTTGAAATGTGTTTGATAAAACAACGAAATCTTGAAGGTTTGTTTTTGGTAAATGAATTATGTTTTAAAAAAGTCACAGAACAAAACTGGTTTATGATGTTAGTAATACAGTCCTGCAAGGTTGTTATTGTTTTAAAAATAAGCCTGTTTACAAAAATGGCTCTTTTTATTTTTTTTTAGTAATAAAATTTCAGTATAAAGTGTCTTTTTTGTCTTCAGTTCAATCCCCAGCTAATTCAGTATCGACTATGGTTTGTCGTATTCGTCGCTACAGAGGTCTTACGACCGGCTTCGGCGTCAAAGAGAGAGTGGTGGGCTTCATGCCTTTTTTGCTCAAACTGACCTTCAAAAATATAAGCGATGAGGAGGGTAAAGTGATCTACTTGGTCATACAGGCTACCCCTTTTTTCTCGGCCTTTAAAAGTAAGTGTTTTTTTTTTTCTTTTAAAACCTTCGTATGGTAATACTTCTGAGTTATTGAATAATGTTTATAAACGTTTAAGTATCTGCCTTGATAAGAAGCGTCGGCTACCTTTGTGTTACTTAACTATAGCTCCTCCCATAAGTCTCTGTTTTAAATTAAGCTGAGGAATGGTAAAAGGTGATTCATATTATGGTATTTTATGTAAAATTTGATCCCGTTTATATTTGCGATCTATTCATTAAATTAAAAAATATTGCCTCACTCTAGAGACTACTGTATAGAGGAGCGTAAGGCAGAGTGCAAACATGGACACTTTTGTGTCTTGTGTCAGATAGAAGCAATCGAAGAATATTTGATTTCTATTTCACCAGTATGAAACCATTCATTCCTTGCGCAAACGTCAACATTTTTTGTGTCCAGTAGCTTCCACTTAACACATGCTCATGACGACCAAGAAAAGTTCGGTGTCGATAACTGGAAAAAAAGTGTCTCCGTTTTTGCAACGTCTTAAATATTTAAAATCATATAGACAATCAACTCAGAACTGGAACCAGTTTTTGTAGACTTTATTAATATTGGTTTCGTGCGGGGATCGATCCCACGATATGCAGCACAGCAGTCATTGGCTCAATCCCTTGACCTTAAATTTGCAACTGTAATATTGGTACAGGCACGTACGTCTCAAATGACTTGGGCATTTTAGAAGGAAATAAAAAATCTGCTGTTGGCAACGCGAATTTCAGTTGTCATTCACTTGATTCTTGAGATGATGATAGTTCTACAACAGATGTTGATCGTAATTATGGCAAGTGATGATGAATCAATGAGTGGATTAGAATATTGAGAATCTGGCTCCCTAGCCAAGTTACAATCGTTTCTCTTGCGTCTTGCAACTTGGCTAGGGGTACGGATTTCTTTTACGATTCCAGATTTATGTTATTACTTTATACTTACTTATGACACTATTATAATTATCTTTGCAAAATGTATCCCACTTGTGTTATAAGAATATCACTAAAGAGACTGAAACAGGTATATTCGAAACGAAAATCTTTTGCATTTTTTATTGCAAAAAAGTTCCCTAATAAAATTAAATCATTTAAAAAATACTTACATATATTCGATACTTTTTATAAGGTTCTATTAGTAAACAATCAACCTTGATTATTGATTCAGTGTTGACATCAGATAACATTTCACTCAAATAATTACGCAAGTCGTTTGACTTTATACACAGACTGCAACATTAGAGGTAGTTTAAAACAATATTTAAATGAAAGGAAGTATTGCCATACGATATAAAAAACCACAATTGCCCGGTATCTTTTGTTTGTGGTCATAGTTCAATGCTTGTTCATATTTCTATGTTTCTGAATCTTTATGGAATACTCTAATTGATTAACATTTTATGAAGTATTCCAAAAGAGTAAACATCTAACTAAAGCCCGGCAAATCTAAGAAGTACCGTTTGACAGTTCTACACGTAGTACATTTTATTTTTAATATTTGTGATATAATAAAAATAGCTTGAAATGAAAGAAAAGGGAGTTAGAGATAGTTTGACGGGTGACAGGACAGAATGGAAGAAGAAAACGTACGTAAACGTATACTGTACTATGGGATAAGGGCAGGAAGAAGAAGAAAATAAAAATAGCTTGATAATTCAATTGTTTTACGGAAAAGGTTATGGAAATAATAATTACGTCTATACAAAGCTATTTTTATAGAAAAGTGTGAGACGTCAAACGGTACTTCTTAGATTTGTTATGCCATAATACACCGTTTTATCGTGGGAAATCAGTAACTATTTTGAACATTCTGTAGCCCTGGCATGGAAGCACTACATCTATCATCTTATTTATCAAAAATGGCCTATGTATGTTCGTAAAAATTCGGAAACATAGTTACGATTCAATGCCGAAAAATAGTTACTTAAGATACCGGGCATCATCAAATTTACACAAAGGTATCTACTTCTGTTTCTTTCTTCTTATTATTTTTAATAGTTTTATTTACACTCGCGAAAATGGCTAAGCAGTCTAGTATAGGGCGTAGTTAATTATTATTTTGTGATCAGATTACAAAATTACGATTTAAAGTAGTTAACTTCAGGTAGTTTGATTACTTATAATTTGTAATTAAATAAACATGTAATGTTTTGGAATTATTTATTTATCAAAACTGAATCTGGCTCCTAAATTTAATATAAAAAGAAACGGAATCTGATGGCATAAAAAATCACGTATTATACATAATTGAATACAAGGCTTAAATTTGTTGATACTTTATTTATTAGATATTGTTATTGCGTTCAAGTCATCAAAATCAACCTTTAAATGTGTATTTATAATTACTAACTACAATGTAGGAGTTATTAATCAGTAGTTAGATTTCATATTGCGCATATTAAGTACAAGGATTGCTTACATATAAACTCTTTACTTCTAATACTGTTTCCAAGATAAATTCACCTTCAAAATGCAGATACCTACTCTATACCTACACATCAATGCCTGATTTTTTTGAAAAATCAAATAGGTACTAATGTTATAAAATTATTCCCAAAGCACCAAATGAAATGGTGACAAAGGCGGTACCGTTTGTGATAAGACATGCGGCCAACGGTCACATTGAGTATGTGGACTCTGAATCTGTACCGTACCTCGGTTATCTACCTCAAGACCTCATCGACACCGACGCATTGTTGCTCTACCATCCAGAAGATTTGCTATACCTGCGTACGGTGTACGACACTATAGTCAAAGAAGGAGGCCTGCCGAGATCCAAGTCGTATAGGTTAGTATTGACGATAATAGGGACTCGCTTCTCGGAGATTAGAAAATACGTATATGTAAAAACTGTTATCGAAGGAAAAACTAACGATCAACATTGAAAAACCGAGAAACGGGTCTTTGTACTATATTTGCTAATGGTATAGCTGTACAGTAAGCTGCGGATCGAAATAATTTGGGAGTGATTCGGAAACGACATTATCTTTTATTTATGCTTAGATCTCTAAGGAGTGTGCCAACTTAAAATTCTGCACACGAACTTTGTCCGACACTATTGCTGTCGGCTGTTATATTGACTTGCAGTTTATGTCGTTGTTTTGAAACTTCAGATTTCTATCTTCAAACTTTACAACATTATTTCTAGTTTATGCAAAACCTGAATATAGTTTATTCAGAATCAGTAACTGAATGGATTCCAAAAGTTTTTACACCATGTTATATTTTTTCCCAAAAATATTTAAAAAGGTCACATGTTGGACACCACCGACACTAAGTACAACACAGGTTATGACCTGAAGTCATAGCGGGCATAAGGCACCAGCAAACATCTGGGTGCAACCCTTCAGTTGCCTGGATGGCCCGGTGACTATGTATTTTTGCTGACATAACAAGCTTATAACTTTATTTATTTATTTATTTAACTATTTATGTACACACAAAAATAATAGAAAAAGATAATACATAAGAAACATTAGTACAAAGGTACTGCTTATTTCCAAAGAAATTTCTTCCAGCAGACCCGCGAAAGGAGAAATTAAAACTTTGTGATTTTTCATGATGTAGTTATTTTTGTACATAGACTACATAAAAAATACTAGACACGTTTTTCGCGTTTTGCATATACTAAAACTAATGTTGGATATTCGATCAAATTTCAGCAAAATAACCCGGATGAAGTTTGAATGTAAAAAACATACTGATTTTATTCTAATCTAAGGTTTGATAGAAATCGATCTATATTATATGGGGCCAATCTTGATATTATATTTTTGCAGAATGATTACACAAAATGGTGATTATATTCGGCTGGAGACAGAGTGGTCATCGTTTATAAACCCTTGGTCAAAGAAACTGGAGTTTGTTATCGGAAAACATCACATTCTAGAGGTATCATATTTCAGCAAATATCCTTATATATATTATAATACAAAGTTTTAAAAAGTATGTTTGTCAGTCTGTCTAGTACCTAATCATAACACAACCTCTGCTTAGTTTGGGACTAGATGGTGATGAGTGAAAGTTGTGATGTATTAATATGTTTTATTTTTCAGGGCCCCACCAATCCGGATGTGTTTGAGTCCCCCGAACAGGAAAAGTCAACAAAAGTGCCAGAGGAAGAAAAAAATAAAGCAAAAATGCTAAGAGAAAACATTATTCGGACGATGAATGAGGTAAAAAAAGTTAATTGTTATAAGAACAAAAAAATCTAAGCTAGAGAAAAACAGCACTTAGTCGTTTTCAGTGGTTTTGGGGTAGACGTTGTTGCATATTAACAACTGAATTTAACTTTTATGTAGGAATATTTAACTAAAAACGGTTATTTTATATTTTAACACTTAAGCAATGTCTGATGATAGCTTAACGAGCCCTTTAATTGAGATAGTTCATAAACTGAAGCTTTCATTTGATCAGTAATTATATGTTACGTCATGCAAGATCTGAAACACTGTGAGTGGAGAAAGTGATCCTGATAACTTCATACCTTCATTACCAATCTGTCTGCAATTATGCTGATTAGAACTCCTATTTTACTAATCTCTTTAGCGATCATCGAGAGGCAGCTGAAGTTGGTTTTATTATTGTGATCACTAATTCGTCTGCATCGCAGGAGGTTTATGGGTTATCCTCAGGATGGTTCGTTCTGCCGATCGAGTCTCTGCACGTATCAACTTACGAACTGTCAAAGAGTATTAATATAGCTAATGTTTTTTTCACTTCATTGCTCTTTCTTATAACAGCCGGTCTATTCTGTAAACATCTCACCGTGAAATTGGATTGACTACCTACTCTATTCTCCTAAGTTTTCACGATGAGATTTTTTTCAGAATAAGGATTCTCTCAGCTTTTGGGTGGTAAACATTTGTATCTTCCTCTACAATTTGATGTTTCGCTTATGTTTATTTAATTACGTTTAACTGTAACAAAAAAAAAATACACATTACTGTACTAAAAAAAACCTGCTACTTAAAAAAAAAAACGTAATTAACAGATAAACGTAATTATTAAACTGTGTATGTATATAATTATGGTGTTTGCTTATATCTAGTCCAAGGCATGCTTGTCTTAGACAAGCATCTACATAATAGCTTGTTATGTAGTCAGTAATATAACATATTATGTAGTTGCCTTACATAGTAGACACTATGTGTAAATTGTTGTATAAAAGTTATATATTTTTTTTAATTTGACAGGCTCTTACTAAGCCAGCGGAATTAGCAAAGCAACAGATGAGCCAACGTTGCCAGGACCTGGCGTCCTTCATGGAGAGTCTAATGGAAGAATCACCCAAGACTGATGATGAACTGCGGTTGGAGATTCAATATCCGGACCACAGTTACTATGTGAGTACACAGATAGCTGTTAATTCTAGACTTAGGTCTTTTTTTTGAGTGGGAAATCATTAAGTAAATTCTTGCACTCTGTTTAAAGAATTTTATTTACCATGAACAATTACAGTTTACTTAAAATTAGATACAAAAGCTTACAGGGTTATTTGTAAAACACTAACAACCTTGCAGGACTGTATTGATCACATCATAAACAACAACTTTTGTTTTATGACTTTTGTTAAACACTAGCTTTTGCCCGCGGCTTCGTTTCCGCTCTACCCTACACCACCCTACTATACCCTACTCTACCCTACTCTACCTTACTATACCCAATTCTACCCTACTCCACACCCTACTCTACCCTACCACTTCCTTACTCTACCCTACACTACACTTCCTTACTCTACCCTACACTACCCTAAAGTGCCCTAATTATCATTTTTTATTGCCCGATTACCGAGGGTTATGATTTTGACAGGCTATGTATGTATGTATGTATGCGAGTATGTTCATCTGTTCCCTCATAGTTCCTAATCTTCTTATCGGAACTTGACATATGAGGTATCGTTAGAACTAGTTTTTTTTTTTTGACAACTGACAGAGTTGAAAGTAAAACTCCGTAGGTATGAAAAGTATTACTTTCAATCTGCTCCTCAGGTAACTTCAGGCCTACTTTCAGAATATGATTTTCTTTACTGAGTAAATCATGAAAATGATCAATACTCGTACAACTTGCCAAGACTAGTGACTGAACAAAATCATCATCATTTCAGTCGAAAGACAAAGACGTCCACTGTTGGATATAGGCCTCCCCCAGATATTTTAGCAACGAACGATCCTGTGCTTCTCGAATCAATCGGATTCCTGTGACCTACCAGGTCATCGGTTCATAATAAATAAATAAAAAAAAAACATATAAAATAGCCATTTAAATAGGATAAATTTTAATTTAGTGGCATCCCTGGAACATTAACCGTAATCAATTAGCCTTCTGATTGGCGATCGCAGATCGTTAAAAGTCCGTGGTTCCTTGTGATGTCTTCAGTCAATGATGCTTAGAACGTGAACAAAAATTACGTTATACTGTTGTTGTGACGCAACGATTACCACCGATTTTCTGTTTGACTCGGCTATCTAAAGCCTTATGTAAAAGTGTTCGATAAAAGGCTCTTGCGTTGGATTGGTCCGACGAGTGTTTCCTTGACCTCGTCGTGTGTTAACGACTGGGTACTCCGGCTCGTTTAGCTCTTCAATTTCCATAGGTGATAGAAGAGCTGACGAGATGGGGCATTTGGTCGTGGATGTGCGACCCTGGCTAAATAAGCGCGATATTGTTTGTCGAATATATTCGACGTAGGCGGTTAAAATATTAAAGCTAACATTTTAAAGTTTAATTTATGCTGTTGTTTTTTTGTTTACTACACAGTTTTTTTATAACTGATTTCCTATGCATTTATTTTATCCTATTAATTAACAATACGTAAGAATCATGCCCAAGGAAAGTTCACGTTAAAAGTAGGTTCTAGAACACGTGACGAAATAACCAATCAATATCTTTGTCATTGCCATCCATGTTATGTCGATGCCACGTGACTCGTGGGAGTACCTTATAACAAGTCCTGTATAACAGGTGCTCGATTGTGTGGGGGTAGAAACACGTGTTGTTCATAACGAACTAGGATTGATATCGAGCCTTTTCAGAAATATTACATATTGTGTAAATATTGTATTATATATCTGGTTTATTAGTACTTATGTCTATTCTTATATTCGTCTTCTCTCTCTCGTTTATTGCGACAATTTGCGTTTTTTGAAGTGAAAACTTCTTTAGCGGCGTTGAGCACTTTTTCTGTAATGGGTATAAAATCTTAAACTCGCGTGACCTGATCGAAAAAGCGTAAGATGGATGAAAGTTGATTTTTCGGAGGATTTTTCGGCTAAAAAGATTTTCTTTAAAATCTTTTTAGCTATGAAACAGGGAACCCATTACTGCAAAAAGTTCACGACGTTCTTCCTAAAATTCGTCAACATTCTGTTGCGTAAACTTCATATTAACATTACTCCACCCTCTTATTTCACTTTACGAGTAACTTCTATATTTATGAACAGTTTCCTTGACCTGTTTCTTTATGGGTTTACTCCCATAATTGTTTAACGTAATCATGGACGAAATGTGTTTTCAAGCGTCTTGATTGTCTTCGCTAGTTACTGTTTTGGTTTTGGGTTCAATTCTTCGGACAGTAAAGTGTGTTATTGAGCTTTCTAACCAAAAGAACAGAGGCCCTACCACGAGTTGTTAACTTAATCCATTTGACGACCTAAACTGAACTATTAATCTTAAAGAGATTGAATTATACAGAGTTATTTGTAAAACACTGGCAACCCCTCAGCTCTCTACATCAACTTTTGTTTTATGACTTTAAAAAAATTATCGTATGTCAGTTCATTAGATTTTCAAACAAAAAAAAAAATTAAATTAAACTTTCTAAATATTATGAAGTCTATGCGAAGCAAGAAGAAGAAGAAGATAGTACAATAGCGGAGGGGAGCGGGGATCGGGCACCGGGGGGATTAATGCGCTTGTGTCGCGTCATAATACAGACGTAGGTAACTAAATGTTAAAGGTTTGTTTTTGGTAAATGAATTATGTTTTGTAAAAAGTCAGACCAAAAGTTGTAGTTTATGATGTTAGTAATACAGTCCTGCAAGGTTGTTATGTTAGTTTTTAACAAATAATGGGTGTAAAGCTCCTCCTCTCTTTCTCGCTCACACGTCTGAGATTTTAACACGTAAGGCTTCTGGAGTCAGGACGGGAAATAACTCGTTCCCGAATAAATTGAAGCCTCAACCATAAAAAGCTTTGGAAAATACAAAGTATAAGCAGTGGCTTAACTACTAAGGGGCTAGGGGGGGCTGTGCCCCGGGGCCCTTAACGAAAAATATTTCTTTTGATAGTGAATCAGATACTTAATGTGACCACTGCAGTATTAGTTGAAAACCTACTCATAAAGATTCGGTAATTAAGCCGTGAAAGATTTCATTGCCGATCATATTAACGACGACCATGTCTCGCATCGCGTCTAATTAATGATAAATATTCTTATACCTTGGGATTTATATAAAAAATAAAGTGGCATTGCATTTTTGAAATATGCATATAAATATTTTTTAAATATATTGATAAAGCCTAAACAATTTAGGGGCCGCAGTTTGTTTTTGCCCCAGGGTCCTGAGTCACCTAGCTACGCCACGGAGTATTATTAAGATATTATGTCATTGACAGCGTCATGAAAGCATTGTTTTGTCATCTACAGGAAAGAGATTCGGTGATGCTAGGTGGCATTTCACCTCATCATGATTATTATGACAGCAAGTCAAGCACCGAAACGCCGCTGAGTTACAACCAGCTTAACTACAATGAAACGTTGCAACGGTATGTTACCTTTCTGTCTACCTAGAACTAAGTAAGCATAGCTGGACTCGCATAGCTAAAGTAATTTTTCATACAGTGTAAACTGCCTAAGTTTACGTAGTTGGTGTTCTGCACACTTACCGTCATCATTGGAGTTGAGCGAAATATGTCATCTTTCATACCCGTTTATTTGACGACATTTCAATAACCATCTTCTTTCTATTTACATAGTAAGCATAAGAATGATCAGCCTCATGAAGTTCCCACTGCTGGAACTTAACCTCCTCTCTAGAAGAGAGAATGGACTGATCCACCACACGAACGGTGTGTGTATATCAATATATATCACATATCATTGGTTTATATATGTTTGGTTCTAGCACAAGCCGGTTTTCTGACGATGTTTTTCTTCACCATTTTAAAAGCAGAGGTGATGAAATTACACAAAGTAACTGCCTGGGCTTGAAACTACGACGTATGTAACTAGTAACTCGGAGCTATTAGCACCGGTTCACTACTGCTCGGGCAACATCACCTTTTACTACATCGGTTCTTGATCCTTCTTAGGATACCCCTAGAGAAGGATCAAGAACCGATGTAGTACTCATATTAAAACTTTCCTCATGTCATATTTATCAGTTAGCGTTCTGCGCACAAGTATAAACAATTACTTCAGCTATGCGAGACAAGTTAAACTAACTAAACTTATTTCTTGGTCCGTAACCTAAAACTCAGTACGTAAAACGACTCATATTACTCCCAGAACAATTATGAGCTTCCCAAAACTGTAACATTAATGTTTTTACATCTGTGTTTAGGTATTTCGATAGTCACCAACCTATCTCATATGATAACTACGGTACGGTCACCAGCGAAGATATGTTCGGACTGAAAGAGAGATCTTCTAAGTACGCGTAAGTGGGCTTTTTTGTAATCGATGTTGTTGAGTTTTGTACTGTGTTTCTGATTTTGTGTTCCGTGTACGATTATTTCCCCTGATAGATCGCATTATTCCCTAGAGATTTACTTCATTATAATTAAAAACTAAATTTTACATTAATATTTTACAATTTATAGCATTCTACTAGTGTGAAAATGCTTAAAATTGATTCAGTAGTTTTTGAGCTCGTTACAAACAAAAATATAAATCTTCACTGTTTAAAATGTTTTCTGTTTATATATATATATGGTCATTATTGAACTGAAAGTTGCTATGGACCGACTCATCGGTACCGTTGATAAACGTGACTATCTATCAGGGTGCAACTCGCCGTCTGCAGGCATTTTGACTAGATAGGTATATGATATGATTATTATTTTGGAGAAACGTGCGGTCATAGCGTTTACAGTCGGTCAACAACAGTCCGGTAACACGCTTAGGTCATCAACATTTTGATAGGACTTAAAAACAGTTCCAGATTTTTGTTCCAAAACTTTTGGAGTTAGAATCTAACTGGAACTGGATAGAACTGCAAATACACAGCGTTATTATATTTCAGACCTTGCCTATCGCCGATGGCGCAACAATCGCGAGACTCGGGGGATATTACCTGCTCCTCTGATTCCAATGGGATGGTCATGGTCTCTAACAGCCCGATGCCGGTCGGAGACTACCAGCCTATCAGACTCACTGAGACATTGCTTAACAAGTTAGTAAAGAATTGATGATAAATAAAAACTACCTTAAAATGGGGTAATAGAAATAAAACATTGGGTTTTTACTTTAATACCATATTATCGGCCTCTAACAAAGTATTGACTTTTTAGAATAACAATTCATTAATAAATTGATAAAGTTAAATGCTGCAAAAAATATTCATACATCGAGAAAATACCCTTTGAAGTTTAGTTTCTATTGACCCTTGAGTTTCTATTCACTCAATTTTACCCGGTATTTGTACAGAATATTGCTGTTTATTGTTTCACTTTGTTATTGAATCCCTCTTACTGAATAATACACATTACAAATTCTTTTTACTTTAATATGTAACATTTGTTAAATATATTTATATATTAATGCTTTTTATATAATTATATACTAGTCATAGGACATGTGTTATGTTTATGTAAATAAAATGTATCAATAACAAAAACTTGCCTTATAGATCATTTAACTTTAATAGGCACAATGAATCGATGGAAAAAGATTTACTGAAGAAGCACAGAGACACTCGTTCTAGCAGTAAAGAGTTCAGGGAGATGAAGTCAAATGAGACAAGGAAGAAGAAGAAAGAGCATTTGGCTCGTTGTAATGCGTCCTACCATCCTACCAGTGCTGGGGCGGCTACTGAAATACAGGTTAGAATTTAATTATATCTTTTTTTGTCGATTAAAAATAATTACATCTAGTTGGAATATAGAGCAGTGGTGGCCCAGTGGGAAAGGCCGCGACCAACGAGGAGTGGGTCACGGGTTCAAACCCTGCCAGTGTAATTTATTTCATCACCACTGCTGCTGAAAACTGTGAAGAAAAACATCGTGAGGATACCGGAATGTACTAGAACCAGAAATTCTAAGAATGAATAACTTTTTACAAAAAAAAAAAAAAAAATGCAACTGATTCCATTGTAAAAAAAATACTAATAAAAAATGCATAATAACTTTAATTTCAGAAGTCGGTGTTTCTATAGTATTTTTGTCTCTTCTTTATTTAATACGTTATTTTGCACTTTTTATTAGTTTGTTTTTCTTTTTACAGTGCAGTCTATTGTATTTTTTTTGTAAAAAGTTTTTTATTGTACCCTTTTCAGTTATGGTACACCACTAAAAATACCACTCAGCCAAACTTAAATACCATTATAGCCAGAGCGCATCTCATAACAATGCTAGTAATCCCAAACACGGTAAGATTACGCTAATTTACCCTCCCGGTTCATCATCAGATCAGTTCGATAAATCCCCTCCCTCTTTTCGTCAGTCAGCGTTGTATAAACAAAGCAATTTTACTTGTTACGACAGTTCTGCTGTGATCCTATGAGGAGTTTTTTCCATATCTTCGAAGTTCACAATATTTCTATGGGATCAACTTGGAAGCATAATGTTTCAATAAAAAAATATTTCAAAATCGGTTCACAATTGACAGAGATATCGGTGAACATTGAACATACATTAAAAACATACATTCAGCCGAACAGAACCTCCTTCTTTTTGAAGTCGGTTAAAAAGTAGTCTTTCCTTTCTTGGGGTTCAAGCTTACTCCATACGAAATTAAATTAAAATTGGTTTAGTAGTTTAGCTGTGAAAGTGTAACAGACAGACAATCGTATTATATAGGGAGAGACCGGGGCCAGTTGTGACATTTTAACTATAACGTGTCATATCTTTTTATTTGTTTGATTGTTTTAACTGAGTATAGAATTTTTTGGTTGAGCAACTATTCAGTATTAAAATTCAAAATAAAAGATATTTTATGTACCAAAAAATACTTAGAATAAAACAAATTTTGAACTTAATTAAAATCTTTATCATTTATTTTTATTACTATAAAACAAAATTTTGATTATTTATTATGTTCACCAAAATAATAAACTTATTTATTGTACCAAAACTGAGAACCAATCAACAAAACTCACATTATATCTCAATAATCAAAATTAAATTAAAACGTATTTTTTTAAGTATAAGTCAAATAGAGTTGCTACTTGTTCGTAAATATCTTTCTTAAATATTTTGCCACGTTTCATTTTTTTTTTATATGTCCACAAAAAAAAAAACAATAAATTATATAGTTCACATTATATCACTTGAAAAAAAAAACCATAGGGTAACTTGTAACATGTCACAACCTACCCCGTGAAAATGTTACTTTTAGCTCCAACGCAAAAATTGGTATTTTGAGGTAAAATAGTAGAAAAGAAAATGAATATAACCGTACAAAAGTAGTTTCGACGCAAAAAGGAAGCCTCACGGTGCAAATATACCACTAGACACCATTCTGATTATTCAGTAAATAGGTCATTGACCAATAATACTAAAAACCAAAAATGTTACAAACCTGTGGTTTTATTGGTGACATGCTCGTGCTTTTTTCACAATGATTCTGGTGCTACAGGCTCTTGCGTTATGGTAGCCAACAGTGACGACGTCATTTCATTTTCTAGCGTCACTATAGCGTTCTCTGTTTCACTGCCATTGCCACTGTAACTACTTACCCCAGTTACAACTAGCCCCGGTCTCCCCTGTTTGATCCCTGATTATCTCCCCTAAATTAGATTGTTAGTCCGATTGCCAAATCAATATATTTATTTAAAACATAAAAGATTTGGAATATTGATGTGGTCACTATAAGATGTTGCAAAAGGTCCCTCAAGTAGGGGCTGAATAACTTAACCGACCTGGTATTACATACTTATATAATTATTTTGATTTCACATCTTTTTACCGTAGAAGAACTGAGTTGCAAGCCTTTATGTTTTTAATGGCATTATTCTAATGTGATTGATTAAGATAAGATTCAGGGTTTATTTTGCCTAGACAGAAAAAGAGATTGATAAAGCCTATTCCTTGCAGCGAAACATTACAATGTTAAGTCGTGGGTTCGATTCCCGCTCAAAACAAATGTTTGTGCTATACTCTACTCTACCTTACCCCACTATTTATTTTCTATAAGAACCTCCTCACAATAACGAACATAACAAAAAAAGAATTAGCGAAATCGGTCCAGCCGTTCACGCGTAATGCCGTGACCAAGGAAATTGGTATTCATTTATATATAATTGTCTAGAATATATATATATATATATATATTATATAAATAAAGGCTTAAAAGTGTGAGTATAGTAAGGTGACCTTTTATTATACTTTGTATCTACAGCAGCCACATGGCTTGAAACGTCCGTCGATGACGACCGATGGCGAACCAATTCCGCACAAGCACCACTGCCCATCACCACGTCAGACGCGGCGCAACAAGCGGACGATATCGGGTAACGGAACCTTCACCCAGCCGCAAGAAGCTGTCACCACCACAGTCGGTGAGTTAGCTACAGGTAAACTAAAGGCATGACTTTACTGGAACTCAGAATCTCAGATAATTTCATTCTATATTTTACTATTTACTATGGTTACGCGTGTTCTATTTTGATTTTGGAATAAAAATTGTAAATGTTGTTTTATAAAATTTCTAAACTTGGCAATTATCTTAGACCATGAATTCTGATTATTTACCTATAGAGCTATCATCATTGAATTTAACGTATTTGGAACTGTTGTAGCATTGTTGTGATGCGAAAAAGAATTGCATGAACATTCGACAATATCGAAAACTGACCCACCGTAAGGTAATTTTCGCATTGGTTTAAAAATATTGTATTGATCATAAAGATCAAAGTCGCGCATCTGACTCGTATTGACGCGGTATTTATAATATTCAAAATATCTTAAGCACAATAATAAGATAATATACGATAAAAAGAAGAAATATAAATTTTAACCGCATTACTAACTGAAAGGGTCAGATTTCAATCTTGTAAATCTTGCAATACGATTTTGCTTCAGCCCCCTCACGCCACCTATTTCTTTAATACATTTGTTCATGAAAATCAGACTCTACCATACACTTTAGCACTCATATGCGTTTTATTGTGATCATTATCAACCCAAAGATAATTGAAACAGTGAGATGCATGTTTGGTAGGATATATTGTCGATTTGTGAATATTTACCAAAAAAATAATAATTATGCAATGGTTTTAACAAAAATAATAAAATTAGACTAACCCCTGATCAACGGCGCTCTCGCCGCCGCCGGGATTCTGATCCCGATTTCTGGCTACCGTAGAAGCGGGCTTGCGGACAGTGAGCAATGGGTAGCTCGCTGTCCGGCCGTCAGGTAACTGTCTGGACCAAGCCCAAGTCGTCGACGCCGCGCACTGTTCCCGCGCGCCTCAAGGAGTTGTCAGCAACAGCAGGGACCCAGCCGGGTCGAAGCCTACTGGAGCCAGCGTTATCCGAAAGGGAACTCGAGCTCCGGTATAAAGGCTAGAAGGAACGAGGTGGCCCTTTAGTCAGTAAGACGCTATCTTCTGCTCCGCCCAAAAGCAGAGGTTGTCATTGGATGATTTTTCCCACCATAAAAAAAGACTAACCCCTGATTGTATTTGAATTTGATTAGAGTTTGAGACGTTTGTTCTTAAATCAAAATATTAAATTCAGAAACCCTCTTATTTTTCTAAATTAGGTATATCATTAAAATGTTCCCTCTCCTAGAGAGGAGGCCTGAGTCCCAGCAGTGGGAACATTAAAAAGGCTGACGATGATGATTAATATGTCACTATGTATACCATTAATATTTTCTAAAACTCAGTTTGAAATAATTAACGGCGTGTTGTCGTTACAGCATCCAATCCTTGGCCTAGCCCGCCTGCAAACAACATGAACACTTTCATCCTGGGCGTCGGCATCCCTCAGCAGATGTCTATCATGAGCCCTATGCCCTCTACCATGATGCCCATGCACACCATGCCGGCAGTGCCAGGTAACCTACCATTTCTAATACCTTAGCTTGTCACACTAAATATACTAAAACCTGGCTAGACATTAAAGTTAATCTAAACTAATATTAGTTCAAGGCCGAACCGATTTTAAAAACCAGCATTGCAGAGGAATTCTTATTAGTATGTGGTTAGTAAGAAAATTTAGAATAAATTACAGTCGTCGTTTTGTGGGGTGAATAGTGATTTTACGATTTCTGGCTAAATCACAACTCCTATCGAAAATAGATTCATCTTAAAGTTGTAGATAATTAAAATATCTATAAATTATGTATTTACGAATTTCCCACATGCCTGACACACCCCTCTTTCGTGACTTTCAGCAAGTTCTCTCAATTTTTGTTTATAGAATATTTTCTGATCAATCACATAAAGCTAAAAAAAGTTTACTGTCTCACTATCTCAACTGAGTTTGGCCATAGACTATATATTTTTATTATACAAATAATTTTAAATCTTTATTAGTGGTAAATTTGGTAGTTTATATGTTTGTGAAAATTTATCTTTGTCAGTAGATCAGATTCTTCCAATTGTAGCACATTATCATAACACTGTTAGTAAGACACGTCAGCGCGTTATTGATAGTGTTACGAATAAATTGTGTACATGTTTTGTTTATTTCAAACTTAGATACTATGTAAGAAAAGTAAGAAAAATAGTCATAAGCTGTAAATGGAAATGTATTCTACTACATACGCCTAAACACCAGAAAAAAAATGCACTGGTAATAAAGTTTTCCTGTATAGAAAACAAAATATGGATGCTCTGTGAAGTTGTAAATTACTGCAAAAATCCCGTTAATTATAAATACAGTATCGGGCAATCAAGCTTTAGATAAGGACTGTTATACAAGTATGAGATTCACAAGTTTGAACGAGACAATAGTAAAAAAAAAGAAAGCCGAACCAAAAGGTTCGGCTTTCTTTTCTTTTACTTGCTCGGGGTTTATTAGACTTTGAATTGTTGTAATATGGCCATTCTGACAGTTCCCCAACGTTACAGGCATGTTCCCGATGTACTATGCCCAGGCCGCTCCGCAGCCAATGCCTACAACTTCAGGCCATCCCTACCCGCCAACTACTAGCCAGCAACACCAGTTCCAAGCACCAAGTAAGTTTAAGTTAAAAAGTCGTTTCTTTAGCATTCACGGTAATAGAAAATCGTGTTTAACCTTTTAACCGCTTATATCGGATACATCCGACAGACACTCGCGTTTATTCTGCTAGGGTCGCGCATCCACAACCAAATACTCCCATCTTGTCAGCTCTTATGTCACCTTTGGCGATTAAAGAGCCAAACACACGATCCTGACGAATAGGACACTAAAACTCTCGTCGACGCAAGCGGATAAAGGGTTAAATATTGTGATTCTAAATTAGAAACATTATTAATTGACGAATATTTAATTACAGTTATGATGTACGGCCACCCGATGTACGGACAACCCCTTGTGTACTCGCCGATGACTCAACAGATATCATACCCCATGCAGCAATCTCATATGATGGCACAGTCCATGCAACAATATTCCAACACAATGAACCCCTTGGGTCTAACCAGCAGCAACTATGAAGAGGTACGTTACCTGTTAACCATATTCATTTCACACTAGCACAATTTGATTACTATACAGAATTTAGAATGGACATCATTTGGATTTATTTGTAAATTAATGTTTATTTGATGTTTTGTTCACGAGCAAAGCGCTTTCGTTAGATAACTCCCAAACAAATGTGGGATAATTTTGATTTAGTCGAGCGTCGCTCGATGTTCTGTGTCGACATCACTAACACGTAACGTGCACCATCACTCGTTGGTCGTTCTCTGAGAGCTTGCTTCACCTGATCGACTCGTTCAGCACCGGCTTCAGTTGTGATCTGAAAGTGATGACTACGTGACCAGTAACCTTTTACTAAACAAATCGCAAGCATTTAATGCAAATGACCAGATTTCTTAATCTCATTAACAAATTAGTAAATACAACAATTAGTATATAAACTCAAGTTAGTTTTAGTGTCAGAGGTAAGCAAGATAAAGCTATGATAACATTTTTGCTTAATAATACTCAATAATAGAATTTATATTTCATAACATTATCCAAAACTATTATAATATTTTTAGAAGAAAAAAAAAACGATGTCACATGCTAGGATTATTATTATTTTTTTTTTAAATATTCGGCATAGTTTAGCGTTCATTTTGAAAGTAAATAATTGAGTTCGTCGTCGAAAGCCATAAACTCACCGTTGTTGTCAACCTGCACAGGCTTGTAAGCCCAGTTTAACATTGAGGCCAAGCAAGGTGCAGGGCAGTGTGTGGCGCGACAAGAAAAGAGCAGCTTCTTCAAAAACTGACAACGGCACCGCAGATAGTCTCTCATCAAATGCGTTGAACCGGGTATGACTATATAAATTCTAAGAGTTCATAATTTTGTTACAAAATGACTTTCCACTGGCTGGATCACTCTTAGAATGATTGTTTATTTTGATTTCTCGTGATTCTTGTTACTTAGCTGAATTGCATTATCACAGGTAGATTTCAAAATAAGAGATCATTTTTGTGATTTTTATTACAAAATATCATCTTTATGTCCCGTTTAATCCACTACCGTACTGTTTGTTGTTGAAATTCATAAGACAATTTTTTTTTATATAATAATACTGACAATTCGATTTCAATCTTATTTCTTTCAGTAAATAAGCTCTGCTTCATTTTTATATAGCATGTCCTGCTTTTTATTAATATTTGTTGGCATATGTAGATCTTTCTTTTGCACTTTTTAAATGCTTTAATAGGAGTCGGGGCCGCACAAAAGTCACAATGGGAACGAGGACTCTACGATATACTCGACAGACATCCAGTCTTCCAACAGTTTGAGTCATAAGGTTAGGGCTGCACTAATTGTGGCTCATATTTGCAATTATTCTTTGTAAATTTAAGGTTACACTATTTTATCTTTAATTTTTACCATTTTCTTATATATACACCTTGAGCATTACCTGTATAGTCTCGTGGGCATTCAAAAGAGCCCTTGAACTGTCGGGGCTCTGTTTATATTAAGAAACCTACTATTCGATTTTCAACTTATCCAACCACCTTTTTATCAGGTGTTATTTAAATGTTTGTATAATGTGTGAATAAAATAAACTGAGGTCGATTAGAAAAATTCAGAACATTGGTAAATACACTATTTTTAATATTTACTACGAAAGAAATCAGTTACTATAGCCGAGATATTTATAATTGCGATCTTCGAGAATATGAGCTAGAGATGGCCAAATATCTCGCGTATAACTTTGAAATCAATCCATTTGACAAACATTATTGCATCACTGCTTACCATCAGGTGGGGTCGCACTCAAGCACTAGTTTATATCAATTAAAAAAAAGATTTAATACACACCATTTTCCTTGAAAAAAATAAAATTGAATCGAGTCATGGAAATGTATAGCACTTATAGCACTATAGACTCCCAGAGAGTTTAACTATTTACAGCAAAATTAATATTAGTCAATTATTTTTTGCCAAAAATAATATAAAAAAATATATTTAAAAAATTTAGCAATCAAGGCAACTAAAACCAGTCTAATTTTAAAAATAGTGTATGTAACAGGTTCTATTTTGACTTTACCTCAAAGAAAAATTATCCTTACGCAATGTCTTCACGATTTATTTTCCCTTCAGAGCACAGAGGCTGTGACGAACACTCCACCTCCAAGGGAGAATCGTCTCAACAAGCTGAACCCGAACCGACTTGGGAACAATGAAGAAACTCCCGACAAGACAGACGGAGAGTCTAGCTACTCATCTTTCTACTCTTCATTCTTTAAGACTGAGTCCGGCAGTGCCGAGGACAGTGGTGATGGCAAGAATGGCAACAAGCCCCCAGTTAGGGTAAATATCAGCATTTTAATTCATCAGCGGCAACGGGTTCTTCGCTGCACCTTGGACTTTCCCACACAGGATTCAATGGCCTGTGTTTGTCACAAGGTCAGCCGTTTCTGTCTAGAGCTTGTTTCAGTTTCATCACCTAGCTTCGGAAGTTTTAGTCGCACATGGGGGGATGACCAAAGATCTTCCGCTTACATGTCATCTACAGAGTTTGGGCAAGTGGATTTGTCCTTTGTCGTTAGAAAAACCCAAGAGGTAGGTTACCATTCAAATAAATCAACTAGGTTTACAGTTCGAATACGTACCTCCAAATTGATTTTATCGAAATGGACATAATAAAGCTCTAGACAAGGTATGTTTTTAAATCTTTTTCAGGTTGGTACTATAAAATTATTCTTTATTTATGTACATTTACTCAAAAAGTATTTTCTTTGCTCTTTTTTTTTGTTTCGTCAGACAATAAAAAGAAGTATGATTTCAGAACCCATTAAACCGTGTACCTCAGCCCGCGAAGAAACCAGCAGCCCGGAGGAAGATGGAACCACCATGGCTAGAACAGGTACGCATCTCACAGTCAATATATATTTATCTATACTAAAATTATAAAACTGAAGATTTTATTGGTTTGGTTGAACGCACTGATTTTAGGAACTACAGATTCGAATTGAAAAACTTTTATTTTTGTATAACCCATTTGTCGAGGAAGCCTATGTACCTTCACGCTGCAACCAATAGGAGCCAAGCAGTAACCAAATCGAATGAAACCGCAGGGGACTGCTAGTTCAGGATAAAGTCCCTTTTCACGTCTATCTGTAGTATGCTTTTTCTCAAGTAAGAGATTTTTATGCAGTTTTTACCATGATTTCAAGAATTCTAAGTGTCCTATTGTCCCACTGCTTGGTTAAGGTCTTCTATACACGTCTGTTATCGGCCATTGCGGGTTAATCCCTTCATCTCGCCACCTTCGCCTTGGTCTGCAGCGATAACGCCTTGCATTTAATAGCACCCAGTAAGTGGCTCTTTTAGCCTACAGCTCATCTGACATGCGGTAGACTATTAAGGAACAATCCCACTTATAAATAGCAGCTTTCCGGGTAACATGTGTGATCTTAGTTTTGGCACGCAGTGTAGTGTTCCTTACACGGTCCGAACTTCGAACCCTCAGGATACTGCGCTCCATGGCTCGCTGGCAAACCTCGAGCCTGGACCTCAGCTGGAATGTCAAAGAACAGGTTTGGTGCTCCATACGTGAGTATAGGGAAAATGCACATATCCGCTTCAGCCATAGCGGGAAATCTCCTTAGAGAATAAAGAACTTTTTTAACTTGCCTCTACATGGCTTAGTCCAGTAACAATTAAAACTAATAGTATTTTCGTCTTACAGGTATGCGTGACTTCAGAGCTGGTCTACAAGTACCAAATCCACACCAAGTCTTTGGAAGAAACCCTTACGGCCGACCAACAGAAAATGAAGACTTTGGAACAGGTAGGTCATGATAATTAACTTCTTATTCTACAATCGACATATTTTTTCATCTATTAAAGAAAAAGGTAATTTTGTACTTCTCATAAAAGCAACACTTCAAATGATAAATGATATAAGTCCATACAACAAACATGTTTGTTGTTTGTAGTCAGATCATATAGAGCGATGCAGATAAGTGTCTGAGATGGCCTTTGAGAAAAGAACCATACAAATCAGAGTAGCTCTGTCCAGTCAGTGCAAGCAATTGTCAGTATTCGAATTGCTCAACTTAAGACTACTAAGGAGCGACTTGACGAACAATACCAAGTCCACATATTTTCTTCGTCATAGAGACTCTTTCACTCAGATTGCTATCTCCTCTTAAAGCAGTAAGTAGTTGTAGTTTCTGTTTGATGATACTTTAAAACCTACCGGCCTGAATATATCAGCTATAGTATTATATTTAAAATCCTGATAGGGTATTATGTAAGACTATCGGGGTGATAAACAAAGTCTCGTTTATAAAACATATTTTATTTGTATTGCAGTGAGTGTCTCTCGCATTGATTGATTGAATTTTAAGTGTGCGATCTTTCCCGTCAACAGTTCAGTTTAGGTCGTCAATTGGATCGTGTTAAGAGCTCATGGTAGGGCCTCTATTCTAATTGACTTTAAAAATTCCAGCCTTCCATGGTCAACGAGCAGCTGAGCCAATTGTACCTAGACCTCCAGTTAGAGGGTGTGGCTGCAAGGCTTACTTTAGAAGAAGGAATTACCAGTTCCAGTAGCTCCGGCGAAGAAACTATTACCAATGTAAAGGTAATATAGTAAATACTATATGTCAATGTATTATTGCCAGTCATTGTAAATGCACAGTAGAAAACCTAGTCGATTCAATAGCACTGTTCATTATTTTTATTATGCTAGTGGTGATAACATTTTTCAATATGTGAGGCTGCATGAATGTTCAATTAGTCAGTGTAGTAGGCACCACTGTTATTGTAAAAAACAACACTTATTGATGGTGTTACTGTAATATAACAGCCTTTACTGATTAAAAATGATTCGTTAACAAAGTGCTACGACCCTTATAGGAGAGGAACGTATGTCTTAATGTTTCACAAGTGAAACACTAACTGCTTAAGGGCTCGAACTCGCTCTGCAGAAAGCAACACTCTATAAGGTTGTTTACTGTGTTTTTACAGACAGTTTAACGCTTTTTTTCTTTTGGCTAGATCCCTTATAAAAGAGCTTCCACCAACGCGAGGATTCGTGCAGAAAGAAACAGGGTTAGGACCTTTTATTACTAGTTCGACAATATATGCTACAATAAAATATAAAATAGCGGACTAAAATCAATTTCTCTGGCTGTGAATATTTGGATAACGATGAAGTTGTGTATGTTTATTACTTTTAAATTACGTAACTTATAATCTAATCTTGTTACGTTACTTCCGAAGAATTCCACTTTATATAAGTAAGACATTTATTAGTCTTCTGTCATATTTTGTAAGACCAAAATCAGCTTACTCGTGTCAGCCATTATCTGGTTTGCTGGGTATTCTCTCTTTTATGATATAGGATCTCCCAGTACTAAAACCAAGGCAACACAGATTTTTGTATCGAAAGTACGTTTTAATTATTGTTATTATTAAATGACTGTTGCACGATTGTTTGTCTAGAAGGGATCGATACATTAATTATTATAATATTATTTTAAAACTAATTTCAATCTACATACACAGTTTGATCGTATTATAAATATTCGCTGTCAAATAAATGATTTATAATATCTATTAGGACTATAATTGTATGTCAGACAAAAGATAAACTAATTTGCCTGACAAGAACCTCGGAATCTTTTAAAATCATAGCTCTGAGGAATAATTTGCTGCTATTATATTATAATTGTATATTAAATAAAGATTCAGTGTTGAGTGAGACTTTCAAGAGCTCGAATTCAATGGGATCATTGACAGTAGAGCATAACCATTATTTTATGTTAAATAGTAGCTACAGAAATCACCTATCGTAATGTTCTAATGTGTTGAGTCTTTAGTAGCCTCATTACTGCACCTAAATCACCTGTTTATTGCATTTTATAACTAGATAATCATCTTCAGCAGTTAGGAGAATGCAAACTAAACATCCGAGATGTACAGTAATAGTACATTATATACCTTCAGATAAACTTTTAATTCATTGGCTATATTTTTAATATAATATATCATATTTTACGATATTCATTATATGGTGTACCAACACTTTAATGTAAGTTCCAAAGTTTTTTGAACTTATAATTCGAGGTTAATAACTTGAAGATATTTAATTTAAAGGGTGCAGTTTCATAAAAAGAAGATTACATTGATAAAAATCCAGTATTAAGTTATTTATATGCAATAATAGTATACTCCCTAAAATATTGGTCATGTACTCGTATTTAAAATCATCTTGCATTCATAGTCATAAAACATTTACGTTGATAATTTAATTTAATAAAATAAGAACACATGTTATTTCTTTGTAGTATGTTTCACCTATTATAAGGATTCTAATGAATCCAAAGTAGAAGAATAACAGATAGAATTGACATTCATATAGACGCTATTTTAAATCTGTTTCCGGGGGCAGAGGGTTTTATTGGTTCCGAATAAATTCATGCACCTAGCCGAGGAAGTGTGACGAAATGCACAAACACTCCAGCAGATTGCCAAAGGAAGCTTCAGAAATCGAATCCCTCTCTGCCTGTCTAAATGTGCTTCCTACAAAATGTTACTTAAAAATATACAACGTAATAACATTCTTAGAGTATTAAAACACAGAACTAAACCGTTCGCAAACATTTCAAGTTACAGTATGCTAGATAAGTTTCATTCCTTCAATGAACCTGGACAAGTTGTTCTTAAATTATACATGTTACAGTTTATCGATTTTACATGTTGTTTATAGAGATGTGTAGAAAATTAAATGGTTCTAGATTGCGTCTATATCACTTATATGGGGTGCGAACTCAACTGACAAAAAGTGTGATTTAATGTAAGACACTTGTTATAAATACTTTTCAAATACTTACTTATAATAGATATTTTAATAAGCTTGTTTATTTTGCAGACTTCTCGCAGGAAACGAGAATACAGCAAACTAGTTATGATTTATGAAGAGGACGCCCCACTGCCCCCGCCTTCCGATGACGCCGCAGAAGCGATGGCCTCTTCATCCTCTACCTGTTAGGTCTAGTTACAATGTTACCGTCACCCTCGTCAGAAGTTACAATAATGCACAATAATATTTAATATTAAAACTTGCATTTAAGCCTTTATGGTAAACGCACGAAAATCCTGATGACTAGTCTTCATTATGTACGTAACATAGATAAATAGGTGACTTAGATTATATGAATGGACCTTTGAAATATGAATAATTATAATGAAGATCTCGAGCTCGTGTTTTCTACAAATCAAGATCTCATTCAGTTCTCGACCAGACTTTGATGGAACAGATGTGTGGCCAGAGTTAAACTCTTCAGTTCGTCTCCGTTGCATTGCTGATTCGTGCGGACTGCCATTAGCGCCAAATAATAGTCACTGTAGAGACGCATTAAGTTTAATTAAGAAGAAGTATGTATATGGAAGATATTTTGTTGTTATTTTTTTGTTTTTTTCTTTAGAGATTTTCGAATCATGTTGTCCATATTACGATTAATGTGTGTAACTTTGGGAATGTTAAGAATATACAAATTTAATTTTGTCATTGATCTTAATTTTAGTTGTGATCCGCAGTGTTCTTGTTACGGATAATACGCGAACTTTTACAATTATTTTTAATAGCTAATTGGTTGACTAGCTCAAGTTTGAAGTTACCAAGTGTTTTTGAAGTACACTAAGCTTCATTGGACTCTGGAAACAAATAAACAAAATTCCTAATCATTATTACGCGTGCGTCTACATTCCTTCGTCTATTAACCGTGACACAAACATGATGTCGGTACACAAGACACAAATATAGTAATAGTTTACAATCAGATAGTTAATGTTTCCTTGAAAGTAATCTTAACATTTTCAGTGCTCACAAACAGAGGTGCAAAGTATTGATTAAAAAACAGGGTAAAGTATTAGGAAGAATCAGAACTACAATAAACTGTTAAAGTTTCAGAGATATATTTATTTAAATGAAGATATTTATGTTTATTTGAATGTGTTTATCACATGTTAAAGCTATTTGCATTTACTCGATCACGCAAGACATTGCTATGTTAGATGTGCCATATCCTTTTTTGCCATTTGTACTCAATAGCTGGACTGATTTAAAGGTATTGTGGACATGAAAGGGATATGTCGAAGATCTGAATAAACTCTAAATTATAATTCAATAAAAGTATTTTTTTGAACTATCAGTAATTTTTGCGTTTTCGAGTGTTTATTTTTTACGTAGATTTAAGCTCACAAATCCTGAAGAGAAATATGCCTTGAATAGATAATTATATTTTATTACATTATATAACACTAAAGGCTAAAGTTGACATAAAAAACCTAATATATATTACTCCATAATGTGTAAACAGGTGCCTTAGAACTCAAGATGAAACAATATTTTGCAGGTATCAAAGACGATCAATAGTGCAGAAAATAAGTTGTTTATTCGATACTCGTAGTTAGATTTGTTATGTAAGGCATACCAAGTATTCTGTTCACATATAAGTAATTAAATTTATTAAATAAATCTTTATTAGGTGGATTATTATGATTCCAAAGAATTAATAATATTACGGAAGTATCGTGATGTGGTTAAGTGCCGAGGTTATTACCCTAATTATTTAGAAAATATTATATTGTCTGACTACTATTTCATTCCTATACTAAATATAGATGCGAACAGAAATAAATTTTTGAAATATTACGTTAGCCTTAATTATTATTAAGTAACTGAAAACGTAAGTGTGATTAGTTTTAAGTTAAACAATAGAAAGATCATTTTTTTCGCTATCTATTACAAGTTGATGATGAATTCAGTTGAAACTTAAAATGTTTGCCAATCTGATCAACATGGACACGTAAAAGATAAGTGTTATCATGTTAAAATTACTACGACACTGCAGTTATATAATGCTGTATAATTTTGAATCTATGGATAGTTGCAATTTGGTTTTTCGTGTGCATAGTAAAAGGTTTATTTTTACTTGATATGCAAATTAGAATATTGCTTGAACTTATTTCATCCCAGTTCTTGATAGTTTAGAGTTACATTCTGAGTTTATAATCTGCTAGTTTTAAAAGTGTTGTTAAGTAAAATGATCAATCTTAGATCAGTCTAATTAGGTATAAGAATCTACCACCTTTATAAAACGTCTTCTGTTAAGTTTAATTTGTCAGAGATATATAAGGGTCTGAGGGAGAATTACAATTTTCTATAGTTTAAAAGAATTAAAGTAATGTTGGTTAAATAACTTTGATGACCATGACTTTTTGCTTGTGGTTTGTATTATATTAATTTCGCATTTTGATCTAAAGTAATTAAATGATATAAAAGTAAATGTAAACTTCATTTCACCGATATTATGAGATTTCTGTGAAATAAATGATTGGAAAATGATGACATTGTTTTAGTAACTGAAGACAGCCCTTGGTTCCTTAGGAAAACTGCTTTACGAATTTAAACCTTATACATTGTAAGTGTTGCGGCATTGTATTGCGGAGAAATAATTGTGGGAAAGAGTAACTGTACGTCGTGTAATTACTGAATCGATGCCGGTGAGTGATGTGAATATTTTGATGGCTAGGGTTTTGTTAGGTTCTGAGCCTTTTATACTTGGGTAGGTGGCGCCTTCTCCAACTAAACGTGATGAAGGTGAATGTACGGAAGACGTGAAAGTTTTTAGCGACATCTAATAATGATGAGTTACATGTGCCGTTGCAGTCGCTGCCGTGCAGATATTCCGTGTCTACACGCGATGAAAGCGGTTACATGTGAATTGCGTCAGCTGCGACAGAGGGCGTTGTTAATAATTCTCTATAGAACGACGTACATAGTACTGCTAATAAAATATTTAGGAACCTACAAGCAGCCTTTGTTTGTCTTTTTGAAATAGACTGCAATTACCTGCTGTCCCCTCATGGTTATTACCTGCACATGTTCGATTCACATTTTGTAGGAAGTACTTACTTGTAACTTTGTTGGTTTACATGCCAGTTTAGACCTAATTTATTCCTAATTGCTAGGCCTGTGAAATTATGCCTATCAAAAAGGGTGACTACAGACATATAATTTAGGTAACAAGTAAAAGAAACAAAGCTCAAAACGTCATAAGTAAATATTGTAGATTTTTTTATACAAGTTTATTTCGTATTTATATTGATAATTTTAAATGCCTGAATGGCCATTAAAAATAAAAAAAAAACACTGCGCGTTGTATTTTCTAGAAGCAAGTGTTATGAATGATTGATTCAAATTATGAATTTACCACTTTTATTAACTCCCTCGCAATGCTCGGGAGTTAATTTTATAAATCCCTCACTGTCGTTCGGGATTAAAATAAGCAACCTTCGTTTCGTTCGGAATTCAACATGCCGCCCGCGACTTAAAGACACTGCTTTATTCCCTAGTCACATAAACTACTATTAGACTTTTTCCCGCGCGCTTTACCTTTGCAGATTGAATAGAGCAGGCGCCAAAGGGAGTTGAGTATGCAAAATATGAGGACCACCTTCTGTGAATGGTTTCGGACTCAGAAAAGCAAGCATATAATGATTCTGGATGTTGCCAGGAGGCATACCTATTGGTCCATTTTTTTTTATACTCCTCTCCCTGAAGCAGCAAGTAAATCGATTGAACAAATGCTTAGAATAATTTTATTAATATTTAATTGTTTCTTATGATTAAATATACCTATAGGAAGTCAACTAAAAAAAACCGGCCAAGAGTGTGTCGAGCCACGCTCAGTGTAGGGTTCCGTAGTTTCCCGTCCGTCACAATAAGTGTACCCACTTATGAGTTTAAAAAAATACTTGCACATACGATTATACTACAAAATTAGTCCAGAAATTATTTTGTAGAACCTTTTTGTCTTTTTTGTACAAAAACTGTTCTTTCCATCAAGTTCAAAATGATTTTCCTAGAAAGTCCTTATAAAGTTCTACTTTTAAAAAAAAATCATATTTTCTAAACTTATGGTTCAAAAGTTAGAGGGACACACACACATTGTTTTTACTTTTGGAGCGATTATTTCCGAAATTATTGACATTATCAAAAAATGATTTTAGTAAACCCCTATTTATTTTTAAATACCTATCCAACAATATATCACACGTTAGGGTTGAAATTTAAAAAAAAGTCACTTCCCACTTTACATATAGGGGGGCTACCCTAATAAAACCTTTTTGTCCAATTTTTTTTTTACTTTGTCGGCGTGATTGACATACATATCGGCACCAAATTTCAGCTTTCTAATGCTAACGGTCACAGAGATTAAGCGAGGACGGACAGACGGACAGACAGACATGGCGAAACTATAAGGGTTCCTAGTTGACTACGGAACCCTAAAAAATGAGTCGGACTCGCACACTGAGGGTTCCGTACAAATTTACACATGAAAACAGTTCAATTCCCAAATTGAGTTATGAAATTTTTTCCGAATCACAAGAATAGTTTTTTTTGTGACGTAATGACAAATTTACAGTTTTCAGAATCTTACTTAAATTATTGCTATGAGACCGTTTATGTACACACAAATATATATAAGAAGATAATATTATTAGAAAACTTTGTACAAAGGGTAAAGGTAATTTGTTTTTTTTTCCTGTTTTTTTATACACAGATGGGAAAAAAATCATCTATAAATTGAAGAGTAAAATGGAAATATCATCGCTATCGTCATTGTTTCCAGATGCATCGTCATCCTAACTTTCGTCTGCCAGGTTGTTTTCTTCATGTTTTTCGTGTTGTTCCTGATCTCGATCCTCTTCATCATCTGAAGGTACATGAACATGTTAATAGATATATGCATAGAATATACACGCTCAAAGAATGTCACTAACAATTTCCATACCAGCCATGTTATCGCTGCTATCCGTTATAGGTACCTACTGTTAACTTATGGTGATGATCACATAATTGATCGGCCCTCGAACCATTTGAAGAGATATTTTTCTTCTCATACCCATAACCCAGTCAATGTTAGGTAATTGAGCAGGCTCTTAAATGTGAGCATGGCTTCAAAGGTGCGCGATATATTATTATGAGGTTCGCAGCAAATTAATGTTGGCGTAGCTCTGATTTGCTTGGTGAGAATATAGCTCCATCGATACGTTTTTTCCACTTCAGTACCATATCGTTCTTACTCGTCTAGCGTTGACATCGTTTATCCCTTTGAATCAGTACAGGCGACAAACAAATTCTTCAGTCGTTGTAAGGACGTCTCGTCCATTGTAAAATTACGACAAAAATGTGTTTGTTTACGACATCACATTAGAAACTTCTAAAATTATCAGTGTTTCTCTACTATATAATATAGTGGGATGTAATATACCTACATATAAACCGTTCTCTTGTTTTACGCTATGTTTAAAAACCGCATCAAAATCCGTAGTTGCAAGCATACAAAGTGACAGACAAGACAGACGGGAAGAAACTTTGATTTTATTATGTATTAGCTGACCCGATGAACTTCGTACCGCCATTAAGTCAATGAATTTTGGGATTTTTTTTTAAGGTACCTATTCCTTTCAGAAACATCTTTCCAGTAGGCTTCGACTCGGCAGGGCCTCTACGGTTGGCTGACAACTCCTTGAGGCGCGCGAAGAGGAGTGGCAGGAGGCCGCCTCCTTCTGCGCAGCAGTATTGCCAGCAAAGGAGGAGGCTGACCGCATCAGACAACGGCGCTCACGATCCAGCCGCCGGCGCCGCCGGGATTCCGATTTCCGGTCACGAGCGAGCAATGGGTAGCTCGCAGTTCGACCGTCCGGTTACTGTCCGGACCGAGTTTAAGTCGTCGACGGCGTTCACTGTTCTCGCGTGCCTCAAGGAATTGTCAGCAACTGTAGGGATCCAGCTGGGTCTAAGCCTACTGGATCTAGGGTCAGTTTCCGTAAGAGAGGCTCGGCCCCTGTATGAAAGGTATTAAGGAACGGGGTGGTTTTTTTAGTCAGTAAGAGTCCGATACTAAATCCCGCTCCGCTAAAGGCGGGGGACACTATTTGAATGAATTTTACCCACCGAAAAAAAAAACTCCTTGAGGCACGCGTTTGCGTCGACGTCTTAGGCTCGGTCTTGTCGGTTACCGGACGGTCAGGCGGCGAGCTGCCCATTGCTCACCGTCCACAAGCCCTGCGGTGGCCGGAAATCGGGATCGGAATCCCGGCGGTGGCTGGGGCGTGAGCGCCGTTGCCTCACCCGCGCGGTCTCCACATTTGTTAGTACTACCGCTATGCAGAAGTAGGCGGTCACCTGCCACTGCTCCTTGCTCCAAACCTCTCGCTGCCACCGATCGCCCCCACGAGAACACGGAGGTGCTCTGCCCAAGCGGGGCACATCTCTACCGTATGCTCTACCGTGCCCTCCGGGCGGTCCATACAGTGGTGACAACCGGGCGTCACTTCCGCACGAATCCGTTGCAGGAACTCCCGAATTGGCAATGTCCGGTGTGAACCTGTGTCATGCGGAAGGGGAGGACGCTGTGAGGTCTTCCCAGCTACGCCTCAAAGAGGGGACTTACCACCATAATTATGGCGTGTCCATAAATTTTGGAATACCGTTTAACTTAACTGTCAAAAATAACGCCATCTAATGGCATAACCAGAGCCAGCATAATATATAACATATAACCTTCCCTAGACTATCACGAATATTTCAAGACCAAAATTTGCCAAAAAGGGTTCAGCCGTGCTCGAGTTTTAGCAAGACTAATAATAATATAATAATAATAATAACATCATTTGTCATCACTAACGAACAGCTATTCATTTTTATAATACAATGTAGATTGGTTCGCCTTTGACCACTATCTCACTTGATGGCATAGCTAGTAGAGTAGTCTAGGACAGCATAGATAGTAGAGTAGTCTAGGACATTATGATATATGTGTAATGTTAGTGATTACCTTCAAGGCGGTATTTAGCACCGAGCCGTGGCGAGGGTCTTAAGAGAGGCGAGAATGGTAATCATTAATTACTCACATGTATGTATTATACGACGTTTTTCAATACACTTGTGAAGAAAATAACTGTAAAACTAGTAAACTTTTGTGGCGGTAAAAATCTGTTTTCATATGCGCGTCTATATATTTTTTTTAAATTTACCTTTCAATACACTCACTGAAATGAATAAACGGGGGTTGACCGGCAACTCGTAGGGGACGCCCTGCGCCCCTGATACGATACATGTAATAACATTGTGGCAAGGGAGAGGTTTTAACTATATTATAACACCCTAGTGCTAGCGTAATGGTAATCAAAGTGTCACAGTTTGGTAATTATTCTAAGAGTGTCCATGGAGTTTCTTGCACGTTTCTTTTCCTTAAAGATCTGTGCAATGGAATGTGCAATTAGCATCATCTTTTTTATGTGAGTCTGACTTCTTGACTACCTATTTAAAAGTGCATGTAAATCGTTTTTAAATAAATGCTTTCATTTGTAAACTCACATACATAAAATTAGTTTTTCTGTTCGAGTAAAGGGTTCGTAATTGTCTAAGTTAGATTTTTTGACGATGTAAATCAATTTTTTCTTCATATTTTGTATAAAATCCTTAAATACGCCCTTCTTATTGGGCAGTCAGTTAAGTATTAAATGTTAACCCAAACCTTTTTTTTTCATAATATAAACTAGTACTTGACTGCAATCCCACCTGATGGTAAGCAGTGATGCAATCATAAACTTAACTGTTTGACGTCCAAAACTGTTTAATGTTTTTATTATAAGCCTGTAGTGTCAACTGCAGGGTTAAGGTCTCTTAACCATACTTACACTTTTCTCTGTCTTTTGCTACGTCTGGCCAATAGTTTAGATAAAAATCCAATTTGTCATGGCCGTCTCCTTTTGGGTCTACCGTGTCACCAGTTCTTTTTATTTAGGATTCAGTCAATGGTAGCCTTCGTTAAATTTCGTTGTGCCACGCGACATATGTCCTGAAATATTTTTAAAATTAAATATGTCTTAGAAATTAAATATTTTAAACATGAAGCCACCGTATACCTGGTTCTGGCCACGTTCAACCATGAGACCGTTTAATATAGGTACTTTATATAGGTACATTTCTGACTGACGAGTTCACTCGTAAGTTACGTCTTACAAGACGTAGTGGCTATACTGCTGTTCACAAACATCCGCGAGAAATATTCACACAGCTAATGTACAAAACGCACTGTTATTTATTTACAAAAAACATCATAGCACGATGGGACCTATCCAAGCGACTCGGAAGTTTTAAAAACATCGAGTTTAATGTTGCACTACGTCACACACATTACGAGAGGGATATCGCTACACTGTAGCTACAGTCACGCACACAGGCACAGCTCCACGAACACGCGCGGCTCTACCTGCGCAAGAGTCGCATTCCGTCACCCACCTCCGCCATTGGCCGCCGAGCCTGCAAAGGCTTCGAATAGCGTTTCAAATTTTTATATTTAGAAAGTTTAGCTCAGTGTTTGTGATTGGTTTGGTACGAGGCATAATGTCGGCAGTATTGTAAGGTGAGATCCAAGTTTATACTTAATTTAAGTGCAGCTACTTGATAACATTGCGAAGGTAACAGCTAATTCGTTTTCTCACAGGTTAGTACTTTACTAGTTACTATATATGGTGGCTGTAGGCTATGTATTAATTAAGTATGTGCGTAGGTACCTGATGGTACCTAGAAACCGATTTTCGATTTTGGAAGTCGGTTTCAAACTGGTTTGCTACCAATTGCATGCTTTCTTAATTTTAAGATTAATTATTTTGTTAAGTAACTACGTGATAACGGCTATTTAGAATATGATCTTGGCGCTTCACGGTCCATTATGATTGTCTTACTCGATGACTAATACGTAAAATTCTGCGAAAAAAATCTCCAACAGCAAGTTCTTGATGCAGTTTTTGCAGCGGCTTGGTTAAAAACCGTGACTTCACAGCATTGTCAAGGTTTACTTTTATGGTTTGCGACTTGAGTTGTTAATAATTTACAGTAGTCAATTGACACTGGCGATGATTTATTTTTTATTCTTTATTTACTTAGAGCTCTCCTTTTGCTTGGCGTTAATCTCCGTGGTCGACTTTACCACCTGTTTACTTCCTAAGACTTATGTGTTCAGTCCATTCTCTCTTATGTTTTTCGTTCTCTTATGGTGTAGTATTTGTATATATTTCTTTATTAACAATTTGCTTAGACAACATTACGTTACATTATATGTATATGTATATCTCTTATATAAAGCATGTATCTTCTATGGCAGTCTATGCTAGAATTTATTGTTCAGTATAAACAGAGATATAAGATAGCTTTAGAGTAAAATACACGAGGAAGTCAGTTACAAATAATATTAAAATAAAAAGCTTTTTACAAAAAAAAAAAAATAACCGACTTCAATGTTAAAAAACACTGAAAAGTATAGTTTAAGTCGGTGTTTCTGTAATAGTTTTAGTCTCTTCGTTATTTAACAAAGACTGCCGAAATTAAAGTTATTTTATACTTTTCAGTGTTTGAAGTCGTTTTAATTTTTTTCTTTGTAAAAATCTCTTTATTTTGCTCTTTTTAGTTATGGTACAACCACTAAAAAGTACCCCTTAGACAAACTTATATTCAGCTTTAAACTGAGGAGTTTTTTCTCTTCAGTTTCTTCTCCTTAAAAAATTTGAAAAATTAGTATATTTAGTCAAATATTATGTCTTTATTAAATACAATTTGTGAGTTACAACCCTCAGACATCTCGAAAATAAAACTGCCAACAAGTTACCCACGTTAGTAAATTTTGAATGTAATATAGAAGACCACCCAGAGGACTTGGGACAATGATTTCAAACTAATCACTTAGTCTAGGGGACGGGTGTACAGCACTTTATCTGTTTAACTACCTTGATTAGAACGTTATGTATTATGTTAGTTACACCAGTCTCCAGCCGCAGTTTGCTTTGTACGAAGATTACATTAGATTAGATATTCAGGAAACGGGAGCGGAAACAGCGTAGTCCCCAGTTAAGAGGTTTCTATTACAAAAGAGAGTCTGCTTCTGGCTCTTGAAAGAATATTAATGTAGTTAATTTTCAATAACGTTAAGTAAGTTACCTACGTTTATTTAAAAGTGGTTAACATAGCCAACTCGTTTTTTTTTTTGAGATTGTGGATCTTTGCCTCAATTGACAACTACTTAATTAAAATAAAACGTTTATTTCACAATTCAATCGGTCCCCATGACGCTTTAGTTACTACAAACATTGCATCCGGGCCTCCCCTACAGTGGCAATAGAAATACAACACTTGGGGGAGGCCATGTCTAACAGTGGACGTCTTTCGGCTGAAATGATGATGACGACACAAATATTCTTCCTGAGAAACCACGTTAGTTACATTAATTAGAAGAATAACTTTGAATTACTTAAAGCTTATTTGTCTTAAATATTAATGTATTATCATTAGTCGTAGAACACTACCTTATAACACTATCCTCTATGTCTTGTGTGTACTACAGAGTTCCTGCATAAAATAATCTGAGTTAGCACATACGTATTTTATATTCATATCAAGTCTGAGTTTACACTCAAAATATTCTTCCTAGGGAAACGATAAGTGCTGTTTGTAAATATACTCGTAAGGGCTCATGAATAACTTCAAAATGGATAATTGTTTTCAGACAGGGTTAACACGATCCAGATTTTAGTTCGTTTGGATTCCATACTAAAACTGTTAAAGTGCTATACTCGTAGGTATATGATTTTTTTTCATTACCTACTCATACTCTGAAAGTAAGTCTGAAGTTGCTTGAGGAGCGGGTTGAAAGTAATACTTTTATTTAAAAAAAACTAGTTCTATCTTTACATTTCTATTGAATCAACTTTCTATACAGCCAATCAATTAAAGCGCGTATAAAATTGAAATGAAGATAAGTACTAATTAAATAATATATTATATTTTAAAAAGTGACTTATTTTTTCAACTATTTCATTAAAACTATACTTTATTTTAAAAAATATGCAAATTATTTCTAATTTTTCAATAACGAAAAATAAAGTCTGAATAGCTGGCCGGCCACAGAAAAAAAAACGAAATGGCCATTTCGTTCACCCCTAGGGTAACAGTAACACGTAAACTTTTTCGTCAATTTAAACTAGATGAGGCTGGTGTGTCCTAGCTAACCCTGAGAAGAAACAAGGAACTCAGGGGTAATATTATGGATTTTATTTTAAGTCCGAGATTTATTCGTCATGTTTCTGATTCTGGGATTTTAGAGGAGGTAAACTCTGTGTTAATTTGTGTATTTTCTTACATTGCGAGTGTTTCCTCATTATTTTTCGTAAAGAATATTTTGGTTAAATTATTGATCGCTTCTTGTAACAATAATTACGAAAGTTATCGACCGTCCATAGAAAATACAACTCTTAGAAGTTTAAAACGGTCCTCCGCTGTCTGGCATTTCAATTTTTTGAAGACCTAGCAAAACTTTTCATAAGCAACTTGTTACAGGCTTCACTTGCGTTTACTTGGTCCTGATCACTCTTTTTCTTCATTGTTAGCGTCTGGGCTATTTTCTGAGTCTGTCTTGCTTGGGCTCTTGGTTAAAAGTTTGCGTTAGTTCAATGGAAAATATTTCGCTTTTAGGTTCTATTATAAATTAGCGAGGAGCGAGGACTTCGTTGCTGCGTTTACTTTGAAAGACTGTCTGCTGTCGTATAATTAGGTAGATAGTATGGGCTCGTGACTTTAAAATGAACAATAGGTACCTAGTTATACACTCCTATTTTTAAATTAGTACAAACAAATATGGCGCTCTATCCGTACTTGTTACTGATCATGTTTGTGTAGTCAAAAGTAAAACAAATTAAACCCAAATCCCATAATTATCCACGCGTCATAATTGGTAAATTCATAATTGAATCAATTATTCATAACAATTGCTACTAGAAAATACTACGCGCAGTGTTTTTCATTTTTATTGCCATTCATTCATTCTTAATCTCTAATCTCAATAGCCTATCAATATTTCGAACTTAGCTGTTTATGAATATTATTTATTCCGACTTTACTTAAATAATAACAAGACTTTTCATAATACGGTCTAAAGTATTTATAGATACTAATTAAAAATTAGTGGTGTAGTAAGGTAATAACAAATTTTAAACTTTTCAGTTTTTCATATTAGGTGTTTTTTACAGGTGTGCAATAAACATTGGATTTTGACTAGGCTATTGATCTAGTGGTTAGTGACCCTGACTGCTATGCTGGAGGCCGTGGGTTCGATTCCCATCCAAGAATAATGTTTGTGTGATGAGCATGATCATTATTTTGTTCTGTGTCTGGGTGTAATTCATCTAAAATATGTATGTATGTATATTTAGAAATAAATAAGTAGTTCTATCTGTTGTCTAGTAATCATAGTGCAAGCTCTGCTTAGTTTGGGACTAGATAGCTTTGTGTAAAAGTTGTGGCATATTATTACTAATGGATAACAATTTCACACATTTTTGAGAATATTGATATTGTGCGGCTGAAATATCTTGGCCGCTTCATCTTCTAACAATTGACTACTGTTCGGAAACAAACAATAATTGGTAATTAAAAGTTCAATTAAGTCGCATCTTCAGCCCGCGCATATGACTTGAAGTTGAAAAAAAATTGAATTAAAAACTTATATGAATTTTATTACAAAAATAATACATCACTAAAATTAGAATAATATTACAAGAAAAGCGAATGCAAAATAAGTACAATGTTTTGTTAAGACAAGCGTTAAAGTAAATCAATTGCATTACATTAATTCGGCCACAAAATCTTGTTTAGTCTCAAATCGGCGCATAATTTTTTTTTTTAATTTTTACTTTTATTTTCTTCTTTGATTTCTTTTAATGATTTTTTATCGCATATTGACATAGATCTACTTCTGTTAGTGTAGTGATTTGAGCTTAATAAGTGAAGAAATATAACATTTACAGTCACTTGAAGACGATAGGGTCTGTTGTTCAAACTCTTGCTTTGCTGAAATTTGTGAATCAGTTTTTTGAATCTTTGAATCATGTAGGTATATGATTATAAAACTAAAAGAACGCAATCTTTTGCACCAATATAATTTTTTTATCTTTATTATTTCTTGAGTTATACCTCTTACTCTACTATTCGTACCTTTTTTTCTCAAGAACAACTGTACAGTTCAATTTCTTTACAATTACAAAAGGAAATGTCAAATATAAGTCTGTTGCTCCGTAAAATATATATTATTTTGATCATCTGTCCTTATTTTCAATGATTATAAGGTTTTTGAACTTTAAATGATAAGCTTTATTTAACTAAATGACTTTTATATTGGAAATAGTAAGAAAAGATGATTTTCTCCAAATATCCTTAATTTTTTTGAGAAATACTAAGAAAAAACCATTATTTTTTAATATTGCCGATCTGGTATTCAAAAATGATGGTTCTTTCTTAGTACATATTTCTGCTAGTTTTTAGTTATAATTTATAGTAACCTTAACATTTCATGTCGTGTTCGTAGCTCGGTAGCACATTTTGTGTTTAATTCATTAAACCCCAAGCGAACGCCGGCGTTCGCGCACCTATTGTCTTTCCTATTGTTAATATCTTCTACACTCCCGAATACGGGACACTGATATTGGTATCTTCTACTTTCCATGGAAATTATTATCAGTTCAAGAAGAATTGATAGATTATTTAACGGAGTGCAGAATCATATGACTAAAATAATATTACATCATTAAAACCAAACAAAACAACTGCGCTGTGCTATAAGCCCGCTATGAACAAAATTACCCACTTAATTCTATAAAATCTAAACTGAAAGTTAGTAAACGATATCACAATGTTACCAAATCTCATTTCCGATACAATAATATTGATTTTGCTTACAAATAATATTATTTACGTAGTTTATTGAAGTCATGTCTATAGTCACTATTGTATTAGTTTTTTTTTATTGATATAAATTAGTGCTTGACTGCGATCCTACCTGATGGTAAGAAGCGATGCAATGTCTGATGGTCAGGCGCACTAGTTAATTAAGAGCGCAGTTCGATGCGCGGGCTTTTACACTAAAAATAAATTAATCATATTTTACAGGTTTCTTATTGAACTAGTAAGACAACATAATTTCACTATTAGGAAAGGATTTGAGAAAAAAAATTGACCGACCCTCGTAGGTAAACATATTTCTAAATATCAAAACCGTTTGAAAGGAGTTAAGAAAACAAGCGAAAAATAATAATGTTGTTAAATATTTATTTTTAGACAAAAGTATTAATTGCACAAGAAAAAAAACTTATAACGTTGTACATCTCTAAGAAACTTTTTTTTCAAACTTATTAACAAGTTGTTCGTTACCGAGGAGTAGGCAGAAAGTCACTGTTTTATGGCATTGCTCGGTCGCTAGGGTATCGTATGTGGCGAATGCGTATTGCATACATTTTTTCGCGTATGCGTGATAGTTCGGAACATCAACTTCAGAGTGGCCACCATATTTTGGTCGTATTAAATAAGTGACGCTAAGGAGTGGAATTCCGTGTCAGAGTCTGTGCTGATAGCTACCACCTGAGGATATTTAAATCAACAGTGAATAGGTTACTTTTAGGCAAGCATGAAAATATTGATAGTTCAAAACGCTGGTCTACTAAAAAAAATGTGGTTCGACTCGACAGTTTCAAAAAAGACGTGTGGCACTCGGGGACTGCCGCGGTAAAGCTATTGCATAGCATTTTTATCACCTTATGCAATTATAATTATTTATTTATTTTATTTATGCAGTATTTTTTTTCCTTTGTTTTTTTTTCTTTGAAATTAATTGAAGTTACACTTTCACACATTGAATTGAATTTTGATTGATTGTTCAATCATTTGTTTTCTTATCGGTCATCACGCTCAAAAAACAAATGAGTGGGGGGTGTTAGGTTATTTTCGTTACGGAATTTCTGAATTCGGTCTCCACGCTCAAGGCCCGCGATAGAAGCTATGCAATAGCTTAATAAAAATGACAAAAATACCTTTATGTTGGACTAGCTTTCGTCCGCACATAAACTATAAGCCTATACTACTCAGGAATAAAGCAGCTTTCTATCGGTGAAAGAATTTTAGCAATCGGACTAGTACCTACTTCCAGTGATTACCTTCTAAAAACAAAAAAAAACAAACTTTATTACATTAGTGTAGATTTTGTTTCCTGAAAAGTATAAATAATTGAGTATTTGTTGCAGCCCTTCGTTACCTAGGTGATTTAAATTGGACGGTACCTATGCACTTTATTAAATATTCAACATTCCAAGTAAGACGAAGAAAGGTAACTGTCTTTTAAAGGCTTGAATAGAAAATTCAACTAATAATTTAAGTTAAGTTACTGTGGATATCTTACCTACTTTGTATATAGGCTTATTTGTAAAAAAACACTAATAACCTAGCAAGACTGTATTATCTTTGGTTGACATTATTATTTTAATCCTGATTAACTTACTTTTTAATTCCGTTTGTCATTATTATTTTGATCCTGTTTGACTTACTTTTTATTTCCGTTTGACATGTAGTCTTATTTTGTTTTTTTAATCTTATGACCTATAATACGCTGACATTTTGAACATAATTATATAATATTTTCATTTTTTAAATTGCAACGAAATTAAAAAAAAAAGTATAAATTTGCATGCCAATGTGATGGCAAAATATGGAGGACTCTGTTATAAAAAACACCTGTGTACTATACCCATGTTTGCAAATAAAATAAATTATTATTATTATTCTCTTTATTCAATTTTTTTACATATAAAATTACATTTTTAAATATTTTTATTATTATTATTGGTTCTATGACTTTTTATAAAACAAACTTTCAAGATTTCGTTGTTTATTTATTTATTTAAACTTCATGTACAATAGTGGTACATAAGCGGACTTAATGCCACAAGGTATTCTCTACCAGCTTCTCGTTGTTCTATCTAACACATTTCTGTATTTTGCTATACCTACCTACGTCTGTATGACGCGACGCAAGCGCATCAAGCAACCCCTCTTTAAATATTTATCTTTTTGTATGAAAATCTGTTGAACTAAAATATGATATGAAAAGTCATAGAACAAGAATTGTTGTTATGATGTAAGTAGGTAGATACCATAGTTCTGAGAGGAGGCAAGTGCTTTACTAATTACCCTGTATATGCTCGTAGTGTTAGACCTTGATTAAGATAGATAGACCTATTGTTATAAAAAACAATTGCACATCACTTAATTAGATACCTACCGATGTAGTTAAATCGGAAACGTGTAATTCAGTAGACAAAGACCTAGGTAGCTACAATCATGTAATCCCTTATGGACTAAGTAGCAGGCAGGCAAGAATGACCTTTCAATGTTGCTCTAATATTTATAAACATTCGGCAAACCACCCTCGTTAAAAGGTTTCTCGTGAAGTAGCCCCCTTGACATTTAACTACACATATTTAACAATTCCAAGCCGTGGATTAGTAACTGGGTATTTCCTGGCAAAACCCCTGATACGTACTGTTTGAGAACCAAACAGTTGGTGTTGATTATTTGCGACCACTGTAGCAACGAAGTCTTTCGACACTTTCTTATTGCTGCAATTATTTTACAGAACACTCATAATCCAATTCCAAGAACAAGTGTAGCTAATTAAGTTTTTGACAAAATCATTACGTAACGATCATAATTATTTTAATGATTACCCACCTGTCAATTATAATTGCTTTTCACTCATTTAAGTCCGTTAATGTAATCAAATAATTAAATTCCATTTACGATGACTACCTGACTAATCTATTACTAGAAACAAATAGAAATACTAAGAAAACCATAAAACTGCAACACTGCTTACTTATCAGGTGGGATCGCAGTCAAGCACTAAATTATAACAAAAAAAAAACTAAAACGTTTCGTGTGGCTCGTGTGAATTGAAGGTGACCTCAAGCACGCATAGCAGCCTCCACGTCCCAAGTGGGATAATGTCTAATATCAGAGATTATATCTATATTATGACATTCGACTATTGAGTTGATTATTAGGTTTTGAATATAGGTTAGGTTTATCGTTTGTAAACTGATATGAAAATCATTTTAGTAATAAAAACTTTAGCGTACAAAAATATTCTCTAGCTGTTGCTTACAGCTTTGCCCACGTACATAAATAATTGCCTATGTCACAGGAATAGAGATATGTATCGTTACCGGCAATATTGGCCAAAGTGGGACATTTGCTGGCAATATTGCACTCAATATTCATATTTCGGGCAATATTGCCACCAATATTCCCACTTCTCGGCAATATTGCCGGCAGTGGCACATCTCTACTCAGGAATAAAGCAGCTTTCTGTTGGTGAAAAAATTTTAGCAATCGGACCAGTACATAGAGATTACCTCCTACAAACAAAAATAAAAAATAAACTTTACCTCTTTATAATGTTAGCGTAGAAGTGTAGTTAAATTCTTTATAATTCATACTAAGGTGGTGAGCGTTGGTGCATGGTATCGATTTGTTTAATAATAAAATAGTGGAGGTTGTCTATAGCGTCCATACTCATTGTTACCGACCTGGTATCCCGGCAACGTTACTGACAACGTCATTGACAACTGTTACTTGCTCGGTCATAAAGTGCAGGGTCTGCCGAACAGAACGGACGGTCGCGTCCGGTCTTACATTTTATTTAAAATTAAATTAATTTAATTAAACAGATAAATTATCAGTTCAATTATTTTAAAGTTAATTTAAAAGAAAATGGTATTGCATTTGTTGAAGACTCACAAATATCGAAAGAGACGGGTCGTGCACGAGATGAAGATTTACTTAGTAGGTACGTACAAATGTACTTAACGAGTTTAAGTAAATAATTTCTCATTATAAAATCGTGACACAGGTAGTGATATCACTCATGAGTCAATTTTACCTACATATAAGGTATGTGAATTTCCTGCCTTATCAGTTTAGTTCCGGATTTATTAGTTTCATAAGTTCCTTTTCTTTTTACATTTTTATTATTAAAACTATTTTGTATTTTAAACATCTTTTATGATCAATTACTAATATTGTTTTGTGTTTACTGCTTACTCTGGATCGGAGAACTTTTTATAACGAATGGTAAGTTTTTTTGTCTTTTGATTTTCGCGGGTTTGAAATATAAATTGAATACCATTTATAAAAAAAAAAAAACTAGGCAAAGAGAACGTATTTTGAAAGACGTCTCATTATGATAGCATACACGAGTAGACAAAAATACTTTTCTTGGGATAATTTTCTACGATCATGCGGGTAAAGCCACTGGCAGAAGCTAGTTATAAACATAAAGTAAAACTAAAGAGAAGTATTTGTTGATTTTTTGCCTAAAAAAGGTGGTTTTTTTATTTTTTTTGGAATGAAATTGTTGACAAATAATGCGTCTAACAAGACAGACACTTTTGACAACTGAACTAAAACACATGTACAACAATGTCAGTTGTTTTGGCATACAATACAGTGTGTAAGCACAGAAAACTTGTTTTGGTTACCCTACATGTTGGACATGCGTGTCATCTGGACCGGTTGTTGTCACAAACCTTGGGGGCAGAGCCGGGTATGATCTGCAGTAGACGCTTTTAGGTTGAAATGATGATGATGATGACGATGTGTTGAGTTTTATAATTTTGAACTAACTTTTGATTAGTAACTCATTTTGTGTTACTTTACTTTAGGGTTGCTAGATGAAAATTTTTTTGCATTACCAGTTTCTTTCTATTTGTGACAGCATATTAGTACTGCAATTATTTGCATAGAGTTTGCTGTTTTTCACGAGAGGCAAGGTGGCCGATGTGATGTAGATGGGGAGAGCCTATGCCCAGCTATGGACTTGTGCCCGTTTTTTGACTTGAATGCTGTTCATGATATTACAATACATCAAGTTTTAAACGTGAGAGCGTTTAACAGTAAATAATAAATTTAAAAAGCACATCAAACATTGCTCTGCGCCGCTTAATAAATAGTGACATAAATGAAGTTTTATATATAAGCGTTGGGAAAACCGGTTATCCCGGCAGGTGAGCAAACAGCACATTGAAGGTATTTGAGACAGCTCGGCGTAATTTCCGGGCCAGAACAGTATGTCCCAATCAAATCCGGGCCCGTCCTCGTTCAGGCGATGACATATTGCAGCATTCAATTTGTTTTAGGCATTTCAGTTCAATTCAGAAATGGGATCAAGTTTTTATTTGTATTTTTTTACCTATAAAAAAGCTAAATCTATACTCATATTACCTACTAGCTGATCCGGCGAACTTCGTACAGTCTAAAAGTCAATGAATGTAGTCAACTGATTGCGATGAAATAAAGCTTCGAGTAATATGTCAAGGTACACACAATTTTAATGTATAAAAGTTAAATAAACCCTAATAATAATAATGTACACTTTGTGATGCGCGCAAAGCCACCTTATCACCTTCTTGCAGATTTATTATAATGTAGGTTTAAATAAAAAGAAAAGATTTGTATTTGTAACGAATAAATTCAAAAACTTCTAGACCGATTTAAAAATTCTTTCACCAGTAGAATGCTATTTTGTCACTGTGAGACATATGCATAAATTTTCTACTATCAGGAGGAAAATTCTTTAACGGAGTAGATATAGCACAATGAGTGAGAAAGTAATTAACTTTTTGTTTGCCACCAATTCTGACATAATATATGTCGAAGTCGAGAGTTGCTCTTTATGGAAAGGTGTGATTATGCAAAAAAATCTGCTGTTCCCTAGATTTCAATCGCGTATGATCCGAATATATTTAAAAAGTAGGTTGTATAAAAATATGGTTTTGATCACCATTATCTAACCCTACAATACTTTAGGGTTAGATAATGGATGAAATACTCTCGTATTACTCAATTTCACACATTTGCGATGCAATGTGATGCGATACGGTGCCGCATCATCGCAGGAACTTTCTGCGTGTGATGCTAAGCATTGGTTCAAATGACTATAAAATATGCGATGTCTGTCAATTCGCAAGTTCTTGTGATGCACAATTCTGTCTTTGGACCCTGACAGAACCGGCGAACAGAACTTTCTTCTAATGTTACAAAAACACATAACGTCTAAATACATTACTTATTCCTTATTCAAATACCATAGGCTATTGCGGAGTATTGATTGCATTTTAAATGAAGCTAATAAATGCCCTGACGGAGACCACGAAGAAAATGAGTTAGTGTAAAGCTAATTTAAAATGCACAGGTCTTGGGAAAACCGTAGATCGATAACACATGCATCTTCTGAATAATATATCACCAATACATCCCTTGTTCTAATAATAATACTCGTATCGACTTTGTTTGAACGATACCTACTAGGTATATGTATAATGTATACAAGAGTGTCCTCTAATCTCGACTGCACTTTTTGTTTCCCTGCTTGATTGCGCAGATAAGAATCCTATCTTGTGTAGATAGAGTCGATTTTTCTTTAGAGTTTTATATGTAGGTATGTATATGTTTGTGAGACATACATAATGTCGGGTTGAAACACTCATGGAGGTATTAGTTGCATACCAATGAGGAGGAAACAATAAGGTAGTGTGGGTGTTTCGTGGCGTCTTGGATTGCTCGGTGGCTTTCTTTCGAGCAGCACGGCCTACTTGGGCCACGGTCGGCCACTCGGCGCCTTGGCACTCGGCGCCTTGGTACTCGGCGCCTTGGCAGTCGGCCTTGTTTGATAAAAACGTGTGACTGCACAGTTGTTCGTCAATGACACTAGATAACGGTTTACGCTGAAAATATCAGTTAAATAACGTGCTGAGACAGTTTTATAAAATACTCTTCTTGAAAAAGTATGAAATTCGAAGTATTTTGTCTGTAAAAGTTTGAAGGCTAACTCGAACAGAAGTCAAGAATAATAGTATTTTTCTTAATTTATATGGTTGTTTGAGGTTCCGATAAATCAATTTACCAGATACCATGAACGAGTCTAAAAATCCACATACGTTTATGTATTTATTAGCCGATAATACGTGGAAGAAGTTCAATGGTGTCCTAAGCTGCTTTTATCTACTCTTCAAATGAATAATATTTACGAAGTAATTCCGCTGGGAGGGAGGATGCACGGCGGCGCGCGTGCCTCCGGCTCAAGGTGATCCGCGCTTAGATCATTGCATACCGATCGTGTCACGTTTAGCCAAATACCGACGCACACGACTAAAACTAAGCCTATTTGTTAACTTAAATATTTGGCTATTTTGAATTAGCCTTAAAGTTAACTGCGGGTTTACGATTACTCAAATGCAGTAGCGTAATTAGTTTTTGTTACGCCCGGTACGAGCTTCACTAACTGCGCCCCTAGAAAAAAGTACCATACGAACAAAAAGGACTATTAGATATTTTTGCGCCCCTCCAGAGACTGCGCCCTGTGCCTGGGCACAGCTGGCACCGCCCTAGTTACGGCACTGCTCAAATATACTGTGAACACAGAACACAGGAATCTCTGTTCTGTGACTGTGGCCCTGGAAAGCAAAGGTCCTGTAGCCCTTAACGCGATCCATTTGGCGACCTAAACTGAACTGTTAAAGGGATGGAGCTAATGTGTGTAGGTAGGTATGTATGTAAAAAATTAATATGAACTACTAGTCGTAGTCTCTACCACAGGTAGTCTCTGAAAGTACTGGTCCGATTCCTAAATTTTTTTCACCGATAGAAAGCTGCTTTATTTCTGAGTGACATAGGCTATTTTATGTGAGCAGGCGAAGCCGCGGGCATAAGCTAAACGAAAATATATATTTTTTTCGATTTTTTGAGTTATAAATCTTTCGCATCTGATGGAATCGGAACGGTCAAGTAATAGAATAAAAATGCAGCGATGCTGTCTGTTATGTCACCGCCATCAGGTTACGAATGCAAAAGAGATAGTTCCACTACTCTTCCTCCTAACAATACCTATTTGAAATGCTGATTGATACTTTGTTAGTGTTATTTGTTATTTAAAGTATTACAAACTACTATGCACAACTGAACACAAGATAGTACCCAATTATCTTGCTAGGTACCTACCAAAATATACAGTATTTCATGCCCTAATTTAGTCCATATTCCATTAATGTTGAAGCGTGATAAAGGCGTGTAAATTACATTTAGGACATAAAGTGGGCTAGGCTGGGTACCCTGCGTAATGGTGGATGATTAACCTTATGGCAGTAGACTCTCAAGAAATGTCCTATCATGATTGTTGGCTTTACGAACACAGTCGATAGGTTTCGATGCTGAAATAGATAAGTCAATATATATATATATAATATATATAATATATATATATATATATATATATATATATCTTAATTATTAAATATTATAAATACAAACATAATAATATTATATTATATTCAATATTATATATAACTTAACAATGTAACTTAACAATATGATATTATTATTATTATTTATTTACCTAAAAAACATTATATAAACAACTAAATAAATATTTTTGGAACAATAAAATATTATTAATATTTTGTATACCTGATTTTATTTATTACGCTAGCACAAAATGCATTTGAGCTAACCTTATTGTAAGTTATGTTCAAACGTTATTCTAAGATCAAGATATGGCAAAGGCAACACGGAGATACTTGGCTTGAATGTTTTGAATAGAAAATATTTAGATGTTTTAAAAGCTATTCAAAGGAAAGGATTGGGGACAGGAATACTGACCGCAAGTGGTTTAAATCTGCATATTTTAACTCAAAGAAAATATAGTGAGTCTCTCTATTTGTGGTTCTTTGAGTGAGAAATGATGGTTAAATTCGTTGTTCTCTATGAATTAAAATTAAAACAAATGTTAATTTTTTTCTTTTGGATCTACAGCAACATCAAACTATGCGACGCGGCAATGCCGTCGATCTTTTGGGCACAGTTAGACATTATTTGACATTACCTTTTGAGAAAGGGGAATTAAACTTTTGCCATACATAGCTGGCATGAAGAAGAAGAAGTACTTGCAATGCTTCTATAGGTTTCTTCGTTCGGTTACGATTTACAGAGAATTGTTTCTTTTTGCTACCGATTCCTTGAATTGTGCTCTAACCTAGGTTTCATTTCTGGCGAAAAGTAAATCATATCAATATTTTGCATTGGCTTAATTTGTTTGGAATTTTTATTTCAAGTGTCTCACTTATAGTGTAGGTATCTAGTTAAAGTTAAAAAAATCTTTACAATTATATTCTGATTATATTCTGTTGCAAATCTTTATGTGTGTACTATACTAAAACAAAATTTTTTTTTTTTTTTTTTTATTAAAGATAGGCTTGCGTTTGACCACCATCTCACCTGATGTAAGCGAAGATGTGGTCGACGATGAAGCACGCTTGCCTAGAAGAAACCTATTCACTCTCGACTTAAAGACTCCTAAGTTGTAGCTATCAGGAAATAATTGATAGGTCAACTTATCTTTTATCGTTTGATCACTACCTCACCAAAGCAGAGACAATGTGCTGGACGATGGAGCGCGCTTACTTAGAATGTATAGCCCACGGATATCTATGGTATAGCCTATTCACTCTTCACTCTTTAAATTGTAGCTATCAGGAAACACAGACTCCGGCAGGGAATTCCACGCAAAATGAATGTGTAAAAAAACGAAACTCTGTATTTTATAAAACTTTAGATTTTAACTTTAGAGAGATATTTTACTAGTGACGTTGGAACTGAGACATTTTCGAGAATTCGCTTCAAATCCAGTTTGTCAACTGATTCTCAATGCCTAGCGTGGGAGGACGCCGACCGCATGAGGCAACGGCGCTCACGGCCCGGTCGCCGCCGGGATTCCGATCCCGATTTTCGGCCACCGCAGGCCCGGGATTGTAGACGACGAGCTATGGGTAGCTCGCTGTACGACCGTCCGGTAACCGTTCGGACCGAGCCCAAGTCGTCGACTGTGCGTACTGTTCCCGCGCGCCTCAAGGAGTTGTCAGTAACCACAGGGGCCCAGCAGGGTCGAAGCCTGCTGAGGCCAAGGGTCTGCTTCTGAAAGGAAGGCTCGGCCCCGGTATGAAAGGCAACGAAGGAACGGGGAACGGGTTTTTTAGTCAGTAAAAGTCTGACACTATCTCCCGCTCCGCCAAAGGGCGGAGGATGTCATTTGGTGGATTATTACCGACTGAAATAAATGCCAAGTGTGTGTCTAGTCTTTGTATTCACATAGCCACATAGATATTCAGCAAGAATTCCTATGTGAAGGCTGAAGAGCGCTCAAATCAATCTTAGTTAGGCACGCCTTGCTCTCGGAACCAATTTTACAACTGTAAGGTTTGGTCTTCAACTGCGACTTGAGCGATTGATGCGTGAATAATAAACAGCTTGGCTTGTCAGTTCACTCCCTGTTTTATTTATAGTTTTTAGTTCATTTTATTTTGCAACGGTGCAAAACCTATAAAGTTTTGTCGGTTATTTGAGTTTCAGTAGTTACTATTTCATGAGATTTTCTCTTTATTTGCTCCTTTTTATTATTGAATTTTGGTAAAGAGTAACAACGATAAAATAATTTTAATATCTCACACAAGAATTTATTAAAGTAGGTAACAATAGACGTAGGTAGGTACGTAAAAAAATGTGCGAGGACAGAAAGGCCTGTCATTATATTATGTTGCAATATTAAAAACAAAATAACATGCTTATAGAAAAAGATCTGAGTATTTAAACTTCAAATGCCACTTCAAGGCCTTACGCATTCTCTATCAGTCTCCCAAGGACGGCGAAAGATAAGATGTCATGCCAGATTCAGAAGTACAAGAATTAAAGTATTATTTAAAACTAAAATGGGTACAAAAATATAAATAGTTTAAATAAAATAATAAATATACAAAGCAATGGAAATGGCTTTTGGAAAATAATTCCCCAAAATCTGTGTTGAAAGTCATCCTTCAGGTGGGTTATTTTCCGTAAACTAATCTAAATAAATCATGTTACAAACTTATATGTGAATATACTATGAAGCGTAACTACTTTAAATAAATAATATCTCAAGCAGTTTCAGGAAAAACATTGTAGAACGTAAGCAACAGTTTGCCTTTTTACGGAAATGATATTTTCCTTTAATGATTTAAAAAATATTTATGACTAGCTTTTGCTAGGGGCTTCACCTGCGTACATAATGCATATGTCACTCAAGAATAAAGCAGCTTTCTATAGGTGTAAGCATTTTAGCAATCGGGCCAGTATTTTCAATGATTACCTTCTACAAGCAAAAAAAAAACATAAAATAAAATATACTTTACCTCTTTATTATATTAGTGTAGATAGCAGTATAACAGGAGCTATTGTAATAGATCGGTAGTCGTGTCAATAAGAAGTCATATGTTTTTTAGAAAAAAAAAATGTAGTCAAAAAATCTCTTCCTGCAAAAACATACCAATTGATCTTTCTAAATACTGTGGTCATACAGAAGTTGTGTTAAAAGCGTATTCTGTTCGGCGTTTGATCCGCATGCAAAATTTACATAACATACGATACCAAAAAAGCCAATATCGATAGGTACATACATCCGGGTCAGTTCACCCGTGGATCAACAACACTTTTCTTTCCAATATGGATTACAGGAGCGTTGACTATTTGAAGTCGGTTGCCTGGCAACGACAAGTAGAAACTAAACAGAATGTGATTCAGACCTGAAATGCGTTTGTTAACAGTCATGACTGAATCGTGTACAATGTTTGAGCCGTTGTTTCCTCCCTGAAGGTTTGTTTGGAAGACAAGTGTGTTGTGGTATGTGGTGTGTAGTGGTGACGAAGGCAACATTTGTTTTGGGGCAGGTAACCAATAACCATTGTGTACTAAACTGTTCACACTTAGCGACATGACTCATACTTGTTCTCAGGTAGGTTTATTCGTCCTTTCTCTTTTTTGTTCGTACTTTTTGTATTATCTATATTATCTGTGTTCATATTATAAAGAGGAAGGATTTGTATTATTGTTTGTTATGAATGAATTCAAAAACTACCGGAGTTAAGAATTCTTTCACCAGTACAATGCTGATAATTATTAACTACTTTCGTAAAAACGATACAGTTAGAAAAAAATGAGTGGCGAATCAAGAATGCTTCGAGTGTTGACTGTTGTCTATAATATTTTTTTTTGGCCCATACTTATTTTTTATCCACATGCTTCTTTGAACTTAAACTGACGAAAAAAATTTTTTTTTGATGTGTAATAGTGTTTTTAAAACTATTTTTAAAAATAAATATCATTTATCATTATTTATCATTCATCAAACAAATTATGCACTTATACAGTGATTAAACAATTCATGTACAAAGGCGAGTTTAACTCAACGATGAGTTTTATTCTAGCAAACCTTTGAGTGACAGAGAGAGACCATATTCGAGGGTAGAATACCGTGTACAATATAAACCTACACAAATAAGTATAATAAATATATTGATCATTAACACTAATTTTATAAAGAGGTATTTTTTTTGTAGTAGTTAGGAACCTACTGGTCTGACTGCTAAAATTTTTTCACCGTATACTGCTTGATCCCTGAGTGACTTATGCCATAATTTTTGTACGCGGGTGAAGCCGCGGGAAAAAGCTAGTAATCAATAACCGTGTTTTCTCGAATTCAATTCGCTATTCAAATTACACCTATAAACGACGCAAAGCCTCCAAAAATCATGTTATTTGGTGAGTCATACATTAAAGGTCGTTTATAATCATTTGTACCTACTGCGTAGAACAATCTCAGGTGGAACTGAACGCAAATACTCGTCAATAATACCTAAATTAAACAGTTTATCATAAATAATATTGATTGGCTTCATAAGAAGTATTTATTATGTTAAGTATTACGTAAGAGTAGGTAGTAGGAACGTGTAAAATACTACGCATCGGTGACTCGGGCTCGGTGCTTATCGGACGGTCAGACGGTGAGCTACGCATTGCTCCTCGTCAGCATGCTTAGCTCAGCCCAAAGCGTCTGCTCTGACGGTGGCTAGAACTTGAGGATGTCAGTTTCTTCACGGTTATAGCAATTTCCTTCACTCGCATTATTCCATTCCATCACAGCATCCCATTCTTCCTCGCTGTATACCATGGCCAAAACCAGAGCCGGCCGCGAGAGGTCTTTGCCCTCGATTGCTTCACGAGGACACGGTGGAGCTCCGCCCAAGCGGGGCAGACTTACACCGTATCCTCTGAGCGATTAGCAAACGATGATATACCTACCTGGGGTTTTTTGCTGCCTTAGTCCAAAACAGGAACCTTTCGAACTGGTCATGTCCAGTGAGGACCTGCGCTAGGAGGAAAGTTGTGACGCCGTGGCGCCCCTCTAGTAACTCTTCAAACTTGGGATTTACCAAAGCTATTATGGTTGGGCGAGTATTTATAATTGGTTTCCGTAAACAAACATGAAGATAATTCAGCTTTATAAGTTTCTTCTGAATATTCCTGAAAGAAAATAGTGCAACGCATACTAAAATATGCATAAAGTTTTTTAATAAAAATGTAAGAGAATAAAGCTTTGACAAGACTACATTAACAAAAAAACAAAGAGAAAATTGCTTCTAGTTGTTTTAAAAATAACTGCAGTATTTTATAACAATGAGTGCTTTTAACAACCGCGACACCGAGAGCCAGGTATAAAATATTTTCATTCATCTTTAAGATCGGTTGCTACTCGACATTCTGGATTGTCATTTGTTTACGAGTTTGCCGTGCTGTCACGTTTGGTCGCGTGTCAGTTACCTGACGGTGCACTTTCTGGGGCAGGCACGAGCGTTGCTCCGTCAAACGTGATGAATTCTTTAGTGCCACCGTCCACTTACGCCTGGCACGTTCCACTTTCAAAACTAATGCCTACAACGAACGATGCTGTTGCATATTTAGTATGCGCTGTTACAGCAATTGCTAGTTGCCCATTTCGGTTTCTACTTCCGAATGAACTAACAGCACACAAGTAACAAAGCAGTTTGGAGCAATACGACCGAACAGCTGAGCAATTTAGCTTTCGTGCTTTTTTTTAACCTGCAAAAATACCTAATTATTAATTCATTAAACCCCAAGTAAAAGCAGGCGTTCCCCTCACATTGTCTTTCTATTGTGTTAATTACAGTCTTCGAAAGGTTAAATTCAGTGCGCATTCGATTGCATAACTCAAATCATAACATTACCATTCAAACTATCTTTTAGATTAAATAAACTTAGCTTTCTTACTTATTTAGTTAAAATATATTTAGTTGTCTAAACCAGAAAACCATAACCACACTAAAGTCATATCATTTAAACCGAACCAAAATCTAACCGGTCATGGTAACATAAACCAAAACCACTTACCTAAATATCAACCAATGGAGAAAGTTGGTATTGCGCAGACAGATACCAATTTTCTACAATTCTCCTTCAAAAGATGTTTCCGTGGATATAATTATTATTCGTAATAAACATTACTTTTAAGTATATTGGAAACCCGAAACACGAGTCTAGTATTTTTATGTACCAATATCTGTACAAAATTCCATAACTGTATCATGAAAAATCACAAAGTTATAAGCTTGTTATGTCAGCAAAAATACATAGTCACCGGGCCATCCGGCGACTGAGGGGTTGTTTTGCAATTGCACCAAGCATTCAGGTTTTGCATAAACTAAAAGTAATGTTGTATATTATGCATCGTATCAGCAGTTTCTTTAATCTTTGAAATTCTCGGTTTTTCTTTAGGATTACGAGTAATAATAATATGCATATATACGAGTATAAGCTAGACATCTAAATCTTCTGTGAGTCACTCTATCTATTGATAAAAACCGCTTGAAAACCGATTATAAAAGAAAATCTATTTGGTAGTTTTTGAGTTTATCGCGAACATATAAACAGACGATCTGTGGGACTTAATTTTATAACAGCAATGTAGGAAGGATAAGAATAACTATAAGGACTGAACTATGGACAGAATCCCATCGTTCTATTATTTTTGTTTAAGACTAGCTGTCCTTGATACCACTCCGCTTTCGAGGTTCGTAGCGTGATGTTATAATATTCTTTCCTATAATACCTCATTAATCTGACTATCCCACACGGAAACGAAGCATTTCTTCTACTCCAACTAGTAACAAAAAAAAACATTTTACTTTTTAAATAAGATGTCTAACAACAGAAACAAAAAAAAAAGGGTTTCTGTCAGTTCTGTTCAGTCACCAACAGTACAAAGACAGCCATTTACAAGTATCTGTGGGCGTATTACTGAAATAAAACGTCATAAATTATGTTGCGTCGGTTAACTAGCATAGCCGAGGATGACTCAGCCTACTTATTATGCGGCGAAAGTACACTGTCCTTTTAAGTATTTTATATTTTTTTCTATTGATACCTTAACGGTTTTAAACTATTGTATCAATTATATGTAGCGGTTTATTTATCGATAACTTTAAGGCGGGAATTTACTGCGGGGTAGTTTAGAAATAAAGAAGGAAGAAAAACAGTTTATTTGACGGAAAAGCGCAAAAGGATTAACAAATCATCTCTTTCGAGCAAAACGGCCAAACGCTCAGCATAATGCCGTGCCCACGCGCAGAAAGCGGCGAGTATACGGCGCTGGTTTTCAATTGATGGTTACCAACAAACATAATGGTATTGTTATTAAAGAATTTTAAAAGCACAAAGTTTTTTGCTAGTTACTTCTTGTTGCTGTCTCTATGTTTTAGCATTTAACTAAACGTAGGTATTGGATAACTGCCATTTATTATCCAACTGTTATTTAAAAATAGCTTATGATGCGTGAGACGTTGACGATGCGTGGTGCGTGCGCAATACCTACGAATTAGGGATAATTAGATAAATTAATATTAGAAATGAAAAATAACGATTAAAATTGGATTAAAACTGTTTATAAATTAACTGATGAACATCACCGATGCTTAGTTATTTATTCTGATAGTTTTACGCGTCTATTTTTAACAAGGAGTGTTTAAATAAAACAGAATGGAACATTTATTATTTAATCAAACCAGTTTTATTCTACATTTCTTAAACATAAAGTAACACTGACAAGTAATTGCGTAAACGGTTATAACCGACTAGATGCGACGTATAAAAACCAGTTTTCACAAGAGTATTTTTTTTAAACACATTACACATGTTTTTCCAAACGACGCTGGGCGAGGTGGTCTGTGAGTCATCGACAACCGGTCCTTATAGAGTAACGTTTTAATATTTTGTTCTGGGGCCTTACTATGATGTGTTAAAATGACCAATGTGCGAGTCAGTCAGTCAGTCAGTATCATCATCTTCCTGCCCTAGTCCCGTTTTATTTAGGGTCGGCGCAACACGTTTTTAGGGTTCCGTAGCCAAATGGCAAAAAACGGAACCCTTATAGATTCGTCATGTCTGTCTGTCTGTCTGTCTGTCTGTCTGTCTGTCTGTCTGTCTGTCTGTCTGTCCGTCCGTCCGTATGTCACAGCTACTTTTTTCCGAAACTATAAGAGCTATACTGTTGAAACTTTGTAAGTAGATGTATTCTGTGAACCGCATTAAGATTTTCATACAAAAATAGAAAAAAAGCAATAAATTTTGGGGGTCCCCATACATAGAACTGAAACTCAAAAAATTTTTTTTCATCAAACCTATGCGTGTGGGGTATCTATGGATAGGTCTTCAAAAATGATACTGAGGTTTCTAATATCATTTTTTTCTAAACTGAATAGTTTGCGCGAGAGACACTTCCAAAGTGGTAAAATGTGTGTCCCCCCCCCCCTCTAACTTCTAAGATAAGAGAATGATAAAACTAAAAAAAATATATGATGTACATTACTATAAAAACTACCAACGAAAATTGGTTTGAACGAAATCTAGTAAGTAGTTTTTTTTTAATGCGTCATAAATTGAAAAAAATACACTATTATTAAAACATCGATCAAAGTTACAACACATTACAAGAACTTTTATATTATGTTACTTGCTGCTACGGAACCCTTCATGGGCGAGTCCGACTCGCACTTGGCCGGTTTTTTTCTTCCATTCTGTCCTGTCACTCGTCACGCTATCACTAATATCAGTCAGTATCTCCTTTCTAAATTATGCATATATTATATACAGGGTTTTTTTTGAAACACTAACAAACTTTCAGGACTGTATTACTAACGTCATAAACGACAACATTTTTTCTATGAATTTTTACAAAACATAATTAATTTACCAAAACCAAACCATATAACACATTTAAACTCTGTATTTCGCTATACCTACCTACAACTGTATACCTCACTCCTCTCCGCTATTGTACTATCGCTTGCTTCGCATAGACTTCGTAATATTTAGAACGTTCAATTTAAATGTTTTTTTTTTTATGAAAATCTGATGAACTAAAATATGATAAATTTTTAAAAGTCAGAACAAAAGTTGTAGTTTATGATGTTAGTAACATAGTCCTGACAGATTGTCAGTGTTTTACAAATAACCCTGTATAGATTTAAGCTTTGGAAAACAAATTAAAAAAAAAAATCAGCAACAACGAAGTTATAAAGTTTCAAAGCTGCTGTGATGAAAGAGAAGTCCGACATGGTCTTTGATTTCAAAGGCCTGCAAACACCCGTACGGCCGACATAGAAAACAGCGTTTTTGGGAGAGAGATATATTTATTCAAAAATAGCTTTTGACCGCGGCTTCGCCCGCGTGGCATTAGGTACTTAAGGAATCGGGATAAAAGGTAGCCTATGTTATTTTCCATGTCAAAGGCTGTATGCATGCCAAATTTCATCCAAATTCGTTCAGCCGTTTTTGCGTGATTAAGTAACAAACATCCAAACTTTCACATTTATATTATTAGATAGGATTGTTGAATCTCGTTTAATTTCATACCGATTTTAAAATGCAAAAAATACAATGCATTTTATTTCAAATAAACCATTTACAGGCACTTTTGAAATGTCAAGAAGTCATTCAATCAAAGAAATGATGTTAATTGCACATTCTAAAGCGTAGATCTGTATGAAGGAGAATATGCAAGAAACTCCTTGGACACTTTCAATTTCATGCATATCGCGTATCAGACTGACAGGACCGGTTGTTATGGCGACACTTGGAGGATGTCCAACGGTGGACGTCTTTCGGCTGTAATGGTGATGGTGATGATGATGCTCTATTACTGGGCTATGGAGGCCAGAAAGGCGGTCGCTCCATGTAACATGTACTGGTACTAACATAGAAATATAAAAAATACATATAAAGGTACTAAAGAAAGAAACACGAAAGAAAGAAAATACGTTTATTTGCCACAAGTACTCAATACTCAATACTTTATTACATTCCATATTGTGTACATTGGTGGCATAACGTAGGTAGGTACACACAATGAGATAACAATTATAGAAAACCACCTACGTACTCACTCACCTACTTAGGAAATAGCTAAGCAGATTAGTTAAGCTTCGTACCATCATAGACACTTCCGCCTGACCACCGCTAATTTTTGTTTGCACTCGAAACGAAAACTTCAAAGAGTTTGGTTTGGCTCCGCGCCGGTACCGCAAGATTCAAGCGAACATTTTTTTAAGTGGTTAGGCAGAAATGACCGCGATGGTACACATACAACAGCCACGTTACTGACAAGCCGTTCAAAGACTTGTCATAATGATTTCCTATCTTCTTCTTCCTGCCCTTGTCCCATTTTATTTGGGGTCGGCGCAACACGTTTTTTTCTTCCATTCTGTCCTGTCACTCGTCACGCTATCACTAACTCCCTTTTCTTTCATATCACTTTTCACACAATCTATCCATCTTTTCTTTGGCCTCCCTCTCCCTCTCCATCCATCCACATGTAAATTCATAACACTTTTAGCAACATGCTTTTCATCTCTCCTCTTTACATGACCATACCAAGACAAACGGTTTCCTTTCAACCTTTCAGTTACTGGCGCTACTACCAAACTTCCCCTAATGTACTCATTTCTCACTTTATCCATTCTCGTCACACCACATATCCATCTTAACATTCTCATCTCCGCAACGTGCAATCTTTTTTTATCCGTCTTTTTCACAGTGATGTTGTAATGATTTCCTATCTAAAATAAAATAAAGCTACATTTTCAAACATTTAACGTCTACGAATTGAATACAATATCCCTGTGTATTCGCCGCCTGTGCAAAGTAAACGTGATGGAAATTTGATTTACCCACTGCGCTTCAATGGTCGTTTTAATTACTTTCATGGAGAATTTCAGGAAGGCTTATACCAAATAATGAATGAACATAGTGTTACTACCTACTCTGCACTTCTCTTATACCTTTGACATCTGTAGGTTTCTGAGTCTATTTAATTTATCATTATATTTCTTTTTCTAATTTTGCAACAGTATTTCTCTATATTTATTTGTAATATCTGTCTACCTGTATTAAGCAAATAAATTATTTCATTTGATTTGATTTGACTTATTTGGAATGTAACAAGCTTGACTTGATATTTCACTTTTTGTTTTGAAATTAGCTTTATCAAAAATCGCAATTAGAAAGAATTTTTCAAATCGGTTCATAATTAAGTAAGTTGGCAACCTTTCAAATATAGTAGAATTTTTCACTGTGTTTCCTGATGTCTACAACCCGGGAATGTTTAAGTCAAGAGTGAATAGGTTACTTCTAGGTAAGCGCGCTTTATCGTCGACCGCATCGTCTCTTTCCATTAGGTGAGATAGCGGTCAAGCACAAACCTATCAACAATAAAAAAAAGTGGCAACTGTCGAGTAACAGAAAAAAGATACACCAAGTGACCAACTAAAATGTGACGTCACTGCTTTGAAGAGATACGTTACACCAAAAGAGATAGGTAGCGAGATGTTTACTCTTCGCTCCGTCTTGGAGCGAAGTGTGAACATCTCGCTAAATATCTCCTGAACATCTCCTCTCCTCATTCCAATATTAGAAATTAGTAAAATTCTACCTGCTACCTAATTTAATAGACATGTTATTTTGATACTTATTTCAGAAAAAAGATTTATCTATAATGTTATTTGTATTTTATTATAAAAAAAATTCAGAAAATAAACTCTATTGTGTCTAAATAACTATAATTACAGTAAATTAAAAAAAAAACAATAATAAAACCTTACGCTAATTACAACTAACTAAAATAAAACTAAAATATGGCGTCAAAAAACTCTTCCACATCGCTGTCGACTGGTAATGTGCCCAAAAGACGGGCAGCACGCCCCACGCTGTAGGGCAATGCTTATAATGCGGTTTTACATGTAAATATATCCTAAAACAACGTACTATAATGCTTTTTTTTCCAAACACATAGTTCGCTACAGTCCGATTTAAAGTGTGTTTGGAAAAGAGAAATCGTTTTCGTACCGAGTTTGTTTACTAAACAAGATAAATATGTAAGGAAAAATGCACTATGCCAACAAACTGTTTCCTTCGAACAGCTTTGAATGGTTTTACAAATAATGCAATACGAAATTTATAGTAGGTCCTACCAGTTTTTTTTTTAAATGAAGGAATCTTTTAATAACTTTTCTCGTCGGCATCGCGATATTTAGAGATGGCGTAGCGCGAGTATCAAAAAATTACTGACATAATTACCTGTGTTCCTTCAGTTGCTTTTTGCCTTCCAGGACCACAATACCGCAGCCCATATTACCAGTAGTACGGTACCAATTATTATTCTAGCATTAGATGCATTAGACTCATCTCCCTCTCGCTTATTTATGCAAGTCGGGGTAAATAACTTATGCTAATACTATGCCAATATAATCTGCAAGTAAATGAAGTTTATATATGAGGAGAATTCTACGTTTTCTCTGCTGAGAGATTCGTGCTAAATGTATGATATAATTTATTTATTAATACATTAAGAACGTTTAAGTAACACTAGTACAAAGGTGGACTCAAGACCTTATGCATTTTCTACTAGACCTTAGGGTGGTGAAACATAACGTGGGAGGTGTAACTTAATGATAAACAAATATAAAAAAATTGTACCTACATAGAAATTGTCAATGTTCTCATGGAAAAGAATCCCACATCTTACCCATTCTTTTTTTTATTTTTGTTGATGAGAAATTATAATAATTTCTCCCTTTGTATGCTAAACGGCTCTGTGGCTTTTTTTTAACAAATGAGTTATTATTGGATTGGACTTCACTGCTGAAGAGACCAACAAAATTAAAAAAAAAACTATAAAGTTGACCACAATTTTTTTGTGACTAGATCATGTGGGGGTTCCAAAATAAAAGGTTATAAAACAGTGGTAGGTGATTAGGTGCAATAAAAGAAAGAGAGCAGCTGAATACAAGAATAGAAACTACGAGTAATAAGCCATATAAAAAGATATAATACAATTAATTATACGCGAATTAATAAACTACATATACCAATATTGGTAACAATACAGTCAAACGATTATTCTATAAAATCGACAATTGGAAAACATTGACGCTGTGATGATACTACTGCAAACTTTATACGAATTAGCTTTCGAACTTTAGTTTAGAATTTCGATAATTACTGAAAATGTTTTACTGATTAGTGATCTAATTTCCTAATTAAAAAGGACTTAGCAAATAAAATAACTAGAGAGGAGGCCTGAGTCCCAGCAGTGGGAACATTAAAAAGGCTAATAACGATGTTGATGATGAAATAAAACACCGGTGTTCAAGAACATTTAAAGGGCAAGAGTATTATTTTTTGAGGTTGCATAAAAAGACAATAAGTAGCACTATGGATGGTATTATGGACTATGATAGCCTAGTGTGGTTTCCGATGAATAATAGATTCATTTTAAAATTTTAACAAATATAATGCACTAAGTCGTAGAAAATATATCTTGGGCTTACAAAATATGCCCACTTAAGTTTTCCCTCATTAATTTTCCGTGCATCAGACAACCCTTTTATAAATTAGTTCGTAGCGTACCACCTTTGATGTTGTCAGCACCAGTAGCGACGCGGCGCCGAATGAAAATGTTTTTATAAACCCTATCACTAGCTCTTTTCATTATACTTGCTGTCAGTACCTAGAAGACTCAATGTGGCAGTTACCTTGTGTTGATTTTATCAAAGGGGCTGGATATTAATTACCAGACTGCACCAGAAGGAAGGATATATTTTCCGAGTGTATGTCTATAAACCGCTGGTCAACGTCATGTCGACGACGGCCGGCACTGAAAACCAGCTTTGTGGCTCTATCTCGTACATGAATCTCATTTTGCTGAGCGCCCGGCAGCTTAAGTTTTTGAACAGAGTTATTTGATAGTAAACTTGATAGGAATTCAATCATCTGAGGAGCAATTTATATCTTTAGAGAACATTCACATTTTGACATGTTTTTTTTTTACAATGATTGTTGTGACATGAATTTTAACGTTTGGCGTTTTGTTGTTTTTGTTTTGTTTTGCGTTTTGTACATTTTGTTTTGTTAGTTAGCTCTCTCGCCAGTTTTAAGAAACCAATCCTCAAAATAAAACCTTCTTTGCAGATCAACTATGTCTAGACTAGCATGCCTCCTGGCGGTGGCTGGCGCCGCGTCGGCACAGCTGACGCTGGACGGCATCCGGTGCGGACAGCTGACCTGCCAGCTCGAAGAGTACTGCTCGCCCGACACCAACCGCTGCGCCCCCTGCAGCGTCGCCTGCAACAAGACCAGCCACAACTACGACGCCGGACTCTGCATCAAGGAGTGCCAAAGTAGGCGTCTTTTTTTACATCTATTTTTTTTCACATTACAAACTTCTTCTACTTTACCACGTTACTGATAAAAGCTCGCAGTGGCTGGACAGGTACACCCAAATCTTTGTGGCTCTTTCCTCAAAAGACCATCTGAGAAACTAATCTGCATGATTCTCATATGATTTGACTGTTACGTGTTTACTGTATGGAGTTTAAATAAGACTTTAACCTCTGATTTTATTTTGGTGTTTCTTCTCATAGTAGTCAGCTAGGAAACACCGGCCTCATCTTGTTACAACTGACGTGTAGAAGGGTTTTTTTAAATCCAATTTGTAAAATAAATATTATTTATCTTTAGTAGTCTCGATCGGATTCACCGACAATTGCCACTGGGGTTAATCTTAGCGGAGACTAGCTAGTAGGGAATATGTAATAAAGTTTGTGATAACGGATTTTTCAGTGGAAGCATGGAGTATGTACATATGTACATTATGATAAAATAGGTTATGTTACAAAAACCAGTCGGCCCTACCCAGGGTAAATATGCCACATGTGCAGTCAGGGAACTTGACTGAAACGACTGAAGAAGTGGTTAGAATGTTATAGTTAATAGTCAAGTTTTTTTTTTTAATTTTACATCTTTAGTATTATGAAGGATATTTCAATGTAGCCTAAAAGCTAAATACCCAATGTAAATTGATTGATACGAAGAACGTGGAACCGCTGTAAATCCTATTTATACCGTGTTGGTCATCCGCCGTTTAGACTTCATCAGCCTAATGGATCCGGCTAACGAAACTCATTTAGTTTATTAAATATCTGTACTGTGACCTGTGAGGCGGATATTATTTCATTTGAAAGTTTGAAAATGGAACAAGTTTATCTGTCGGAACTGTATGATAATAAAATTTCTTTGGCCACGTTAAAAAAAAAAAACACCGTGTTGCAGTTAGGACCAATACATCACATACGCATTGTACACAATAAGATTTTTGTCGGATCTAGGCACGAATTTTTTTTGCCTATCGCCCCCAATCGCAGACAAGATTTTTTCTTGGTCAGTGCCAAAGCAGTGTACCACAGTTTGTGTTGTAGACGATACGAATTCTTGCACAGACCCGGTGAATTTTCATAAGCGGCCTTTCCGTGATGCTGCCAAATAACTGTAGTAATTTGAGTATGACAACATCGAAATAATAATACATCATACGACATGTACAAACCCGTGTTATCTGGCCTACGACCAACATTCTCACAAACTGCCGCGTTTCCACCAGATGGAAATCCTTGTAGCTATAAAGATGACTAATATGATCAAATAATAATAGAAGCCTTAAAGAGTGAGCAATCGATTATTCACTCAGTCGTCTTAGTTATAAAGTCTGTTATCATTAAACAATAAACTTTACAACTGGTTTCGTGACCGCAACCCGCCAACTGTTGCTGCTGTCTCAGGTTAGCTGTGCTTTGTCTCGCTTGCACTTGTGTAAAGAATGTGTAGGTTTCAGGTCAAGCATCTCTTATGAGAGGTTTCACATTTATACAGCAACACGGTAATGGTGCAGATGTTCTAAACTTGTACAGAGCTAAGTGTACACAAGTAGGTACAGATACTGCGATCTATGTTGAGGAGATTGATCTTGACATAGTAACACAGTAAACACTGTTTACGATGGTGTCACACGCGACGCTGATAGTGTCAGTACTCGTTAGTAATGGAGACAGCTGTTGTAAATATTCGTCGCTAAAATAAAAGTCGGCAATGCTCTTATTTTTTTTTTTGCAATTTGTTTCTTTTTCAATGACTTTGTAATCCAACTTACTGTTTATTATACGAGCATATCGAAAAAGGACAACGATTTGAAAATCCTTTCTCAAAAATAAGGCTGTATTTAACGCAATTATCAAGCACTTAGTTGTTCTTAGAAGATCTATTTCAATAATTTATCAGCCTTGCTTTTTATGTTGGTTTGCTTCTGTTGTGTAAATAATAACTGCTTCACGGGTCGGTCCCCAAGGTTAAGTAAATTATCGAAGTCACTCTACAGACGAGTGACCGTCTTAACATACCGAGATTTTTTGGAAAGTACGTTATGGCCAGGTTCTACTCATTTTGAACTTTATGAAACCTCTGTAAATCCACAACACAAAAGAGATGTAATGTAAAATTATTCCATTAAAATTTACTATATGACCATCCGCCGGGCAAAAGTCAAAACATGATAATAAATTAGTTGGCTCAATAAAAAAAATACTGTGGGAAGCCTACTCCAGAATCTTTCAGCCCTATCAACCATCTGTTCAGCGAGCAATGTGCCCTGCCTGCCTATTACTAGGTAGTGGAAATGAAATAGACAGTCGCTCCATGTGAGATGGATACATGTTGGACATCCCACCTATACGTACAAAGCGTTTTGGGAACCCATTTATTATGGGTACAGCATTAAGGAGTGAATCTGCCAAAGTCTGCCTTTCTTGTCTACAACCTAGGGGTGTTTAAATTAAGAGTGGATGGGTTACTTCTAGGCGAGATAATGGTCAAACGCGAGTTCATAAATAAAAATAAATATTAAAAAAAGAAACTGGTACTCAGTTGCAACCACTTTGAGCGGAAGTCGATAAATTCTATTTAAGTGAATTTATAAAGTCATTTCAAATATTATATTCCACAACTATCAAACGACGCCGTCTAGCACCAGGCTAAGCAGAGCTTGTGTTATGAGTACTAGACAACTGATAAACATACTTATATATTTCTATATACATACCATAATACAGATAAATTGCACCCAGACACACATCATCGTACTTATCACACAAACATTTGTTCTGGGTGGGAATCGAATCCACGACCTCCAACATAGCAGTCAGGGCCACTAACCATTAGATCAACAGGTCAGTCAAATGATGGGAAAAGGTTAGGTATGCTTCTATTTTAGTGATTTTCCAATGTCATCTCAAATATTTAGTGGTCTGTCTCACATTTCTTTCAGTTCCACTATAATATTACTTTATTACAAACATGTGTCTCTATATTATTCAGTTCGCTATAAAACAGTTCCAATCCTAGCCTGTCCACTATCATTTATTAGTTCGCTTCCCCGAGCTAGGTATAAACCCCAGCTGCAGAGGAATAAAGATCTTCTTTTTAACCCTTGCTAATAAGTAAAACTCATTAAAAAGCTTAATTGTAAAATATTATTGCTTTCTTCTCCATTTACAATGGAGACCGGGAAATATATCGAAATAGTGTATATTCCTGTTAGTCGGTATTGAAGCAATCATTGTAGATATGAACGAATAAAAACAACAAATAGAAAACTGAATTGTGGAAATATACGATATCCAGTTTGAATCACTTTCGATTCTACAGAATTTTATTTCTGACTTAAGCATAGAGTCCATGGACGCGTAGCTTCGTAGACGCGTATTTGTCATTATACGCTTGGTGTACGCCTGCTCACAACTTACGAAGCTATGAAACTGTCGTCGAAGCGGAATTGTCGTCGAAGCGCAACTGTCGTCGAAGCGCAACTGTCGTCGAAGCGGCAACGTCGCTCGTGCCGTGTCGCGTCGTTATAATGACGAATACGCGTCTACGAAGCTGTGTCTATGCCCTTAGTATAATTTATATTATACTATAAAGAGCTGTCTTGTTTCCTATGTACACCGAACTCTCTAAAACAGAGTACATAATAACATAGACGAATAGATACTGCTTTAAATTTCCCTTGGAGCTTAATACTTTGCTAGGTACTTATATAGTTGCTCTTAGGTATGGCGTATTGGCTATTACCGCTACATTAGTCTAGTTTCAAATTCTACGAAAGCTTACGGTTTTACACTTAAGTAGTTCCTAAGTAATATGCAGGTACATTTGGTTCATCTAGCTTATAAATTAAGCTAGCTAGCAAATGTTTTTAGGTAAGTAACAGATTTTATTGTAAATCATAGGAATAAATAATTTGCTACGAGATAAATCGTGCCGATTTCGTTGGTTTCTGGTGTAGAAAATATCATTAATATAAATAAATCATAAAGAATAATGAAGTTTTCTATAACTGGTGAATGAATTTTCAAAATCGATTCAATACATCTAGAGATTACTTCCTACAAACAAACTTAAAAACTTTATCCTATAATTATGTGATGTTAGTGAAGATTAATCCTATATTCTGAAAGTGAGTTTATCATTTATTCTTTGTTTAGTTCCTTCCAACAATGGATTTTAACTCAGATAAAATTTGCATTTATCGAAAAAACAGATGTTAATTTTTTTATCACTAGAAGCGTTTCACAGAACGCTTCGCGCTCCGTTTATATCATCTGTACAATTTTAAAGTATCAGGTGCATGCCAGTACCAAGTTTTCCGAAGCTCTGCGACTGGGTCGTTATTCCTCGCACATTACGAGTTATAACAGACTGAATAGAGTGCAGTTGTAGGATCATTGGTAAGGGGTGTAACAATACCCATAAAAGTCATGCTCCGTTGATTCCGACAGGTACGGTCGCACACATGTGAAGCCGCGCACACATATACAATTGTTTGTTTGTGTGTGTGCAGTATCGGTGAGCTATACAGGTGGCTCCGTGTTTATAACTGAACAAGTGTAATCTGTTCTTGTCGCATATGTCGCGATGCAAATAATGCGTTTTCAATTAGTTCATCTGTAAACAAAGTGAAGTATGCGCAAGCTTTCAACTAACTTGTACTGTGGAAAACAAAAGGTGCTCGCATTTTAGTTCACCGCAGGAGTTCACTTCTGTTGCTTTATACTGGGAGGACAAAATAAAATGTTTCATTTGACGTCTGTATTTATGTAACATGTATTTATTATAGTACAGGGTGCTACGTTTGTGTTTATCCGTCTAGAGCTGGGAGTTGTGAAACAATGTATTCGCTAAGCGTTTAATAGTTGATAGTTTTGTGAAGTGCGTTTGCGTTTGTGTGTGTATGTCTGGTGGTGTGTGTGTGGCCCGGGCAAGCACCTGTCGGCAGCCGACCCGCTAATTGTTTGCTCGGGACATTTTTTCCCCGACCCCGCCTGTGTCAACATAATACACGGCCTTAATTTTTTCTTATCTGGTCACAAGGAAACCGTTAATGCCTTTCTATTGTGTAACCATTGAAAATGAGTTTTATGGTTGAGATCTCGTTTTTATGCTTGTGAATGAAAGTATTTTTATAGGTATAATACCTTTTATACCTAAGTACTGTATGATTAGAGCAGTGTCGTATTGGGCATAGGGCATACAAGGGGGGTTATGGAAATGGTGGGACGGCTTAGATGTTTTTCTTAGGAATTATCAAGTAGTGGCTAAGAGCAGGGAACAAAGGAAGGACTGGAGTTACGTAAGCCTTTGCCCAACTGTGGGACAATATAGTCTACATATAATAATAACCTACACGCTTAGGTGAACCTGGCCTAGGTAAACCTAAGCGTATACAATACGTGTGTGCGTGTAGATAGGTACGAATATTTTCCAGACTGAAATATGAACTATACAAGTATACGCTTCGATGTCGGAATCGTTGAGAACCTTCTTCTGTGCACTTATTTTCTTAATAATCTTTTCTGTTTTTAATATAATGCATAAAAAGAGAAAATATTATGCTTTGCCATGTTTCCTTTTCACCACCCTTGGTTGACTGGTAGGGAATGCCTGAGGCATCAACTCCGCCTTTGTACCTTTATGTTGCATGAAGTAAATAAAGAAATAATTTCTTTATTTTACAGAATAAACTACACTAAAGAGAGAAAATTTATATTTTTGTGTGTATGTTTGTAATGAATAAACTCAAAAACTACTATGCCGATTTCAAAAATTCTTTCACCATTGACAAGCTACATTCACCCTGAGTAAATGTAAAAAGGCTAATTGTCTGTGCGAAGTCGGGACGGGCCACTAGTACTTTATATTACAAAAATAATGTTGAACTAGGCCAGGAGCCCATATTTTAATAGCCATTGTTTTTCCATTAATATAAGTAGTTAAAATATATTATTAGAGTTATGTAAAATCCCCACGTAATAGGGGGCGAGTCTACCTAGATTTTAACCTAAAACTTCGGCCTTGAAAAGTTCAAAGAGAATACTTGGACTCGGCCAGCCGGACAACAGTGTCAACTGATCATTTGCAATTAATACTCGTCTTTTAAAACAATAAAATTTTTGTACAGCATCATTCGACACCTCGGCAGCATTAGTCTGCCAGCCAAATTTTGTCATCATTTTGTTGTCTTAGTTACATGGTTGAGCACTTTACATAAGATTTTTCTGACGTCTTGTGATGATTTACCTCTTATCTGTTTCACCTGTATTTTACATTTAAAAAACTTGGCCACCTGAAGTAATAAATACAGATTTTTTTTAAAGACACCTGGGCACAGTGGCGTAACTATACCGTCATCTGAGGCCCGTGAAAAAATCATTGGTTAGGGCCCCAGGAAAATCTTCAATTTTCTGACTTAATTTGGTTACATAAGATCGTCTCTGAAGGTGGGCTTCTCTGTCACGTATCCAAAAGGTGGTAAGGCTGGCAAAATACTACAGGAAATTTATCCTTTTTTTATGAATGCTATTAATAAATCTTAACAATTTACTTGGATTTTTATATTTACTTCTTAAGAGCTCAAGGCCTCTAGGACTGGGGCCCCACTCGGCCAGGGGCCCGTGGCATTTTGCCAGCCTTACCACCCTATAGTTACGCCACTGCCTGGACACATGTCTTAATTGTAATAGATTTTTAAAAATAAATTTTTGTTTTATTAACCAACTTAAACGATACACGTTATTGAGACGTCAGCAATGAAACAGAGTGGCTATTGGGTTTTTGAATTGACCTTAAAAACCATAAAATGCATAGACTACTTAAGTATGTTTGCACACACTCTTAAAACGTTGTTAAAAAACATCAGTTCATCGTTGTCAAAAAATAGTCTGAGTACGTTACTTAGACTATTTTTTTACTTTTATGGCTAGTATCCATGTGGATTACATATAAAAAATTATAAAATTAAATAAGTAGGTACAACTTGACTATTTTAGTTATCCTGAAACAAAGAGATTTCTTTATAATCACCAAGATCAGAATGCTGGGCTACCATGGTTTAAAATGAAAGTCTATAACACAATTAAAATAGTTGTTACATAATTGATTTGAAAATAAACATTAAAAATTATATATTAGGTATTTTTCTTATTACATCTCAAGAAACTTTAAAATGGGTTGCACTTGAAAATATAGACGTGATGGAATATTTCTACTATTAAATTCGAAATAAGGAGCCTTCAAATAAAACTAGATTCTTAAGGTGTACCTGTTACATTTTAAATACAAAAAATAGTCGACTAAACGACTTGGAAATTTTTGAACGAAATAAAAAAATCTGTTGTTGGCAACAAGAATTTTGGTTGTCATTCACTTGTTTCTTGAGATGATGATAGATCTACAACAGATGTTGATCGTTATATGGCTAGTAATGACAAATCAATAAACGGAGTAAAAGATTTAGAATCAGATTTCTTTTATGATTTCAGATTTATGTTATTACTATAATCTCACTTAAGACATATTATATCTTTGAAAATGTATACTACTTTTGTAATAAGAATAATTTATCATTAATGGGACTGAACGAAAATCATTTACATTTTTATTATTTTTTTATTTCTCGTAATAATATTAAATCATTTATAAAATTATTTATATTCGATATTTTTATACGGTTCTATTAGTAAACAATGATCAAGACCTCTTATTCAACCTTGATTATAAAACCAGTGTTGACTACATCAGATTTCATTTTACCCTAATCGTTTGACTTTTTAGACAGACTCTAGTGTAATTAGTCATAACTATTGCTGAAGAACCGACTAGAAAACTGTTTCTCTTTTCAGATTAAAATGCATGCCAAGGCCATTACTCCAGAAAGTTATTTATTTAAATTCGCTTGTTTACACGATGTTTGTTTATTTACAGGCTATCTCCTCGACCTGAGGTACCTCCGAAGGTCCGAAGACACACACCCTTCTGGGGATCTGAGCGGTAAATTTCTTTTTTTATCTTTTTTCTAGCTATCCTTTGTTCTAATGTTTATGCTTATGCGATGTTGTACATGTCCTTTTGGTTTGCCTAGCGAATTTGTTTGACATTATAGTTAGATGTGATATTTAAAAAAAGATAAAACACTTTAAGACAACATTTTTTTTTTATGAAACTCATTAGAAAAGAGGTAATTAATTTTACAAAGAAAGCGACAAAGCTCTTCATTGCGATAAAAATGAAATTATAAAGGAAGACTTGGTTGTCAACTAGAACAAATAAAAATAAACAAAATAAATTCACTGAGAATTAATATAACGGGACTGGGAATGGACGTGAAGTTACTTTACTTTGTTTACTTTCATTAACTTATCAAGCTGGCGACAGGGGTTAATGAGTTTGACGCCATTTAATGGTAGATACAACCTTTTTTTATCTATTCTAGGTAACAGATCTATGACATACTTGTTGAAAGAAGCTCCCAGTTTTCCACTTATTAGGCACGTCGTTCTGGTACCAGCATTCAACTATAACTTATATCTGATATTTTATTATAAATATATTATCAATACCTGGGACAGTTGAGCTGTCCCACAGCTCAATAATTGGAAGAAATAAAACCTACCTCAATCAAAATGCCATTAAAGAAATAGACGGCTCACTCATAGATTTAGATTCAATACGTAATATGATTGTTTTAGTGACAGTAAAAATATTTTTTTTGTCCTGCAAAACATGAAACCTTTATCTTTTATTAAAAAACAAAAACCTTTATTGGTTTGTGCACTGTACAGTTACAAATAAGAGAGTTTATTTGTTGAGAGCTTCAATCTATAATAGAGCTCTATATCAATATAGAGCTTCGTCGGTTTAATTTTTAATAAGTCCTCATTGAGCTCACGAACCAAATCATAATTATTGTACAGATGAACTAGCTACCAAATAGGTATCCACATGCAAAATATTTATCTTTCCACTGTTCGCCAATATTAACTTTCATTATAAGCATACAGAACAAGTGCTCAAAAGAATTTTGTAACACAATTGACTACTCAGTACATTCACGACTTGGTTTTAAAGTATCCCAGATGCACATGTACTAAATAGGTCGTTTGACAGTAGGTACTATTAAAAAAAAAAAACAAAGGACAGGTACACTTAAATCTGTGTGGATCTTTCCTCAAAAGACCATATACTGATACTAGACTGCATGGTTCTCATATGATTTGACCATTACATGTTTGCTGTGTCGACTTTATTAAAAGAAACTTTGACATCTGAGTTTATTTCGGTGTTTCTTAACAGGGTAGTTAGCTAGGAAATATCAGCTTCATCTAGCTTAAATTGTCGAATAAATGGCCGTGTCAAAGTGTTTTTTAAAAACCTATTTGCATAATTAATATCACTTAGTAAAACTATTTCACTATTTTGTACCTAGAACAATGTTACCAAGTTGTAAGTTATTTTTAGATTTAGTGGAAAATGTGCTGCGAATATTCAAGTTTTCGATCTTAATTGGACTGGAGAAATGTCTACAGCGAATGTCGAAACTTACAATCTTATTTTAAACTTGTTTCTACTGATTCTAAAAGTCGAGTTAATTTTAGTTTTCTTAATTATTATGTGATGTCAAATGATGTTGAGATTAATATAGCTGTGCTTACGGTTTTGCTGGCGCAGACGTAAATACGTACTTTGAATTATCCAGAAATATCAATGAGAAGAAGTTTTCAAATAACATTTTTCAAAAGCACATTATTATTTGAGTAAAAATATACGTCTACTTTCATGACTTTTTATTTGCTTGCCTTTTTGCTAACGTAACGTAGCTCAGCTAATGTATCTAGCAATGCAAGAATGCTAGCGAACAAGCTGTGTTTCTAATACCCATTTATACCACCTGCCATAGCGGTACAGCTGGTATCTGAAGCTTAAAACCAGGGATGTTATGGAGTTCCGTAGCCATATCCAAAACTTTCAAATATCCGAAATAAAAATATGCAAAACTGATGTAAAAGTTTCAGATAGCTTCGGATAAAGTGGCTGTCACAACAGGATTTTATTAACTTTGCCCGGGCAACCAAATCATAATTTAGACTAGAAATAAAAGTCGACCCTTGCAATCAGAAAGTTTGTTTTCAAATAGACCTCCAAATGACTTTTGAATTGTCAAAGTGAAGCTAAATTCTCTTTGCTGTCATTTACTGTCTACACTAATATTATAAAAAGTAAAGTTTTTTTTTTTTTTATTCATAGGTGGTAATATCTGGGAGTACTGGTCCCATTGTCGGTTGTGTCCCGTATTATAAGTGACCATGTAGGCCTATGTGAAATAAAAACTTTTGACTTTGACTTTGACATTGCTAAACATATTTCACCGATAGAAAGCTGCTTTATTTCTGTGAGACATTGGCTATATTTTATGTAAGTACGCTTGCGAAGCTCTTAAGCACTTAAGCAAGAAGAAGCACTTACATACAATTTCGCGATATCCGTAACCATATTCGAAACTAGTATAATATTCCTTTAGCCGTCTCTATCAGCAATTTCCTATTCATAACATCCCTGCTTTAAACTTTTCATATGAATTATATGTTTAGTACCGTATACATGTAATGGCTGGAACAAGTACGGTTCCCAAGTCCCCTCAGTGCCCTGTACCTAAATAGCTCTTCATTGACAACGTAAAGCGTTGTCTGCAAAATGTTGCCTTGCTTTAGTTGTGAGCTCGTATTTTTACCTTATTTATTAAGTGTAAGTAAAACCTTTGTTGTTAAGTGCTCTTGTTTATTGATGCTTTTAGAGTGCTGACAAAGGTTTCTGTAGACATCACTAATGTTTATAGTATAAGAATATTGAAGTATTCAATCTCATTGTGCTATATTTTTAAAATTGCAAAGAGAGTGCGTCTACTGAAAGCGTAACCTGGAGTATTTTTTTTTAAATAAATTTGCAACATTGTTTTGCCGAAAAAAAAACACGTCCAAGTTAATACAAAAAATACTCTAGTATCAAAACTTTTCTCTCCTACTATTTCAATAATACCACAGTCAAAATTTTTGGTTGTAACCTCCTTTTCTTAGGTCACGCTTTCATTAGACGGACTCTAGTCAATAAAAAAATCATTATTATTATTACCATTTCAATACCTAGTGAGAGGTGGGTGTAAAGCTCTGAAAGTTTCTCTAAAGCGAACTATGAATGTGACAATTATGGCTATGCGAACGCAGAATCACTGCGCATGATTCGCTCGCGTTGTGCTATTGCAACTTTCAGTTTCTACAACGCAGAAATGGTCCACAATAAAGATATTGAATTGAATTGAAATCTCAATTGAGGCGGATTATTTTAACATTGTAAAAAAATTGGTAATTGGTGGTTGACAAAGGTTGTACTTTCGAAGGTGTGCAGCGACAAGCGCAGACCGCCTTGATCATCAGCGCGGTAGCCCTGGCCATCCTGGTGCTAATCCTCATCATCGTCTGCCGAGGAAAGTTCTCATGGCGATACATCAAACAAAAGTTTCAGCCGGCTAAGGTAAATACATATAATATTTGACTGGCCTGTTGGTCTAGTGGTGAGTGGCCCTGATTGCTATGCCGGAGGTCGTGGGTTCGATTCCCACCTAGAATAAATGTTTGTGTGATGAGCACGATCATTTGTCCTGTGTCTGGATGTAATTTATTTGAAATATGTATGTATACAGAAATATACAAGTATATTTATCAGTTATCTAGTACTCATGACACAAGCTCTGCTTAGCTTGGGGCTAGACGGCGGTGTGTGATAGTTAAAGAAATATTATTATTATTGGTTGTGATTGTAATACACAATCGCAACGAACATACACATATGCTTTTTTTTGAGGTTCAAATAACTCCTCCCGCTCTAGGTGGAGCGAGAGGGAATGCCCGACTTTTACTGACAAAAACTCACCGGTGTTCCTTTAGTTGCTGTTTGCGTTCCAGGAACACGGTGAGTTTTTTGAACAATTTCGCAGCAAAATACTCACATCTGAATAAAAACAACACTATATAAAAACCGACCGGTGCACGGTGGCGACAATTGGGCGTAAGTATAGCGTATTTACATTCTATACATGGCCTGAGCGCAGCCATAGGAAATTGCTCGCGTACCGTACTATATCTTGTACCGTGCTATACTTTGTATCAATTGATATTTAAAAACCTGCAATTACAATGTATATACAAGTTTTGCGTACTGGTCTTGTATGGTTTGTAACGTGTACTCGCGCGTCCTGGTTCCGAACATCACTTGGGCCTGACAAAATCTGAGATATAAATAAAATCATTTATTCATAAATTGAAATGATGTTTTTACCTAACCTAACATAAATGATTCACAAACATTAGAAGGGAATATTTAATGGTCACTGTTCTAATCTAACCTAACCCACATCATCGCTTCGTTCACTCGCCATCGTGTTATAATAATCATTATTCTAACCTAACCTAATCCGATCTACGCACAATTAGTCCATATTCGTACTGGCACTGGGTCTATGATGGAATAAAGTTAGGTAGTTAGGTCACTATGAGGTATACGCCGTATTTGCGTACTACTCTTGTATACATTGATACCCCTCGATTAAAAAGAGATTTTCAATCTATACGCGACTAGTTGCTCACCCAATTACGTTCTGGCTATGTACAGAATGTAAATACGCGTAGATACGAGTATTTAAATTCCTATATAATTGATACGTCTAACATTTTGCTCTTATATATTATATAAATAAACATGAAGCAAACACACAACAACTTTCGTACATGTCAAAAAATCAATAAAGCAAGAAACAAATTATCTCCCATTTTTATAGTCTGGACAAAAATCATTTGAATGTAGGTCCTGTTCTCAATAAAAAATTAGTTGAAAGTTTGTTTAGAGTACTGCAAGAATAGGAACAAAAATAGGTAAATCAACTCAACACAGACCAAAAGTAAATCTGTAAAGAATATCTATAAAATTTACATTAATAAATCATCCGTCATCACTTTCCAGAACCGAGTGAAGCAGTACCCAAACGACCTGACCCATCACAACCCTCACGCGGAGATGCCCAAGCCTAAGCACGAACTCAAACTCGAGATACGGAACCCCGAACCAGCGAAACGACCACAGCAGCCGCTGAACGTGAGAGACTTGGAGACCAGGACTTCACAGACCGAGAAGAGTCAGGGCGCGACGACGCCGAAGACCATCAGCACAGCACTCAGCAATCGACACCCAGCTGAGGATACCACTCTAGACTTCTCCTACGATAACATGGGGATGAATGTCACCCCTCCGGAGCAGCCAGCCACGAGCCACAAGTTCTGAGGGCCGGCTGTTAGCTTCGGCGGAGAAACCATCAGGTTTATAGAGGTCACCGGTAACGTCAGTACTGTCAGCTCAGAATACTAAAGCTCCCATTTTATTGCAACAGCACCCGGCTTCCTTCAGACGATTTTACAACATCACAATGTTTCCGACTTATAAAATAACCAAACAGGCTACTTGAAAGGATTTGACGGGGTCTGCTGCATTTGTTATTTCGGCTAAATTGCATTACTGTCATAGTTTTGTCTTGTAGAAAAATAGCATGTCTAGAATACATATCACTCTTTGATATTCGGTTTTTCGTAGTAGTTCACATTCCAAGCTACACATTCCGGTTAGATCCTAGTATCTAAATGTTACTGTAGTGGGAATATCTGACACTTAATTAGAAATTATACTAAAGTGCACATATGGATAATCTAATTTTATAACGTAGAGTAAGTTTCGATCAATTTATTCTTCGTATTTATGGAGTATTCCTGATACTATAATCATACGTAAATAAAATCGATGTATCGAATTTAACCGTTGCGTAAATCGATTTATCAATATTTAGGTAAATGTTGAAAGGAAAGGCTTATAATATTAAAAATATTATTACATTAGTATTAATGTGTTTAATGTATTGACTAATAATTAAATTATAAGGTTCTGTAAGAAAACACCAAGGTAAGTTTTAAATTAAAATATTACTACTTACAAAAGAAGTATGTACTCAGGCCCCTTTGGTGCAGCTAAAAATATGTAAACATGTGGCAAGATAATTAGGTTTTAGTTTACATGAGGATTTAAATGATTTTATGGAGTATAAATAGCAGTACGTCAATAATGATCGTCGAATGAGATGTTATGTAATAATGAAATTCATCACAATATTTACTTAGTTTCAAAATTCTGTGTTAGGTACATCACTATACATGCAGAAAGTAAAACAGATAAGAAGGGATCCATATGATGAGTATCGCAGGTGCTATTTTTAAATTTTTTGCTGGTATATTAAAGAAAACATGAAATTAGACTATCCCTCTCACAATCATAAAATTAAAAAGAAGTGGGCCCTTATCCCAACAGATAAAACTAGAAGCTACAAAACATTGCTTTCCACACATCTTTTAAAACATATTCAAACGAGTATAATTTAAAAAATACATTTATTTTAAGAATTTTTAAAATCAGTGTCTAATGAGTAATAATGAGATTTTTTTATAACCCGGCTCGTATGTTGGCAACCGCACCGCCACTATGTTACGTCTATCTGTCACAAAATACAAACAAAAAGAAAATTGATAGACATCACATGGGTATCCGTAAATTATAAGATAATTAAGAACCTAATTAATTACGACTGTATCAGAGACGTGTATTCGTTCAGCAATAATTTCCGCACACGTATATATTTTGTTTGTATGATTGTATTAAAACGGGTTTCCGTCAGACTCGATTGATGAACCTTCGCAAAACATTGCTGGGAAATAGGAATGCCCAAAATACGTAACGTTCGTTACAAATATGTAGCTCGTTCCTACGTGAAACATTTTGATGAGTCTGATTAAATATCTACCACACAGCTAATGAATAGATTTCACGAATTGGACACATTTACCAGAATTGATAATTTTGACTTGTTTTGTAATGACGCTTAATTTCAGCTGAAACATACTAATTAGTCAACGGAAATCGAAATTAGAATGATGAAACAAAATGAAATTTAAAATGACAAATAACAACCATTTCTATTACTATTTTGGTTTACATGCTTCACTGATGTGGAAATCAGTATCATTATCATTACAACCGAAAGACGTACACGTGATATAAATTAGCCTCCCCAAGTGTCGCCATAATGACCGATTCCATCTGATAGCCTAGACCCTCACCACGTCTTCATCGTCGTTTATGGGAGGTCTTCTAACAATGGGTCTTAAATACCATAAGCCTCCTTCGACTAACTGTTCTACGAGCAATATGGGGGGCTGTTTACAGCTAATTAAAAACTGGCGATTCTTCGAGCTGTCGCTATTTATGGGCTTAATTGTAAATTAAAAAAAAACTTTACATTGTTTTGTGAAGGACATTAAACTTTCATTGGGTTTGACGATTCTCCGTATTTTATAATATTATTATTATTCTATGTATATTATTATTACATCGACTTGGAAGTATGTATGTAGTTAGGCAACCTAACTTATGTTTATATTATATTATTATTATTTAAATATAATTATGTTGTATATTTTCGAGTTCGACTCGGGTTAAATAAATGATCAGCATGGCTGAGGTAGTTTTTTATTTATGGGTTATGTTAAATGTGTATGTTATGTTATTATGGGTGATGGATTGCGTTTTGTTAAAGAGTAAATTAACTTTATGGTAGCATGTTAAGTGTTATTGTTGAGATGTTTCGTTTCATGGTTGGTTGTGTTGTGTGGTGTTATCGTCAGCTGCGCACTACTTGATCCGCAACACACAGCTCGGCAACTTTAAGCCCGCGCACCAAGTGTAAGCGCTCAACACAACTCAGCGCTCACGAGTTACTCCACTTATAACAATGTTATCCCCCAACCATCCCGTCTGTACTTCCTAAGTATTTCTCTCTCCCATATTCTCAACAATACGCGATTTCGATGTATGAATTAACACAATAATGTCGGATAACATCAACATTTACGTCACATTGATCCTCTAAAGGAAAGCAATGGCTCGAATCTCGATAATAATATATCTAATTGTTATTGTGAAGTGAATTTATGTACTGCTTTCATTGTTCGCTTTAGATGTATTTAATTAACGCATATAAGCTCACCAAAAGACGTATGTTTAATGTGAAAGAGATTACGAATTTCTTATTAATTATGTACTTATAAGAATTGTATTATAGGGTAGAAACACTCACATGAGACAAGTTTTTAATATAACTTTTATTAGCAGAATGAAATGACAAGCAATTTACAGCAGTCTATGAATTGATTTAGAAACAGCTTTTATAAATTTTTAAGTTTAGTTGGTTTAGTTACGAAAGCATTCCCTTTTGTGCCTTTTTGATTTAGTTAATTAAGCCTGAGAAAGGCATGTATTTTTATTTGAGTTTCTTAACTATAGTTTTATCAATAAGTACCCATAGATTTCATTTAAACAACAAAAAAATGTTTCAGTGAATATAGTGAACTTTCCCTAAACACGTTAAGGTAGAAAATATATTATGTACATAGATAGACAAGTACTTAACAAACTATCCTTAAGAACAAAAGTTTCAGGAGCGACTCGGTTTGTTCTTGTGTGAGCTTCTCCAATCAATGGAAGTCGTTCAGTGCATGTTTCATCAACTTGACAGTTTGTACATGAACAAGTTTATAGGCACCTAACAAAGATTTTTGGAGGAAACCTAATGTCGTGAGAATTACTTAGATGGAAATATTACACCATTATTAGAGAAAGTATTTAACATCGCCTATACTTAAAAATACTTTGAAATTAGTATAGGGATCCATTTACATTTTGATATGTGTGCAAGTTAAATATCCAATGTTTGGGATTTTTATCATCGAAGTTCTGAAGATATTTAATAATGTACAACGTATTACGTTGATATTTGAGTTGCATTCTATCCTAATCTAATTGAGTGCTTACGTACATTTCTACAGACCGCGACATTCCTTTGTTTCCAAAAAAATTGAAGCTAGGAAGAACTACATTAGACCGACGCACACGTCTATTCGTATCACGTCTGATTTGTAGGTAGAACGACGTCGCGTGGCGTGGATCAAGTGTAGCTCAACAAGTCGAGTTTCCATATAAAATTTTTGGGCACCGACGCGCCCAGATCGACGTGTGTGGCACACGTGTGCGCAGTGTAGTTCTTAATACCTTCTTTGAGCATTTCTGATAATGAAACATAAATACCTAGCCCATTACAAAACAATCACTTTAAATAAGATTTCAAGAACTACAATTTTAAGAACTACTCTGAAAAAATTACAATATTTATAGATCAAAGTTAAATTTAAAAGATCGATTCGATAGTATTTGATATTTAGGATTTGATAGTTTGTATTGCTACTTCAAATTCATGAAGGTACCTGGTTATTCACAGTTAAACGCAGATATTCTAGTTTTTTTTAAGGCCTGGTGATCTATCAAGGGAACTTGTCGATAACTTAAGATTAATTAAAATTAAAATTAAAATAACTAGATAAGGTAGTGTTATTTTTAAGTCACAAAATTACGCACGAAGTAGGATACGATAATGTGCACAGCACAATAAAGTTAAGGTATTATGTACTGTTAGTCAGTATTCGACAGTCGCAGTAGCAGTAAAAAGTTCCGTTATACACATTTCTGTTGCGAGAAACTGTTGTTCCTAGATTTTACACAATTTGTTTGCCTAAAATATTTGAGATTGGTACTATGGAAAAAGACAAAGCTTATTCATTAAAAAGTCAAGAGGCTTTGTTTTTTTCTACCAAACCAGTTGGTTCCCAGAAACAGACAGATTTTTCAAAAGTTTGGTTGAAAACAAAATTTTGGGTCTCTGAAAAAAAAAACATGCTGAATATTCTCTCAATTGAATTGTATACAGGCTACGTCTGACTCGCGTGCGTATCGCGTCTGTATAGCTACAAACGCGCGTCAACGGCGCGTTTATCACCAACCCGCACTGGGTCCGCGTGGTGGATTACGGCCCATTCCCTCTCCCAGCGAGGAAGCCTGAGTCCCAGCAGTGGGATCATTAAAAGGCTGGTTATGCTACAGACCCTTACTTTTAAATTTGTTACAGTCATTTGTTATTTTTTTTCTACGCTAAGATACGTTTCTGACTAACATTACATAAGTTAATGTAAAGTTCCGTTGATATTTCATCGCTGATTTGATTTTCAAGATCACTGTTATTTCAAATATTAAGTCAACGGCAAAAAAAGCTAAGACGTCGTCTTCCGAATCCTTGAGTTTACTACTCTTAACTTATCTGTAATTAATAATGTGTTCTAATAAAATAATAAATAGGTATGGCATTAAGTTGTGTGTCGTGTCGATTGCTTTTAAATGAAATAATTTACTCCTATAATTATGAATATTACTGTAGAGTACCTAGCATAGTCATCATCTCTTTTATCTGTTCCTTGGCCATCATGTTCGGTTTTGTTTTGTTATTTCGATGACTACATGTTAACCGATTTAAAAATGAAGTTTTGTTTTCTAGACAGATTTTTTTTCTTTTTTTTTTCGGTGGATAATTTTTTTTTAATTTCATCAAGACTTTATTTTCCACGTCATTTCGTATTATAATTTAACAAAAAATTTTGTCCAATCCTGCTTTTTTGTTCTTAATTTCTTTGTAGGTTAAATGTCTTAATATGTCTTTTTGTTCAATGTAATTATAATCCTTATCGTTTGATGATGTGTCAGTGAAGTATATTAATAGATAACTAAGGTAAATTTTAAATCATGATTTTAGAGCAGTTCGTACGAGGCACGAACATAATGAAAAAAAAAGTACTAAAAAAATAAAAAAAAAAAATAGTTTGCTACGTAGTTTGTTAAATCAATAAAATATACTTCTGTTTGTAAATATATATCCGAATCTAAAAAAGTAATTAGATTATATAAGTTAAGTTTCACTGGTACATCATTATCGGTATTATTTTCACTAGTACACAGTTATTTAATTTTTATTTCCTTCTTATTTGATAGAGAAGGCAAGTGGAGTTTATTTTACGGTTGCACAAACTTGCACAGTCGGAGCGAGCCCCTGGCCTCCTGATCCATTGTCTTCCTACCCTGTAGTTGTGTTTATAACCATAATTCTATTAATGATATTTGCTTTGCACATATTGGCGAAATGGGAATTGCCTTTAGGGCTCCTGAATCCATGGTCTTCCTACCTTAGTTCATCAATTTGTAGGTTTCAGTAATAGTCTCTTAAAAATATAAATATCATGTTGTTTGTGCTTATCGCTAGGATCCGTTCCCAACAGGATTATAGTTGGAATATAAATCAGTAACTTCATCTGCCTGTTTGACTTTATTTCTTTTGCTTTATGAATAATAACAAAATTTAATAGCCCCGTCAAAGACAATCATCGTCTTAAAATTTGTATCTTGAGTATTTTTTCAACCACTTCATTATAACATCGTCTCTTGTCATTGAAGAACGTTTACTATACGTTAAAGTAGAGCTCTTGGAAACTGTTTTAAGTTGGTTCCATATTTGTGACTTCGGTAATATATCACTCTACTGCAGTACTGACATAAGTGGCACATTGAGGTTTGAGATCTATTCAAATGTGTCTTATAGGAATCCTTTTGGAAATAACCAGCTCAACCGTCTCTTGTGCCTGTCTTTATTTGTTCTGATATTCATTTAGTTATTTCAGTTTAACATTGGACGGGGCATGTTTTTCCAGTTTATGTTTTCGTGTTGCTTTTCAGTTTCTTGTTACAACAATTTGGTTAATAACTTTCTTGTTGATTATTCCGTATTCTTCGTATTCCGTCTCATTTACGTAAAATCAGGAAAAGTTGCCATTGCTAGCTATCACAACCATATCCTAGTCTGACTTCACGACTAGTTTGAAATTAGATGACGTATTTGTCGACTTGTCCAACTAAATATGATTAAGTATAATAATGGTTTTTGTTAGAGTTTTGGTCTCTTCAAGTTTGTCTTTATTGCTTTACGATATAAACAATTAGAGGCCGAAGATAGTGCTCTCGGAATCACAGTTTTCCGATATTTAGTGATCAGTTCTACTTTTGTCACGGCACTTATGTATGTAATGGTGCATCCAGACCTGGCAAATGCGCCGCTCACGAGCCGCTAGGGACCTGCGCGCATGCATTTCATGTTCATACGAAGCGCGCGCGACGCAGGGACTTCGTACGAACGAGGCATGTGCGAAATGCACATGCCTCGTTCGTGAGCGGTGCATTCGCCATTATAACAATGAGATGTACGCAAGGTCTTACAAAAATAGTGTGAATTTTTAAGGGGAAAAAACTTCGGTTATGTGTTCGAAATTAAATTTATATTTCGTTGTGTTTTTCGAAATAATTCAATATAAGCTTGATTTTTGTTAATATTGCTAGTTGTAAGTCAGTGTCAAAAGCATTTTAATTATATTTATATTTTACTTTAAAATGACTTTGGAGCAAATCGGTAACATTCCTGCATTTTTATAAGTTTTTTATATTTACAATGAAATTTTTCTTACTTTCAATTTTTTTGGGAATGTTATCTATTATATCATACCGAGTCTCCTCATAAAGGTTTTTCTCCTTTTTTGTCAGACCTTACTAAATACAAATGGATATGAGTTACTTCAATAATTTTTCAGTTATATATTCATGAAGATTTAGTAAATATTGATATTTTTGTGAATAGTTAACTAAGGATTATTTAAACTTCGTCTTCGAAACCAATTTCACCAGAATACGATCTCTGATTTAGGTGTGTTTTGTTATAATTTGAGTTTAGGAAACATAGTGGAAATTATTTTACGATTGTACAGAACTGCACCGTTTTCGGAGGGACCGGAATGTCGGCCTCCTAATCCATCGTCTTCCCTCTCTAGTTTGGTCTCATATCTTACTAATAAGTTGTGATCATTCGTGTCTCTGTAAATACTACTTTGCTTTTGTGCTGTTATAGAATTTAAAAGCAATCGGGTAATCCCTTGATTTAACAATATCTTTTAAAATCTTAGATTCGAAGTTATTGTTCTACGGTAATAATTTTAAATTGTGTTTAATATCTATATCGGTAGATGATCTGTCAGTAGAGCTTATAAATAGCTTTATAGATTAATATGGTTAGTTATTATTTAGATCGATACTTCCTCATCGAAGTTATTTTCACGAATGCACAGTTATTTTATTTTTAGACGAGAAATATTAGTTAGTGATGGGAAGTGGAGTATTTTTTTTCGATTGCACAAACCTGCACAGTTGGAGCGACCCCTGGCCTCCTGATCCCTTGTCTTCCTTCCTTATTCTGTACCAGATGTAGTTTGCTAAATAAATCGCCCCCAGTCAGTGTTGAGGCGTCTGCTTTTAAATAAGGACTTTTCATTTTCTATTAAATTAAGATATATGGTTAAGACTACTCTGTAAAACATTAGACATTTCGCTTCAACTGTTTATTTCAAATTTCTTTTTTTTTTAAGTGGGCAACTAGGTTCTTCATGACTCGGAAGTAGCATTAGTTATGGTGTAATTAGATATATCGAAGTAGGTACTTACGAGGGATTTATGTTACAATAAAATAAAATAAATAAGACTTAATGGCAATAGAATAGTATATCATATAATTTAAGGTGGGTACTTATGAAAAAAAAGTTATTTAATTTATCATCACAATTTAGACATTTATTTTCCTTAACAAATAAGGCAAAAGAAATTGTAGACAGGCAATAATAAACAAAGGTTTAGTTATTACATATCGTTAATCTTATTTAATGTTTTCGCTGAGGAATCCTTGGCACCTGAAACTTGTCAGGAACTCACCAAACCTAAGGAAAATATTTTTCAAATCCGTTTGGGCACATTGCGGGTTAACCATGAACGAAGAAAACCCAAATTCTAGGTTAAGCTCGCCTTTGTGCATAAACTATCCTTTTGTACTTGTATGAGAGGAATTAGTGCTGCTCGTATATGACCCTGAGCGTATGTCTAGCTTGAAGGTTCATTTAGACGCCTACAATATAAATATTAAGCTGCCATAGTCAGAATCATACTTTACTATGTTCTACGAGCTAAATCATATTTGTCCAAGTATATTAACCACAGGACAGGATTATATCAAGCTAGTACTTGCTCCAGCACTAGCAAGGCAAGAGTAAACGCGCCCTCTCCTAACTCCGCTCTAATCTCTCAGAACGTAAGCTACTTACATCTGTTCCTCAGTATTACAAACCATCGGAGTACGTACCTATTATTTAGTTTGATATAGATAAATAACTACTTTCTTAAAAGGGATATGTTCTCAACAAATTTAATTAATATAATTGCTGATTCGAAGAAAAAATTGATAACATTCTAAAACATCTGACCTGAAAGGTTTGCGAATAGTCGTACAGGTTTGTAGATATAAGTTAGATTTGCATCACATTTTAGTATTAGTAAATATAGGGAGGAAATGAAATATAGAACTATTTAAAACAGTAGATATAAGATATTATTTAAGTAATTAAGTCATTTTAAACCGTCCATACTTGACATTCCCCTAGAATTTAGATGAAAATTGCACATTTTCATAGATTAAGATTTTTAGGATAATTTAAAGTTAGCTCTAGTTAAGTTAGATGTACTTCGACCCGTAGATACAGGGTGATTTTAAAATCACAAAGCATACGATTGCAACTTTCGATCCACTCTTTGGGCCATCACAGACGTAGAAATTATAGGTTTTTAGTTAAATTAGGTTTTAATGACTTAATGTATCTGGTTTAGGTCTAAGATATGGTGTTAAAGGTAAATAAGATAGACAAAAAGCTGGAATTCTACTTAAGACTTTTAATGACTCTTGCGGCATTAATGCACTTAATTAAAGTAAGTATTTTTAAGCATTAATTTTAAAAATCCTGTCAGCATATTCCCACGACAGCTATAGAATTTAACAGACTTGCATTTTACTCAAACACAATTTATTAACACACTGACGTTGTAAAAAAATCGCTCACTGTAAAAGTGCCAAACATGAAACCAATGCCACCTGGTGTTCTTAAGTGATCCATCATTCGAAACTTGAATCCCACTGCCAAATACGGTGGAGTATAAATCCGCGATTAATTAGCGTACTAAGCACAAAGAATGAATCCCTACTCGTCGTATTTAAAGGGCCTCTTCATACATTGTATTCTCATCATTCTGCATGTTTAAGATCACAAGTACATTTGTGTATGCTCTCAAATTATGGTAAAAAATAGGGAAGAGTCCAATTAATTGCGGATTACGTCAATAAGTATCTTACCACGTGTATGTACGATATTTAAGCGATCTTTATGGCTCTTATAACGGAAATGAGACGGTCGAAAAATATTTCTAATGTAAACTCAGAAAAATAAATTGTATCTGTACTTTTGACAATAAATTCCAACAAATGGAATGTTTGCTAGAGTTGAAATGAACTAAGTGACTTTTCTGATTTAAGACTTTTGAGTGAAACATGTATCAAACCTAACTTAAACGTCAAGTTTTGAGAGATTTTCAGGCTAAAACTTTAATTGCTTAAATCAGAAATCGGGGCTATCTAACTCATAGACCAATAGAACTTGTTACTCCACAAAGTGCAAGTGACAATCAACATCAAGATGATGAACAATTCATTTCTCTGACTGTACATTTGCACTTTTTACATCAACAAAACTGTTTGGTCAAACATATTAATAAATGTACCTAACTTTGTATCACCTTTTAAAACTACCTAGAATAAACAGCAGTAAATATTTTTACACATGTGACTACCTTACTACTTACAATTTTAATTATAAGGAAAATTTATAAATAAAGATAGATTTTTTTAGAATATAAGGTATTTGTATATATATGGAGCCCTCAGGAATTCCGTCCAATACATAGAGTAAGGAAATAGGATAGCAATATTTATAAACATATTATACCTACTGATATTGTGTACCTATATAGTATTGCACTAAATTATGAATTAAGGTATTTCTGTTAGAAGTAATATTAATTTAAGATAAATGAATTTAGTCAAAACATCACATTATTATTAACGGGGCTGCTTTTGTTCATTTTGATTGGCGTGTTGATAAAACAAATAAGCAAGATGAAAGAATAATTGAAAGAAAAATTGTTTACTGTAGATTACTGTACCGAGTCGAATTAGATAACTTAGCAAAACCCTGCAGATTTGACAGGTCGGTTGTCTTCGTGATTCATTAATCGACAATCAAGTGTGTACTCTCGAAAAATTAAGTAAAAATATCGTATTTATTTTTGAAATTCTAAAGTTATACTTAGGGGCTTTATTTTATTTTTTATTATTGATAGGCTCGTGCTTGACTACTATCTAAACTATTGGTACCTAAGCAGCGGTGATGTGGTCGAAGAGGGAGGCCGCTAGCCTAGGAGATTCACTCTTGACTTAAATACCCCAAGGTTAAAGCTATCAGGAACCACAGACTCCGACTGAGAAATTCACTACTCAGCTGTACGCACAAAGAATGTTTTCTCAAAACATTTTATGCGTAGGGGTGGGGTGTCCCCTAGTAATAAGAATACCAAGAGTCCGCAGGGTCTTGAAATAAATAAATAGATAATAATAATAATTTGTGTGACAAAGTGGACATTATATGTCACCGTCGCACTTTTTTTCCAACGATTGATTGTCAGTAAGAACGAAGTACGTCCCAGATACATATATAGTCAAATGGGGTGAATACAAACAAAACTTTAGAGGATATTGTCACAATATTTGAATATTTTTCGCACCATTTAATAAATATCAATTCATTAATGAATTGGTATTCTAAACAGTCGATGCTTTGTTAGAGGGCAATAATATGGTATCAAAGTGAATAATCAAACCAAAGTTTTGTTTCTACTCGCCGCGTTTTACGGTACTTAATGAGGTTAAAAATATTACTTTTAATAACAAGTAGATACTACAGCTGACTGTGCGGTTAGCTGTCACTATGCCTTGATCACACGTACCGAGTAAACAGGAGGCTATGCGAAACCTGAATATTATTATAGTTTGTTCTGAATCAGTAACTGAATAGCCAATAGTTTTCACACCAAATTATATTTTTTTACCAAAAATATTTAAAAAGATTACAAGTTGGACACCGCTGACTAACTGTCCCCGCACACTTCTCCGGGCACAAGAGGTGTCGCGCGTTTCAGCTGTTTTTGGCAGTCGCTTCTAGCTTTTTTTTTGTGGCCGCTTCTAGCGTTTTTGGCGTGTGGTGGCGCTTTTTTTAGGTCCGTGTGCGGGGACGCTAAGAACAACACAGGTCACGGCAGGTCATAGCGGGCATTAGAGCTAGCAAACAACTGGGTGCAAGTGCAAAACCACCCCTAAGCCCCCTGGATGGACCGGTGACTATGTATTTTTGCTGACATAACAATAACTTTGTGATTTTTCATGTAGTTTGGATATTTTGTACATGGATTCATTACATAAAAATACTGGACATGTATTTTGGGTTTCGCATATACCTACTAAAACTAATGTTGTTTAAGATGTATACGTCCATCCCTCATTTTTGTTCGCATGTTGTCTGTTATTTTAGTTCCACTAGTTAATTAATGCCGGCCATACACGTTCAAACCTGTCGTCCAATCGGTATGACCGTGATGAATAGATTTGACCGTGTTTGGGAGTGGATCGGTATCATACCGATTGGACGACAGGTTTGACCGACATGGCTGGCATTAGTTTGACACTATCTGCTCTCATTCATTCTACATCATTATATTCTACATACTTAATTAGTAGTAAAGTCTAGTAGATTTAGTAATTTACCTTTTTGTTATTCATGTTATCAACGCTTATAGTATTAAAATCAAAATTATATAAAATCAGACCTTGTCACGTTATTAGAATATATTACTATTCTTGTGTTTGTTGACTAAATCTAAATTCAAATTGGAAATAAATGTTTAAGAATACCTATTTGTTTTTATTAATTAGTACCTTGACAAGCTTGTCGGTCTTATGGTCTGATGTGATAGGAGAATATGAAATCCTGCTGAATGTAAGATTAGATTTTCGGGTCAGTCAAGAGCTTGTGAGACCATTATAATCATAGATGAGGTTGTGAGATTTTGGCGCACTTGAGCTTGTGCCCGCTGGGAAAATTGCACACTGGAAAAAGCCTAGGCCCCGCTGGGAATACGGCTTGCTGTGCATGCGGCCGGCTGTGCATACGGCTTTGCTGGATACACGGCCTGTTGAATTTACGGCCAGCTGGAATTACAGCCTGCTGGTAATACGGCAAGCTGTATATACGGCCGATATATGATTAGCTGGAAATATGGCCTGCTGGATATAAGACTAGCTGGATATAAGACTAGCTGGATATACGACTAGCTGGATATACGACTAGCTGGATATACGGCTAGCTGGATATACGATCAGCTGGATATACGGCCTGCTGGATAGATATACGGCCCGCTAGTTTTACGCCTGTTGGGTATACGGCCGGCTGGAAATACAGCCAACTGGAAATACGGCTGACTGGATATACGACTAGCTGGATATACGGCCGGCTGGATATATAGCGTGCTGGAAATACGGCCGGCTGGATATATAGCCTGCTGGAAATACGGCTAGCTGAATATACGGCCAGCTACGTATATTATACGGCCCAATAGCCATAGAGCCGATTTTAGTTAGGAGCGTGCGCGTAAATACAAAATCTCCGAGCCATCGACTTATGTAATTGTAGACACCGTACGGGTTTTCCCAAAAGGATGGTTTTCAAAAATATGCCCGTACACTAGTAAAACAAGCTTCCATTACATAACAGAGAAGTTCCGACGAATCCAAACCAAATTGCACCGGCAAAGGCTCTATAATAAACCGATGAGCATTCATATACAAACCGCACGCGACACGAATGTTCATAGCGAGTTCACACGTTGGTATTTCAAATAGTTTACCTCGTGCAGAAGCACTGCGAGAAATAAAAATTGTAGCATAAAATTATTACTACAGGCAAGCAAAAAATGGGCGCTGGCCAAGCAGTTTTTATGAATATTAAGAATTTTAATTTTCGTTTTGCATTGATTTATAATATTCTTTTGCTCATAAAGATCGGATTGCCGTGTTGATGTTGAAGTAGGAATCATCCGGTGTCTTTTCTCCGAGTCTAGAGTGGATTGAGGGGTTGACAGACTTTTACAGACTAAGACCACACCGTTTTCCCTCAGTTGCCCTACTTGGCCCAACCGGTTTTACTGATGTATCTTTGAGGCGGTCGGGGCGGATCTTGCAGGATGGCCGGATGGTGAGCTACCCATTACTCGTCGTACGCAAGCCCGCGTCTACGGTAGTCGCGGTTTACCCTGCGACCCTGATGCCCGAGACGTCCCTTGTGGTGGCAGCTGGGGTGTGAGAATGTCATATCTTTTTCGATAGCATTATGAGGCTACAGTGCTGCGGTTACATTATAAACAACGTTGACGGAGCCGTATGCCGGAGGTCGTGGGTTCGATTCCCACCCAGGACAAATGTTTGTGTGATGAGCATAATCATTTGTTCTGTGTCTGGGTGTAATTTATCTATAATATGTATGTATTTAGAAATATATAAGTATGTTTATCAGTTGTCTAGTACCCATAACACAAGCTCTGCTTAGCCTGGGACTAGACGGCGTTGTGTGATAGTTGTGGAATATTATTATTATATAACATATGGTTTTAACCTGCCGTCTGGGGTATCAACTAGTAACTAAATGCATAGACGTTGTTGAATGCTATTCAAACTTTTAATAGACGATGTTGTAACGGCTAAACGCAAGGCAGCATCACCGTCCGACTGCGACCAAGTACGTCCGTTGTAGCGTCATCGACCCGAGCGTGACCGTTTCGTTCTGAAAGCGTGCAAGGCGTATAGCTTACCTCAATTTTTTTTTTCGTCAAAATATAGAACAAACACTAGTATTACGTGCGACAATCCGGCCTATGGTTTACCAGAATTGCAATTTTCCAAACCGTTGAGGTCCTATTTCTCTATTCATGAAAAACTGAAAAACTAGTGAATCATTTACATCAATATACAGAGTGGCTCATAAGGAAGATTTACGTGTAAAATATATATTATATAAAGAAAAGAGTCGAGAATTCCAAATATTTATAACACCCATGCGAAGCTGGAATAGGTCGCTAATTTATTATATTAGTAAATACATGCAAGTAAACGACGACACTTTTTAGAGATATTATTTCACGTTTATTAAAGCTTAGCCTTACATCGGATCGTAATGGTCCCAATTTGTCGATTCTTATGAAGACGAGCGGGAAATAGGACCCTGTTGTTATTCTTTTAAAATAATGAGGAAAGAGGAAGCCGCTGTTAAGACATCAGAGATTATAAGGGGACTGTCGATGCACATCGAGACTGGATCGCAAGTTATTATAAGTATAAGTAGGGTTGCCACCTTTTTTGCAAGAATTATTTAATTATTAGAATGAATTAATTAAATATTTTATTATCTTAGAACAATATTCAACAGTATTTTATAAAAAAACTGGGTAAGTGCGAGTCGGACTCGCGCACTGAGGGTTTCGTGCAAACTACAATTCCCGAGTCTCGAAGATTTTTCCCAATAGCTAATTTTCTTTTTTGTGGCTTTGGTAATAACGAATTTACTGTTTTCAGATTTATTTCTATAACTGTGCTATAAGACCTTGCTTTGTGCCAAATTTCAGGATTATGGGTTAACGGAAAGTACACTATGAATTTCGATCTTTGAGAGTATCAAAATATACGTTTTTTTTGCGGCATAAACGGCCGTATCATTTTTATTCGTTAACATAGAAGTTTGGTTTTTTCTCAGCTTGAAGGGACCGTAGATATGAGTATATGATTTTAATTTCAACTCGATACCTCTACACGTTCTCGACGTAAAGGGTCCTGACAGACAGATAGACGGATGGACAACAAAGTGATCCTATAAGGGTTCCGTATTTTCCTTTTGAGATACGGAACCATAAAAATAAACAATATTGTATTTATTTAATGATTTAAATACATATTTTTAGAGCTTCTCGCACAACTTATTAATTTACAGTTTTTTTTTTATTAAATTTCGTACTATTAACCTTTTGAATGTCTTATGTTACACAGTTCGACATAAGCAATTGTCTTTCTATTGTGACTCTAATTAAAGAAAAGATCAAAATTAATCAAAGAGTTAAACTAAAATAAAAATAAATGAGGACTTTTTATTAATTGTCCACACGAAGTTAGCACCTTTATGTTCTGGAATCCCACACACTCGCATGTCTGTGTCAGTGAGGGTCAGTCTTGATGATTGAATAAACATTGACAAATTCATTCTGAAACTTTATATTATTCTGATTTGATAAAAAAAACAATTGTATGAGAGTCTAGTGCCCGATTTCTGATTTAAGCATTTTAAATGCAGTTGAGTATTTCTCAAACTCTACTTTAGCCTTAAAATTTGGCATTAAAGCATGGTTTGAGACGTTCTTAAATCTAAATATTCAGTTCAGAAACCCGCCGTAAGTTTGTGTAAGTAACACTTTCAAGTATAGGGTAGTATTAAGAATTTTGATGCTGAAAACAGTATTTTCTTACTTTATATTTGTTCAGCAGTATAAAGAATAATGTAGTGAAAAAAGTGTAATACTTTTTTTAACACGCTTATATTAGCTTCACCTGTATGTTTGTAACCAACGCCTTTGAACTCGATTTTGGCCTATTTTGAGCGATCAGATTTTCTTCAAACTTTGCACACCCATCAAAGACTGATGACAATATAATAATCCGTTTTTTTTATTTTGTTAATTTAAAAATATAGTTAAAAAATGGTTGCCTGTAAAGTCGGTTTTACGGGCGAAGATTTTACGTGACAACGTCTTTTTCTCGGTAGAATATTAATTAATTAATTAATTTTAAACTAATAATTTACTTAACACTATCAACATTTATCAATAGTATGACATAACCTATAAACTCAGTTTCTCAACTTTTGTGTCAATCTAACAATTAATCAATCAATCATAGTTTACGATAATGAAATATCAGTGTACAATTATTTACCTTTATTGTTGTAGTTGTTGTAAATGACGAATCTAAGCACTCCACATTTTCACTACAGACACAGCTGACGATACTTTAACCACACGTGTGAACTTGTATTATGACGCTTTCTTGTTTTTCCAACGCCAAGAACGTTCGAGAAAGACAAAGACAGAGACACAAGCATGCGCCGATTCAATGCGCCTAATTCTCTAGTGCTGCGCGCGCGGCAGACCGATCATAGTTGAGTGGGAGAGAGACGCAAGGCATTCGGCGGGCCTCTCTCTCGTTCGGTGACTCATCGTAACGTTACCGAGCGTTACACTTTTTCATAAGTGACTCCCAGCCGCAACCTAATTTAAGACGTTGTCACGTCAAAAAAAAATGGTTGCCTGTAAAGTCGGTTTTACGGGCGAAGATTTTACGTGACAACGTCTTTTTCTCGGTAGAATATTTATTGATATGAATATAATTAAATTGCACAATAGGAACAAGGAATTGAATGAAAATAAGAATTGCACCGATCATAGTTGAGTGGGAGAGAGACGCAAGGCATTCGGCGGGCCTCTCTCTCGTTCGGTGACTCATCGTAACGTTACCGAGCGTTACACTTTTTCATAAGTGACTCCCAGCCGCAACCTAATTTAAGACGTTGTCACGTCAAAAACTAAACAAAAACACGCTTTCATGGCATATCAAACTAAAAAGTGTAAAATAATTTTCAATATAGGTAGAAAATAATAATAATGGACGGAAAAATATTAATATCATTGTGAAAAAAGCGTGGGGCGCTTTGTGCCATATTTTTTGTAAATCGAGCATATTTAACAGTATAGTTGTCAACTCTAACTGTAAGTGTAATACACTCGCTTTGTGTCACAGTGGCGCGGCAAAAACAGTCTGAGTCTGTGTCGTCCGATTAGACGTATCAGAAAAATCTGACTTATTTAACCAAATTATTTTAGATTGTATCATTGATTAACTTGTTTAGAGCTTGTTGGTAATACACTTTCTTCAAGCGCTGCCAGATCGATCGGCCCTTGGCTTCCCATAGTGGATTCATCGTCTCCATTTCAGCAATAAGATGACTGCTTTATGCCTCTCTCAAGCAATGCGGCATGAACCGGTACTGAAGTTCTCGCAAATGGCGGATATATAATTATTATTTCAACCGTAAATTTAACGCTATGCTAATAAGAGAAAATATATAAAGAAAACTTTGTAGTAAAATTTAGAGAGATCTATTTTGCGCACACCGTCATCATTTACTACTGTTTCAGACCTATTGCGGGGTTCCTGGTTGGTATCCCAACTAGTTGTAATAAGCGCTTTACTTTCACGTTTTTTGTGTGCATCAACAACTGATGTGTGTATTTTTTTACCAACATCTGTGTTCCTTATCACGTATATCTTGTCAGCTTTCAATGCAAAAGAGTACCTACATCGTTATATGGCTTACTCTTTCTGTTGTATACATCATCTATAGAAGTATGCGGAATGGCATGGAAAGTTGCGAAATCTCCATTGAAAAGGTGGATCTTCCAACCAGACGGGCGTTGGTTCTGAGTGGACCACTACTACCCAATGATTTCCGGGTAGTCGTACCTTTAAATCTCGCGGGAAACTTAGCTGGCGTGATGTAGACTTTGTGTGACGTTAGGTGTGATTTGTAGTTCGCATGTAGTGGTACAGAGCCGCTAAACCGCTTTCCATCGGACGAGATCGTGATCAGGAGCTGGCACACCATGAAAAAAAAACCCGCTACACATTTTTGGCGCGCTTCCGTCAACGCGCGCGATCCATCACTCTTGCGCAGTTCACAGTTGTCGTTTCCACAAGTATTTGTACGCTAGTCTAAAATAAAACTGTCCCTACCGAGAAATGTGTCGTGTCTTGACTTAGCATCGTTAATCATTAAAACATTGTAGGTATTTGTAACCGTAGGGAAAAGATTTTCTTTGTATTGTCTGAAGATATAAGTTTGGTTGATTTTATGACAATTTGGCGATATATAAAATGGTAGCCACACATGGTAACACGGCCACCATTTTTTGAAAATCTAAATAGTTCAACATATTGCAACTGTAGTGTGCAGATTTTCTAAAACCCATTTCAGGTAATCCAGCAAACTGTATTTTTAATCCTGAAAGGTTTCCGCCGTGAACATCATCGTCGTTCATGTTCATACGACGAATGTCCGGATTATAAAATAACCGTCCAGTAAAAGGGTGCGCTGTATGAGTTTACGATATGTGTTACAACTGTGTCTACATGCGAATTATTAGAAATAAATTCATAGATTTATTTTGAGCAAATTTTATAGTATGAATACGTACTACATTTATTAATATTTAAAAATAGGCTATATGCGGGTGAAGTCGCGGGCAAAAGCTAGTTTGCTATAAATATGGTAGAAGAGTTGTTACAGTGGCAGTTATAGACCGGGTCATATTTCACCTAAGTTACAGTCATGCAAATATTTAAAAAATGGAATTTATAAATACACGAATTAATGAAAATTGATTAACATATAATTGAAATTTACAAAGTTGATGATATTATAATGTCAAAATAGATCCTCTTAGAGACGTGGGTGGAAAGGCCTCATAGTGTCCTCACCTTTCGCATGACGCAGGATCTCACCGAACATGATAAGTTCGGGAGGTTCCTGCACGGGAATCGTGCAGAAGCGACGCCCGGATGTCGCCATTGTGCGGAACGCCGGGAGAATATGATGGGGCACACATTGGACGTGTACCCCGCTTGGGCGGAGCATCGAAACTCTATAACATCGCAAATAGAAAATTGGAAATTGTCTCCATGACAAAAAAAGAATGCAAACGGAATGTAAAAACTTGGCTCCTGTCCCTTACCTATGACGAAACAGAGAGGTTGTTTGCCATACTTAAATAATGTTTTTGTGATTTTGTGGGTATTGGTGTGCAATGATAGAGATAGTTATGTATGTATATATATATATATTTATGCTTATAATATATGTTTAAAAATATTTTATTGTTAAAAATTATTTGTTTATTTTATTTATGTAATTATAGCCTCTGCCAACGGCGGTATGAAACCAAAAATAGTCGGGGTACAAAGTATCATAAGTGGTACTCTGTAACATAGCCTTCCCCCATGCTAGTGTTCTGCCATAACTACTAAACCGCTTGAGCGCGTGGAAGTTACTTACATAAATACACATACACTCACACTCACACTCACTCTCACATTCACACTCACACCACACACATGCTACTCATGCCGTTACCTACTACTTCTTTTAGCCTTAATTTTTGCATCAATTGGTTGTGATTATAAGGACATTTAAATCTGCTTGTGATTAGGAGGGTGGGCGCTGATGCCTATAACTACAAGATATTAAGTTATCTTAGCTTAGGTATTAGCTGTAACGCTTAAATATCACAATTATTATACCTTGTGACCTAATTGACTGTAATTTGGAAATTTGTTAACTTGAAGGTGCAAATAAACTATTTTTTATTTTTTTATTTTATTTTATCGCCGTGCCCTCGTGGGGGTGATCGGCGGAGGCGATCTCTCGCGCCGTGCCTTGGCACAGGCCATGGTCTAGAGTGAGGAGTGGCAGGCGGTCGCCTTCTTCTGCGAAGCAGAGTAGGACCTCATCAGGCAACGGTGGCGCTCACAGCGCTCCAGCCGCCGCCGGGATTCCGATCCCGATTTCTGGCCACCGTAGGCGCTGGCTTGGGGACGGCGAACAATGGGTAGCCCGCTGTCCAACCGTCCGGTAACTATCCAGACCGAGCCCAAGTCGTCAACGGAGCGCACTGTTCCCGCGCGCCTCAAGGAGCTGTCAACAACAACAGGCCCAACTGGGTCAAAACCTACTGGGGCCAGGGTTAGTTTCGAAAGATAGCTTAGCCTCGGTACGAAAGGCAACGAAAGAACAGGAGTGGCTTTTTAGTCAGTAAGTCTGACACTGTCTCCCGCTCCGCCCAAGAGCGGGGGTTGTCATTAGATAATTTTCCAAAAAAAAAGGAGTAACCGCGTTAACAACCACTTACTTTTATTATCACCTTTGATAAGGAATTTCATCGTTATCATCAGGATTAGGGACAGTTAATAACTTTTTTTTAGTTTAAAAATCGGTTTACAAGAATCAAAAAAATCATAACATAAATTGCACGACTACATTTTTTTTGTGCGCTATAAAAACCCAGTTGGCCTCTTAAGGGTTACCCCAGACTACAATGCTATAACGAATGAGTGAACAAACATAACACCATTAGAGATGTTTCTCTCGTTGTAACATTCTTGACCTTTCGTAGAGCAAAAACGAATTTATTAATTTTCTTACAAATACTGTCCTTAAGATTCTTCCATGTGAGATGTGGGTCGAAAGTCATACCGAGAAATTTCGTACATTTTATTTGTTCAACTTTATCATGGTTGAGGCTTTTAATAAAATGAAACTCTTTTCGGTTAGTGGTTTTGAAGTAGGTACATGAGTTTTGTCTTGTCAATATTTATTTTTTATTTGTTAGATACCTTTCAACCATTCAACTATTGGACAAAGAGTTTAATTTACTTCAGATTCATAACAATTTGTATGTTTACATTCAATGTTGACAGTCGTATCATCAGCAAATAAAACATAGTTGTGTTGTATCTCTCGGGGAAGATAATTTATGTATATAAGGAACAAAAAAAAAAGTTTGTATTTAGAAACCTACATTCATGCAGGCGAAGCCGTTAGCAGAAACTAGTTTTAAATATATAAAAGGAAAAACTGACTGACATATCAACGCACAGCCAAAACTATTTGGACTAGGAGTGTGAAATTTTGCACAAGGCTGCCTTTTATGACGTAGGCGAAAAAAGAATTTTTCAAAATGTATCCCTAATAGGACGAATCTGGGGTCTAAAGTTTGTATCGAGAAAACTATATTCACGCAAGCAAAGCCGCTGGTAGATACTAGTCAAGTATAAAAAACTTGTTACTTAAATCTTTTTTATTGATCCATAGAAAAAGTACAAAACTTTCAATCATAATTAGCACTCTCACATCGTATTTAGGTACATTACTGTACTGCGATGCATTTCATCACTTCTCTTCACTCGTCAAATATTGCATTTTCGTTGAGTTTCTCTTCTTCAAAACCGACATTCTCATTCTGTCTTCTAGTATTTTTTCGACTCTTCCATGGAGGTCTTTCATAGTCGTTGAGAAACTTACGTAGTCGTTTCCTGATCATTTTTTGCTTGTGGTTTTCTAACATATCTGAATATGCATCCGAGAATGGCATTATGTTAATACCACCATCAGGACTAACCAAGCCTGGTATTCCGGGAACCATACCCATTCCGCTAAGAGGTGGCATTGGGTACGGAGAAGGATATGGCGGTACATATGGCCCTGGATACGGGGCTGGAAAAGGAGGATAAGGAGCCGGGATAGGAGGAGGATAGGGTGATCCGTAAGGTGGTGGGTAGGGCAGCGGATATTGGGGTGGAATTGGCATCGGGAAAGCAGGTGGCGGAGGTGGAACACGTATTCCAGCTACCGGAATCATTGCGTTTGTAGGAGCTAAGGGAATTCCAAAAGGTAAAGGTATTGGCAGCGGCATTATAGGGTGAGGAACTGGAATTGGCGGGAAAGGGCCCGGTGGCATTACATGAGGGGGCATTATTAGAGGGGGCACCTCTGGAGGAGGGAGCATTGGCAGTGGCGCAGGTAAAGGCACCGGTATTGGAATAGGCAGTTCTGACCAGGGTTCGGTAGGAGGAGTAGACATTTTTCTAAAGTTGCAGTATTCTGGAACATGCTGCGGATACCAGTAGAGAGGATTGCATGGATCTTCGCCAGGTTTCGTAGCGTTCCGTCGGTGTTCGGAAACTGTACCGTCTATTGAACATTTTATGCCTTCCAGTGACAGCACTATTAATAAGAACTGTAAGAAATAAGCACTTTAGACTATTTTGGTCACATCCGTAACTAAAAAATGTATTTTTATTTCTTTTGATATTAGATTCCTGTGTAGGCGTAGAAGTCAACACGACGCTAATCATTTTGCTGGTTATTTTTGGTTTAATATTGAGGTACCTAAAAATTTAGTTTATTCTAATTGCACTCACTATTTTATAAACTAATTTTGACGTTACATGTTTAAAGTTCCTAATTAGGGTTCAGTACCCTATTGCTAAGACTCCAGTATCCGTCCAACGGACTGTCTGTTTGTCTGTCCGTCTGTCACCAGGCTTTATCTCATGAACCGTGACAGTTAGACCAATTATGTATTTCTGTTGCCGCTATAATAGTAAATTCCTCTCTTACAACCAACATGATTTTTTACGAACGATACGGAATCTTCTGAGTGCGAGTCCACCTCGCACTTAGCCGTTTTTTTTTTAATATTTGAAACAATAAATCTACTTATATTTTCAGTAATTTCTTCGACATAAAAAGCAAGTGTAGTGCATTGGCGGAAAATAAATTATTTGCACTGTGCATGCTGAACAAAAAAAATAGAATAATAATATACCTTTAATTGTGTGATGGACTTTATGTAAAACATGTTATTCGATCTAACAGCTTGAGACTAAAGTTGTTACTTCCAACATCTGCTTTATAAACATCTAACCTACAAGTTTGAATTGAACAATGAATCTGTTTCAATGCAGACAAAGGAATTTAATACTACAATGCTTGAAAGTTTATTAGTTTTTATTTCTGCACCTGTGTTTGAAGATATCGAGAATATCTGATATTCTAAATTTTTTTAGGGTTCCGTATCCAAAGGTTGAAACGTTACGCTATTACTGTGACTCCACTGTCCGTCCGTCTGTCTGTCTGTGTGTCTGTTTGAACCGTTATAGTATTACAAAGTTGCAATTTACACAGACGATGTATTTCTGTTGTCATTATAACAACAAATACTAAAACCGGCCAAGTGCGAGTCGGACTCGCCCATGAAGGGTTCCGTAGCAGCTAACATAATATAAAAGTTCTTGTAATGTGTTGTAACTTTGATCGATGTTTTAATAATAGTGTATTTTTTTCGATTTATGACGCATTAAAAAAAAAACTACTTACTAGATTTCGTTCAAACCAATTTTCGTTGGCAGTTTTTATAGTAATGTACATCATACATTTTTTTTAGTTTTATCATTCTCTTATTTTAGAAGTTAGAGGGGGGGACACACACACATTTTACCACTTTGGAAGTGTGTCTCTGGCTAACTATTCCGTTTAGAAAAAAATGATTTTAGAAACCTCAGTATCATTTTTGAAGACCTATCTATAGATACCCCACAGGTATGGGTTTGATGAAAAAAAATTTTTTGAGTTTCAGTTCTAAGTATAGGGAACCCCAAAATTTATTGCTTTTTTTCTATTTTTGTTTGAAAATCTTAATGCGGTTCATAGAATACATCTACTTACAAAGTTTCAACAGTATAGCTCTTATAGTTTCAGAAAAAAGTGGCTGTGACATACGGACGGACGGACAGACAGACAGACAGACATGACGAATCTATAAGGGATCCGTTTTTTGCCATTTGGCTATGGAACCCTAAAAGTAGAATAAAGTAAATATTTAAGGGCGCTCGCATACAACAAATGTATCTTTTTATTACTCGTCTTTTTGCTGCGGAACTCTTCGTGCGCGAGTCCCACTCTCACTTAGCCAGTTTTTTCAGCTGGAATTAACAGTTGAATAATATTCTTAACTAGCTTTGCCCGTGACTTCGTTCGTGTGGACTACAGGATTTTGAATTTATTTTTTCTAAAATAAAAGTAGCTTATGTTACTCCTTATTACATCAGCTACCTGCCAAAAAAAGTCCCGTCAAAATAGGTCCAGCCATTTTAGAGATTAGCCTGGACAAACAGACAGACAGACAAAAATTGTAAAAAATGTTATTTTGGTGTATGTACCGTATATATTATTCATATGGATGTAGTAAAAAGCAGTTATATCAATATTACAAATAGACACTCCAATTTTATTTATATGTAACTATAGATATTAAATTCTATCATCATTATTTCTTTTATTCATACATGATTATGTTTCCTGCACAGGAAGACATAGCTTTAAAGACTTTTATGCTCATAAGAACTATTACAGTTCACTTAAAGTGAAATATAACTACCTTATATGTATTGTAATATTCACATCACACCCTAGCCAAGTTACAACCGTTTCGCTTGCGTCGAACGCTTCGAGCTGGCCACGCGCCCAATTCTATTGTTCTAACCACGTGACTGAGCGTTGAGATGACGTCATTCCCGTACATTTGAAGCTTTCTACTAGCGTTAACTATTGCAGATTAGCAACTTGGCTAGGGGTACTGGTGTGTTGGTGACGTCATAGGTCAACATTAGTTTTAATATATGCGGAACCCGAAACACATGTCTAGTATTTTTACGTAAAGAATCCATGTACAAAATTTCATAACTGTGTCATGAAAAATCACAAAGCTTATTATGTCAGCAAAAATACATTGTCACCGGGTGATCCAGGTGACTGAGGGGTAGTTTCGCACTTGAAATCAGCTGTTTGCTGGCACCTAATACCCGCTATGACCTTTTTTTTTTTTCGATGGGTAAAATCATCCTATGACAACCCCCGCTCTTGGGCGGAGCGGGAGATAGTGTCAGACTCTTACTGACTAAAAAACCCATCCCGTTCCTTCAAGCCTTCATACCGGGGCTCGAGCGCCCTTTCGGATAACCCTGGCCCCAGTAGGCTTCGACCCGGCTGGGCCCCTGCTGTTGCTGACAACTCCTTGAGGCGCGCGGCAACAGCGCGCTCCGTCGACGACTTGGGCTTGGTCCGGACAGATACCGGACGGCCGGACAGCGAGCTACCCATTGCTTACTGTCCGCAAGCCCGCGCCTACGGTGGCCCGCTATGACCTGCCGTGACCTGAGTTGTATTTGGTGGGTGTCCAACTTCTTACCTTTTTAAATATTTTTAGGATAAAATAAAACATGGTGTAAAAACTACTAGAATCCATTTAGTACCGATTCTGAATAAATTATATTCAGGTTTCGCATAAACTAAAAATAATGTTGTACCTGTTTTTTATTTTTATTTAGATTTAAACATATTAATATTTTATTGATTTTAAAGTAGTATGGCACCGGCTATCTTTAACCAGATTACTAATTGTGTAAAAAAGGAACCAGTAACTATTACAAAAGAAACTAACTGCACTTCTGTTAAACAAATGTTACTCTTCTGTGTCGGATTTTCTAGCTGATAAATTTTAATTTTATATCAATAATAATATGTTTGATGATGAATTTGCATCAATATTTGCATGCCTAAATGGTAGAATGTACAAGGGTATGGATACAATCCAATTGAGAACCACCTCCTTTTTTTGGAAGTCGGTTAAAAAATCTTCATAATAAAATTTTATTTACAAACTCGCCCAATTTTTCATTTTTATTACTTTTACACCATCTGTTTTGTTAAGATTATATTTCTTTTTGTCACTCTCATGTTTTTGATGGGCTGCAACTGCTGCGGTATATTCTTCATATTTCTTTCGATACAACTTCCTCATGGCGATGTAAGCTTCAGCTATGGCGTTGGCTACGGTCTCTGTCTTCTGGGCTATGACTTGATAAGGGCCAGGCCGCTGGTTCAACTTCACTGTAACAATTGGAGAGCTTGGAACTTTTCTTTCTTTACTTATAACTAAGAAAATGGTTACAATACAATATTTTTTTAGTAAATGCAAAATCTGAATACATCAGAACCAATAATTGAATTGATTCCAATATTTTTTCCACTAAGTTATATTTTTTCCATAAAATATTTAAAAAAGGTCACAAGTATCCAAGTATGATAACACCGACAGTAAGTACAAAACTGGTCACGGCGGGTCATAGCGAGCATTAGGTGTTACTGTTACCGGATGGCCGGACAGTGAGCTACCCATTGCTCACTGTCCGCAAGCCCGCGCCTACGGTGGCTGGAAATCGGGATCGGAATCCCGGCGGCGGCGGCGAGAGCGCCGTTGCCTAATGCGGTCGGCCTCCTCCTTAGCGAGCATTACTGCTTCGCAGAAGTCGGCGACCGCCTGTCACTCCTCCTCGCTCCGGACCATGGCCTCGACCAAGGCCCGGCGCGAGAGGTCTCCGCCGCCGATCACCCCCATGAGGGCACGGCGATGCTCCGTCCAAGCAGGGCACACCGCAATTGTGTGCTCCACCGTGTCCTCCGGGCGTTCCGCACAAGCAAATAACCCCTAAGTCGTCCGGGTGTCCCGGTGAAAAATCGAAAGTAAAATATGAAAAATCACAATGTTAAGAGACAGTTATGGTTGACCGGCTCGTAACTTTGTGATTTTTCATATTAAAGTTTTGAAATTTTGTACATTTTCATTCTCAATCTTTACATAAAAATCGAAAGCACATTGATATTGTGGTACTTTTCGGGTTTAATTTAAATTAGGAATAAAGAAAGGAAAAACGTTTATTCTTGATGACACGATGGCACCTATAAATTAAAAATACATAGATATGGAAAAATAAATATAAAATAAAAACTAAAATCCGACTACATACAGAATTATAATTCCTATTTAAATTGAAATGTATGGCATAATACAAGTGCAGAAAGTTTGTCATTGCGACCGAGGCGGATTCCGCACGAGACGTAGGCAAGTGTGTTATGAGCAGAGGGCTGCAGTGACAAAGCACGTGTATCAAACGACGTTTTTCAATACACTTGCGAAGAAATACTTTCTCTGAAAACTATGACGAATTTTTTGTACTAAAGAAAATCTGCCAAAGTTGCCATATATTTTAGTTTTGATTTAAATGGCAGCCGGCTATCGCCAGTATTATTTTAACCGACTTCCAAAAAAAGGAGGTGGTTCTCAATTCAGTTTTTTTAAAAGGTTTATTACCTCAAGACTCCGTCGTTTATGGACCAATAAGAGATTTTTTTCCCCTTAAATGTTATGGGCAATTTACTCGTAAATAGTTCATGACATTTGATGTAGAGGAACTGGTGAAGAAGACCAGAAATGGCCTACGGAACTTTATACTCAAGTTTTTTATTTGTTATTTGAGAAAGTCCAGCATCAGCTTAAAGAATATGCCCCAAGGAACTGAAAAACTATAGGTTGCTTCATTCTTTTTTTGCTCTTCTTTTATTCACACCATTTATGGTAACCTAATACGGTTAGATTAGGAATAAAATTTGATACATAATCCGATTAATTAACAGATGAGGGTAAATTATGACCATTTACTCAACTCTTTGTGCGAGGCAACCCTCCTCTTTGAACCAAAAAAGGCAACGTATAGTTTTTCAGTTTCTTGGGGCACAATCTTTCAGACTTTCCCAAAAAACAAATGAGGGTAATTGATGTCAAAAAGTAACAACAAATTTTATTGCATAATGATGAGCGCATTATCTATCATATAATATTTATCATAATCAAATAACAAATGAGTGAAGAGGTGTCTTCGATGTACAGTACAATTCACGAATGATGGCGGGCGTGAAGTTAGCTTTTGCGAACATTCGCGCATACCACACTCTTCTCGCACACGCACGTCGCCATTTTGTTCCTAAAACATGTTCCTGCGCAGCCTTCTGCGCAAACTTCACGGCCGCCATCATTCGTGAATTGTACTATATCTTGTATTAAAAAGTTGAATTAAGGAAGAGTTTGTCATTCTATTTTGTAATTATCGATTAAAATGAATGTTGAAAGCATTGGTAAGGTGGCAAATGAAAATGTTTCAGTGATTAAAAATATTTAATAGATTCTATTAATGTATTTTTTTCATTAATGGTTTATCTTTAAATATGTCTAAATTCTTCGTTTCTATGATGGTAACAACACCACCGTGTTTTGTCTTCACCCGATGAACTTTATTTTTGTTTTCTTTTTCTGCTTCTGGTTTTTTCTCTTCTTCCGTTTTAGTTTTATTTTTCGCACTATCGTATACGAATAAGTGTTTTTCGGAGGGATAGTTACCGTGAGCTTTGTAATACTCTTTGTACCACTTCTGAGTAGCCTTGACGTAATCTTCTGCCATTGCTTTTATAATATTCTCACTTTTCCTAGATATACCTTGTTTATATAGCGCGACAGGACCCAAGTTCGGTATCACTGTAACAGTTGGAGAACTAGGGTCTATCTCGATGTCCCTCTTCAAAAGTTCTATCACTTCAGCGTAAGGGCTTATAGGTTGTCTGTATGATTCGTATTCTGCACTAGTTATTTGATACACTGGGTAAAGGAAGTTGTAGATTTCCTCCTGGTGATGATGATTCTGATGTTTATTCTTTTCTCTTTTTCTCTTGATTCTTACAGGGGTGTTGGTTGCTAATCTGGCTCGTATTAATTTTTCGAAGACTTCTGCGCAGTAGGGTGGCAGGTGTAATGGATGCCAATATAGCGGATTGCATTCGTTGGCGTCTCTGTATCTCTCCTCGAAATCGAAGTGGTCCATATACGTGACCCCGGTGATAGACGGCGATGTTATTACTATGATCTGTGTTAGCAGTAACACGGGAACAATCCATTTGAGCTGAAAATAGTTTATTTTTCTTTACGAATTTAGTGATTATTACAAAAACGAGAGTAGGCCAATCTGGAAAAGAACTAAAGGTTCAAAATCTTGGTACCTATGCCTATTTTTGGAATTTTAATTGTAGATTGTTAAAGTTGTAACTTCAATATGATTGTAAAATTAAATTAAACCTATTAATATGTGATCAAAATCATGACGGCTCTTTGAGTAAGAAGGGCCCACACAGAGTAGCTCTAGGCGAACATAAATAGATTATTTAAAGTTTATTAATTAGTGTTTTGCTTTACATCATAATCTGATGGAAATTATGAATATACGAGATTCATGAACTGGATTACTTTCTGTAATTTCATGCCAATATGTAGGCGTAGGGTATTTACAGTTTATGCTATGTTTATAAAATTAATTTCAATTAAATTGCAAATACTCTCGACATCACGCATTACAGTGTTATTCCTCTTAAGTAATGACAAGAAAATTGGTGTTGGATTATTGGTCATGACTCATTAATTGAAGATAATTCATATCAAATAAACTCGTATTACTTGCGTATTATCTTTATAATGTTAGTTAGCGGTATAGCTCGAAAAATCTCAAAACTTAATGGCAAAGAGCAGGCCATATTGCTCCCCAAATCGTCGACCGCACGCACTGTTCCCACGCGCCCATGGAGTTGTCAGCAACAGCAGGGGCCTAGCTGGGTCGAAGCCTATCGGGGCCAGGGTTAGTTTCGAAAGGAACGGAGTGGGTTTTTAGTCAGTAAGACTCTGACACTATCTCCCACTCCACCCAAGAGCGGGGGTTAGTTTCTCTTTGTGGTCTAGTTTCCATACTTAGTCCTTATTGGACCATTGTGCGTGAGAGTGCGGGAATTGTCATTGATGATTTTCCTACCATAAACAAAAAAGGCTATATTGCTCGCAAAAGAGATGCTAATGTTCTGGTATGGTGACCGTGTACAAGGGTAAGTTCAAAGCTGAAAAACCCCAGGTAGACCGTACGTCTTTTTTCCGCTAATAGGTGCCAATTTTGCAATGTCATAACTTTCCGAGGTGAAACCGTGCCGATAACTGACCACTTTGTGGTTTTTGGTATTGCCTTAACCTCTACTCTCAATTTTGGGATATATATAGAGACAAAGGCTTAACTGGATACCAGAAAGTCGGAAATCCTAGCGAAGGGAGACAATACTTGACGCCGGAATCGCTACTCAAACTTTATCGAGTGCAAGTTCGAATCTATTAGACAGCTCTGCCAGATACCAGTACGATGCACTTGAGTCAATTGAGAATAGGCCAAGAGGATCACTGGTAATGATGCACTCGTCGAGTAAGAACTTCAAAGTCTTAAGTATTTGCGCTGCGTTGCTAGCCTGTCGGTTTCTTACTTTAACTTAATTCCACCAAGTCGAATCAAACGTTTTGGGAACACATTGTGCGTACGTTTATGAAGTGGAAAGATGACGATGTCTGTGCAATCAGGTCTTTAAGTCAGCAGGAGTTTATGGCTAGTTCTAAGCAAGCGTGCTCCATTATCTACCTCATCATCACCTATCATCAGTCGAAACAGTGATCAAGCACGAGCCTATCAATATAAATAATTTTGAATTTTGTGTTATTCTGCTCAATAATTATAATCATTCCTTTCGTCACGGTGTCTAATCTATGAAAGACTTACCGACATGTTTCCTTGCGTTTGGTTTTAAACTTCAGCTTCTCCTAATCGCACTCTATTGGCACCTACTTATCGCAAATTTCTGTTTATTTTTTCTGATACTTGTTCTGCGTCACTTTCTATTGTGTTTCCACCTGCACAGGTTATGTAATGGTGCATTATTTTTCAAATCAATAGTTAACAGACGTCTAGATGTCAATTTAAAAAAAAATAAAAATGCAGAATGAAAGTTGCTGGTTTTATTTCATCCGAAAAATCTTCCTATATCCAATTTTTTCAGCTGATCCATTATTGATTTTTCATTAGTTTGGTTCGGGTATCTAAATAGTTTTATAATGACTGGTTGTATCACTACTGGTGGTTTTGGACAACAAGCTGAAACAAAAATCGATTGCTTCACATATAGAAGGAAAGCACAATAGGTTAGTAACCTCATTTATTTCTATGATCCTTCCTTTCTGGACTCTGTCACTTTTGTTGCCGATTTTGTGGTTCTTTTTAATTATTATATTTCATGGCTGTCACTTCCCTTGTTTGACTTCATTGTTTTCATTGCAATGTCGCTTCTACTCCATCTTCTGAGGTCCACCCTAAAAAGTTGTACTTCTTCTTCAACTTCACTAGCACTAATGTTTGAGTTCCTACTTCTTCTATATCTTTTGGTATTACTGCCGTTACTTCTAGCTGTTGTTGCTATGTTGTTGTATTTTTGTTGTTACTTGTATAAACTACACAAATACTATCTAATATATGTGCTCAGATCCACCAACCCGCATTGGGCCCGCGTGGTGGATTACAGCCCATTCCCTCTCTTAGAGAGGAGGCCTGAGTCCCAGCAGAGGGAACATTAAAAAGGCTGATGATGATGATGATGACTATAAATGTGCTAATCGGAAGTTTTCGTGTGTAATATGTTTTTAAGAACAGCGAGTGAGATATATTCCTGTGTCAGTTTCTCTTATAGCAATAGCCCCAAGCAGCCAAACTATTGTATAAATTAGCATAAAAGTACTACAGATACGACTGAAATGAATTAATTTGTATACGAGACAGTACATACCTTTATTTTCAGTGTTGTTCAGAAGTATCTTATTGAAGGCATCACCTGTATTTAATTCTTGGCAGGTGGAAAAGTGAAGAAGTGAAAACCCCATCAGTATAGTTGCTAGCATTGTTATATCTAAGAATGGTTTCATTTTATGTCGTTTGAAATATAGTTTGGATATCAAAACAATAAAACGAAATGCTATATAATATATATTTTTATTTAATTGTATGAGGCGTGTGTACGACCGAACTGGGCTGACATGTCTCAGCTGCAGTCAAGTTCCGTGTAATGGTTCTATATTATCCACTAAAGATGGACGATACACAAATGGTATCACTTTTTTTTCCTAGCCAGACTTGGTGTAGTTCTGTTGGTAATGGTTTAACAGAGCAAGGTATTTGATGATGGATGCGTGCAAAAAATGTGTGTGCACCGGATGCGGACGAGGAATCCTGCTGAAAAGATTTTGCTACGCATCCTTACAGCTCGACGCTGCCTCGCACATCTTTAGTGGAAACAGCCCCCTAATTATATTCACAACGCCGCTACGCATCCTTGCGCCACTTCGCATCCCGCAATTTTTTGTTAGAAAGGAACTCTAATAGGTAGAAGAATTACTTAGTTTAATCTTTTCTCATTTTATCAACTAGTTCGTCGAATTTATGCTCAGTTATAAATGTAGGCATATACACTGTCTTAGGAGGACAGCAGCAATTCTTTTCTTCAGCATTTATACTGCTTCGTCTATTTCTGATTGCTTCAATTTTATCTTTGGTCTTTACATAAACACCACCAGAACGTTCTATTTTCTTCAGATCCTCTTGAATATCCTTAAGTTCCTTTTCTTTTATAATTCCTTTCATATTGAGGAACTCCACCATGTCTTTGTTGATTTTGAAATCGAGGACACATTCTGAAAAAAGTTTTTGACATAATAATTATTTTTACAAATGGTATAACGTCCTATATTAAATCTGCATCAGTGATAATCATCATAATTATACTCATGTTCATAGCTGGACATACCAACTCGTGATTCATATTAACTCTTCACTTCATATTTGCTCTCACGAAGCCGCTATTAGATAAGTCTCCTTAATATTTGTCTCTCATGTACCTCATCTATGGTAATAGAAACTAACAACCTTGTCGATATCATAGCCAATAAAGATCTCTCAAGTACTAGGTAGGTAATCTAAGCATAGTTCGAGTATTTCGGTGCCAATACAGTTTGTACAAGTATTGAAAATTACCATTGTGAGGCGGACATTCGCACACAAAAGATGGTGATTTAATAGTCAGTGGAATGTTTCCATGTCTTCGGTAGACGCGCTCCATTCCTATAGGTTCCTGCATGTACCTCGACCATTTGTCCCAAGGGATCTCCGACTGCCTCGACTCCCAGAACATTGACGTCAGAATAAGAGCGATGCAAATAGTCTGCCGAGAAAAATATTTTATATTCAAGTGACAGAAATAACATAGCATGTCTAAATTCCGTTTCCTTAAGCTTTCTTTGAAATATGATTACGTTCCTGACTAAAATACATGTGTATATATGTAATATATTGATGATGGTTATATCTTATAATAACATTATAACACCTGTACGCGTCTAAAATGATGATTAGATGCTGTTGATTAGAAGATATGCAATCATTATTATTATACAAAGTATAATTTAGGAATTGGTCTTCTTTATCCACAAAATTGCCGCTCTATTTGAGGGGGTGGTTGGAATTATGTATAAATTTAAATAAAATTTAATTATTAGTATTTTATTCCTGGTATGGGTCAAAGCTTGGTGGAAGCTTCACTTCTTTTTGAGAAACAGTAATACGAGCGAAGGAGATAGCGGAAAACGTGAGAGACAGGGAAGCCTTATGCCCGAGCTGCGGCAGGAAAGAACCTGGCCATCTAGAGCTGGGGCAATTCCCAGCTACCGCAGATTTTGAAGACGGGGAGTTATGTTCTTTGCCTCAAACAACCCGTAACATGGTTTTTTCTTCGAGTTCATATTTTTAAGGTTTTTTTTCAAACTCAAACCGAAGTTATATACATTTCGAAGTTGTTTGTTTAATAAAAAGAAAATTTCAGTAAAGTCTGATTTATTTTTACTTACACGACAATATAGACCACAAAGACAGTAAAGGCGTATTTTGTAGACAAAAATATTTTTTATTATTAGAAATTGAATGAAAAATGTAGTTTGTTTATGAAATACTTTTTTATTCTCTGTTATTACTATTTTTAATCAGTTCAAATTAACAATGTAATATCAGTCAAGTTCACTCCACTTATTAAAAAAAAATATGTAATTATTTTGGTGGACAATGATGTATTTTATTCTATAACATTCTATTCGATCACTTTTTTGTAAAGATGTAGGAAATCATAATCGTAGAAATTGTAGCCTGTCATAGTATCTTCAAGAGATGGCATGCCATTTATTGCCATCCTTAGCGCCGTCTCTTTATCATCTACTGTCACTGTTTTAATGTCATCCAAATGATCCTTAATTATAGCTTTTTCTTCCGTATATGGCGTTTCAGTAGTTGGCTTTTTCTTTTTTTTCTTCTTCATGCACACATCGGGTGGATAATATGGACATTGAATAATAGGAGCACAGGTTGTAGGCTCCGTGGTTGTTGTTGTGGTTGTGGGAGTAGTGGTAGTTGTAGTAGTTGTAGTGGTGGTAGTAGTGGTCGTAGTGGTAGTAGTAGTAGTAGTAGTAGTCGTGGTGTCCATGACTTTCAAAACTATACACGGTGTAGTAGTCGTTGTAACTTTAGTCGTTCTTTTCTTGAAAGGTGCAGAATCTTTGGTTGCATGCAAGACATTGAAGTCTCGATCAAATAGACGTTTGTAAGCTTTTTGACCTCTCCTTCCGATGAACACAGGGAACTGCATCGCTATGTTCCCACCGTCACCCTCTTTGCAGCCTCCTTCACACAGTTTATATGGAGCAGTAAACATTAATATTTCAGGTCTCTTTGGGATTTCTAAAATAAATGTTTCATTCAGTAGTTACAGTTACTTAACAGTTACGTACTGGAATTCGTATTAACTTTGATAAAATCAAACTCACTTTGTCCTTTAGCAACACGGTTAATATAGTCCACTCCATCGGCCGCATTTTCAAGATTATCCTTGACTTCACCAGCTACTTCTTCTTCTATTGTGTCAATTGTCCTTCCAACAGTCAATTGTAAATAACTAAAAACAGTGAAAACTTTTAAATACTGAGATTCTTTCATCATATATAGGCACTTGTTACACAAGTCATTTTTTTCACCTTTCCTATTTCAAAATTTGTATTTATGACTCGATAATGTCGTCGTGTATGGCGAATATAAGTTTATGTTTAAATTCTTTATCGTTACGTTTAATAGTTTTCACATTGATTCGTGGCATCGGAAAAGTAGGTTGAACCAATATAAAATTATTTATTTCTTTGCGAAAATGTCTTAAAATGAGTTGCTTACCTTGTCCAATTTTTAATAACTGTTATTAGAATCGCACTTGACCACAACCTCTCCTGATGGTTAGCGATGGTGTGTTCGACGTTAAATCCCGCTTGCCCAAAAGTAACCTGTTCACTATTGATTTAAAGATTCCTAGGTTAGTAGCTATCAGGAAATACAGATTTCGGCTGGGAATGCTGCAGCTGTATGTACTATGAATGTGTTCCCAAAACATTTTGCGTGTATGGGTGACATTGGTGATAGAGTGGTGGAGGAGTGGGTGAGGTATTTATTAAATATTCTTCCCATACAAATGCAAGAGCAAGGAAAAGATTGTCATAAATCTTTACAAAGGTATCATTGATATCGGACTGCGATTGCAATTTGGTCCATTTACCTACAGAGTAAGCTTTATCTTCTGCTTCCTTATTGTGATTCATTCCGGCATTGTCGCCCAGCCCGAGCGGGACATTCGGAAATATTTATGTACAACGATTTATAACTGTCACTGGCTCCAACTCTTTCCAATTGGCGAAAGAGTTCTACACAATTGTTTCGCTGGGCACTGTATAAAAATAGTCGTCCAAGACACTGGCCTAGAGTACATGTTAATAATATATCTCCGGCTGTGACATAAGTCATGTGTTTTCAAGTTTATACAACACATTGTGTGAGTTATTTGGTAGCATTTGTTACAAGGTTAGAAGGTCGAATTTGCTAGTTTATATGTCTGCTAAACGAAATGCATGTTAAAAAGTAATTAGTCACTGCTTGTGAAAAATAGAATAGTGTTTTATAGTAGATCTCAGGTCTTGCATCTAATTAATCATGGCACTTAAGTAGACAGCGACTTGGACGTATTGCGCTCTGAAGTGTCATTATTGTAATGAAGATTATAATAGTGTCGTATATTCAGAAGCTTTTGTATTTCACTTACTATTATTCTTTATACGACTTACGTCTGCATCGTTTGTCAAAACAGTAACTCATTCTGTTTTATAAAAAACACTAGCTGTTGCTAGTAGCATCGCCTGCATGATAGAATTTTTTTCCTAAAGGTCCCGAGATAAAGAGTTGCCTGTGTACTTTTCCAGAATATGGGATTTCTTAATTTTATGTCATTTACGTCGAGCTTATAATACGAGATTACGGGATCTTTCATATTGATCTTTGTTATTTAAAAAGAACTTTCATATTGATACAGTCAACAGTGTCTGATTGTAATGTAACTAGAGTTAAATAACATAGACACGGTAAAGTGTGAATGGTCCCTTTACAAGTTCAAGTTATGTTGCAACAGTATCGTATGGCTCATCTATTAGCATCACTACGATCCGGCCAACTGTCAGCTAGCTCATTTGTCAAAACAGTTCGACTAATATGTCGGACACATCTACATCCGTGCTCGCTTATTCTATGCTCGGCCATCACAGATGCTATCCGCCTGTTACAGTTTCATAATATGGTGTAGCTTTTGCCTGCGGTTTCGCCTGCGCACATAAATATAGCCCATGTCACTCAGGAATAAAGCAGCTTTCAAAACCAACTGTCTTTTTAATATTGTATATGTTTGTTAAAATTAAAAATAAGGTATTTATTTCATTAACTTCGAACCAATAATACTCTATTTTGCAACTATGGTTTATGACAAAATAAATGTTTTTGCAATTGGACTAGTACTTTCAGAGACTGCCTCCTACAAACAAAAAAACATAAAAACAAACTAACTCTTTATTATATTAGTTTAGATGTGTGAATGAAGACAGTGCACTCAATTCCAGTCTATTACTCATCTTCTTCCTGACCTTGTCTCGCGTTATTTGGGGCCGATGCAACAAGTTTTTTTCTTCTGTTCGACCCAGTCACCCATCATGCTGTCACTAAATCCCTTTTCTTTCATATCTCTCTTCACACAATCCATGCTAAAATGTATTTTTTTAAGCCCATAAACCTCTTCAAAATGCTAAATTACGAGTACCACTATCCCACCTGCACGCACAAAACGTTTAGGAAACACATTCATTGTGCATATAGCAAAGGAGTGGAATTCCTTACCGCAGTCTGTGTGTCCTGATGGCTACAACCCGGGAATCTTTAAGTCAAGAGTAAATAGGTTTCTTCTCGCGTTTCATCGTCGACCGCATCGTCGCTTTCCATCAGGTGAGTAGCGGTTAAGCGCGAACCTATCAACAATAAAAAAAAACATCATCTTCGTATCTATATCAAAAGCATAGTTACTGTAGTCTATTCGCGTTAAGAAAATAGTGAATCAGAATCAGAATTCTTTATTTGCAAGCAATGTAGGTACAATTTTTAAGATTTGAAGAATTGGCTGTTTCCGCTACATTCTGCCTTTAGGCATGCAAAATACATTATTTTATTTTTGAAAGTTACAATACACTCTTTTTGGTTTCAATTAATTTATATAAAGTTTAATTTATAAATAAGGAGTTAAACATAATCCAATTCTTTGACCTCCTTCATCCACTTACATATATGCTCATAACTATTATAGTAGCATGCGTTTCTTCCTCCCTCTTTACATGACCATACCTAGACAAACGATTCCCCTTCTACTTTACACTTCGCTTTCAGCCCACTACTATGAAGTAATAATATAATCCTTCCGATTAGAACACAGGAAATATTATAGTGCTCATGGGTGTGCGCAAACACATTGCACTCTCTGTTCCTTTGTTCTCACAGTTCGATGGGACGGCAATCCGACACGACCGTAGGGATACGGAAACGTTGTGGCGACGCTTAGGGGAGGTCTATGTTCAACAGCGGCCATCTTTCGGCTGAAATGATGATGATGATCATCAATTAACTTAGCAATTAATTAATATCTATGAATATAGTTAGTATAGTTTTGAAATTAAACGCCAAGGTTAGGATGATCTAAAACTAGTGTTTGATCTTACTGATTTATTGAAGTCAAAGTCAGATGTGTGGGAATATGGCGATCAAGGTTATATTCATATGTGCAATGAAAACCAAATATCCACTCTATTTTGAATGCAATCTAGAGTGGTTTAACGATAATACCTCTGACGTCTATAGGTTTAAAACAAGACGGAAAAGTTCGACAATATCGGTTTGCATTAAGGTCTAAACAGACGGACAACATTTCAACTGCAATCCAACTGCAAAATGCAGTTTAAGTGCACGTGCGGGAGGGCGGAGAGTGCGGGCGGGTAGGTATGGTGCAGTTCGGATGCAGTCGGTGTGCAGTTCACACGACTGCAATCGGACAGCACGTTTGGTTTGCCGTTCTATTGCAGTCGTGTCAACTGCATTCAAACTGCACTTAAACTTCAATTTGCAGTTGGATTGCAGTTGAAATGCGGTCCGTCTATTTAGACCCATAAGGTTCCGTACCTCAATTTCCTCCATTCGGGTATTGAACTATTTTTTTATTTACTTAAGTAAGTTTGTACGAAACCCTCAGTGCACGACTCGTATTTGCCTAGTTTTTTTTTTAACGCCTATATCACTCGGGAATAATGCAGCTTTCCATCGTTGGAAAAATATTAGCAATCGGACTAGTACTTTCAGAGAGTGCCTCCTACAAAAAAAAAAACTAACTTTATCTCCTTGTGTATTTGTTCATTCGAACTGAGATTCATACTGCGAGGTATGAGCGGAACCTGCAAATACACTCAATTTAATTTCAGATTTCCATTCAATTGAGGAATGTTTGAACTGAATTCCTTTCTATCCACTTTTTGAATAAGTAGTGATGGCGAGTAATGGACGCTTTGTGGTATTAATTAAATTTCAGGTGACGTGTGTTTGTTTAGTGAATGGTTGGGGTAATTCAGCTATTTGATTTGTCAAGTTAATTTAGTGGAATAGCTAAACTGAGCGAGCTGCCAGTGCCGGATTAGCCACTTAGGAAATTCTATGGGCGCCGCGCTTTGAAATGGGCCCCACTAGGACGTACATCATCAGGTCACTTGGATGATGCCATTTCCAAAATAACTATTCACAACCGTTTATTTATTTGTAATTTCACAGTCGCTTAACTATCTTCATTGTGATATTGATATGAGTGAGTATGAAGTTCCGTTGACCATTTCTGGTGTTTTTCATCAGTTAAACTTTATCAAATGTTACTTTTGATTGTTATGCTTAAGTCCTCGATGAAAATACCAAAATAAGTATATAATTGCCTATAATATTTGAGGAGTTCTCTCGGTTACTCATGGATCTCATCACCAGAAATGGATTTTGAAAAAATGAGACCAATCTGGAAGGTGAAAAAAATATGGGAAATCGGCCCATAAACGACAGAGTTCTAAGGTAACAAATATAATATAAAAAATAAATAAATAAATAAAATGCAACTGAATTGATAGCCCCTGTTTAAAAAACTAGTCAAGTCAAATGAAATGTAACTAATTTTACATTTTCATAAAGACAATAACAGCAAGTTCTACATAATGGAGCCCAGCAGCCTATTAGATAAAGAAGTCTTAATTTGTTATTATTTATAAAAAAAAAAAATGGTAGGAAGTCATACAATTAAGTAATTGCGCCCGCCCCGTCCCGATCTTGAGCGGAGCGGGATGGCGTGTAACTGAATAAGCAACACTTGTATCATTTAGTTGCCCTTTTCGTTCTAGGATCGCGGGTTTATAATGTCAGTTTCTCACGGCCCTAGCAGACCTATTTACACTGCTGGGCGGATTTGATGATAATCTCTTTGAGGCGTGCGTGGAACAATACGCGTCGTCGACGACTCGGGCGCGGTTACCGGACGGCCGGACGGCGACCCGATAGATAGCCGGATTTACGGTGGTTGGGGCGTGAGTGTAGAAATTTGCTACAGGCCCCTGGCCTTAATTCGGTACTGTGTATTAATCAAAATACGAGTAGTTTGGAAATAGACTGGATATCACAGCTAAGCTGTAAGCTCGTGAATGGTGTGAACTTTGTGGCGACTCGACCGTCAGTCAACGTGCACGGGGCGTAATTGAAGTCTTCAGCTATAATGCGTATGATTAAAAAAAAATGCATATTATTTGTGACTAGCTTTTGCACGCAGCGTTGCCCGCGTACTTAAAATATAGCCTATGCCACTCAGAAATAAAGCAGCTTACTATCAGTGAAAAATGTTTACCAATCAGACTAGTACTTCCATAGATATAACCTCCTACAAACAAAAGAAAAAAATTTTACCTCATTACTCATAAATAAAAATCAATGCCACTTTTCGTTGTAATTTTATAACTCAAGAACGGGATCACCTATCCAAACCAAATGTTTAGGCTTTGTTTGGACTATTTAGTAGATGGTTTATGTGAAGTTTGGTAGGGTAGAGTAGGGTAGAGTAGGGTAGAGTAGGGTAGAGTAGGGTAGAGTAGGGTAGAGTAGGGTAGAGTAGAGTAAAGTAGTGTAGAGTAGTGTAGAGTATGGTAGAGTAGGGTAGAGTAGGATAGGGTAGAGTAGGGTAGAGTAGGGTAGAGTAGGGTAGAGTAGGGTAGACTAGGGTAGAGTAGGGTGGAGTAAGGAAGAGCGGGAGCGAAGCCGCGCGGGTAAAAGCTAGTATTAGTATAGATTGACCAACCATATGTTCTCATATGGGGATATTATTTTCCTTTTTTGGAAGAACGAAGCGACAGTTTGCGATAGAACTTACCTGATGGTAAGCGATGTTGTATTCGATGATGGAGTACGCTTACCTTGAAGTAACCTATTTACTCTTGACTTAAAAACCCCTAGGTACACAGACACACAGACTTCGGCATTTTTACATTGGTGGCGCAACGTTATAGGTTTATTGGTTTGATGATGAAACGGGCTTGGCGATTTTCTTTTGTCGATTGCCCCGAGTCGACCACGCCTCCGATTCCTTTGTTTTGGCGTCATCTCAACACTCAGTCACGTGGTCAGAACAATTGGCATTGCATTCAAGTGCAATCCCACTTGATGAAGCGCTAGTTTATTACGAGCCTGTTTACTTTACCCTTAAAGACACTTAAGGCACAAAATATATACTTGCTCTTAGGTACAGAAGCCAATCTACATATAAAACGCGCTCGAACAACGCACACATAGACGCCGCTCACGGACACGACATCTCGGTCGCGTCTCGGATCACTCGTTGAACAGTTCCGACTTAAACGCTCATTAGTGTGCGTCCACCGAGCGTAGGTATAAAAAGTAAAGTACATACATGATTGTCTTCTCCTATCAATTTTGTGCCTAAGGTAAGTAAGTAAGTCCATCCATAATGGTTTAGTTATTCTTGAGTTTTCCACTTAACAACACATTTAGCTATTCATTTTTATTTTTATGCAAAAATTAGTTGTTGCTAGCAGCTTCGACCACGTGTGAGCAGAAAATGATCCCAAGGGAATTTAATCTCGTAGGGGCCCAGCAGACTCGAAACCTACTGGGGCCAAAGATTTACTTTTGAAAAGGCAACGAAGGAACGGGGTGGGTTTTTTAGTCAGTGAAAATCTGACACTATCTCCCGCTCCGACCAAGAGCGGGGGATGTCATCTAGATGATTTATATCCACCGAAACAAAAAATGGGGGAAAAATATAATCTGGAGAAAATTCTATGTGCTATTCCAGGACACAATCTATCCGTGTACCACGTTTTATCAAGTTCGAGCGTGGAGAAGGAACAAACATGCTTATATACATGTTCGCCTTTATAATATTAGTGTGTGATTGACATTACTTCAACAATAATGTTAACAAAACTACAATTGCTTTCAATTTGCTGGCCAGCCCGGCGGGCTGTAGTATATATACTAACTATATATACTGCTATATTTACTAACTATATATGTTTTCATAGGCAAATAATCACTAGAGCAATATACCTCACTTACAGTCGTGACCTTTGTTCTAATAATATATGTTGCGTTGAGCTGTCTACTTTATCATTGTTAACAATACGCCACTTGTTCACCTGCACTCTATCAAACGTGAATATATGTATACTGCATTCCTAAATATATAATTGTTTTAGTGTACTTATTGATAACGAGATCGAGTGGGATCAGTGGTAGCCGAGGGGTAATGGATCCGACTTACGAGTGTAGGTCACGGGTTCAAATCAAACCCTGCCAGGTGCATTAATTTGTGTAATTTATTTCATTACCATTGCTCTCAAAACGCTGAAGGAAACCATCGTGAGGAAAACGGCATGTCCTAGAACCAAAAAATCAACCAGCACTGGGCCCGCGTGGTGGATACGGCCCATTTTCTCTCCTAGAGAGGAGGCTTGACTCCCAGCAGTGGGAACAATAAAAAGGCTGATGATGATAATGATGACTTATTGATATACCATACCTGTATATATAAAAAAAATCATGCTAGTTACACTATTTATAATTCAAGAACGGCAAAAAATTAGGAGCTTAGAACCAGGAGACGGACATAGGATACTTTTTATACGGAAATCTCCTTGAAAATCTTTAATCTGTTTCCTCCTCCACTATAGAGCGGGAGAAATCATAGAAAGGTTTACCTAACTGAAAAGAAAAGAAATCTGTCCATCTACATTAAAATTATAAAGAGGTAACGTTTGTATTTTTGTTTGGTAATCACTGAACTGTACCTACTTTTCCGATTGCTGAAATTATTTCATCGATACAAAACTGCTTTATTCCTGAGTCACATAGGCTATATTTTATATAGGCGGGTGAAGCCGCGGGCAAAAGCTAGTTATTTGATAATGAAAGCTGAGAATTAACTTTCGGAGAATAATATTGACTAGCTTGGAGAATTAAGATTACAGACAGGTAGGGAATATTGGGGCAGGTTCTGGAGCGATGGATGTCTTTCCGCTGAACTTTGTCCGACAAGAACCTTCTACTTGCTAAAAGAGAAAGGAAGGGAGACAAATTTGCTTAGTCGTATTCGTAACCTTTCCAGAGGTTTTTTTTTCAGTGGGTAAAAATCATCCAAATAACACAACCCGTCCTTGGCTGGAGCGGAAGATAGTATCAGACTGTAACTGACTAAATTCCTACCCCGTTCCTTCGTTGCCTTTCATGCCAGGGCCGAGCCTTTCTTTCTGAAGCAGATCCTTGGCCCCAGTAGGCTTCGACCCTGCTGGGCCCTTATGGTTTCTGACAACGGTACCTGTCGTCGACGACTTGTGTTCAGTGTGACAGCGAGCTATCTGCGCCAATGGTGGTCGGATACCTTTCCAGGGGTTACTTTTAATTGTTTGAATGGGACCCTGGGGTCCATGAACGCGAGGCAAAAAAGAAACACAGGAGTGGGTTTTAGTCAGTGAAAGTCTGACACACCCTCTCGCCCCACCCTAGAGCAGGAGAAGGCATTGAATGATTTCCCAACTAAAAAAGGGAACTTTTCATAAACAAACAATTTTAACTTATAATTACATTATTTCAATTAAAATCTACCAACTGTTAGCGAAATGCTGTTCTGAAACTGACAAGGGGCTTAGTTGTAAATACATTTTCAGAGAATACCTAATAGATGATGTGAATATATTTGATTCGTAGAATTATTGGAAAATTTGAACCGAAATTATTACGACGTAACTGGACCTGCACACAAATTAAATGAACTACATATGTACAAACGTATTTACCTACGTAGCGTAGTACTAATTAAGCGTGTTATAACGTTCCACTAATTGAAGTTCTTATTATTACAAAGGACGGATGATAATGAATTGGAAATTCGAAATTCGAACAATGTTATTTTTACTTGCTCATTAAGTGACTCTTACTGCACTGTACTTAGGTATACAATGGCACCTGTTACCAAACTGTGACATTTTGATTACCATTATGCACTAGAAGTAAAACTATATTTTTTTTTTCTCAAAACTTTTGTGAGTGGCCAGATATAATAAATCAGTAGAAGTATTTAGTTGTGTGCGCATCACGTAAAATGTACGAATTCGATGTAGATAACTTTTATACATTAAAATTTGGTGTAGGTCCCTTTTTTTTCGGTAGGTAAATCATCTAATGACACCCCCCGCTCTTGGGCGGATCGGGAGATATTGTCAGACTTTTACTGACTAAAAACCCACTCCAGGTCCTTCGTTGCCTTCTTACCTGAGCTACCATTCGGAGCTAACCTTGGGCCCAGTAGGCTATGACCCAGCTGGGCCCACTGCTGACGACTCCTTGGAGCGCGCGGGAACAGTGCGACCCGTCGACGACTTGGGCTCGGTACGGACAGTTACCAGACTATCGGATAGCCAGCTATTGTGTGTACCTTGATATATTACTTAAAATTTGTTTCATCGCAAGCTGTTGACTATTTCGAAAGTTGTATTACATTCACTGACTGTTTTAGGCCAGTATCAAGTACCTATAGTAATTATTTCGTTTCAGTCACTTTGAGTTCTAATAGAATACGGGTGTCTCATATTGTAATAACTAAAGCTACTCGATGCCAACTAAATCTCACTAAACGCTGTCGATAGATGTACAGTCAATTGTGGGTTTTATTAGCTTAACACGGTTTGTGCATTTAGCCAGTATCTAGTTTGGATATTATTTAGTTTTTCAGTCACTTTGAGTTCTATTAGAATATGGATGGATCATTTTAATGTATTTGCAGTATTCGACAGCAAATATATGTATAAGGGCGTCTTCAAATTAGCCGCAAAATGCCGCGCGACTGCAGCGGGGTTGCAGCGCTGCTTTGTTATTCCATGTAATTAACAAAGTAGCGTGCAGCGCGGGCGTAGAGCAGCAGTCGCGTGGCATTTTGCGGCACTTCGCGGCTAATTTAAAGGCGCTCTTAAACATACATTTGCTGTCAAATACTGCCAATACATTAGAATGATCCATTCATATTCTAATAGAACTCAAAGTGACTGAAAAACTAAATAATATCCAAACTATATACTGGCTAAATGCACAAACCGTGTTAAGCTAATAAAACCCACAATTGACTGTACATCTATCGACAGCGTTTAGTGAGATTTAGTTGGCATCGAGTAGCTTTAGTTAATAATTAGATTGATGGAGTGACGGGCTGCCAACCCTTCTAGCAACGAGAAATTAATTCGTCTGGTCATGCGTGACTACACTGCATATTCAATATGATGCCCAGTACTTATTTATTATATACTTTATTGTACACCATTACATACACAAAAGGAAACTAAAACTAAAACATATTGCATAATGTACCCAGAGTCACTTTCATGCGAATTACGACTCTTCTAGCGGAAAGTACCATTTACCTTTTCTACCTAAGTACCCACCTACTATTATTATTGGAATAATAATAGGGGTATGTACTTATGGTGTATGTTTCGAGATTTTGCTAGGCCTAGGTACATACCGCCATTGTAGATCTTTTGAACAGCAGTGCGTCTTAATTATTGGACGCTACTCATTATTTTCTCGAAGATATGGCGTGTTCAAGTTTAATGGCGTAACAATATATATATACAATGGGTGGCCTTATCGTATTCCGCAATCTCTTTCAAGCAAACTGGAATGGACAGTAATTGCCTGGACAAGAAATGCGTATGTCATTGGTGTTACAAAACCCAGTATTAATCATGTATATTATAATAGATTACACAGATATATACATATGCTGTATAATAGATACAGAAATACATACAAAACTAACTTTTGCTTCCCTACTCCACCCTACTATACCCTAATCTACCCTAATCTACCCTACTCTACTCTACTCTACCCTACTCTACCCTACTCCACCCTACTCTACCCTACTCTACCCTACTCTACACTGCTCTACCCTACTTTACCCTACTATTACTCTACTCTATCCTCTCACACTTCACATAAACCATCTACTAAATAGTCCGAACAAAGCAAATTTTGTTTGGATAGGTGAGCCTGTTCTTGAATTATAAAATTACAACGAAAAGTGGCATTGATTTTAATATATATAGATTATTAAAAAACTATTGACAGAAATATAAGTAAATGACGACTGTCGATATTCACAACGACAGGTAATATTTCCTTATTTATTTAAATTTCTGTAAAGTAGTGGTACATAGGCGGACTTATAAACAAGGCATTCTCTCCCAGTCAACCTTTGGTTTAAAACACCGGCACTTATAAAACGCTGGAAACGAAATAATAATAAAAAAAACTAGACAGCTGCGAGGTGGACTTGCACACTGAGGGTTCCGTAAAAACTTACCTTTGTAAGTTCAATTTCCGAATGGAGTTTCGATGTTTTTCATTTGTTTTCATTTAACATTGCGTTTTTTTTTCTTTTGCCGTAATATAAAAAAATCTGTACCCTATAAATTTTGATTCCTTTGAGAGCGTCGAAATATAGGTTAGTCTCCGCCTATGGCGATCTTTCTCCTTTCATATTTCTTTAACGTCATCAAGCCACTAAAGGCTCAGGGTGGAGCTAGAGGAAGTCCCAGAGTTTTTTATATATTATGTAATTGATTATGTAGCGGCTTGGTAACCGCGATTTGCTGACTTGTATTTTTGACGAAGTATGAGGACACGAGCGACCGGCTCGCCAGTCAGCCAGACCGGCTTACAGGCACTTTTGAATAGTATAATGTCAGTCAGTCCAAAAAAAAATGAAGCTAAATTGCACGTTCCAAAGCGTAGATCTCTATGGACAAGAACGTGCAAGAAACTCTATGGAGACTCTTTTAAATCATATTATGAGTTACATAATATACTCTTGGTGTGTGTGTCCGAGGCTATGCGTTTCCACGGTTCTTGGAATGCACCGCCATCGGGTTCCCAATTAACGGTAGGAGGGTCGACGATGAAGTACCTGCGATTCGTCCTCGACAGCTGGTGGAATTTCGTGGAGCATTTCCGAAGTCTGGCTCCCAAACTAAACCGGACTGGGGCTGCTCTCAAGCGGTTCCTGCCCAACATTGGGGATCCAGACGCCTCTTGCCGGAGGCTCTACGCAGGAATCGTCCGGTCCATAGCCCGTTATGGGGCGCCGGTGTAGGCACCATCGCTGCGACCGCGGCCAAAGGCCTAGCTGAACACATGCCAGAGAGTCATGGCAATACGGATGGTGCGGATACACCACTCGATTTCCCGCGAAGCGGCGAGCCACCTTGCTGGCCTGCCACCATGGGATCGCGGCATGATCTCATGGTGAAATGGCATCAGCGACTGTCGCAACCCAGTACTGGACACGCCACAATTATGGCGGTAAGTCCCCTCTTTGAGGCGTAGCTGGAAAGACCTCACAGCGTCCTCGCTTTCCGCATGACGCAAGTTCTCACCGAACATGGAAAATTCGGTAGGTTCCTGCACCGGATTCGTGCGGAAGTGACGCCCAGGTGTCGCCACTGTGCGGAACGCCCGGAGGACACGGTGGAGCACAAAGTCAAGGTGTGCCCCGCTTGGGCAGAGCATTGCCGTGCCGGTCTTTGGTACAGGCTATGCTAGGTCCGGAACGAGAAACGAGGAACCGCATCGGGCAACGGCGGCGCTCACAGCGCCCCAGCCGCCGCCGGAATTCCGATCCCGATTTTCGGCCACCGTAGGCACGGAATTGCGGACAGCGAGCAAAGGGTAGTTCGCTGTCCGACCGTCCGGTTACTGTCCGGACCGAGCCCAAGTCGTCGATGACGCGCACTGTTCAGCAACAGCAAAGGCCCAGCTGGTTCGAAGCCTACTGGGGCCAGGGTTGGTTCGAAAGATAGCTTAGCCCCGGTACGAAAGGAAACTAAGGAACAGGGGCGGGTTTTTAGTCAGTAAAAGTCTGACACTATCTTCCGCTCCCCCCAAGAGTGGGGGATGTCATTAGACGATTTTCCCACCGCGAAAAAAAAAGCTCTCCTTACGTAAATCACAGATTTTTATTTAAGTTGACTTATTAAAAGAGAGCTTCTTTGGTTTGAAAGCTACCTGAGTAAACTTTAAACGAGACTTAAAACTTTTGCAAGTACTAAAGCCGAAGGCAAGGAAGTTAATTATTTAACTTTTTAGCTAATAATATCTGTTTTCCTAAAGTAATGCCTAAAGGTTAAATACGAGCACTTTCTATTTTCGCACTTCACATTAATGCAAAGTTTTAAGTAGGTATTTACGTAATACCTACTTAAAACTTTACGTACCGCTTCGTTCTAGTCTAAATAAATAAATACAGTTTAAATACGTTCGTTGGACATATGATAAGCCTCTTCCAAATGTCGCCATAACGATTAGGTCTGAGTTTTGTGAATCTTGCACCTTCTAGGAGACAAAACATCACTACACACTACAGTCCACTGTTGGATCTCATCAGAAGACTTAAAGTCACCCAAAGAGCAATGGAAAGGGCAATGCTTGGGGTTTCCTTGCGTGATTGAATCAGGAATGAAGATATCCGCAGGAGAACTAAGGTTGGCGACATAGCACGAAGAATATCCAAACTTAAGTGGCAATGGGCAGGGCACATTGCTCCCAGAAAAGATGGGCGTTGGGGCCGAAAGGTTCTGGAGTGGCGACCGCGTACTGGAAGATGCAGCGTTGGAAGGCCTCCTACAAGGTGGACCGATGACCTGGTGAAGGTTGCGGGAAACCAATGCGTGCGAGACGCGCAGGAACGTTTGTTGTGGCGACACTTAGGGGAGGCCTATGTCCAACAGTGGACGTATATCGGCTGAAATGATGATGAACAGAAATACATCATCTGTGAAAATTTCAACTGCCTAACTATCTCGGTTCAGAGGCATAGATCGAAATTTGGTGCCATTACTATCAAAAATATGGATATGACCCAAAACAGTTATATTGTTATAAGACCGTAACAGTACTAATATGGCGCCAATGTATTTTTAAAGATCAAAAGAGAGAGAAAATAATACTGTATTAAACGGAAAAGCAACAAAACAGCAATAACAAACGCTTCAAAAGTGCGAGGTTAAGTCCTAAACATATTTTTGAAAGTAATGCACCAAAGTTTCGATCTATGTTCATGAGATAAATTCTGGTTATAGAGAAACGGTATTTTATTTACGAAGCCCTAAAAAATTACACCCCAATCCAAACACAAACCATTACCCTACTTACGTACTTTGCTTACATCTGTAATATCGAGAGGTGAAACAATACGAGCAGTAATTAAAATTCGCTCGACTGCCAGATCCGTCAGTTATCCGGTCATTTATGAATTAATTGATGAGTCTGGCTGGCCACGGAAATGTGGCAGACAGATGGTGCAGTATCTCGCCGATGGACTGAAGTGTACGCAAGTAATTGACGATCGATATTATTTCGTTATTAAGAGGCTGCTTTTCCACTCGCCTATTGTCAATAACGAGCATGCTTTAAAAGCTTGTTATTTCATGTAACGCAATCCAACGCAATGTTTGACGAAAAGGCAACACGAAACACCGGCCAAGTGCGAGTCGGACTCGCCTATGAAGGGTTCCGTAGCAGCAAGTAACATAATATAAAAGTTCTTGTAATGTGTTGTAACTTTGATCGATGTTTTAATAATTCTGTACCTATTTTTTCCATTTATGACGCATTAAAAAAAGACTACCAACTAGGTTTCGTTCAAACCAATTTTCTTTGGCAGTTTTAATAGTAATGTACATCATATATTTTTTTTCATTCTCTTATTTTAGAAGTTAGAGGGGGGGGGGACACACATTTTACCTCTTTGGAAGTGTCTCTCACGCAAACTATTCAGTTTAGAAAGAAATGATATTAGAAACCTTAGTATCATTTTTGAAGACCTATCCATAGATATCCCACACACGGTATGGGTTTGATAAAAAAAAAATTTTTGAGTTTCAGTTCTAAGTATTATATTTCTATTTTTGTGTGGAAATCTTAATGCGGTTCACAGAATACATCTACTTACAAAGTTTCAACAGTATAGCTCTTATAGTTTCGGAAAAAATTGGCTGTGACATACGGACGGACAGACAGACAGACATGACGAATCTAAAAGGGTTCCGTTTTTTGCCATTTGGCTACGGAACCCTAAAAAGAGAGATAACGCCTGAAAACTGTTAGCATTCGGTAATTCCGTGATTTACTTGAACATTTTACAAAACTTTTTTTAAAACCTTTGAAGTTTTTGAAAAACATTGTGGTCATTTAGATTTTTTTCCCAATAATATTTAAAAAGTCACAAGTTAGACACCACCGACACTAAGTACAACACAGGTCACGGCAGGTCATAGCGGGTATTAGGTGCCAGCAAACAGCTGAGTGCGGGAGCATAATAACCGTACCTGGGTTACCCGGTAACCATGTTTTTGTGCGGACAACCAGGTAACAAACAAGCTTATAACTTTGTGACTTTTCGTGATGCATTTATGTAATATTGTACATAGTCTCTTTACTTAAAATTACTAGACACGTGATTTGGGTTTCGCTTTTACCTAAACTATTGTTGTAAATACCTACATAAATGTAGCACAAATTAGTGGCTTGTAACAATGAAACGAAATCATGACAGACCACGAAGGACATGGCGGGCTTAACAAGACAGATTTCGCTAGAACTGGAAAAAGTAAGCGCGAGCCCACAAAAACAAACTGATTGTAGAGAGGCCTTTGCCCAGGAGTGGGACAGAAACGGATAGCGTAAAACATACAGAAATAGGCGCAAAAAGCAATAAAAAACGAACCAGTCGAAGGTCCCGCCAAGTGTCGACCTCTCGCTGAGAAATATCTTTGAAAATATGACGATATAATTACATTAGACCCTTGCGACTTGTTCACAAACTGCTCAGAAATGTAATACTAATAAGGTTACAATATTTGCACCGCTTAAGGGGCCGGCGACGGATGAATTTCCATACAAACGTAATACCACGCTCATTTGCAGTTGGAGCATATTTCCAACATATTATGATGATATTCGGTTTTAGATAATATTTATCTAGGGTCCTACGTCTTTCTTTAAAAAAAAAAGAGAGATTTAAGCCAATTGTATTTCGCACTTTTTTATAGCGTAAATGGCAAAACATGTCATTTGGCTTTTCCTGTATTAAAAATAACAGTATTTCTAATATTCTCGACGTAGAAACCTAGATAAATGTTGTCTATAACCGAATATCATCATAATTTGTTGGAAATATGCTCCAAATGCAAACAAGCGTGGTATTACGTTTGTATGGAAATTCATCCGTTGCCGGCCCCTTAAGAGCCTCAGCAATAACAGCGGAAGCGATGTAGCGATGGAACATGGCACCAGTGTGAAAACACAGGATTCGTCCCACACCTAAAACTTAACTAAGAACGTAATATTACAACCTTTATGCTATATTAACTCTTGCCCCAAATGGTTAATTTTTACCAAGTACCAATTTTTTTCGTTGGCTTCCGATACTTTCAGTGAAAGCCCAGAAAAAGTTATAAGCTTTAACAATTTTTGAAATATTGAAAATAATAATGAAGCAAGTGATTGGACTTCTTCCTTCTTCTTTGGAGTTTCACACTTTTACTGACTAAAACCCACCTGTGTTCTCTCATTTACACTTGGCGTTCCAACGCCAAGTTGATTTTTTCAAACAATTCTGCAATTTACGGACTCTATTGGACTACTACAAGAAGTGACATAAGAGGAATAGTAAATAGTCATTTTGTAATATTTTCTGCTCACGTAACTACCTATGAAGTCTAGTTACTAATACTCAGAATTCTGATTGCTCATAAACTCACTGCAAAACTAAGTTGCAGTTTGAAATGCAAACAACATTTAATATAAATTTGAAACGTGTAATCCGGACTGAAAATGAATAAAACACAAACACAAACTTTGAGGAAATTTTCCGGGTAATAATTACATGTGCATTCAAAACTGATTTAATGATTGCTGCAAGAGCATCAATGTCACTAATTGAGCGTTCTATTTATAAACATCGAGTTCCCAATCGATGTCTGGGCTCCCTTGGTCATTGTAACATTTAATTATCTCCAATTTGGCCGATTGCCTACTTTACCTGGTAGGTAGCCCAGCGCTTGGCCCACGCCCAAACGATTACATTCACTGAACTGTCAAAGATAAGTTATTTTAGATATCTCGACATTGAAATTTTGTGTGCGCCCACAGAGCGTGTGTCACGCGATTGTGACATTGAACGTGTGGTGTTAAGGACCATATTACCGGTGCCACGCGTCTCGGCGGTATACTGACACAGATACTTTATGACCGCGTAATGTTTCAAACGATTCATTCACCATTGATATTATTTATTAGTTATCTTATTACTGTAACTGTCTCCATTAGTCGTTATGTATTGACAATATTTCATAAAGAAAGTTGCAATTTAGTGAGCTAAATTTACATTGCCAAATTATTCATTTGTAATTAAAATTTTTGGAAGGATACTTTGTATTATCCATAAATAAATTTAATTATTCACTCATAAATCAGTTTTATTAAGAAATCAACGCACAGATTTATTATTGTAAGCGAAGTTAATGGGAGCAATTTATCTGGATATTAATCTAATTTACCTTATTAGTCGTTGTCGGGGATCGATGACGACGTAATATTCTCTCATAAGATCCGGGAAATTGTCGCAAGATTGTGTTGTGATTATATTTAATTGTGTGGTTTTATAATAAGTTAGATAGTTATACAAGTTGAGTGTGTAACATGATCTTAAAGAGAACAGTTTAAAAGCTTTTAAACGATTCTGTCACTATAAATTATTTCATCTTTTTTCTTATATCTCAGAGTCTGTGTGTTTTAGCAGTTTTTTTGTGAAATATGAAGTGGAGTGGATGTCGGACCGTGTGCATCGGTATATTCGGAGTGTTCCGTAATTGAAGTACTTGCTACATGCATACATGTATACATGCACCTACAGTGCATGAACCAAATTGAACACATGTATCTACTTGTACTAACACCGCAGTAAATCATCGCTGGGAAGGTATTTATGTTAGTTCCCGTGTTAGGGTGTTATCTTTGAACTCTGCATGTATGTTTTCATTTAGTTTAATACTATCAACGACCCATTTGTCGTGTGCATATTAGATGGAAATCTCCTAATTCATGTCGCAAAGCTGATTAATGTAACCGTCGCATTGCATGGACACATTTTAAATAATTTACGGCTTAAGAGATATCTGTTAATGGGTACCTACAGGGAACTCGCAAGCAAATGAAACGAAGTAAATTAACTTAAAGTTTTATTGTCTTACACAAATAAGACAGATATTAAAGAGGAATGCGGACGGCTTCCGACAAGTGATACTGTTTGTAGAGATGCGGCGCCGCTGATGCTGCATTACACCAGCGAGATCCTGTAACATCGACACAAAGGTCACGCCGGAGCTCCGGAGCGGGTCCGCTGAAGCGAGGTCAAGCGAGGGTGTTAGAGCGAAGCTAGATGGAGACTGTGTTAAATCCGAGTCTGGAATACTTCCTCGAGATGAGGGACTTGCTGTGGTAGCGATGGAACCGGGCGCCCGTGGATATGTGGCGCAGGAGGGTGGAGTCAGTCTGTTTGATGCTCCTGGTGCCTTTGGACAGGTACGTGCGCAGCGCGCGCTCGCCCCACGTCTGCGCGCGCGGCCGCTCCACCGGCAGGCCCTTGTTCCGCCGGTCCAGGTAGTTGATCACGTCGTTGTAGTAGTTGTGCTGGTAGTCGTACAGGTAGTTGTATTGGAGGAATCTGGGCCTGCAACGTGACACGGCAGGTTACTACTGAACCACTCCAAACAAATTTATGGCCTATTAAGAAAATATTTTATCGATACTTTTAAACATCGAGATCAAGGTTAATATAATTGCGACCAATTTTGCTAAAAGTCGTTAAAAGTATTTAAGTGGAAATATTTAATTTAGAATCTGTGTTGTTTACAAACTGAAGCGAACTGTTTGTTGTTTGAGTTTATTTAGTAAAGTGAAATAAAATGTTGTTGGTCACCTGATCCAGTGCTTAAATACTAGTTTCGGAGGTTCAGTGCCCATGACGGTGGTCTCGGGTGCAGGGGGTTCGGCCTCCTCGGGCTTGGCCGCGGCCGGCTCGGGGGCTGCGGCGGCCGCTTCCGGCGCCGGCGCAGGGGTCTCTTCAACATCGGCGTCGTCCCACATCTCGTAAAGGGGTACTCTGCGATCAAAAACCACGCTGTTATTGTCAACACTCGCTTAAGGAACTTCACTGATCACGGCACTAGTTCACAGACCTAACTGGGTTTGGAGAACGTGTGGTGCGGATGCTCGTTCGTCTACGACTGTCAGCTCCGTCCCCCGGTGCCGCACGCAGCCTCCCGATTTATCTCCCTTTGACCCCACCTGGCTGTCGCAAGCGCTGTGTTTGTGCGATTCGCTGCCAATGATGTTCTGTCAATACGTTGACCGTGCATTGTATTGACAAATTCCGAGTCGTTTTTAATTAGTGTGCCAAGTGACGCATTGCCTCTTTTGATGTAGAAAAGTGTTTATCATAATTTAAATGTTTGTTAATTGAATCATAATATTATGTTACTATTAACAAACATAAATATGGATAATGATGTATTTTGTAATAATAAATCAACTCTCTGTTACAAATTGCTTTCATAAGAAATTGCGATTGCTATAATGGTGATCTACACACGAATGTATTAATCGTACCGAGGTCATTAGTTACGGGTGTCAGATGAAAAGACAAAACATAGATATAAATTTCCGCTAGATCGTGTTTGAGTTGGGTGGAAATGAGCCAGCTTGTCACTAGCTCTCGCACAAATGATGTCACATCTCTTGATAATTCCGGAAGACAATTCATTGATTTATTTGTGTGAATTTGTAAGAGATCACTTTGTCGTGGGGAGGTTATGTAAAGTAAAATTGCGTGTTTAATTTTTTTTAAATTACATATTCAAATCCTTGACTGCAATTCAACCTGATGGTAAGCAGTGATGCAATCGTTGATGGTGAAGTGCACTAGTTTATCAAGAGCCTCTTCACACTAGCCTTGAAGACAACTACAAAACGGTTTTATCCATAAAATTTATTTTGCCTCGTAGGTTAGTTGAGACAGTATTTCAAAGCCATCTCTAATCCCGACGTATTTTGAAAGAGACAAAATTAATGGTTACGGATGCAATCAGTTCAGCTAATTACGCAGCCGTTCCGCGTGTTTTGTTATAATAGATGAGGATTAATTGGTGATTACCGAACGGTTTATACCGGTGCCGATATCAATGAATGCGGCGGATGCCAAGCGTGCTTCAGGTAATGTAGTGTCATCAACATCATCATTTCATCTGTCTGACGTCCATCAAAGACGCAGCTTTGGGAGGTCTTCCACACTGTTAACCAATGGCCTGGTGAGGGTTGCGGGAACAGGAGGGATGCGAGACGCATAGGACAATAACCGATTGTGACGCCGACGACACTTGGGCGAAGCCAATACCTAACAGTGGTCGTCTATCGATATCATCTCAAATGATGGACGGTTACCTTTATGTCCAGGATTTGTCTCAGGTTTGCGTTTGGTTTATATTTTTTATTATAGCTTGTCCTATAGGAACTGTAAACCCGCAGCATTATATATGTCAGTAATAGTTATTAATTTATATAGCTTACTGCAACTACTATTTGTAAATAAAAATCTCTATTTTTTGCCTGACCCCAGACTCTAAATTCGTAAAAACAATCTAATAATAAATCAGTCATCTGATTTGATAGCGTCGTTGGCATCAGACAAAAAAATCTACAGGTAAATCAACGTCAGCTATGCAATAAATAAATAATAGACATTATAAATAACATGTGACTGTGAGTCATAGATAAAGATTCAATTAATTACTAGACAACTTCCTTATTAGCGGGATGTCTCTAATAAGTGCCATAGGATGCAAATGGTATCATTTATTTATTTAATTCAAATAGAACGGCAGAAACCAATTACACTATTTAAACATATAACACAAAAAGAGAAAACGATAAAACATTAAAAAGAACACAGACAAGTCATATGTCGCACAGGACATTAGTGGTAGACACTATTTATTTAATAAATAGTAGACACAGTCATGCATTCATCTCACAGAATTTCATACATTCTGACAGTATCGTCTTCCATTCTTCCCCAAACATATCAAAATCTGTGTTTTGATATGTTTGGGGTATCATACCGTTGGCTACATAAAGCTGATATGTCTGATGAGTTTACGGATTCAAACTAGAGATATATTATTATGGTTAAAAGATATTATATATAGATAAAAGATATCGGTATTCACTTGTTTCTTAATCAGGATTGGATAGAATGACAATTCAACTGGCTCGAAACTAAATAATATATCAAACACTTATTTCCAGTTACATTAATAAGTAGGTATTCTACCAGCATAATGAAATACAGATACCTATATTTTTTTAAATAGACTCTTCGACCAAACGACTTTAAAATCGGTGTCGTTCTAACTCGATTGATAGATGTGAATACCCTAATGGCCTAAATGACTAAATCGCTACGATATCTTTACGGTTTTGATTACGTGAATCGGGTTACAGAGGCGTTGTGTGAATTTATTTATTATTTATTTATTTATTTATAGTTAATTAAAACGGTACATGCCCACTTACATTAATTAACATAGAATTGTAAAAAACTTAAAAAGAGAGAAAAAAAAAACAAAAAAAAAAAACAATTATACATAATGTTGACACACATCAATTTAAATTAATAATTTAAGATCAAATACAGTAATACACGTTAACATGGAACAGTGGACACCCTTGCATATTGTCTCTCACAGAATGTCAGACAAACACGTCTTATTTTATTCCATTCGTCCGCAAACACATCACATTCAGAGTCAGCATTCAAGAGGGCGTTTAGCATCTTCAAAGTGCGACACACTGGGGATCCGGCTCTAGCGACAGTTCTAGACGGCTGAAGTGCAAATAGATTGTGACGGCGGCTTTGACGGTGTCCAATGTATTTATCGGGCACAAATAATCTACAGAAGAGGTCATGAAGCTCAGGGCAGTCAATGCGTCCGCTCAGGACTTTACAAGCCACTATGAGCTGATCGAAACCCCTTCTCACCTCTAACGAGTTTAAACCCAGCATCCCCAAAAGGAAATTGGTGGGGTACATGTAGGGAAAGAAAGTGTACAACCTCTGAAATAGAAATCTCAGGAAAGTTTTCTGCACCTTCTCAAGCATTAGTGTCTGAGTCGCGGTATATGGATGCCACACACAGGCACTGGCCTCAAGTTTACTTCTAACCAGTGTGGTGTATAAAAGCCTAATAACATTGGGATTACGGAAATCCCGGGCATTCCGCAAAACAAAACCCAGACGCCTGAAAGATTCCTTTGCAAGAGCAGAAATATGATCCTTAAATGTCAAACAACGGTCAAAGGTCACTCCCAAGTCTTTAATGGTGGTGACACGTGTAATTATTTCCCTACCCAACCTATAGTCGTAATAGATAGGTCGTGATCCTCGACCGTAAGTCATGACGTGGCACTTGTTCGTATTAAAAAACAACTTGTTCTCGATGCTCCATTCGTAGATAGCGTCAAGATCCCTTTGTAGGAGTTGGCAATCCTCGACCGTTTCGATTCGCAAAACTAGTTTTAGATCGTCGGCATATAGTAGGCACTTTGCATGCTGAATTTTAGCGATGAGATCATTGATCATGATCAGGAACAGAGGCGGTCCCAATACGGTTCCCTGACTAACGCCTGATCGAGTATAATAAGGTTTAGACTCAAAGCAACCATGGCGGACGAACTGCTTACGATCCCGCAGGTAGTCGGCAAAAAAGTTGAGAAAGTCGGTTGAGAAACCGATGGCCGCCAGTTTTGTTAAGAGCACATCATTATCGACTTTATCGAAAGCCTTTCGGAAATCGAGATACAGAGCGTCGACCTGCTTACCACTATCCAAACTACTGGATATAAAATCGACATTAATCAGTAGATTCGAGTTTACGGAGCGGCCAGGCCGAAAACCATGCTGTGCATCAGAGAGAGACCTATTTATGCATTTATGAATAATTGAGTGGATGATATGCTCAAAGACCTTAGCAATGGTTGGCAGAATAGCGATGGGTCTGTGTTCCTCTACGGAAGTTTTGTCGTTGGTTTTAGGAATGGGAGTTACACGTGAAATTTTCCATTGTTTAGGATACACGCCGGTTTGGAGAGCTAAATTAAATATATGGCATAACGGCGCTGCCAAGATATCATTACAGCCCTTAATGATAAAGGCTGGAATGTTGTCAGGGCCAACCGAACTACAGGGTTTAAGTCTAGCAATCCCCTTAACTACGTCGGGAAGAGTTAAAATGGGTAAAGGAATATTGTCTCCCTCGTCTGTCACATTTATGGCTGTTGGGTCCAATTTGGGTGTGTCAGGTAGAAATACGCTGGCAAAGTAGCGAGCGAATGCTTCGGCCGCCTCGACGCCCGAACTAGTCTCACCATTCAACACAACATTCGGCTCGAACCCACCCTTTGACCGTAGGCTAGAGATGTGCTGCCAGAACTGTTTAGGGTTTTTTTCCTATATTATTTTCTACAGTTGTGCAATACAATCTGTAGGCCTTTTGTGTCCTAACTTTCAAGTCTGATCTCAGAGTGCTAAATTCAGCATACGTGACACAACATCGCGATTTTCTCCATTTATTATGGAGTTTAGTTTTACGCCGAATATCGTGCACAATGTCTGTAGTAAACCAGACTGGGTACCGCCTGTTACCATAGGGCCTTCTCTTCTTTTTTGGAATGCAAGAATCGAATGACTTATAAATTATTTTATAAAACTCATTAGCAGCGGTGGCTGCGTCAGTAGAGCAAAGAACCTCTTGCCAAGAAGCAGAACGGATATGATCGTATAAGAGTGTGTAGTCTCCTTTACAAAAATTCCAATCTCTACTATGGTCTATATTGCTGGGGTCTATTTTTTCATTCTCTTTATGTATTGTTAAGGTAACCGCAATATCCAATGGAGGGTGATACAGATCGATTGGAACCAGCTCTGTGCCCTTGACATGCTCGCAGCTTACTATAGCGCCCTCCCGAGCCAACACTACATCTAACTTACTCCCTCGCATATTCATCACCTCATTCATCTCAGTCAGATTACAAAAGCTTAGGAAATAACAGTAATAATTATTAACATTTACAGACGCACTTTTTAAGTTAAGATCACCTAAAATAATAACAATTCCATTCAAATTGTGGATAATGCTCTCAACTTTACAAAACCACATCAAATAGTCCTCGTCAGTTGCAGTAGGCTTGATGTAAACAACACACACATATATATTTAGACCGCGAATTGTGATTGCAGCCCACAAATCTTCGCCACAGGCCGTCTCAATATTACGTTGCCTAATTATGGTGACACCAGGGCGCGCTGCAAGCAATACACCGCCACCTGCGGTCGCTCTGTCTCTTCTTAAAATACGCCAATCTCCGTTAGACACTTCCGAGTCTTCTACTGAATTGTCCAAATTTGTCTCAGTTACGGCTACTAAGTCGTGCTCAGACAGTAATAGGCTTGACCTCCATGTAGGTAATTTGGTTTTAAGCCCACGAACATTCTGATATAGTAAGCGCAGATAGACATTGCGACGTGTAGGGTCATAAGCACGAAGATTGTGTAAAGGCTTACTGGGTCTCATCAGTTCGGGCACGAAAGTTACGGCGCCATGGCTTGACGCAAATGTCCTGTGCCCAGTTTTCAGTAGCGAGAACTTGATCAGCCAATTTTGAGGGCACGCCAAGCTTGAATGATGCGTATTTGCCCCGAGGTTTGAGTACCTCGACGGTGCAGATGTCAGTTCCACATATTTTAATTAGGTGATCATGTACCTGGTTTTCAGATGTACCCTGCTTGACATAAAAAAGATGTAGGTATCTCCATCTTTCTGAGGCTTCCAGGTTTGTGGTCCCAGGCGCCGCTGTCCCGCGCAAAACATTGCCGTGCGAACGTCGGGAGCGTCTGTGCCGAACCTCTGTCCACCGACTTTCTGCGTCGTCCATCGTAATGTCCGCAGCAGACACCGGCACGACAGTACGAAGGTTTCGGTTATCTCGCAGGTTTCCCTCGACAGACTTCTCGATAGACTTCTCCCCCCCCGACGCTATGACTAATGAACCAGAGATGTTTTCGCTATCCTTTGGTGAAGCAGAAAGTGGCTGTACGGCTGGAGAGCATGATGAGCGCATTGGGTCTTGAGCCTTTTGAGGTCGCTGCTCCTTCCTCTTTGCTCCCACTTGCTGACTGGCAGACGATAGCTTGCCGACAATATCAGCAGTGGTTTTTTGTATTGTCGCACAGTGATTTTTCAGGTCAGAGACATCTTTAACCAGAGCGGCCAGCATTTCATCATGCTCCGTCTTCCACACCAAGAGTCTGCGTTCGTATTCAGCCCTCCAAGTAGACAATAGTTGCAAAACTTCATTCTTTAGTTCCTCACATCTACATGAAGTACGGACAACTGGGTTGCTTACCCTTTTAACCCTGTGAGTCACATTATCATCGGTCGTCTTGCAACTAGAGATCGAAGACATGTCAAGAAAAGATTGCGATTGTCCTGGCTCTCCCGCCCCAGGGGATGTAGGGGGGGTACGTTGCATCTTAGGCATTGTTATCCAAGTCGCGATAAGCGGGGGCTACTCGAGATGTGTAGATGCGCAGACGCAGTATATCAAAAACCAAAACAAAACAATGCTTGACGTCTTGTTATTTTAACACTTCCGTACCTGGAACGCAACTGTCAGAATTCTTCGCTGAGTGTCGGTAGCACTGCAATCAAGCTGTGCACGCCGTTACAGCACTTATGTTCCGCACTTAACCGCGAATTTCGGTTGCACACAAGTTTGAGTCCGAATGATCAGCACTTTTATCACTTATTCGTTAATTGTTTTGTTTATTTTCTAACGTAGTGAGCACATTAAAAGTTAAAGGATTATATTGGCACTGATTTTCTTCGAACTATACTTGGTTTTCCACAGCAAAACAAGTTGAAAAAGCAATAAAATAATTAATTAAACAACAGAAGCAAATTCTCTTGACTAGCACAATCAGTGTTGCCCGTTGAATGTTGTAGAGTATTATATTATTATTATTAATAAGACCATGTACTTATTAAACAGAACTTTCAAAAACCGCCACTTCTAAAAGATCACCATTAACAAAATGCTTAAAGTCACAAAGGAATTTCACAATTGAAGGACGCTTTCCCTCATATGGACATGTAATCGTCTTTATGTCTCTGTGAACACAGGCGGGGTGTGGCCTATTCCTTTTGATCATCGGCTGCTAAATCAACAAATGGCGCAACGAATGTACCTGCCAGTAGCACGGGTGTACTGCAATTGTCACAGAGGTGTGAGATACATCGTTCGCATCAGGGATTGAAAACCATTTTATTTTATTTTATTTTATTTATTAGGGAAAACAAACAATAACACATAGGGAATTACATAAAAAAGGCTTAACAATTATTTTACACATGTGATATCAACAACGTTCTCCACATATAAATTTATATATATATATTTTTTAAATAATGCGAAAAGTTACTATAAATTACAATTGTGGTTCACAAAAAATAGAGCCGGCTTAATTATGTTGATTTATTTGGCAAAGTAGACACTGAATTTTGATGGCAAATGCAGAAGAAATAATTCATAAAACTCGGATTTTTTGTTGCCCAATGTATTTACATTCAGCAAGATAAAGGTAAAGTTTTTTTTTTGGTTTTTTTTTTTTGTTTGTATGAGGTAATCTCTGAAAGTACTAAATCAAATCAAATCAAAGCATTTATTTCAAATAGACCATTTACAGGCACTTTTGAATAGTCAAATGTCGGTCAGTCCAAGAAAAGTGAAGCTAAATTGCACGTTCCAAAGAGTAGGTCTCTATGGAGAAGAACGTGCAAGAAACTCCATGGACACTCTTTTCAATCATATTATGTGTTACATATAATGCTTGGTTACATACTTGTCCGATTGCTAAATTTTTTCAACGACAGAAAGCTGCCTTATTCCTGAATTATATTAGGCTATATTTTATGAACGGGGACGAAGCCGCGGGCTAAAGCTAGTTCAGCAAAATGTCAAGTATTTAATTTTGAATATACTTGTTGGTACGGGATAACGATCACAATGAAAGTCCTTTCCAGAGACTATTTTGTGGGTGATGAGTGGGTAACAGGTAATTAAGGCTTATAGTCACTTGAACATCAGGGTGAAATTAAATGGACACAACACTCGTTCCCGCTTAGGCGGCAGTACGCGTATTTGCGCATTTAATTGCGGCAAGGTGCGCTCAAATAGAGTCCCGCTGATATTTACATCCATTTTCTTTGTGAAACATTGATTGATTTACTTATGCTATGTTCACTTTGAAGAATAGTTAACCACAATTTTTTATATGTAAAAATGATTCTAAAGATCTGTTTGAAGGAGAAGGGTTAAGTTGCGAAATTTCTAAATACTTCTATAATATTTTCCGTGCTTTCATGACCTACCGTGGTAAAAAATCGTTGCTTCTTAAATATACCTATTCGTAATTTTATGAGTGCACAATCGCTGAAATTTCTACTACTTGCATACTGTTTTAGTTATCATCGTCCTTTGTGGGCCCGTTTTTAGGGTTCCGTACTTAATATGTCGTAACAAATAGCCTTTTTTTAAACTCATAAGTGGGAACACTTATTGTGACGAACGGGAAACTACGGAACCCTACATTGAGCGTGGCCCGATACGCTCTTGGCTGGTTTTTTTATTATCTCGCAGAAGGTGTAAAAAGTAGAGTATGTAACACGAGGATAAAGCTGTCTTTGTCTTGGGCGGCTTAAATTGCTCACTTCACTCAGGTTTCTTTATCTCCAGTCAGCAGTCAGTGCATTCCCTCACTATCGTTCGGGATTGCAATCAGCAACCTTCGTTTTGTTCGGAATTCAAATACCGCCCTCGACTTAAAGACACTGCTTAACCTTTCAATTGTGATAATTGCAGACACAATTGAAAGACAATAGGTGCGCCAACGCCGGCGTTCGCTTGGGGTTTAATGAATTAATCACATAATCTACTATTACGATTCGAAAAAATTTTGAGACTCCATTCGGGAGTTGAACGAAGTTTTAGTTAGTAAAAGCGGGAGATTTGATGGTAACTAAAAATAACCGTTACCGAAATTACTTCAAATTGCAGTTAAGCAAGCAAGCAATCAAGAAAACTTGGCTTAGTTTAAACACTAGCTTCGCCAGTGTAAAAGTTGAAAATATAGCTTATATCAAACTGTAATAAAGTAGCAATCTACTGATGAAAGAATTTTTAAAACCGGTGCAGTTGTTTTTGTGTTTATTCAATCATCATCATCATCATCATCTCACATAAACTACTATTAAAAACACAAATATCAGGAGATTGACTAACAAAAACAGTAGATCAGGAGAAACTTGGCAAAATCAGAAAATCTCCTGGAAAATCAGACAGTCTGGCAAAACTGGCGCGGACAAACATGTGAACACTATTGGCCGAGCGCGCGCGAGCGCCTTTGATTTATGCAGAAAAACCTACACCGCACCGAAGTGAGGCAAGTGATCACGATCGGCTGCGAGTCGTGACAAGCTATTCCAAAAGAGGTCTATACACATTAGCGCACATTTGCTTTGATTGGCGCATGTCTACTCAACCAACTAGGCGAGCGACACCGAGCGATTGCAAGACAAGGTAAATATACTGTCTACATGTTGGTATTGGCCTTCACTCAGCAACGCTCGGCCAATGTGTATTGCAGGCTTAACAAAAAGGCCTCATGGGGTTGCCTCAAGCGGCGCTGCGTACATTAAAGGAGCGGTCCTTTAACTGGTCGCCCGCATGTCCGGTACTGCCTGGTGCTCAAATGAACTAGTTGCTTTGTGAATCACTGCCGGTTCCATTCACCTCATTATTAGTAAAGTCGGTGCCCTAAGTGGGCTAACCCACCAATTTCATAAGCTATTTAAATCATTATTTCGCTACGAATAAAGATGAAAATTCTTTGTGCAGCTTTTCTATAAATCTTGCTATCCTAGTGTGAGGGTAGATTGATATAAGCAAATGGCACGTCAGTGAGATAAGTTAACTTAGCTAATTCCGTGAATCTTATCAACTGCTTGTAAATTTGGTCCATAATATTGCGTCCAGCATTAAAAGTAACGTTGAATTTCGACACCATCTATGAGAATCCATTTAGTCCAGTGGTATTAACAGCGCACCGACATGTGACACGCAAGTAAAGCTAGTTCAAATCTCACTTTAAACGTCTAACTTTTTGTTTTCTATTTTTTGTGTTTAGCTTTTTTTACTTTTATTTAACGACAAGATACTTTTATTCAACGATAAGTCGACAAATTGGCAGTTTGTATAGAAATGAAACAAAATATTGCAAGTAAATAAAATGTTTATGATTACACTATATTTAATATATAATTATATAAAGTAATTAAATGGTCCAAAATAGTCCAAAGTTAAAATACATTTTTTGATACCTATTATTATCAAACAAACACATTTATAAAGTGATATTATAATAATGGTATAAATAACTACTTATTACGCAATTTTAATTCTTACGCTCTTAAACTTAAAGTTTAGGTACTATTGGTATTTTAAAATGTATTGACAACTGATACGAGTAGCTTATTTTGGTAGCCCTAATTAAGGTAATATGACTTAGTGATCTGTGTGTAAAGAATTGACGCAGCAAGGCACGAATTCTGTATATTGTTTTGCTTTCCATTTACAACTTTTTTATTATTTTAAATAACAATCAACAAAGTAAATATTCTTTAAACATATTTGGAATAATTAGCGTGCATGTACAGTGTTGATTCATTAATCTCCAAGCGAACGCCAGCGTTCACTCTCTCATTAAATGATATATTTTTGCAAATGGGTTTCCTAGCTGACTAGCCTGAGAAGAAACACCGAAACAAACTCAGCGGTCATAGTCTCACTGAAGGTGCATACAGTAAATATGTAATGATCAAAATCACATGAGAACCACGCAGTTTAGTCTGAGATGGTTTTTTGAAGAAAAAACAATACAGATTTGAGTGGACCCGTCCAGTCAGTGCAAGCATTTCATTGTCTTTCTATTGTGTGGGTGCGTTACATGATTCCGTGAAACCGAAAAAAGTGAAACCTCATATGTCTCTAATTACGGAATTCGAAAGATTAATCAGTGAAAGGATACATTCCTCAGTTCCTACATACTTAGTACGAACAGACGTTGATCGATGTGCCCACCCACCATAAAATATTGACGGATGATTTGGCTGCAATCAGCGGTCATATTACTGACCTACTTGGAAGCCAATCTACGTGGTGATCTCGATGCGATGTTTAGATCTATCAAGTTAGTTGCAAGTAGCATTTGCATACGTAACTATCACGCTGGATAATGTAATGATGGAAGATGTCTGATGATCACACTGATGTTATAAAGATGCCTACTGGGGCCAGGGTTATTCGAAAGGGCGCTCGAGCCCCGGTATGAAGGCTTGAAGGAACGGGATGGTTTTTTAGTTAGTAAGAGTCTGACACTATCTCCGATAAGAGTCTATCACTAAAGAGCGGGGGTTGGCATTGGATGATTTTCCCATAGAAAAAAAAAAATGTTTTAAAGGTGAAAGTTCATGTGCATGTATTTTTGTTACTCTTTCACGTTCAAACGGCTTAATGGATTTAGATGAAATTTAGCATACAGGTAGACCATGGTATTTAGCTTGATGTTCAGTCGTTCTCGAAGATCCGAGCCCAAGTCATCGACGGCCCAAAAAGATGTCAGCGAACCATGAGGGCTCAGCAGGGCCGATGCCTGCTAGAGTCATGGGATCGGTTTTTAAAATAATATTTTCATGGTCCTGGAACACAAAATGCAACTGAAGGAACACAGGTGTGGTTTTAGTCAGTAATAGTCTGACTTATTGCATAGCTTCTCTTGGGGCCTTGAGCGTGGAGACCGAATCCAGAAATTCCGTAACGAAAATAACCTAACACCTCACACTCATTTGTTTTTTGAGCGTGGTGACCGATAAGAAAACAAATGAGTGAACAATCAATCAAAATTCAATTCAATGTGTGAAAGTGTAACTCCAATTAATATCAAAGAAAAAAACAAAGGGAGAAAAATACTGCATAAGTAAAATAAATAAATAATTATAATGGCATAAGTTGATAAAAATGCTATGCAATAGCTTTACCGCGGCAGTCCCCGAGTGCCACACGTCTTTTTTATTTTGCACACTATTTGGGTTTACACTTTATAATATAAATATGGAATAATTTGTGAGCTGTTGCTTTCTTGAGCATTTTCATTGAACCCCTAGATTCCTTTAATGAAGTTTGCGAACTTTCTTCTAGAAATCCAATTAAAACCACTAATTTTAATTAAAAATATCACTTCAATATATTACGACAAACTAAGGGAGAAGAAGAAATAAAATTAGTAATTCAATTTTACATTGGCACATTTAATGAATAAAAAATAAAAATATTTTCTTTTTTTGGCAACAGTTATAATTTTATTTGAATAATAATGTTATGTTTTCTTAGTTAGTTAGTTTATTGGATTAGCTAATTAATATGTACATATTAATATACATTAAAAATAGTTCCTATAATTGGATTGGTCCTACACATTCGTTGCACTCGACGAGTCAAAGCTGAATAAAATTGGATACCATCGACGCCGAATTGCCAGCCTGTCTACGTTTTGGAGAGTGTGCACCGGAATTACATACATAACTAAATTCCGCGAAGCCTGAAGCCCCATTATCGGACTAACAGATGCACATAGCACAATGATAGAAATTATATGTGCAAATTGTACAGAGTGAAATAACTAGATTTGACCGCTGTAAGTATAATGTGGGTGTACAGTACACCCACATGCATAGTAATCCAAGGAATACCTTTTCAGATGCCGCAGCCGCACTAAGGCAAAAAAGGAGATGCAACTGAGTCACCAAGGACTCGGTTTGACTAGTCATATAATATAACAATATAATATATTATTCCATAACTATCACACAAGTTGGCTGCTTTCGTTTTCCTGTCTTCTAAACTAAAATGCACTAGCCCCAAGTCATTTACAAAAGCAAACGTCGTACCGCTGGCCTACAGCGACCACAAACAGAATGGTGTAACTGTGCTACGCAGGGCCTACGAGCTACGAACAAGGTGGTCTCTCGTAGAACACAACCTGCGGTCCGTGTCACGCTGCTCCGGGGACTTGCTACGGCGTAGCACTGCTGTAGACGGTATTAATCTTGAATTCTCCACTTTGCGTTTTGCATTAGATTTATTCTTTACTGTGTAGTTGTTCTCTTTTACTAAGTCAAGTTGTGTGTGTGGTTAGGAGGACTTTTTTTGTGTGTAGAAAATAGATAACACATACAGAGCACGTGAATCTGCACACATCAAAGACCAACGCGTGTTCATGAATAAGAGTATCTCCAATGATTTTTAGATGGGAAGACTGTTTAAAACGAAATGTATGTGCAGTCAACAAAGCAAAATTGACGAGGCCAGTTAGGGCTGTGGCTTGCCAGGGCTGCTAATTGTTTGAAAGGGTTAAAGTAACCCAAGGAAAGGACAACTGAAGGAATACGGTCCACAATGTTGAGTAAAATATATATACTTCTTTTTTAAAGTGGGATTTTTGAAGTGAAAACTTCTTTAGCGGCGTTGAGCACTTTTTCTGTAATGGGTATAAAATCTTAAACTCGCGTCAGGACACGTGACCTGATCGAAAAAGCGTAAGACGGACTTAAATTTTTAATGTAATATAAATTGTCATGTTTGTGTACGATAGCGCAATAAATGAATATTGTATTCTACCACATAAATGATAGTACTTTTATACTGATAAAGCAATTGGTGCAAAATTATTCCCTAACCATTCCAAAATATCAAACATGCTCAACGTTAATAATCAAGTTTTCACTTCTGCCGGCACTCCCGGAGTGCAACCCGTCTTTTTTTTTTTACCGCTCTTTGGTGAAGAGAGAAAGAGCTCCTGTGTTCTTCAATTGCCCTTTACGTTCTAGGACCACGGCACATTTTTCTCAAATTCCCGGGGTTCTACCATTGGTCCTATTGGGCTCCTACGGTTTTAATGACATCTCATTGAACCATATAAAGGTGAGAATTTGTAAGTATAGGTATCTTTGTCACTTCTTCACGCTCTAACATCTGAACGGATTTTGATAAAAATTGGGACACGGGTAGATCATATCCTGGAATAGCATATAGGCATAATTACATTACAGGCTATTAGAGGACATGATAGGCATATTTATCCCAGGAGTGAGAGTTCCCTTGAGACAATTTTCTACTATCAAGCGGGCGAAGCCCAAGGCTGCAGTTAGTAAGATTACCTCTTACTAACTGCAGCCTTGGGCTTCGCCCTGTAATATAATGTGAGGCTGAAATAGATTTTAAAACCTCGAAACTACTAAAATAATAATTAAAATAATACAAAACATATTAAAATAAATTATTAATTATATGTTTAAATGTAACTAATTAAAATGTCATTGATCAAAATAAATTAAAATAGTATGTAAACAACAATTTAAAATGTCATGGAATGATAATAAAATAAACATGCAACTAAATTAAATGTCATGAAAGTAAAATGGTAAAAGTAAATCAGAACAAAATTCCTTATAAGTAAAATTTATTTTAAACAGCTAATCATTTTTTTTTGTTAGCCTGTTCTGTCCCACTCCTGGGCAAAGGCCTCCTTCCACTCCTTCCATTTTTCGCGCGCCCGGGCTACTTCTTATCTAGTCATTATATTTTAAATTTAAATTTTATATTAAATAGGACACTCAACCCTATCCATTATGGTGTTTAGAACTTCGTATCAGGGAGGCCACTCTCTTGCGCACTATTGCCCTAAAGCAGTCGTTGTTGGCTTCCGGAAACATCCCCAATGCATTATTAAGCACAAATTGTAAAACATGACCAACACCCTAGTTAAGTGAGCAACCGCACGCTGCAAGTGCTCGATGCTGATCATCGTGTCCTGGAGACTTACCTTTAGTCATGCTTCTAATAACCTGAGAAACTTCCTTGATTTTAAACCTGAGGGTCTCTCCATCGTCGACCCTGACATCCAGCACCTGCCACACACCGAGTAAGAAAGACTCAACCTTAAAACGTTCCCTAAACAGCTCGGCAATTTGCTGAGGCTCATTTCTACCCTCAACACACGCAGGTACACACAAACCAACCTCTAGTTTTTAGGTGTGCTTCCAAAAAACGCTTGAAGTGCTTGTCCTTGTGGTGAGTGGCTAAGATGTCCATTTTAATACGTTCCACGTTGTTTTGACACCACTTGAGCTTAGACTTAAAGCGCCTTCTGGTTTCACACATTGTGTCATAAATCTCTTCAGACTTGGGTTTACCATACAGCAACCAGGTCTGGAAGCTGCTTCGCGCTTTGCTGCTAGGTGAGCCTTTTGTACATGTCTATTCCACACCCAATAACATGTTTCCGCTTCTTGTGCTTTCTCAGTCTACTGTTGTTACTCGCGGCTTCGGTTAAAGCACTAATTATAGGTACTATTATATAGTCTATCAATAATTACATAATGATGATCGTTACAGCAAAACCTATCAGCACACAGACCAAGTTCCATCGGAAAATCAACCTAATCTACTGAGTTTCTCATAAGAATATTTTTTTTTAACCCGTTAAAATTCCCAAATAACAAAACACTTCTAGCGGAAAATGATCCGACCAGTACTCGTCGTATAAAAATATCAGTCACACATTGCCAAGCTGCCTCCGTGTTTAAACAGTCATCAAACCATCTTCTACAATTATTTTGACTTTCACTAACAAAGGTGTGCGTATCAGTTAACATATTTAACTTCACCATGTCCGTAGCGAGCCAGCTCCGCTCCATACAGAGATTAGTTAATTCGGTGAGAGTTGAACTGAAATCACCGAGAATTATATCGGATTCAATGACACAACTCTCCATCACTGCGTTTATTTCACTCCAATTGAATTCTAACCAATTATCCGCACCGTCTGTTGGCATTTCCACTGAAAACACTATCGAACTACGTTCACACACACGTACCTTAACAGCAGACAGCCGCACACTACTTAGGTATTGCATGGCACCACCGAAACGGAAGATAACACTGAACTCCCTTTCTCCACATTTGCGACACTCCATTATTGGGGTGACCACGCAGCACGCCGGCCGAGGTATCAACCGCAGACTTACTGATATACTTGGTAAGTTGTTGTCAATCGAATCAAGCAATAAGCAAGTTTCTTGCAGAGCAGTAACGTGAGTACTTTTACATAGTTCACGAATCCTCCACTGACGTCAATGCCGATTTACAATTGAAGCTAACCATTATGTTAATCTGATTAATTGCAGTACTAAACTTACCTTTTTTATTTATTTATTAAAACTTCATGCAACCCAAAGGTACAAATGCGGACTTAATGCCTTAGGCATTTGCTACCAGTCAACCTAGGATGGTGAAGAGAACACTAACTTGTTTGATTACTTTTCTAATTACCTCAATCTCAGCTTTAGTCACCCCTAGTGTAAAAGGACTACTATGCATTTTTTGCTCCTTAAAATTAATAAAACGATGGAAGGAAATACCTTCAGGACACAACTGCTCGTCCAGGAAAATTCCTAGCTTATTTCTAGAAACAAACTTAAACGCCAGATAACCTCTTTGTCGTTTCATTTTTATCTCAGTTAACTGCACTACAATAGGGTTTGCCCGTGTACATAAAATATAGGCTATGTCACTCAGGAATAAAGCAGTTTTCTATTGGTGAGATTTTTTTTGCAATCGGACCAGTATAGTAGAGGGGCGCGATGGAAACATCTCACTATCTTCCTTGTACACACGTAATCTCATTTGATTATGAAATGTGACGTCACAGCGTTATGATGACGTCACTTTTTAGTGTGTGCATCCTAATTCTGTTACTAGACAGTTTTCCTTTTCACCAGATTTGAAAGATAAGTTAAATACTTAATATAGATACAGTGTAAAAAAAAAAACACTAAACCAAAGCATTTTAAATATCAAATAGCTAATGTTCACTACTAATAGTGTTAATTTTCTATAGCACGTTTGGCTAACCATTATTTCCAGTTATTTGAAAATGTAATTTGTGATCGACATCTATAGAGATAGGGGAGGATGCCATAACGGCTATCCAATTTTCTAAAATGCACATACCATGCATGATTTAATATTGAAAACCCTGCAAAAGGGTGCTCTCGATGTGACGGAACCAATTAGCAATATTAAAACCTTGTGCCTGAGATAAATTGTGTTTTTGGTTTAAATTAAATATTAATCTATATATATCTACTATTTAAAATACATAATAAATTCTACTTTTTACGTTTTAAATTAACCAAAATCCAAAATTTGAAACGCTTGGCTTAGACATTGTTACTAACAATCTATGGAATGAATTCTGAAATAAATTTTATTATTATTATTATTATTAGACCATTATTAAAAAATACAAATAACCTTTTTTCATCAAATAAAAAAAAAGCATTTTTTAGCGTAGTTAGTACACGCCGGGTGTCCGCTTCTTAGTATGCACAAGGAGGACTATTACTCTTATCATTGATAATTAATTTATCCAGTGGATAAGTAACTATAGGGTTGCAAGTCTGGCAAAAAGCCAAGAGTCCCTGGCCCAGTGGGGTAACTGGTTCAAAAGGCCTCTAGCTCAGAACAAGTAAATACAAATTCAAGTAAATTATTAAGCTTTATTAAATGCATTCATAAGAAAAGGATCAATTTTCCGTTGTATTTTGCCAGCCTTACCACCTTAGTCTTCCCAGTGTCGTGACTACCACTGGGAAGACGAAATATAAGGCAGGAAACAAACGTGGACACTTTTGTGTCTTACACAACACAAGCACTTACTACTACTTACTTACTTACTTTTTAGGTAGCTTTGATACAAGCTACCTATAAATATTTAATTTCTATAGAACCAGTGAGAAATCATCTACTGTCTGCGTATATGTAATTTTTTTTTGTGCCTAGTTGCTTCCACTTATCGCATACTCATGACGATCAAAAAGTGTTCGGTGTCGATAAGTGGAACCAAAAGGGTCTACGTTTTCGCAGCTCCTTAAAGTCTTCGTATATTATAGAACTTGCCGATTTATTAATAATAAAATCTGTAGGCACTTCTGGGATTTAACCAAATTAAATTACAAAGTTGACGACTTTTCTGGTATGTAATGATTTTGCCACGGGCCTCAGATGTTATAGTTACCCCACTGCTTATCACCAAAGAAGGCATGTGTTTCCAGTTAGAACCTTAAGGCCCTGCTGTAGTTTTTGAGTTTGTCGCGAACTGAGAGACCGGCAGACAGATCTTGTGTGTGTTTTATAATATGTATAAATGTACGAGTAAGTTAGGAAGGACTGTAAGAATATCGATGTTCCCTTTATTTTACTTACTTACTACTTTTCTAGATTATATTGGTGACACTGTAACATATAAGTCAATTACAATGTCTACAGTCAGAATACTTACATCATCATAATCAATATTTCAGCCGAAAGAAGTCTACAGCTGGACGTAGGCCTCCCCTAGTATCGCCACAACGAACGGTCCTGTGTGTCTCGCATACATCGCATTTCCATCTCACCAGGTCAACGTCCATATTGTGGGAACCCTTCCAACGCTACGTCTCCCGGCACGCAGTCGCCACACCAGAATCTTTCGGCCCCATCCGCTATCTGTTCTGCGAGCAATGTGCCCTGCCCACTGCTACTTAAGTTTGGCGGTTCTTCGGGCTATGACGGCCACCTTGGTTCTCATGTTCTCTTTATTCTTGATGCGGTCACGCAAGGACATTCTGAACATAGCTCTTTATATTGCCCTTTGAGTGACTTTAAACCTTCTGATGAGGCTCATTGTAAGCAACCACGTTTCAGTGCCATAATTATGGCATCACTAGCCTTATAGACAGCTTATAAACTCATCTTGAGACGCTGTGGCATACCACACCATAGTGTACGAGAACCATACATATCATCATAATCATTCAAATAAAAAGTAATAAATTTAATATTTATGTCAATAAAATTACTCCTACTACATACTCGTATGAGGTGTTGGATGTTACGTAGGTACTGTGACGTGGGGAGACGCCAATGAAAGGCTTTGTGTTTAAATGTACTAAATTATATTGAATGAGCCTTAAATTATCTTAACATATATAAAATTACTAGCTTCTGCCAGCGGCTTCGCTCGCGTGAAAATTGTGAATCTAAACCATTCCCAGATCCCCTTGAATACACACAAAAAATTTCATCAAAATCGGTCCAGTCGTTTGAGAGAAGTTCAGTGACATACACACTCACAGAAGAATTATATATATAATGATATTCATATTTTTCTTAGTTGACCACTTCTGTCATATTCGAATCTATATTCTTAATACCATAAGCCTTAAAAGGTCCATTACAATGAAGTTTCTACTTCAACTAATATGTGACCTTCGTGGTCGTCACAGTACTATAGTCTGTCTAAAAAATCAAACGACTTGGGTAATTATTAGGGCAAAATTAAATCTGATCTAGTCAACACTGGTTCAATAATCTAGGTTGATTAAGAGATCTTGATCATTGTTTTACTACTAGAAGAACCTTATAAAAACTATCGAATATAAGTATTTTTTAATTGATTAAATATTAAACAAAATTCCCAAGTCGTTTGACTTTTTAAACAGACTATACTTTTCATTATTGAATTAAATGAAATGGTTAAAAGTGGAGAAATTGATGAAACTTCGGGGGCCTTATCACGAAGTGTGAAGAACTGGAATCGAGCGATACCTGCACGCTAAATAGCTCCAACAGTTCAGTTTACGTCGTAAAATGGATCACTTAATGAGCTAGGTAGGGCCTCTGATACCTATCACATCGCTATCGCACTTATGATGAACATCGTAAGTGAAATGAGTGTAAAATTAGAAACATAGCTACTTACTGTTTTCAAGTCAAGAAACAGAAACTCATTATAATCAATCAGTAGTAATTGTGCGTTTTGATAAACACACTTTCAGATGATCCAACTTATTCCACCAGTGAATTATAATATGAATAATTTAGTAGGAGAGTGTCGCCATCTAACACTTCCATGAAAAAAAGAACGTCAAAAGCGTCATTACAAGATTATAATCTTGTTCTGTAGTCAAGCTATGATAGTTGTCACTTTTTTCGATAGATGGAGCTATGGTCGTCATTCTTAAAAATAACATCGACTTCACACGTTTGGTTGTGACAGGAAATAGTATTGCGCTTTATGAGACTATCCTTATTTTTCTTAATTGAATAAGTTTCGAGAAGGCGTGTTAAATTTTTTACTGACTAATACCTGCCTGTTCCTTCATTTGCCCTTTGTGTTCAAGAGTAATAATAATTATTTCAAATGTTCCTGCAACAGGCTTCGGTTCTACTGAGCCCCCAGTTTTGCTGACATCTCTTTGAGGTGCGCTACGCTTTGTTGGTTCGGACTTGGTCCATACAGGACGGCCGGACGATGAGCTACCTATTGCCCGTAGTCCGCAAGTTCAAACCTACTGCGGCCGAAAATCGTCCTACGATTCCCATCGCCGGGGCGTTCCCTGCGTCTGTGGCTGGAGCCTGATTCTGCGGTTGGAAAAAGGCTTTTACAATCCTGTGTATATTTTTGGTTCAAGACCACAGATAATATATATTTTTATTGATAAATGTTCATATAGAGCTACTAGACCAAAATAATAAAAATATATGATAACAAGCAGACTAGATCTGATCATGTTCGCGGGGCAAACTTGGTCAGAGATCGCCCTAGACAGAGAAGTTTGAATGAAGAAAAGAAATGTCTTTGCCCAGCAGAGGGACACACAATAGACTAAAAAAAAGCAGACAAGAGTCTCTCTCTGTGTGATATAACTAATCTAGGTCTAAGTTTATCTTTTACCATTGCTCATCAGCTCGATACAACAATGTTGTACGAGATTACTGTTCTCATTTCTTTCAATGGAGTGTAAGTGGTTGACCATTGGAAAGTCCTAATGACGCCATTATATTAGTGGATTACCAAACTTGTCAAAATCGACAATTATGATATCAATTTGTATGAAAGAACGTTCGCCCAGATAGGGCGCTTTCAATTTACGCGTTTTTAGGCGTACAAAAACGCGTAAATTGAAAGCGCCCTAACGCTGGAAAATCAGCAAAGAGCCCCCTTATAGGAAATGCCCTTAGGTTTTATGCCCGAGCACGTGAGGATCACTCAGAACTCGATTGAGTGACCGCTTACCACTATTAGTAGGTGAGTGAACGGAGGGAGGCCTTTGCCCAGCAGTAGGACAGTATAGGCTAGATATAACAATAATAATAAAAACTTAAAATATAATAAAACCATAGCCTTTTATTAATTTTCCACATGTCGCCATAGTTTTCCTTCAACCGGGGGTTGTCCTTGGATTCACTAGCATAGCGCATACCTACAGGGATAATCACCGGTTGTTACCACGTTCAATTAAAAGCGTCTAAAAAGGCCTCTGCAGGTGGTTTCAGCTCCTCGCGTGCCTTCTATAGGTCCAGGACCTGAGATAAATAAATATAATAAAAATGAGGTGGGATACCATCCAATGAATTATCACGCTCTAGGGTAGAATGAGATATCAATTTTTTACTGACTAAAAGCCATCTGTGTTCTTCAGTTCCCCTTTGCGTACTAGGGCTAAAGTAAACGTACTCGCAGCCAACAATAAATATTTCTATAACTATCATAATAATTATCTTTTTTTTTGGTCTCTTCCTGTTGCACAGACCTAAAGTAACAATGTGTTTTCTGATTCTCTCCTAGTCCCTTTCATCTAGCTACAACATGTATCATAAACGTACGTCCTGAAACTAGTATGTTCAGAATCTGCTACTATCTATATGCTAGCTATTTTTAAAATACGTTTTTATCATAAAAATTATTAAAAATTCTTGATAAATATAGATTGCGTCACTAGAATGTTTGTGTATGCATGACACCAACATCGATGACCTAGAGTCTGTCTAATAAGTTAAACGACTTGGGTAATTATTAGGATTTAATGAAATCTGATGTAGTCAACACGGGTTCAATAATCAAGGTTGTTATAAAGTACATAGATAGTCTGTATATCGGTTCTTGTGCGCAATGCAATGTCGTACATTTTCTTTCATGCCCGGTGTATATTACTAGCTTTTGCCAGCGGCTTCGCCCGAGGTAGAGATCACTGTATACTAACAGAAGAACCTTATAAAAAGTATCGAATGTAAGTATTTTTTTAATGATTTAATATTAGGTATACAAAATTCCCAAGTCGGTTGACTTATTAGACAGACTATACCAGTGTAGTGCGTCGATTCCTATGTTATTTGTCTCAAATTAGAATAGCATATTTCTTAAAATACACTCAGTGCATTTAAATAAACTTACAGTGCTTGATAGCAACTAAATTTTCTAATTGGTGTGTATTACTGTATGCATCATTCTTGTTGCATGTTGAATATTAATAGTCATAACTCTTCTAGTAATATATATTCCATACTTTTGAACTTTTTGCTCATTGGCACCCCTATTTCTAAGTAATTTCCTCTTATATAACTATCTCTCTATTTACCCATTACGATATTAGGAAGACACAGTATCGTCCACGGGATTATATTATAGGTAGACACCACACCCACGCTTATTATCATACAAAATACATGCGTAGCTTAATATTTACATTTATATTTCCCGCTGTGACCAATATCACATTCAATATTGTTTTGAATAAAAAGAAGGTAATATAAAGCTTTGTGTGGAAATCTCCATTTTGTACAGGTAATATTATTACTTCATTGTAGGTATAGATGAGAGTAATATACTTATTACTTGTACCTAAGATAAATGTACGTAAATATTCCGATAAAATAATATTTTCTTTACATTTTTGTGTCTTTGACGTTCGCTTCGTGGAAAGTAAATTATCTTTGATTTAGAACGTTGTTTTGTTTCGACATCTTCAAAAGATGGGCTAAGTAGGTCAGCATGTACCGATGTAAATTGAAAAGTACCTAAATAATATCAGGGATACTTTTTTTTGATAGTGTCTATACCACGCCCTGTTTCAGGTTTAATAATGATTAGTTGAGTTACTTTATAGTAACTCAACTAATCATTACGGTAGACTCACTTTGACCATTATACTAACTCATGTTAAGCGATGATGTGCCGACGATGGAGCACTCTTGACTTAAAAACTCCTAAGTTGTAGATATCAGGAAACACAGAGTCCGGCAAGGAATTACACTTCTTAGCTATAGGCACAAGTAATATCACACGAAGTACGTCTAGTGGTCCGATGATGGAACAGACTTGGCAGAATCAGATTGTGTAACTCCACTGCATAGTTTAGTTCTTTCTTTGTTAGTCCAGCAGTACAGACATGGGTAGCGTGGATTGCTAAGTGCTCCTTTTACGTGCATATATTCAGGAATATTGGCAAAAGTGTGTAATACGGTGATGTAATTGACTTGCACTTCTTGACGCTCTATAAATAATGATTTCTAGAAAGATTAGATTATACTTCGAGAAAAACATATTTATCATGTTATGAAGCTGCTTGTGTATTCTTATTTCTTTACACACATTGAGATTAGCAATCAAACGATAAGTCTTGATTGTCAAATTATTCTATTAACTCTTCAATAAATAGAAAACGGGGCAATACATAATAGCATTTCATTTTATTCTATCCAAATATAAAATAGACATCAACTTCAACCATTGTACATAGGCAAATGCAGGATCACACATGCAAACTTATCTATCTCGAAACGAAGAAAACTCACAGTGTCCTAAAACAAGTCGTTTTAGAGCCGAGAGCGACAAGAGTGTAACAAGATAGCTAGGCTTGTTTAGAAAGTGACTTGCTTCTTTTCCCTCTCGGATCTGATGGTGACCTTGGAGGAGGAGACTGTGGTGTCGGAAGCTTCCGAGTCGGCGACGAGCGCTCGGAGGCGAGCGGCGCGTTTTTCTCTCATGGCGGTCCTTTCGTTCAGCTCGTTCATCTCATCTTCCAAGTCGGTTAAACGTGCTCTGGATACCTTTGCTCGCTGGGCAGCCGCGGTTTCATCATCAGACTTGCCAAGGGCAGTCCATTTTGTGAGCGAGTTCTCGTCGTTTATCCTCCTCGCGATGCGCTTCTCTGTGCGTTCCTCGTTTTCTTGCAGAGCTCTCCTGGCGCTGCTCACGTCGGACGAGCCGATGCCGACGCTCTCGAGAATTTTGTCAGAGATCCTCATGCGGTTCTCGAGATTGGAGACGCTAGTTTCGAAGTCGATGTCCTCGGCGAATCGAGATGTCTTTTTGCCAGCACGCAGACGCTTCAGGGACTCTGTGATCTGAAATGATAACACAATCGAAGTTAGCTTGTTTCATCTCATAATAGTTTCTAGGGCACTACACCGGTGTACGTGATGATAAAATCAATTAAAATAACTAGAAAAGAAATAAAACGCAATGCTGGTATAACTACTTTTTAATTTATGCGCCAATGTTATCAAGATTACTCTTGAATAAAACATTCTTAATCTCATTTCTGAATAACAAAGCGGAGCGTATTTCTCCGTTCGTATTCCCATTATAAACCATTTTGATTGCGGCGTGCAATAAAAATCTGTTCTGGATTCAAGTGGCTCATGTCATTTGGTTTGGCAGTCCTATCATCTGTAGTGGTCGGCGAGCTATTTTTGCCTGGCTATCTGCGAGCCGTCTTGTAGGTAACGGTGTCTCTAGTCATTGTTAAATTTAACATTGGAACATAAATTAACGTATTTCTTTTTACTCTGTTTCAGAAATAAGAAACGGGAATAGTGAAAAATAAAACTGGCAGATTTTGATGAAGAACTCGAATGTGAAATAAGAATGATCTAGAATGTTTTTTTTTTATGTAAACAAGCTGACACGACAGACGTCTTGTCTTAGTTTCTCGTTTGAACTGACCAACGTCGAGTCGTGGTAATTTTCTTCAATTTTAAAAGTGAAATCGATAAATTCATTTTTAAATGATGACGTGACCATGAGAAATACGCATTTATTTTTATATATTCCTGCACTTGTCACGTTTTATTTGAGGTCGGCACACACGTTTTTTTCTTCTATTCTGTCCTGTCATCTCGCATGCTATCACATATATCTTCCTTTTCTTTCTTATTACTCTTTACATAATCCATCTATCTTTTCTTTCTTCCCTCTTTATATGATAAATATAAGATACAGACATTATAAAAGTAAATGCTCAATAAAAAAAAAATCTATCTGCGGCAGAAACGAGATGTATCTCAAACTATCAACAGTAATAAGTAATAAAACAATAATCAGCTTTTATAGCATAAAATTGCCAGTTTTAATAATCAGGCGTCGATTATAAAATTACTTAGTTATAATTAACTCTTATTAATCGGTTTTCGATTGTTTGTAATTTTTTTTCTCCTCAAGAGGATATGCTTCTAGATTGGTCTTATTTTTATTAAAATCCTATTCTGATGGTGGAAAATCAATTTATCTTAGCAGTATTTGAGTGTATTGGAAGGATGTTGGTACTCTGGCTGTACGAGTGTCACAACTAAAAAAATTGGAACAAAAAAAAAATATAAAAAGACTTCATTACAAAAAATACTACAAAATGTTATTTGGAACGTTTTCAAAATAGCTTTCCATTTCGGAAGTCAGTGTTAAATAGCAAACAAAAAGAACCAGAACTTCTAAATTTCGAAATGAATATTATGTATCAAAAATCTTTGAAATAGCAAAAACTTTTGATTAAGACATATCGAGTCGTACTCATTTTGCGAGACTTTTTGTTAAGGGGGTGCTTTCATCCTCCAAATCCTAAGCTTTCCGCAAATATTTTGGGCAAATAGTTCTAGAAATGGAGACTCGGAGTTAACTGCGTTAGAAGTCGGGCAGTCCTTTAATCGAGACTTTAGAAAACCACAATTAAAAAAAAAATGAAATTGATGCAGAAATAAAAAAAAGGAATCATATTTTTAAATAAAGTCTTGAAAAATATTAAACTATTAAAATAGTATTTTTTATAAATTTGCAAATAAGGAAGACGATCAAAACTAGTTATTACTTTATTACTTCATTTATTTTATATTTATACATATTAATTATATTTTTAAATATTTCTTATAAAAAAGGATATTAAAAAAACATTTAAAAATACTTATTATTATCGATAATTTGAGATAAATTTCTTTTCCGCCGGAGCTGGGTATTTTTTCTTTGGAGCCGGAGCATTCTTCATTCAACCGCATAAATAAGCAACGCTTTCTTTTTAAACTCAATTTATGAAACAATCTTCAACGTTACACTGTTTCACTGTTTATAAGCTTTCTGCGAATCCATTAGGTCGCAGAAAAAATGAGAGAAAGACCTTGTGTACTAAGTTTCTTCTAGTTACCTAATGGAGTTTTATAGAGATTCATTTTCTGTACCTGTAACTACATCTAGAATCGTGACATGCTCTTTTTGTGTCCAGATTGGATTTCTACGTAACGCACTGAATTGAATGAAATTCGATTTGAATTCGTACGACTTCACGGTGAAGAATTTCGATTGCATGTAAAAATTTGAATGTCAATACATTCAAATTTTTACATGCAAACACGTAGATGTCTATTTCACTGATTACGTAAGTTATTGTAAGTAGGTACAGCGATACCTTCAATATATTTAGTTCTATGTAAGAGAAAACAAAATAATATTGTTATTTTTTGTGGTCCCGCATAGAATATTTGAAATTGGTTTGAAGATCATGATCTAAACTCAAAATAATTATTTATTACTAGCTGTGCCCCGCGGTTTCACCCGCGTTTTTCTCGTTCCCGTGGAAATACCGAGATAAAATATTGCCTATAATTGCTTCCCTCAATAAATGGACTATTGAATATTTAAACAGTTTTCATATCAGATCAGTATTTCCCAAAATTACCGCGTTCATAAATGTATCTATTTATTATACTCTTCAAAGATCTTATACTTACAATCATCAACAAATATATTTCGAAAATGATTATTACAGGATTTTATGTTGATAAAAAACTCTATTTCCCATAACTCATTAATAGGTACCAACTCTTAACATCTTACACACGTGATAACTTTTAAACGAAATATCCGATTGAGATGAAACAAAAAGTATTTTACTTCTACATAAATACTCTTGATAACATAATGCTTAATTTCGATAAAGATTAATATTACGATACATATTTAACGTAGTTTTTTTTTCTTCAGACGATTTAAAAATTATTTTGAACACAAAATCGGTTATTGTGATTAAACTATGATAGCTAGATATATGTTCTCGCGGACTTTTTTGTAGGTCTTAATGGGACCTACAAACCCGTACTACATCATTTTGTTCTATTGTCAATAGTTTTTGCAGCGCACGCAAAAATAGGTTTTCGATTTTACACCTTGTGTTACAAAATAGCAATTTTATTACGGATCCCTAATTTTGAAAAATAAAAAACATAGCCTATAGCCTTCTTCGATAAATGGACTACCCAACACTGAAAGAATCATTCAAATCGGACCAGTAGTTCCAGAGATTAGCGCGTTCAAACAAACAAACAAACTCTTCAGCTTTATAATATAATATAATAATATAATAATAGTATAGATAGTGTCTCAAATTGTTGCATTCATATATAAAATTCAGTCAGCTCCGTGCAAATTAATAGTTACTGTGGGTAGAGCTCAATTCTGTCTCCTTTTTTGTTTCTTTATTTCTTTTTAACTATTTATCTCCCTTTAACCATTTCAAGTTCTCAACTTATTAAGCATCTCATTAAATACTCAGCTGTTTCGAGTAACATTTTAGTAGCCGTTTGGGAAAGTTTGTAAATATGATGACCTGACATGCATGAGTAACTGAGTGCAGCACTGAAGGAGCTTCAAGGAGGTTTCAAGATGAATTGCAATGACCTGCTGCAGGAAAAAGAGGAAAGCGAGGTGGAGGTAAACCAAAAACACTCAACTCAAAAGACAACTTGTAGAACTGCACACCCAGCATGTGGACATATTTGAGCAGCACGACCATCTCCGTCAACTAGTGTCCGAGTTTTATGAATGCAGAGACACTCATAACATAACTAGGTAAAGTACACAACACAATTTCCGCTGTAAATACTCTGAAAGTCAGTGAACAGGTTACCAACACTAATAACCTCTTCGACAAGCGGGGTAGGGTAGCTGAGCTGGATTGAAGTGTGAGAAACCCACCGTTACCCTAGACTTAACTAGGGATGATACCGCTAACTAAATGTCCAATGCTAGTAATCAAAATAAAATTAATGTTCACGAGTTAAATTCATTTCGATAGCGAGACGCAATCTTCGAAAGAACGCCACAATGAAAAAATCAAATTAAAGTCTCGCAAATTAAAAAGCAACACGATCGCAAAGAGAATTTTCAAATTCTATAATTGTTTTTTTTTCGTTCTTTTTTTGTAAGTGGTCAGATCCAGAGACTTTTAGTATGTCCCACGTATAAATCTTAGAAAGCAGCGTTACAATTTACATAAACAATTAAATGAATGTAATTATAATTAAGAAATATGATTTTGATATATAGAACCTACAAAAGGAATTATTGAGTAGGGAAAGTACAATAAAGGAAATATTTTGTGAATATGAGTCTTGCCAACAGATGTTAAGTGAGAGTATGCAGGAAGCTTTTGTGTTGGTGGACTTGGTGAAGTACAATGCTAACAATATCTTGTTTTTTCCTATTTATCGAACAGGCAGCAAAAAGTATCCATTAATGGAGCAACGTCTTCGGGGTCTTTAGTAAAGGTGGGTGTATATTTAAAATGATCTTTTGATGGTTTCAAAATACAATTGTATCCGGTAAGTGGCACTGTAATCAGGTTCTCTATTTTTTTTTTCTGACCATATGACAGGACAAAGTTTGTACAGACCGCTAGTAGTTATATTATAATCTTACAATTTAAAGTGGTTTTGACCAGAATACTATAATAATATAGATTATTAATACAGTTTGGCTTTTACTGCTCGTTATAAAAATGAAACAATGGCCATGATAGAAAACATAATTATACTGCTCGGATTAAAATTCAGACTTTAGATGCACCCAAAAGCTACGGAATATCAAATAACGCTGCAGAAACCTACCACGAGCTTTTAAGGGGATGCAGCTCAACATATATTTTAACTGTTTTTCATACTACCGCTCTTACGCGATTATGACGTTATTACAATTTTTTTGTTAGATATTTTGGAAACCGTATCTTGTGGATACTATCTAGACTTCTATTGAAATCGATTTACTTTGTGTAAAACTAATCCAGTAAAGACCTAAATTGTTATAATGAAGATTGTGGGCGTATTGTTTATTTTTCTAATGTCTTTGAGTTTAGCAAAATTTTACAATATGGTGTAAGAGGTAGTCGAAACATGTCGCGAGCACATGCGTGAATTAGTCGTTTGTTTTTCGCGGTAAGAGTGGGTTTTGAAGGTGCCGATGAGTTAGTATTGTTCATTGAAGGGTTGACCGGGCGGTTGCAAACTAGTATTCCAACCAAGGTGACCTTAGTTTGTGTGTTTGGTTTGGTGGTTGGGAAAACGTGCGTGTTGGCGCGTCGTTATATCCATGTAGCCGCAACACAAACCAAGGTCACCTTGGTTGGGATGTTGGTTTTACATTTATCTGGCCGCCCCTTTATGGAACACGGCGTGCTACTAGATTCATATTATGTTTTAGAGTTGCATACTTAAAACTGTTAGATTAAAACAGAGTTCTTTAATTACTTTACAAACGTAATAAGACTCTTCAATAAAACCATTTAATTCAAATAATATTTTATCCAAAGCGCAATAAGTAAATTGCAAATTCATAAATCACGGGATTTAGTAATGATACTATCAAAAACATGAGTTTATGATTTCAGAATTTAAGAGGAGGTATTATCAACTCTGTAATTGACTTCTACGAACTTTTGGTAAATATATTCTACATATTCTGACTTCTAATCATTAGACAGAAAATTTTCACTATCTTACTAGAGACTGTAGTAAAACACGTCATTAAACAGTCAAAAAGTCATATACTATCCACAGCGACATATTTACAACACCTGAATCACCCTGTATAATGTTTTATTGTCGAATAAAGATTGCTGCATTGCTGTAAAAGCTATTTTATGATCAAACATGCTGTAGATATCGTGAAAATTCGTAATTTTTGTGTTGGCCTTTATTCTTGTTGTTCTTCAAGGTTGATTATTTTGATTTTAAGGCCAATTGCGATTAATGTTGGTCAAAAGAATCACATTGTATACTTGTAATACCTTGTAATAAATTTTTTCCCATTGAAGAACTGAGGAATAAAGCAGCTTTCTATTGGTGAAAAGATTTTAGCGATCGGAACAGTACTTTCAGAGGTTACCTCCTATAAACAAAAAAACAAACTTTACCTCTTTATAATATTAATGTCGATAAATGCATGCGACCGTTACTCTGCATATGTTAATGCATCACCGAATGTAGGTCGCGTTCAAAGTGCACCTATATGAGCCTACATTCAGTCAATTTAATAGTCAAATAATTTTTCCATGTGCTTACACCGTACATTGATGTAGCACTAGTATTTGCTGTCACAGTATAAAAATATAGCCAGTAGGACAACCAAGTATACAATTCGTGTACTGACATCTTCCGAAGTCAAAAGCGAGTAGGATTCGTACGTTTTCTCATTACGAGAGCACTGGTGCATTTCATACAGCATGCCGTTTGTAACAGAGAGATATTGACTAAAGAGTGCATGTTTAACTACTTGTTGAGTCGGCGACGGCTAACATGGCTGGTAATCACGTGTTCACTTGGCAAATGTCAACCGAATTTGCTTTATCAATACAACATTAGTTTTAGTATATTATTTGCGAAATCTGAAACACGTGTTTTTATATAAAGAATCTATGCACAAAATATCATAACTGTGTCATGAAAAACCTAGTTACCTAGTTATCCGCACTAATACATGGTCAACGGGCCATCCAGGCCACTGAGAAGTGGTATTTGTTTTGCACCCAGCTGTGCGCTGGCGCCTAATGCCCGCTATAATCTGCCGTGAACTGTGTCGTACTTAGTGTCGGTGGTGTTCAACTTGTGACCTTATTTAAATATTTTTGGGAAAAAATGTGATATGATGAGAAAAAATATTGGAATCAATTTAGTTACTGATCCTGAACAAACAATATTCAGTTTTCGCATATACGAAAAATAAAGTTTTACTGGTCCGATTGTGAAAAATTTTGCATCGATACAAAATTGCTTTGTTCCTGAGTGGCATGGCTATATTTTATGTATGAGGGCGAAGCCGCTGGCAGAAGCTAGTCAACATATATAGTAGGAAATATTGACTGACTGACATATCAATGAACAGCCGGCACAACAGGGCCTAGAAGCGTGAAATTTTGCACAAGGCTTCGTTTTATGATGGAGGCAAGCAAAAAGAAACACGTGTGTAATAAATTCAACTTTTAAGGGGATGAAAAAGGAGAAATTTGTTTACCTACATATAAAATTTTGTCCCTTGGGTTCCATATACTTAAAACTTAGCAAAATACTAATCCAAGTAAATGAAAAAGACTCCAATACGATTTAAGGGGTGGTAAAGGTTGTATAGGAGAATCTTATTCCTTGAGGTAATAAACTAGTTTATTAGTATTTTGATCAGAATACTCACTTTATTCGTTTTTTTTTTAACTACCCTCCAAATAAGTTTAAGGCACCCCTTAAACTTATTTGGAGGGTAATGCTTTTACAAAAATATTCTCTCGAATAAAGTCTTTGGCGAAGTGTTAGTCTTTAATAAAATTGTGACGACTATGAAGGTTACATATTAGTTGCGGTTAAAACTGGCCACATAGTGGATCTTTTAAGGTTTATGGTATTAGAAGAACAGATTCGGTTTTGATAGATAGTTGTCAATAAAGAAAAAATATTTAATTTAATTTTATATAATAACATTATAAAGGCTATCGGCTCAATTGCCATAAAAAAAATCATTATAAAGGCTCCTAACAATATAAATAAGTCAAATTGAAGATAAAGCTTTTTTTTAGCGTCTCCCTACGCCATAATATTATCTACCTATATGTCTATCTATTAGTCAACACGCGCCTATAGGTTTATAGATAGCCAAAGACATTAAATATATACTACTTTAAATCTCTTTGTAGATAGCACATAACTCTTTGTTGTCTGTAAGTTCCAAAACACACAAGTTTTTTAGGGTTCCGTAGCCAAATGGCAAAAAACGGAACCCTTATAGATTCGTCATGTCTGTCTGTCTGTCTGTCTGTCTGTCTGTCTGTCTGTCTGTCTGTCTGTCTGTCTGTCCGTCCGTCCGTATGTCACAGCCACTTTTTTCCGAAACTATAAGAGCTATACTGTTGAAACTTTGTAAGTAGATGTATTCTGTGAACCGCATTAAGATTTTCACACAAAAATAGAAAAAAAACAATAAATTTTGGGGGTCCCCATACATAGAACTGAAACTCAAAATTTTTTTTTTCATCAAACCCATGCGTGTGGGATATCTATGGATAGGTCTTCAAAAATGATACTGAGGTTTCTAATATCATTTTTTTCTAAACTGAATAGTTTGCGCAAGAGACACTTCCAAAGTGGTAAAATGTGTGTCCCCCCCCCTCTAACTTCTAAGATAAGAGAAAGATAAAACTAAAAAAAATATATGATATACATTACTACAAAAACTACCAACGAAAATTGGTTTGGACGAAATCCAGTAAGTAGTTTTTTTTTAATGCGTCATAAACCGAAAAAAATACACTATTATTAAAACATCGATCAAAGTTACAACACATAACAAGAACTTTTATATTATGTTACTTGCTGCTACGGAACCCTTCATGGGCGAGTCCGACTCGCACTTGGCCGGTTTTTTTTTTTTAATAGTGCTATTCTAGACTAGGAATTACTCCGGCATCATGAGTTGTAAAGAAACATGTAAACTCACATACACAAGACAACCAGACCCGGAACAGTAATCTGAAGGTCTTACAAATAGTCATTCCGTACGGCAATCGAACCCGTGCCACTTAGTGTACAGCCAACCGCTTGCGCACTGCGCCAACTGTTCCGTATTTATCAAAATTAAAAGCGTAAAATTAAAATGTTCCCAATAAATAGTTTTCCGAAATGAAAATTTACGAAGCAGGACACAGAACGAACAAATTACCAAAATATTTTTTGTGTAAATTAATTTTTATCAGATGTAAATTATTGTCTTACTGCGTACCACTTTGATGCTGTGACATCGACACGTTTTATATTGTTGGGTAGTCAAGACCGTGACTCTCTCTTGGCATCTTTCTTGGCAGCCTAAACATTCTGTTCTTACATATAATATTGTACTAAGAACCACAGTGATGATGCGCTTAACAAGTGTCAAATGACGATGCCTTGGGCATCGGCCCGGAGTTGCTAGCCTATCTAAGATGGATTTCTTAACATCATCATCTCAACATTATTTACATTTATAAAATACTTAATTACTATAATATGCCCAAAAGATTGGCGGCATAACCACGCTGTATGGCAATCTCATCCTCTGAGGTTCCAATACGGCTGGAATGCCGACGGTGACAAGAGCGCGTCTGATGATGTCGTTGATATCCGCATGTGGCGCTGTATGACCCGCACTTTGGCTGCATGACAGACCGTGGTGTCCGAGGCTGTTGACAACTTCGCCACAGTGGCAGCAATGAGGAGAACAGCAAGGAGCGCCTAGACGTAAGGAAGCAGCGAGGCGGAAAGTATTATCATCGAGCGAGGTGCCTATGTTCGGCGACGATAGTGCGTGAAGCATACGATATTAGTTTAGATACAGTGTAATTATTTATTTATAGAGCGTAACGTGGATCAAATTGCTAGCTGCTGCAAACATAGTTTGGTATAACATAACATATTCTGGGTTTACAGTGGTCCTACGTACAAAGTTAGAATAGAACTATCGACATCGACCATTGCGGTTTGGTCCTCCGACACTGCGGCCCAGTGAGCCATTGCAGTTCCAATTCAATTAGTTTAACGTTGATACTCGGAAACATCTACTGATGGCATTGGCTGGACATTTTCATTGTTTCAACTAAAATTAGCGTATCGTTAATAAAACCAAGTTGTTGGATAATTGGTGAAAGTGGTTTGCGAATTCAACTGATAGTTTAACTTTATTTAAGTACCTACTAAAGTTTTACTAAGGTTTTATTTTTAACCCCCGACGGAAAAGACGAGTGTTATAAGTTTGACGCGTCTGTATGTCTGTCCGTGGCATCGTAATTCTTAAGCGAATGGACCAATTTTGATCCATTTTTTGTTTCACGAAGAACTTCCAAAGTTGGGATGGGACTGTCTGCTACAAGTCTTCAAGATATTGTTTGCCATCACCAATAAAGCCCATACACCGTAAACAATCTCCCTGTATTGGCATCTACACAAACAAGCCAAGTTAATTACCGTAATGGCCTTTGTGCCTCGGCTTTTGATGCTCTAAGGCCAGAGATATCAGATGCTAAAGACAACCAAGCTTCAACCAAGACACCGTTTGACAATTGATATAAATATTATATACCTACATCATCGGGCTTTGCAGCTAGTTTATGTTACCGCTACATTATGTTTTAATAGGGCATCTTAGATATATTATTCTATCCATCCCTTTCCTAAACTAATCCAGATTGTCATCTCGGTATCTGTACGACAGAAAAGACTGTGTTTTGTAGTCTTACAGCATGGAAGACAATATGAGGATATTAGACCTCGTTGCACACTCAAGCTGATTATGCTTACGTGGGTGGTATGAAAAGTTATCGACCTGAAAGTGATGGCACTCGTCAATAAAAGCTAGTGAATGTAATATTGTATATATATAGTGTGTAAATCTTTTGATTGTTACTCACCACAGTTTCAGCCATTTTGGACGCGCAGTTGTTATTTGAATATCATTTGAGTGAGTGATTGGCGAAAATCTACGAATTACGGTTTGAACTGCTTGATCATCTACCTCATTCACCAGATTTGGACCCAAGCAACTTCTTTTTGTTAAACAATTACACACGGCGGATAGAGATTTTCGTCAAATGTGGAGGCAAACTTCATGAAATTATATTGTGGACAAAAAACGCGAATTACTATTTGAACGGGTTAGAGAGATGGAGTCAATGGCAGTGTGCAGATTTACAAAGATAACATGTAAAAAAATAAAATTGTAAGAAAAAATGTATCTTTGCTTGATCGGAAACTTTTCAGACCATCTGTGCATGCAGATTAAGTGCTATCTGAAATCGGAATACCTATTTATAGAAATCATTTCTATTGAGGTATTTTCCCTTTACGTTCGAATTCCGAGATTCAGCTGGCACAGGGGTGAGGAATCCAATATGTCGAATGCCTTTATTCAGTTTCGTTAGGGATGCAACTTCAATGTGTTCATATTGCTGAAGGAGTCCAACTACGTAAAGATTTGTACTGATCGCACATGCGATATGCTGCATCGATTTTCAAAGTAAAGACTCTAGGTTGGTCTATGAGAGCGATTTTCCGTGCATTTTCAAAGTATATGAAAGTTGTTAAGTTGATATGCCAGATCATTTTACTAATAAGTTTGTAAAGTATTATATTTTTTAGTATAATAACTAGTTGGCTCAGTAAACTTTGTTCTGCCATATAAATCATAAAAAATTAGGCGTGAGGGTAGGAGTGTAAAACATAGTTTATGTCTTATTCTTAGACCTACTGATTTCACTAAAGTAAAAAATATTCATAAGAATCGGTCAAACCGTTTTGGAGGAGTACTTAAACAAACATTGAGATTTTTATATATTAGATTTATATAGGAATGTTTATTACAATATACATACGTACATAAAAAACTTAAATACTAAATAAACTATTTATACTAAAACCTAACTATGTACATAAATATAATACAAAATGACAAAGTACGCTCAGGCGTCAAAGTACTAAGATTTATGTTGATAATAATATAGCTTAATTGTATAGAAACCAAAATGGAATTATGTAAAAATACCCTGTCACCGTTTCATAGTGCTAAATATGCAATCAAATAATTTTTAGGGTTCAGTACAACCAAAGGAAAAACGGAACCCCTTATAAGATTACTTTGTTGTCCATCTGTCTGTCTGTCTCTCTGTCAAGACCTCCTTTTGTTTCGGAAACACGTGGGGGTATCGAGTTGAAATTAAAACCATATATATACTCAAGTCTGCGGTCCCTTGAAGCTGTGAAAAAATTAAACTTCTTAGTTAACGAAAAAAAAGATGTTGCATAAAACGTGTGTTTCGATACTCTCAAAATTCATAGGGAAGAATTCTCAAATTTGGCATGAAGCAAGGACTTATAGCATAAATATAGGCAAAAATCTGAAAACTGTAAATTTGCAGTGACGTCACATAAAAAATCTTTTTTTTTTTATTCGAAAAAATCTTTTAAACTAAACTCAATCCGGGAATTCAACTGTTTCCAGAGGTAAGTGTGTATGGAATCCTAAGTGCGCGAGTACGACTCGCCCGGTTTTTATGAAGACGCTTGCATTGAATTTTTCACACATTTGTGCAGAATTAGCTTCTATATCGAAACACATATGAATTATAATTCTCTGGCAACAATTTAGACATGTTTAATGCTCCTACAAAGGACAAAATGGTTGACTTGTTTAGCCAAAGTTGATGTCAGTTATTTGAGTGGACAGGTTAATCATTGTACATGAAAAATCGCTTTAGATAAAATTTATTTGACGGAATTCATGTGATTTTTCCATTGTATTGCGGAACGACGGTGGGTTTTAAAAACTTTATTTGTTATTTCTGTATCTGATTTATGAATTCTCGAAGTTAATAGACTAGTCATTTAAAAATATGCAGGAACATTGTGAAGTTTTTCCCGTATTCTTATCTTATCACTCGTCTACAATGTTACCACATACCTATTAATTATGTATGTGGTAACATTGTTATATGGAAATATTGTCTAATCAATAATCTTTAAAAAAAACAAATATTTTTATTTCACATTAGGTCTACATAAGTACTTGTAAAACGCCAGAAGCTAAGTGCTAAAGAGTGACTATGGGGCTTCTTGAAACGAGAAATATACTAGCTTCTGACGTTTTTTAAGTGCTCATGAAGGTCTACGAGATTTTTGTATTTTTTTATTTATTTTAATTTTGGAATCTATTTAAAAAGTAAAGGCCTAACTTATTAACGCGCAAACTCTTGTATCTTGAACGTTTAAATTTTGCACATTTATGATGTATACAATTAATAAGAAAGGAATTTCCGAAATTCACCCTCCAAGGGGATGAATTGTGAGTCGACAGTTTGTATAGAGAAATCTATTATGACGCGGGCGAGGCTGCTGGCTGAAGCTAGTATATTATAAAAATAAAGTCTTTCAGCACATCTGTCTATTTGCCTGTCTGTTCGCGATGAACTCAACAACTGCTGAATGTATCTTTAAGAGGTTTTTACAAATTTACACAGATAGAGTGATTCACATAAGAGGAAGTTGTATAATAGATAGTCATACACATATATTTTAGAATTTCAAAGAATTCTAACCCGTTAAATATAAGAACTTATAGTTTAGTACGAGTAAATAACTAAGGATTAGTTTTATGAGCTTATCTACCTAACCTACCTATCAATTGTTTACCCTACTCTGCTTAGGCAGGATATGCAGACGGGAGCGAAAACGGGAGCAAAAGCTTGTTTTAGATAAATTACAGCCAGACACAGAACCATTGACAGTGCTAATTATACAAACTTTTGTCTTGGGTGGAAATCGAAACCACGACCTCAGGCGTAGCAGTCAGGATCACTAACTACTAGACCAACAGGACACTAGACCAGTCAAATTGACGAACGAAGTCTCTTCAAAGTGGTCAAATATTCAGTAGCTACTTTAAAACTTTCAGAGAAGGCATCTCTTTAATTTCTTTACTAAAACTTATAAATTTGGCTTGTAATAAGTTAGTACATAGTTTTACAAAGACTTGGTAGTGGAAGCTTTTACCTGAGAGAAAATGTAAGAAGATTGGATATTGTTTTTTTTTCCGCCCTGAGTGGCGAGAGGGAGAGTCAGACTCTTACCAACTACGAAATTATGTAATGTATATCTAAAACACGCAACTGTGGTTTTTAGATATTCCAAAGTGCAGAAGTTGGGCACTAATAAGTGGGCCATCGTCTGGCCAGTACCCCTAGCCAAGTTGATAATCTGCAAACTTTAACGCTAGTAGAAAACTTCAAATGTAAGGAAATGACGTTATCTTATTACTCAGTCACGTGGTCAGAACAAAAGAATCGGGGGCGTGGCCAACTCGATGCGTTCGACGCAAGCGAAACGGTTGCAACTTGGCTAGGGAGGCAGGAGCACCGCACTCGCACTGGGTACCGGAGGGCTCTATAATCCCCCATTCAGGTTATGTTTGCAACGGCCTACTTGGGTGGGCAGTATTTTGATTGCTTTCAATACAGACCACTGCAGATCGCGTCCGGCTTCACCCTAAAGCGGCCGAAGTCATTGGGTGATTTTCACCCTCAAAAAAAAAAAAACGTCGATGCGAGTTTGGTCCTTACGGGTCGGCGAGCTACCCATCCGGCGAGCTCGCGTCTTCTAATCCAACGCAAAATCAGATTGGATCTGTATCCGATTGACAATGGGCTCTGTTATGTGGTTGCTTACAATTGGCCATATCAGAAGGCTTAAAGTCACCCACAGGCCAATGCTCGAGATTTCTTTACAAGATCAAATCAAGAATGAAGTTAGCAAGAAAATTAAGGTAAATACCCTGCGACTCCCGATGAAAATTTATGATTCTGAGTTTAATTTCTTTAATGAATTTTACTCATTACTCGTAGTTAGCTGTACAGATCGGCTTACATAATTAGTCACGGTTTTTTATTAGACTCACTTTTATTAATCACACGTTGGATATAAAACTCAGTCATGTTGTTAGTTATTTTCGTATCAGATCGTTTGTTTGTGTCGAGCGCGACGTGATGTTGATGGGTTGTTACATTTTTTTCTGGCTGCACTGTCATTTGGGTCAGTTAGGATATAGAGCATGTTTTAATTGAATAATGGACTTATCAAAAAAGATAAACGAGAAATCGAATTGGTCTGTAAATATAGCATAGATATTAGCTTCGCCCACGTGAAAGAAATGCCATCAAAAACATTATTTGTTAAAAAAAAAAATGAAGGCTCGCAACTCAGTTCGTCTATCGTAAAAAGTTGTGAGATTCATGTAATACCAAGTCGGGGAGTCGAAAATGGTCTGAACTGTTTCGAGAAAAGGATGGTACGGCCATGTCACTTTTTTGCTTGCCTTGGCAGGGACCAACGTGCCCCCTAAAAATATAGGCCTACGCCTGTCACTCGGTCACAAATTGATATTCGTAACTCCAAAAAATAGTGGACTAATTTTCGAATTTCGAGTTCGTTTATTCAATATAAAACATCTTAAAGCGCAGGCCACACCGGCAGCTAGCGGGCGGGCTAGGCGGGCGAACATCGTTTCACCTCTTTACATACTTCGGTTCACACCGCGAGCTACCGACGAACCTAACGAGCTAAGCTAACGAAATATCCGACGATTCCAGCGAAGCTACTCGTTCACCTCGTTGGCGCGCCCGCGCTTCGCTAGCTTAGCTCGCCCGCCAGCCCGCTCGCCCGGTTCGTTCGCCCGTCCTCCCCGTTTCGAGTAGACTAGTCGACGCTCGTCTTTCGAATAGCAGTGTAGTGTTTAGTTTGGGAACAATGAATATGTCATATATCGACGAAAGTTCTGTTGATGACTTAACTACAAATACTACCCCCGCTTCGCCCGCTTAGCCCGCTCCGCTCGTCGCTCGTCTTTCCGTAGTTTTCGGTGTGAACCCCATAGTTTAGTTCGCCAATATTTCGCATAGTTTGTATAGTTTCCTTCGTTCGCTTCGCCCACCCGCCTAGCCCGCCCGCCCGCTAGCTGGCGGTGTGGCCTGCGCTTTATTCTTTGTAATATCAAGTAGATATAGAGTGACATTTTTCTGGTGAAATCTGTCTATTTATTTTCGAATTTATTCAATAAAAATCTGTTCACTTTGTAATATTAAGTATAGATAGTGTTAAGTTCACGTACAGGGTTGTTGATTTAGTACTATTTATTATTAAACTCTGTTAACAACGGTGAAAAATATTACACTCAGATTATGAAAAAAAAAATAACATTGCGCGCCCATGGCGCTTCTGTCTATATAATTAGAGCCACAGCTCGGCTGAGGTGATTAAGGGATTGGTTGTCATGGCAACAGCCCTATGGGGATACTCGTCGTCTGTAAATATATCTCGTTGCTACCTGAAGGTGTATATCAAAATATAGGATCGTGCGAGCAGAGTTTTGAAAGGCGTTTCAGTGTTTATCTGTGTTTCGATTCCCGGGTCGAGTAATGTAGATTTCTTAGTAGATAGCGTCCTACTTGCTATCTCAGGATTTATGTTTGATTGGTAACGGGCTCTGCAACGTGATCGCTCATAATGGGCCACATCAGCAACCATAAAGACACCCAAAGGTCTATGCTTCCATGTGTGATCGAATCAAGAATGAAGATATAATAGCTAGAGAATCAAGGCTATCGATCTCATGGGATATCCCGTGGAGTGGTAGTGGGCGCATTTAATTTTTGTGCCTTTTGTACTGATAAAAATTTAAAAAAGCTGCCATATATATTTTAGATTTGATTTAGATGGCGGCAGGCTATCGAAAGTAGTTTTTACCTCAATTAAATTTAACATTTTTTGTTTCGCGTTTCAATGATTCCACATATTGTTGTAGACACTTGGATCACAAAGCTACACCAATTTTAGATCTCAAAATTTAAGGAGTAGGTAGATGGAATGTCAACACGACGTCCTTAACTAGTAGCAACGTCGTCGTCGTCGACGTCCTTACTAAGCATGACGCAGATCCTCACCGGACAATAACTAAATAACAATATATCAATGGACATGGTCCAGAGCAAGGAGAAGTAGCAGGTGGTCGCCTTCTTCTGTGAAACAGTAATGGCAGCAAAGGAGGCGGCCATTCGCGCGAGGTAATGGCCCTCGCGCCCCAGCCCATTCCCAGCCGGATTCCGATCCCGATTTCCAGCCACCGTAAGCGCGGGCATGCGGACGGCGAGCAATGGGTAGGTATTTCGCCGTCTGATCGTCCGGTAACCGTCAGAATCGAGCCTAAGTCGTCGATGTGCGCCTCGAGGAGATGTCAGCAACCGTAGGGGCCCAGCAGGGTCGAAGCCTACTGGGACCATGGGTGATGCGAAAGAGAACCCCGGGGCCCCGGGGTCAGTAAAAGTCTGACACGCCCGGGGCCCTGGAACGAAGGCAATGAATGAACAGGAGTGGGTTTTAGGTCAGTAAAAGTCTGACACGCCCTCTCGCATCGCCCAAGCGAAGAAGTGGGACATACCATTGGATGATTTTTCCACCTAATTTCCACCTAAATATATGTATATATGTATATATATATATATATATATATATATATCTATTAGGAGTCAATTTGCGAACAATTAAAACCGTCACGAAACTTCACTCGAAGAAATCTCGCTAAAAACTCTAATGGTGAACAAATTAACTATTCATGCGACGAAATGGCTTAAAGGACTTAGTGCCCAAGTGAAAAATAATAGTTTATTTTATCAGATTTGATTTTTTAAATTTTTAGTTTTATAATGTTTGTGACAGTACGATGTCTATGGGTCTGCTAGTAGTAAATATTTACCTGTGGTCTTCTATCTATACATCTAAAAAAGTAATGCGCCTGGCTGGATTCGAACCCGTGACCTACAATTTGTAAGTCGGGGATGTTACCACTTGGCTGCTCTTCACTGCTCAAATATATAATATCATAATATTCTACTAAATTTAATTTCTGGCAGATTATGTGCCGCCTAAAATCAAAATGATGCGTAAAATGACTGCTCTGTAGGTTAGCGTATCAAATGATTTTATTGCTCTTACTTTTTATGTCAAGTCTGGTTCATAAAATAAATTTAAAGTAGTAGTAATATAGTAAACAAAAATTTATTTGATTGAATGAACGTAAATAGTTCAGTGAAGTAATTTAAAAATTCATGGAAGACTTCAATTACACGTCATATAAGTTTATCAGTTTTCGATTAACTCATAATACTCGTAAAAATAAACAGATGTGACGATTAGTTCTTTTTTTAGCGTGAGATGCAAAATTGTTACTTTCATTTCATTATTAACATATCAGCAATTACCTGTACGACTAATTTTTTTAGGGTTCCGTACCTCAAAAGGGAAATACGAAATCCTTATTGGATCACTCTGTTGTCCATCTGTCTGTCTGTCAAGAACCTTTATCTCCGGAACGCGTAGAGGTATCGAGTTAAAATAAAAATAATATACTCAGGTCTGCAGACCCTTGAAGCGTCCTTTTTTCAACACATGTGTGTTGAAAAACGACGATATGTGATAACAATTAGTATAACTTCAAAAACATAATAATAATATGTAGGTACACTAGTGCAAAATACTCTACATTACAAGCCAAAATGTAGGTTTTCAAATTAATGTGTTGAATAGGTGATGCCTATATACCTATGAAAAGTGTTGCGTCAATAATAATATAATTATTAAAAGTACCGGCAGCAATATACAGCAAGACGGTCCAAAAAGGCCAATCCATCATAATATGTAGTCACTGATTTACGGAGACGTTGCGTGCGCGCATAGGGAAGGTTTGCCAAACATCCATCAAACGCCTGTCCTCACAACCGGACTAAAACCGTAAATGTGTCAGTAGAATATTTTCTCAGTATTATTTATTTAGTACGAATGTATTTTACAACATTCTCAGTTGTGACATGCTTTGCGGACGCTAGATATAGTAAGATATTAATAATTATTTCAACCAGTAAATAAGTCATTTCAACGATATTTATTATCAAAATTATAATTTATGTTGGATTAAAAAAATTAACTCTGGCTGATATTTTGAGAGGCAATCAAGCAAACGTAATAAAAACTGAACCGTAATTGCTTCTTTAACATTCGCTTGAGCCATTAAATACATAGCATAATCAGCCTTTTAATGTTCCCACTGCTGTGACTCAGGCCTCCTCTCTAGGAGAAGGAATGAGCCATATCCCACCACGCAGGCCCAGTACAGGCTGGTGAATGTCTTCGAATTTTCGGTTCTAGGGCATGCCGGTTTCCTCAAGATGTTTTCCTTCACCATTTAGAGAACAGGGGTGATGAAATAAATTACACAAAGTAATGCACTTGGCTGGGTTTGAACCCGCGGCCTACAATTCGTAAGTCAGGGCTATTGCCACACGGCCACGACTGCTCTAAATCTAAATATCAGGACAAACCCACAATGTATGAGGATTAATATTTTCAAGTTGTCAAATATCGAAATTACCGAAGTGTTTTAAAAGCAGCTCAAATACCTATTGAAAAATAATATCATAACTATATATTTCAAATGTCAGTTATAAAATCGCCTTGGACGCGTTTGTTATACTAAATGATAAACACATACACTAAATAGAAAGAAAGTAATTAGAATAACTTGGCAATATTTATAATAAGGGAGAGAGAGAAACTTATAAAGCTCTTAAAGCTATACAAGTCTGTGCACGTGTCTATGGACATGTCTGGAAACACGTGACTGCAACTCGGCACCTGTTCCGAAACAACTCATAACATTAAATATAGAATGCTATTTTGTTTTCAAAGTTGCTGCCCCAAGTCGTATTAGGTGATTTTAAAAATATACCAGATTTGTCATTGAATGAATGACGTACCGCAGTTTATTTTTGGATGTATGAACGCCGAGTAATTTATGCGCCAAATTGCTATGTTTATAAACATGCAGCTCTTGAATCTTTACTTTCAATGAATCGTGATCTTTATTTTTGTATATTACCTAGTTCCACCTACGATTTAAAAATAACAGGCCAAGTTTACTCAAATAGATTTAGGTATAACAATGGTATTTAGTATCATAATTTCCCTAGATTTTACCAACTAGCTTGGGGTCAGATTCTAGTCTAAATGAATGCGGCTGAGTGTCTTTCTTATATGTAGCCTATTAGACCTCCTTTACCCAACTAGATAGGAGTATCGTTTTGCACAGTACACACACTACTGGGCAACAAGATACTCCTTGGATAGTCTGATGGTGAGGGTTTGTGGTGTCTGACTTAGAGATGTGCCGTTGCCAGCAACATTGCTGTGAAGCGGGAATATTGGTGGAAATATAGCCTGAAATATTGCCCGAAGTATGAATATTGGTATAGTTGGTTGTTGGTTTAGTTGGCATTAGTATTGGTTGTTTGGTTTGGTTTGGTATTGCCAGTAATATTCCCAAATTGCCGGCAGCGGCACAACTCTGTAAACCTGTACCAACTGTAAAAGATCTTAGAATGACTATTGGGACCAATAGCTTTACGTGCTGTCCGAGGCACGGGGTCTTAGATACATTTCGGAAAGTAAAAATCCCATTTATGTTTTTGGTATGAATTGCATGAGAGGCTTTAACCACTGGGCCATCACGACACAACAATCGTTATTATTTTAATCTATTTTTAGACTAAACCATTAAAACCCAAGCACCCGAGCAGTGCCATGAGTGACTTTCTGAATAGGCGAAGTTAATAGGTTTGAAAAAATATATCTTTATTATAGATTCACGAACAACATTGTCAGCTATTGATTTTTCGTATTTTACTTTTGTCTTAAAAATAAATAAAATATTTAGCAATTTTGTAACTTTTCTCTACTCCTTCGAAACGATAAAGATCCAAGCCGATCTTTAGAATCATTTGTACACATAAAAAAGTGGTTAAATATTCTTCAAAGTGAACATAGCATATGTAAATCAATCAATATTTCGAAAATGTATGTAAAGGTCAGCGATAAGAGCACAGCTAGCCGCAATTAAACGCACAGATAGTCGTACTGCCGCCTCGGTAATTCTGATCACCTCATGTTTTATAGTTGTTGAACATCTTTCCAGGGACGATGAGCCTTAAGGTGTGCGCAAGATACGCAATAGTATTTCAGTAACTCCTGGTACCTAAGTCTTGTTAAGTTTAGAGCGTCTTTGTAAGTTCAGCGATGCGTCTCAACCTTTGATAGTCGACGTACTGGCTTTGCGTCAAAGACGAACCGGCATTTAGTGAACTATGAATAGACTTAGGTACGTATCGATATATATATATATATTTGATTGATATAAACTAGTGACCTGATGGCAAGCCGTGATGCAATCTCTGATGGTGAGCCGCACTAATTTATTAAGAGCCTATTCACTTTAGCCTTGAACACCCAATATAATCATTATAATCCTCCTAGCTAGAACTGTTTGAGAGTTCAAACGTAATTAATGTCTCGACGAAGCAAGTACCTAATCTTTCTATTATCCCCGTCTGATAACGTTTTGGTGCACACCTCTTTATTTTTTAGATGGCAAATCGTCAAATTACTTTCCCCGCTCTAAGGTGGAGCAAAAGGCGTATCAGACTGATTAAACCCCACCTATATTCCTACCGTCTATACAAACATGGTCGCTTACAGGGGCCTCATAAGAAGACTTAAAGTCATCCAAAGGGCAATGGAAAGGGCTAGGCTCGGAGTTTTCTTGCGCGATCACATCAGAAATAAAGATAACCTCAGGAGCAGCGTGCCTGATGCCTCTACAGGGGGCAAGCCTATCTCGACCTATCTACTACTTACATAATATTCCAAAATTAATCTATAAAGAAAAATCTTGTATTACTACGTGCCATCAGTGCAAATCCTAGTAAGTAAGTAAGAAATAATAATGTAAACAAAAGTTTCACCACAACAAATTTATCATCATACCAATAATCTGTGTCATAATCTGTGCAAAAACAAATAGTTTTTTCATAATAACAAAGCATGTTCGCGCAAATTTGCGCCCACCGCGGTCACCCATAGGTTCGCGCATAGCATAGGTTTGCAAGCGGCGCGGGTGCTATCACTATAGTAGGTAAGGTACACATGAGACAACGGCGGTACGCGCCTAACAGTTGAACTTTTTTTATTATAATAAAACTAATGAGTATAAAAAAAAGTTTCTTTGGGAAAGTTGTATGTAATCATGAGTACAATCACGTATATAAGTATCGGTCACTAATTACCAGTCACCCTATAGATGTGTACTGATCGTAAAAATGAAATGTTAAACAAAAACATGTTTTGTGCAGCAAAAGAAAGCGTTCGTTAGGATTGAACTATTAAGGTTATGAATATATTTTTATTTTTTTAATCCCACGTTGTCCGTTCACTGTTAATTGGAAGAGGGACTTGGGCAGTAAAGTAACAAATACTAAATCCGTATCGACGTTTGATTAAAAATACGGGATTAAACAGTTTCATAAACAAAAACCGCACAAGTGCGAATAGGAATCGCGCACTGAAGGTTATGCAAACTTACCTGTGAATTCAATCCCGTTCCTGAATTGTGTGACGAAAATTTTTCGAATAGTAAAAAAATAATAATTTTGGGACGTAACTGCAAAAGAGTTTTCTGATTTATTCCTGTATTTGTACTGTGAGACTTTCCTGCCAAAATTCAGGATTTCGGGTCAACGGGAAGTACCCTGCGAATTTTGATTCTCTTGAGAGTATTGAAATATACGTTTTTTGCGACATATATATCTTTTTTTTTCGTTAACTCAGAAGTTTCATATTTTCACAGCTTCAAGGGATCGCAGACTTGACAAAATGATTTTAATTTCAACTCGATACCTACACGCGTACCCGAAGTAAAGGGTCTTGACAGACGACAGACAGACGGTAATCCTATAAAGGCGAACCCCTTATAGGGTATAGGTTTTTTCCTTTTGAAGTACGGAACCCTAGAAAATAATCAAAGTTGAATGCAATGGGAAACCTACCATAGTTAGAAGAAAAGTTGATAAGTTTGAAAGTTCTCAAATGGCTATAGAAAATATGGAAATGAAAAGTTCTGAAACTTTATCCCTCTTGGCAATAGAAGCTCCTCAAAATCTGCATGTAAAAAGATCTAGGTTTATTCTAGACGTTTTTATGTACAACTTGATTTGTTATAAAGCCTTAAGAAAACTGCAGCTTCTAAAAAAAGGTTTAGTTTTTAAACTGCAAGTAAGTACGGATGAATATCTTTATATACATATATATTTCCCGTTCGTTTCGCCTCCATACAATGATATTTATATCAATTCTCTTCCTAAAGATGAGGCTTGAGACCTAGCGGTGGCCAAAGTAAAAGACTGGGTACGCTAATGACGTGTACCAAAATAAACAATGAAAAAGCTAAGTCCGAGTACCTAACAGTTACGAAATATTGTCGGGCTATGCAGATTCGTCCGCGCCATATCGTGAGTTATCAGACATGGACAGGACATGTCCTAAAATTAAGGGAATAATACACGGACGTGTTTATGCACACAGTCGTCATGCGGTGAACGCTGGACCACAAAATAGATAGGTACAGAAGTCAACAAAGCATGTCAGGGAGCTCCATAACCGAAACTATCCGATATCTGATATAAAATAATATCCATAACCGTAACCGAATCTGAAATAAAAGTTTTGGATAATATTGGAGCCTAACTGCGACACGTTATGACAGGCTGTCATAACGTATCGCGTCGTAAAATATAAATAGTATATGTAGTAAATACTATGTATTTATTTTTGACTACTGAATTGCCTTAAAATCTAATATCCGTAACCGAAATTATCCGAAACATCCCTGATACAAAGCGCGCTCGAGCAACGCACACTGCTCACGGACACGATATCTCGGTTCAATTCAGCTCATTGCAATGCGTGTGCATCCGCTTGAGACACGCGTCTGTGAACTTTTTTGTAAAATAATGGAGCAAAAAAAGTTATAACTAGTTAGTGGGCGGTTTTTTAAAATTCAACATTAATTGCTGAGTTATTGTTTTTTTGGCAACCAGTTTTAAGATGTAATTAGGTAGATATTTGTTTGTACTTTGATATTTTGTTTTTACGTAACGCAGAACAGTTAGGTAGGTAGATAAGTTCATGACTTTGTGGCAATATAATATTTTTACAATTTATTTGTATTAGGTACTAGCTTTTGCCCGCTACTCTACCCTACTCTACCCTACTCTACCCTACTCTACCCTACTCTACCCTACTCTACCCTATTCTACCCTACTCTACCCTACTCTACCTTACTCTACCCTACTCTGCCCTACATTACCCTATACTACCCTACTCTACCCTACTCTACCCTACCCTACTCTACCTTACTCTACCCTACTCTACCCTACTCTAGCCTACTCTACCCTACTCTACCCTACTCTACCCTACTCTAATAAACCTCACGGAGCCCGAGACCTTTCCAACGAATGCAAAACCGTGGAAATCGGTTCGTGCGTTCAGGAGTTATAGCGTCAGGAAGGAAAACCCGACTTATTTTTATATAATAGATTTATCGCCGTGCTCGATCGTGCTCGCACAAAGCGGCGCCGACCCTAGCGCGATTGCTAAGCATAGGTATGAAGTACATACATAAGATTGACTTCTGTACAAATATATTTTGTGGCTGGATGGCTTAAAGCAACAAAATATATACATAATAAACTAAAATTAAAATATTTAAGTATGCTTAACCTAACTATTTTAGTAGGAAGTAGCCCTTAGTGTGTATAGTTTGGATGGCTTGTATGCAAAATGTACCACATTTATTCCCATCATCCAGGCTAACTCAGGGTTTGCCTGCTCGGCGGCGAGTTCCAGCCCTAATCTGCAATATTCGCTTTAGAATTCCGCCTCTTATTCCTCCAGTATTCATATTCAGTCGAGAGTGACTGAACTTGTAGTTTTACCTATGTTTGATAATAGTCACGTTTTTGAAACGAACCAAAAATTTCTTATCTATTTGTTGCCGTTAGATCAGAATTTTGATATTCAGGTGTACCTTGTTCTTGATTAATGTATCACTAATTCTGTGTTCTCTAAAAACGGTGAAGGAAAACATCGTGAGGACATTGGCTTATCTTAGAACAAAAAAATCAAAGATATTTAACCAACCGGCACTAGGCCCGCGTGGTGGATTCCGGCCCATTCCCTCTTCAAGAGAGTGGATGCCTAAGTCCCAGCAGTGGGAACATTAACCTTTCGATCGTGGAAATTACAGATACAATAGAAAGACAATAGGTGCGCGAACGCCGGCGTTCGCTTGGGGTTTAATGAATAAAAGCTGATTAGACTATGCTATTTATGCTACTTCATGTTTAACTTCTTTTTTCATTTAGTGAAACTAATTGATTATTTCTTATTGCCAAGTGGTTTATTTAAGAAATTCTTTTTTTGTTCTTTTACAACCTTTTTTTTTATAACCTGTACCAAATACCTATCATAAAATATATGAACTAGTGCAGTAAGTCTGGATCGAATAGTTTCGCCAGTTGAACAAGTTTAGAAATTCCCGTCTTCAAACTAACTGACTTCGTTCAGACTGGTTCGCGCTTTGCTCTTATAATAGGTATGTAACTTTACAATAATCAATACATTCGAAAGCTCTATACAGTTCTTTGCTATGAGAATACCGAACAGCTCTTTGAAGTAGTTTTTATAAATTGTAGCCTTGAAGGCACCTAAATTGTAATCGAACGGGATGACCGCAGCAGGCAAATTGTTGTGGTCCTTCGATGTACGTGTGTCTTGTGGAATATTTCACGTAGGATAGGTTTTGCTAGGGAAGCGTGCTTCATCGTCGACCACATCATCGCTTACCATCAGGTGAGATGGTGGTCAACGTAAGCATATCATTACTTAAAAAAAAAAAACGTTCCTAGTACCATTACTTTTTGTTGTGCGTTGATTGATATGTTAGTCAGTCAGTTTTTCCTTTTCTAAACAACATTATTTTTAGTTTATGCAAAACCTGAATACAGTTTGTTCAGAATCAGTACCTGATATCCATTTGTTTTTACACCATTTTATATTTTTTCCCAAAAATATTGAAAAACGTCACAAGTTGGACACCACCGACACTAAGTACAACATAGGTCACGGCAGGTCATAGCGGATATTAGGAGCCTGCAATGCCTGCAAACAGCTGTGTGCAAGCGCAAAACAACCCATCAGTCACCTGCATGGTCCGGTGACTATGTATTTTTGCTGACATAATAACCTTGTAACTTTGTGATTTTTCATGATACAGTTATGAAATTTTGTACATGGATTCTTTACATAAAAATACTAGACACATTTTTCGGGTTTTGCATATACTAAAACTAATGTCGTATATAGATAATAGTTAGTCAAGTGTTTTTAAAGATGTTAATAGGTTTAGATTAAATAATTAATGCATTGCACCCACTCTGTAATGGCTATGTTTAGCTGTAGGTAATTAAATATTGGTTTCCCGTCAAGCCTAATTGACGGGCACAGTAAGTCCATTAAAATATTATGCACTCCGCTAAAATCTATAACATTGATGTCAATTATTAAACATAAGGGTGCATCTACACCAGGATAATTTTCGGTTACTACTTTAGTTCTGTTTTTATTTTAATAGTAAAAATGAAGTTTGATATCGTTTGTCAAAAGATGTGGCGAGAGTTTTTTGGATTAAATCTTATTTTATCCCTACTTGGGTCAATGTAATATTATAAAAAAAAAAATTATTTCCGCTAATAAGGATTATTATGACACTTACAAATTTTCTCAAATCACATGTCATTTTATGGTGTAATCATTAATGCTATTAAAGCAAAATTTTGTGAGTGTGTACCTACATTTTTATGTTTGATACTCAATCACACTGAAACTTTGGAAGGGTTATGATGAAATCTGGCTCATGGGTAGGCATAGGATAATGGTTATCCCTTGACTGTCCGATTGGTCTACGTGGTTAGTGGCCCTAACTACTATGCCGGAGGTCATGTGTTATATTTTCACCCAAATGTTGTGTCTGGGTATAAATTATCTAAAGAAAAACAAAAACATGTTGAAACTTAAGATAACATGTTGTAGGTCGCACGTTTGCGATAAAAAAGGTAATATATAATTTATAGAAATATTAAAGTATGTTTATAAGTGGTGTAGTACTCATAGCATAAGCTCTGCTTGGTTTGGGACTAGTTGGCGTTGGGTGATAGTTGTAGATTATTAATATACTATCCTTTTTGGATGGTACGGCCGTGCCACTTTTTAGCTCGCCTTGGTGCCCTACCGTGCCCCCTAATTATCCCGGGAGTACGTTCTCTTGAAATAAAGTCCTAGTATTTGCAGGCAAAACCGCTACAGCAGTTACATTGTTCATCTAATAACGTAAAAATCATCCATCGACTATTGACAATAATAGCCCAGTGTATCGGGCTCTTTATAAAAGCGTCCTAATGTACTGATAAATAACATAATTGATCATTTATTTGCTGGTGTCATTTGTAGCTTAAATATGCGCAACACTATCTGTCAATATTCATTTATTAGTATTTTCAATAATGGATGAATATTGTTTAGTTACACTTCGCGTAATATAATATTTAGAAACAGCCTTTTAAGGGACTTCAAAGTTTTGAAATATTCAGGTTTTTCAAATAGTAGAAATTTTTGGGGTAGCTAAAGAGCTAGCAGTCTACTACTACGATGTAATAAAGTATTTTACAGATTAATTTAGCCTGCAAGATACAGTCAACATATTCACCCAATTAAAACGATTTAGTTGCAAAAAGTACTTAGATAAAAAATAAAACAGGAGACTTACTACATTAATGAATAGCGCTTTTTCAATACTTTATACATTAAATTTCGTAATCCATAGTTTTTCTTCAGGATTGTAAATATTTAATAATTTTACTTATCATTTTTACTTGTAGATTTAAGTATGCTCTCGGCGCCAAGCTACTATTTTGTCCATTAATCTGTCACTTAGTCATGAACGCTTCGTGCTAGGAAAATTTTGTTTTCTCATGTATATATGACTGTGACGGTGAAAAATGAATTCATAAGTAATGAGTTAAGTATTACTGCCAAAAAAAAAAAAAATTAAACACCTGTAGATATAATTCTCTGCATTACATACAAAACTAAATTTTACTTTGTTGCATTAAGCCTAAGCGTATCACTACTAATATACCTAATAATACATAAAGTTTAAATAAATATCATTTTAAAACGCAATCCTTCAACTAAAATCACTAGGAAAACCTTTTAAAATGCCAACGAGCAATTGAGTGAAGTATGTTAGGAATAAAACTCCGGGATATCGTTAGCAACGAGAAAATATGGAATAAAACCAAGATTGCGCACGTTCCGACCCAAATCATCCATCTGTAATGGGACTGGACAGGGCCTCAAGTCTGCTAATACAAGTGTCAGAACGGTCTATTAAAGATTTTATAATTCTTGAATTGTCAAGTTTGGTAAACTACTAAAAAAACAGCGTTATTATGACTTTGAAATGATCAACCACTAACACTCCATTGAAGGAAGTGGCATGTACAGTGCGTTTCACTTAAGAAGGTTTTTCGCCGTAATGTTGGGAATACGGAAAAACAGTGTTGCAATATTTTTACATACATTCTAATAAAACTTTTTTTTGTGGTCTACGGCTGCCATTTTAATATGCGCGCGATTTTTGGCGTAAAATTTTTGAGTAAAGTTCAGTGGCTATATTAATTAAATATTAAAAAATCTTAGAAAATGCGCATTCTGTTGTCACTATGAAAAACGTTAACTTATTGTAAAAACTTTTCACTCAAAAAACAGCACCATAAAAAATACTAGTTTTGCTGTTATTTTCCTTACAAGTGTATTGGAAAACGTCATGTTATACACGTGAGTAATTAATGATTATCGTCCTCGGCTCTCTTAAGACTCTCGCCAAGGCTCAGGTCTAAATCATTAACATTGCACACTTATCTATATAGGTACCTATATTAAAATGAATCCCTATTTCCTTGGTCACGCCATCACGCGTGAACTGCTGGACCGATTTCGCTAATTCTTTTTTGTTGTGTTTGTAATTGTTAGGAGACGGTTCCTATAGAAAAAATAGGGTAGTGTAGGGTAGAGTAGTATAGAATAGCGTAGAGTAGCGTAGATTGGGGTAGAGTGGGGTAGAGTAAAATATAGTTGGATGTAGTAGGGAAGAGTGGGAGCGAAGCCGCGGGTAAAAGCTAGTATCTTATATTGCTAAAAACATTATGAATAGAGCAGACTATATTATTTCTTTTTCGACTGAAAGAGAAATTAAATCTTTAACAAGAACTACATACACAAGAAATTAATCATCTTAAATTGAACTAATACTGAGAACTAAAATTGTCAATGATGTTGAACTAATGTCTGCGGGAACAAAAGAAGCTTTATAGTTAAGAAGATTGGGTAGCTACCGAATTTAAATATAATATTTAATTAATATCTCCACTTTAAAGGATTCTTCGAGACTGGGGACCGTTCTGAATTGAAGTATTATAATTTCATTAGTTTTTATTCAGAAACTAGGACCTACTAGCGGTTTTGCCCGTATAAAAAAGTAGAAATTATAAGCCTGATAGCCTCGCCGTGTCCTTGGTACAGGCCATGATCCGAAGCGAAGAGGAGTGGCAGGCGGATGCCTCCTTCTGCGAAGCAGTAATGCAGCAAAGGAGGAGGCGGACCGCATCAAACAACGGCGCTCACGCCCGAACCGCCGCCAGGATTCCGATCCCGATTTCCGGACACAGGTTAGGTTAGGGGGGGCGGCGGGTAGCTCGCTGTCCGACCGTCCGGTAACTGTCCGGACGGAGCCCAAGTCGTCGACGGCACGCACTGTTCCCACGCGCCTCAAGGAGGTGTCAGCAACAGTAAGGGCCCAGCTGGGTCGTAGCCTACTGGGGCCAGGGTTTAGCTCTGAAAGGGAAGCTCGACCAAGCAAAGGCAAGAAAAACCAGGGTGGGTTTTCAGTCGGTAAGAATCTGACACTATCTCCCACTCCGCCTAAGGCAGGGATCTAATTTGGATAATTTTTACCCACCAAAAAAAAAAGCTTGATAGAGTTCCCGGATGGTACGGGAATACTGCACGGTCTCATGAGATCTGGAGGCAACGGTCCTTGCACATGGAGATACAACGCCAGGGTCAAATTTCGCTACCGCGTCACGTCACGGTATGGCAGACAGAGGTTCAGCAGGATCTCATGGCGATATGGCGACAGCGACTGTCGAAACTCAGAGCTGGGCACGTCATCCACACAGCAAAATACAAATCCAAATCCTACCTTATTTATATAAATACGAGTATTATTTATTATTAATGGCATGAACTACAGAAAAGATAATCATTTTTTTAATATCATCTTATACTCGACCCAATTTATTTAGAACCAACTACTGTATTATTATTTTGTTTCAAAATATTATAAATAAAGCCCAGTACCTAATTGCTTTTTTATCCTCCTTATCACCAGGATAAGCTTTCAATATTGTCAGCCAGTATAATTATTGTCACCAAAGTGGACCGTGTTCCAGATTTCTTGACACGTTTAAAAAAAAAAACACGACGTTTCAAAGACGCCAACGAAGCCATGAAACTGTCGCGTGCGCTGTTGGCTATTAAAATTCGGCATGTTATTGTTAGTTTCATAAAAACAAAACATTATTACAGTCAACACTTTGATCTTGCCATTGCGTCATTTTGTCTTTAATGCTAACAATGTCTACCGATATTTATTTTTTATACCTGTCACTTTATAAGTCAGAGAAAATGTTAGAAAAAAATTATCAGGAGAACAGACTGCGCAAATATAAAGACTTTATCGGGGTTTGTTGTTTGAAACGTTTTACGTTGAAACACATATGCTCCAGTCCCAGTTGTTCGGGATATCACCTAACAGCTAGTCGACTCTTCATTTCATTTGTCCTTGGCCAACCTAGTGATGTTGCCAGCGTTCTGGGTACTATTCCCGTTACAACAATGTCGATACTTTTTATACACGTTTGTAATTATCCTCATCATTTCAGCCGAAGGACGTTCACTGCTGGACATAAACCACCCCAAGTGTTGCCACAATGAACGGCCATGTGCATCTCGTATCCACATTCCCGCGACTTTCACCAGCCCCCCTATCCAAGTTACAATCGAATTCCGTTCTCTACTCGGTAACGCCTCGGTGACAGCAATTGTAGAAAACGATAAGTTGGTAGCCATGTTGACGCGTCTAAGTTGGCCGCTCGTTCTACAACGTAGCGTTTGCATAACAAAGGATGTAGCGTTAAATATTGTAGAAACGATTTTGAACGATGTGAACTTGGCTACGAATTGTCTATTCGTTTGTTCTGACCACGCGACTTTACTTTGAGATGACGTCATTCCCATACGTTTCATCACTTTTCGACAGCGTTAACGATTGCTGAATAACAACTTGGCTAAGCGTGCAGGTCTTCCGTCCACCTTGTATCCCGGCCACCCAACGCTGCGTTTTCCGCTGCACGGTCGCCACTCTAAACCTTTCGGCTCCATCGACCATTCGTTCTACGAGCAATGTACCCTGCCCACTGCCACTTTACTTTGGTGATTCTGCACGTACACACACACACACACATGCACACGTTTATACATATCATTCGATTCAGTTCGTGTGTATAGTTATTTTCTACTAACCCCAATTAGACCCGCGTGGTGGATTGCGGTCCATTTTCCTCTTCTATGGTAGGAGGCCAGAGTGCCAGAGAAGTAAGAAGTTCAGTGGTTTTTAAGTATGTTATCGTTGAATTGGAGAACCAAAAATATTAATGTGTTAAAAAAGAGAACACTTACATCATCAGAAAGCTCCTCGCTATCAAAAGCAGAAGAGAGAGGCCTGCCCCTCTGTGCCCTGGCGCCTCTGGAGTCGAACAGATCATCTCCTCCCTCGACGTCATCCAGGGCGCTCTTGATGCGGTTCTCCACGTCGCTGCGGATGCGGTCGCGGTCCGGCTCTGTGGCCCTCGGCACCGGCGTCTTGCCGTCCAACCGGTCAAGGACCGGACGGTAGTAGCTCTCGCCTTTGTCGAAGTTGCAATCGTAGACGCGAGTGCGTCGGGTCCGGCCTAAGCGACTCATCTTGTTGTGTCCTGGGAATAATGAAAATGGAAAATATTAGATACTGCTTTGTGTTCATCATTTCAGCCAAAAATAGGCCGAACTGTCACCGCGTCAACTGATCCAGTGTGTCCAGTAGGTTTGCGCGTTTTGGAGCTTAACCTTTTGTATGTCTTAAGTTACACAGTTCGACATAAGCAATTGTCTTTCTATTGTGTCTATAATTACGGTATTCAAAGAGTTAAAGCCATAATAAACAAAAAAAAAATGACGAACGAGCAGTATTTTTGATGAAATGAATTTTTCGATTTTGTAAGACATACCTGGTTTTCTATTTTTATTAGCATAAACGAAATATAGATTCGTAATTTCGCGAACGTGCTTCAGGCTTGTCTGTTAATTTTTTTACAACGATACACACAAACATAAGGGTTGGATGTGAATGGATCACACTTTTCTATTATTGTTATAAGGAAGGATGCATGTATGCCGCTTAATTATAATGTTATCATCGTTACGTTTAGCAATCATATTCGGTTGGGCTTTTTGGGTCGAGTCTTGTAAATTTACATAATTTGTAAAAATGGGTAATTTTTAGTCAAGAAGTCAAATATTCTATGTCGACCGTTCACCAGGTTCAGAAAATATAACAAAATAATCAGATTAGGGACTAATTGGAGGGGCTTGGGGGAGGCCTTTGTCCAACAGTGGACGTCTTTCGGCTGATATGATGATGATGATGATCAGATTAGGATCTTTAATTAATAATTTATATTTTCTATTAAAAAAGGAAACTTTTACACTTTAATTTTATTGTTGAGTAATAAAATATTGATAAAAGCTTTATCCAATAAATAATATGATTTCATATTACTATTGTGTTCACCAATAACCGAGTTTAAGGGTAAGCACTCACGAAGCGGTTGCGGGCCCGCATCTTTATTAGAATGATAATATAATAGATAGATATGTATATGAATTTTACACGATGCGTTTTACACTCGCAGTATACACAGTTGTTTGCAGCCCCCGCTGCACCAGCGGACAACTAGTAGAATCATGCGGGCCGCTGTTGACCACAGCCACAGCGAGTTGCGCCCGCACGCTTTGCGGTCGGTTAGCGTCCGCAGTGGGCGGCGAAGGAGGATGGATGAGGATGCACTCAGAACTGTTTTAGTCTTCTTTTTTAATTTTTCTGTGAGGTGTCCATGGCGATCTGGAGCTTAACTGATAACCGCACAAAACTCTGGTCTCGCGAGTTCAGAAATAAAACAGCTGTTTCCTCCACAGTGGCGGGCGCGGGTGAAAACCGATTCGTGAGTTCTTAGCCTAATACAGTATGGATTGCATCATTTAATTGAGTAAGTCTATGGTATAATACTCGTATGTAGTGCGCTTTGAGTGAATTAACTATGAGGAAACACTCGTTGTTCCGTACATTTGTATTGCGCTGCCTTCATTAATTTTATGTATTGTATTAATTTTAATCACGAAATGGTTGCTACATAATTAGAGTACATTAAACACTAGTAAATGGAGATCGAACTTACTTTCTTTTAATGCCTAATTATTTTTAAAGACTCTTTCCTAATTACTTATCAACTCCCTAGTTTTTCTTTAAAATGTCAGATCACCTAATGACGAGGGCGTATCAGACTTTTACTGACTAAAACAACACCGATGTTCCTTCAGTTGCACTTGCATCCTAGGACCACGAGTACCCCCTTTAAATGTTGACCAGCGGTGCTATTCTCTAAGAAAACAGCCTTGAACGCAGCGCTGGCCGCAGCGACGAAATCCATTTAGGTACATTGGATTAACAATCCAATACACCTATACATTGGATTATTAATTCAATGTACTGGGGTTTCGACTCGTCGCTGCGGCCAGCGCTGTGCTCAAGGCTTGACCTTGACGCGGCCTTTGCAGGCTTCAGCCCTGCAGGGTCCCTGCAGTTTTGGGAGTCAGCTTCCAGTCTAACCAGATGCGGCTGAATACCTGTAGTTTTACACGGAGCGCTATTATAGACCTTCACAATTCAGTTACTCGAGAAAAACCTTGAGAAAGTGCAAAAGGAAAAGCTTTTTTTTCCATAGCAATTTAAGGACAAAAGAATTAAGTCAAAAATGTCTTAAAATCTTAGAAATTTTATTATTTCAACTTCTTTCTTCTTAAATTAATTGAAAATTAATTTCATGTCTAGCTAATATCTACCTTATAAAGTTATAATACTAATTTAAATTTATTATTAATTTTCAAGGATCAGGTTCCAAGAAACATGTAGACAAAGGAAGGTTACAGGATTAAACTGTTACTTTGAAGTCTTTAGGAAAACAAAAGGTCAACTTTTTATTTAGTAACTGGAACTCCGAAAGCAGCGAGATCACACGAGTAGATAAATAAACGGTTTGAGACAAAGCTTTTAATATTGTTACATATTTTGGCAGGGTTGTTAATTAATTGTTGTAAATTAAATAAAACATTAGTCAAATAGTTTCATTATCCTGTATGACAGTATATTTTACAAATTACTTTAATAATTTAAGTTTTTGACGTGACAACGTCTTAAATTAGGTTGCGGCTGGGAGTCACTTATGAAAAAGTGTAACGCTCGGTAACGTTACGATGAGTCACCGAACGAGAGAGAGGCCCGCCGAATGCCTTGCGTCTCTCTCCCACTCAACTATTTTCATTCAATTCCTTGTTCCTATTGTGCAATTTAATTATATTCATATCAATAAATATTCTACCGAGAAAAAGACGTTGTCACGTAAAATCTTCGCCCGTAAAACCGACTTTACAGGCAACCATTTTTTTTTAATAATTTATATTTTAATTAATTCTTTATCTAACATAAAATTTTTTCAAGTAATCTAGTATTTTGTTGCCAACAAAGACAATATTAGTTTCAATATCGAAATATTCGCAAAAATGGCTCGAGCAATTCAACAAATGGAACAAAATTATCAGGAGGTATAATTAAAAAAAAAAAAAACCATTGTACAGTACAATAAACCACCATTATTCATAATAAGAATAAGATACCACCTTTTTACATTAAAATTTAAACTTGTAACTAACAAAACAAACAACATGCGTCGCATAGACCCTAAGATTGTCCACTGACTGTGCCTGCGTTAACCGGTTTTACCCAGTATCGCCGCGTAAGCAACAAGCGGCCGGTGGACACTCACACATTCCCCGTGCGCTTTTGGTAGTGCTACCGGTTCGCGCGGTTATATGAAGCTTACTCTCTGTAACGTTTATTTACTAATGCGGCGTTATGCTACTCGTACCAAAGCTCTATTCCTAGAATCCTAGATTACACTAGCGAGCACTCAGTAGGTAAATCCGGTTTCAAACTCAATACATAGAACTTTTCTAACAACTGTAAACTTGAGTGACGTTGTCAGACGTGAGCTTACTCTCACGTATACAAATTTCTTTTGAAACTGTCTTTAATTATTATTCAGTCGACTGTAAATTACTATTTTCAAGGTATTTTTGCTTTGTTCATAGTTCAACGACCTTTTTCTTCAATATGATATTATTTTCGTAATTTTAGCCAAAATATGTGCATTGCTGAACATAAGACGATTATCACACTGCCACGCATTACGCTGCATGTTGCGTGTCAACGTACCTACGCGCGTAAGTACGCGCGTAGGTGCGTAGGTGCGCTTTGTAAATTCACGCAGGCTCTGACTCATTTCATACAAAATCACGCATGGCACTACGGGACTCAGTGTGCCATGCCTTGCGTGTCGCCCCGCACCCTGTCTGCCTGAATTTTTTTTTATTGTTTGTAGGTTTGCTCAGTCTTGACCGCTATCTCAACTAATGAAAAGCGACGATGCGGTCTACGATGGAAAAAGATCATTAGGTTTAAAAAAGTAATAAATATTTAATTCAACAACTTTTAGAAAAGATGATTTTATTTTATGAATATGACGTCCTTTGTACAAAAAACGGTCGTTCACCTAACTTTTAACTTCGAATTAACAATATATCAAAAGATAAACTGTACTTAACTTTATTTATTCAGATAGCTTATTTTATAATAATTTCAATGATTATAAGCTTAGTAGAGCTACGCTGCGTAATTTCTGAGATATCGTAGTTTTAGTGAATGCGGAGAAATCCCGCGAATTCGTCTGGGCGCATCGTTACAGACAACAAGCAATTGCGCAAAAAGACGTTACGTCCAAGGAAATAATAAAAAAATCGTGGATTAATCCTTAATGAACAAGTTGTTTTTTTCCAATGTCTATAAAAAAGATCATGTCAAACCAATTATTTGTAAAGTTTTTTGTGGGTATAATATACCTAATAAAGAATGTTGCGCAGCTTTCATTCTCGAGTTTAAGATTGATCAGTGGTTAGATGTGACCGAACTCGAGAAAAAGATAAGCCTTTGTTGTCACATAAATAACAACGTCACTTTCAACCTGCATGGGTAGGTAGTGACAACATTGACCACTGATCCATACTTATCAGTATTGTTCAGTCATTGAGCTGTGAAAGTCTGATTTCACGTCAGTACCTTCATTTTCATTAGGTACGTCAGTTCAAAAGTTAAAACTGATAAAAACAAGGTTTTATGAATTGAGAATTTCGGGTTATTATAATTAAAATAGTTTTTAGGTTTAAAAAAATTATAAATATTCATATATATAATAAAAAAACTGGGCAAGTGCAAGTTAGACTCGCTCACTGAGGTTTCCATACAAAGTACAATTCCCGAATGGAGTTTCGATGATTTTTCCAAAATGCATTTTTTTACTGTTTTTAGATTTTTTTCTGTATGTGTGCTATAAGACATTGCTTTGTGCCAAATTTCAGAATTATGGGTCAACGGGAAGTACCCTATGAATTTCTATCTTTGAGAGTATCAAAATATACGTTTTTTTGCGACATAAACGGCCGTATCGTTTTTATTCGTTAACTTAGAAGTTTGCTTTTCACAGCTTGAAGGGACCGCAGACCTGAGTATATCATTATACCTCCACGCGTTCTAGAGATAAAGAGTCTTGACAGACAGACAGACAGACGGACAACAAAGTGATCCTATAAGGGTTCCGTATTTTTTACTTTTGAGGTATGGATTCCTAAAAATAGCAGATTATTGATTTTTTCCAATGTCTAAATAAAAAGATCTAGTTATACCCATCTCTTTAATGCATAAACAAACTATTTTCAACTCGCTCTCTGCTAATTAAGGTAGACAGCTGTGTCTTAGGCAACTAGTTTTGCCAATAATAATTAATTTCTGAACGCGACACAGACGCTACAGTATTCCTCACTTAAACGCGATCTTCCACTAGAGTCACGTCGAGTTGCGACTAGTCGCCGCTTTATACAATATTATTTTTAGTTTATGCGGAACCTGAATATAATTTGTTCAGAATCAGTATTTGAATGGATTCCAATAGTTTTTACACCATGTTATATTTTTGCCCAAAAATATTTAAAAGGTCGCAAGTTGGACACCACTGACACTAAATACAACGCAGGTTACGGCAGGTTATAGCGGACATTATGCACTAACGCAAAGTAAGTGCAAAACAACCCCTCAGTCACCTGGATGGCCCCCTGACTATATATTTGTGCTGATATAACAAGCTTATAACTTTGTGATTTTTTATGATACAGTTGTGAAATTTTGTACATGGATTCTTTACATGAAAATACTAGTCACGTGTTTCGGGTTTTGCATATACTAAAACTAATGTCGTATATACTATTCCTCAGATTAGCTGTTTATAGCCTACGTCCCAATCGCGTAATACTTTCTAACATCATTTTTTCCAGGAAATTAGGTACTAAATCATTTCAAATGTATGAAGAGCTCAAGTACTCCACAACATACCTACATAACACTACGCATGTTGTTGAATTCTCAAAACGGAAGGCTTTGCAATTGATTTCTTTTAAACCATTTGCAGTGCTATCATGAGCTCTTAACGCAATCTTTTACGACCTAAAATGAACTGTTAAAAGGATAGAGCGAAGTAGGGTTTATAGCTCCGTCCCTCTTTGCCCCTCGTACGACTGACATTCTAACGGGTCATGGTAAGTCTCCTGGTAAAGTCGCGAAATCGCATCTATTTGTTGGGAGCCTTATGGTGGGTAGACGAGTATCTAACAAGCTGCAAAAACGGTTGATCGCTCTCTGTGCGACGTTAGTAAATCCTCAATACAATGAAATATTAACTATGATCTCGACATTTAAATTAGCTTCGACATTAATTAGGTATCAATACGCCTCGACGCGCGAATCGCAGACAATACCCCTAGTTACTATCTTAATAAATAATAGGGCAGACGTCTGATTTCTTGCGTCAATTCTTTGCTAAGACAATCGCACATCTCAGATTTTGCTAAATGAATTTATACTTGATTGGGTTGAGCTTTGAAATATTTCAGGTTTGAATATTATTTATTTTATTATTTGCGAGAAGGTGTCATTCTTGTGACAGAAAGTCATCTCATTTGAAATGTGTTACAAAGGAAATTCTAGAAAGAAATTTATCGTATATCCGGGTTACTTGTACGTGCTGACCTACTATTTAGAAAACATTAGAAATTATTTTTCTGAACGTTTCCGTGATCAGCTTTTTATTTATTTATCATTGTATAGCTACGTGTTGCTCTTTTGGAAAGTTTTACCCACACACGCAGTGATCACAACCATTAATATTATTCTAAACGAAATTTGTTTTATTTGGCTGCGGCCCATATCCCGCTTCGTGTGGAAAGTTTTGTACTTAAATAATAATAAAAACTAGAGCAAGGCCAAAAAATGATGAATAAGCCACGTGGAAGATAATAAGGCTAAGATAATAAGGCTAAAAAGAGGATGACTAATCAGACCCTCGTCTTTACTAGTAGAAAAACAATAGGAGACATTGCATCAATCCCAAATAATTTCGATTAAAGTTAGCATAATGATGACGGTTGCAGCTGGCTGCAAGTGGGCTGATTTCCAATTACTTGACTGTATTTTGGGAGAGAGGTATATTGGACAGTAGGCTGCTATAAGCTGATGATGACCCCACCCCTTCGATCGTAAACACAATCGCTGCAGGGCATGCGGATGCACTGCTTATGGCATCTGTAGTACTGATTTGTACCTGATATTCAATTACGCGTAAGGAGATAGCTCGGGGCAAGCAGCCGACATAACAATCGGCATTGCATTTCAAACACATTCTGTTTTGAAAGCTGGCAAATTAATTTGTGAAATATTCTTATGCCGCGTCTGTCTGTATGAATGCCATATACTAAAAAAATTGCACTCCGGGAGTGCCGGCAGAAGTGAAAACTTGATTATTAACGTTGAGCATGTTTGATATTTTGGAATGGTTAGGGAATAATTTTGCACCAATTGCTTTATCAGTATAAAAGTACTATCATTTATGTGGTAGAATACAATATTCATTTATTGCGCTATCGTACATGACACATGACAATTTATATTACTTTAAAAATTTAACACTTTAAAACTATTACAATTATTTTACATTAAAAAGTTTACCATCCGTCTTACGCTTTTTCGATCAGGTCACGTGTCCTGACGCGAGTTTAAGATTTTATACCCATTACAGAAAAAGTGCTCAACGCCGCTAAAGAAGTTTTCACTTCAAAAACTACTAAATTTTCATACGATTTTTTTATAGACATTCATGAGAAAAATTTAGGTATGTAATACTTGCATATTTTGGTGGAGAAAAATTGAGAATTTCAGAGATTCCTAACATCCATACGAAGCTGGGGCGAGTCGCTTGTAACACATGTCTATCAATGATTTTCGACTGGACTATTGGTCTAGTGGTTAGTGGCCCTGACTGCTATGCCGCAGGTCGTGGGTTCGATTCCCACCCAGGACAAATATTTATGAAATGAGCATGATCATTTGTTCTGCTTCTGGGTGTAATTTATCCATAGTATATTTTGAAATATTTAAGTATGTTTATCAGTTGTCTAGTATCCATAACACAAGCCCTGCTTAGCTTGGGACTAGACGGCGTTGTGTGATAGTTGTGGAAAAAAAAATGAATTGCCACTTACAAACACTTTCATAGATACACTCACACTTTGTATGTTATTTAAGTGTGAGTGTATCTACACTTTATAGTGAGTGTATCTACAACATTATTTTTAGTTTATGCGAAACCTGAATATAGTTTGTTCAGAATCAGTAACTGAATGGATTCCAATAGATGTTACCATGTGACACCGTGTTATATTTTTTTTTTTTTTAAACGTCTCATTTTGTACACCACCGACTCTAAGTACAACACAGGTCTAGGCAGGACATGGCAGGCATTAAGCGCCAGCGTACAATTGGGTGCAGGTGCAAAACAACCTCTAAGGCGCTTGGATGGCCCGGTGACTATGTATTTTTATTGACATAACAAGCTTATAACTTTATGATTTTTCATGATATATGTTATGAAATTTTGTACATAGATTCTTTATATAAAAATACTAGATAAGTACTTGTTTCGGGTTTCGTTTTATATGTATTATATAATTATTATATACACTAAAACTAATGTTGTATAATAATTTATCTTAACTAATACCATTATACACATACACTGTAACCTGTTGTATGTTTTGTATTCTTTTTTTTTCAACATTTTCAGGTATGGAGGAAGCCTTAATCTCAAATCACAGGTTCAATCACCAACTTATATAAATGTATTTTCTGAAATAATAAATTATTCTTCTTCTTATTCTTACTATAAGTTTGATCTTGCTTAGCTATGAAAGAAAAAAGCTATATTTTATATGGCTATATTATATATGTAAAGAAATGTAAGTATGTTTATAAGTTGCCTACCATACACTATACTCATACCACAAATTCTGCTTTGTTTGGCATTAGATCGCGTTGTTTGAAAGTTGTGGAATATTATATTAATTTAGGGATCTGAATAAAAAGCAGCGTGCTAAGAAGTTTGCAAGATTCATTCTGCCTTATCATCGGTATCAGCTTAAAGAAGACAAATTCCAGCTTCACAACAAAACCTTCTGAACATTGGTCTTTGTCTAATAGTCACGCTGTGTTGTTAGCAGTCGAACATTCGACACTCATGGAATCTAAATGTAAACTAATTTGTTTTTTTTTTTTTTAACGATGAAAGTATTGATATAATTAAGATTATATTTCTGTAATTGCTTTGTATTTTTTGTTTTTGTTGATTGCCCTTTTGTATTGTCACGTTTTAGCAAAATACTCGTAAATATTCCTATATCTAGTATCTTGAAAGTTACGCTTTTGCGGATCATTATAAATTTTGTTTTAATTCTAAAAAGTGCGTCTTAATGGTGGAGACGAGGAAAAGCTATTTTTAAGATGAAAATACTCGATTTCCTTTCATTTTGTTCAAACAATCAATCAAAAACACGCAATTTGATTGGTAAGGAGAAATAGGTCAAATATTTATTTAAAAATCGATTCGCCAATGTTTATTTATCGTTATAGAAACCTGGGTTTTGTAAAATATAATCAAGGTTTCTGTTTTTAATTTTAATATCAAATACTTTACTAATGTAATTCAAACTACTGTTTTTATTTAATTAGAGAAACTATGTAAATCAAGTAAAGAAAAATTGAAAATTTATTGATTGAGGGAATTCTAACTGGAGTTACTAATTCCGATCAAGATTGTTGTCATCAAAAGGTAATTCTATCAGCAAGATTTTTTATTGTATACCTTGAGCTCGCTTTTAAAACGGCTTAAGTATTAAAAAAAAGTAATGTCACCTATTTCTCAATACAGAGGAGATAAACAATAAGCCAATAAAAATTATAATAAAATAATAAAGATTATTTTGTAATCAGTCGCACCAGTGTTCATTACTGGTTAAACTTACAAGGTACCTATTTACAGAGTCGTTAATACTGAAATATTTCTGTTTTGTAAGCGTTCCGTGTTTCAGCTGAAATTTCACGCGCCCGGTTTGTTTGTGAAACTATAAAAATATCAGCTTGTGTATTTTATGAACATCACGTCGGACACATCAAGTCCGTTGTAAAAACAATGTGACGAAATAATTAAAATCATGCCTTATGGCACGGCAGGGCAACAATACCTACGTAACATCCTGTTGCTGTACATAAAACACTTTTTATTTTCACCAGCCCAACGAAAATAGCGTGAGAAACTTTTAATTTGACAAGACAAATGTTCAACCGATATATTTTGATGTTATCATACGCAAGTCCAGATTCTTGGCATGGAATAGTAAAAAACTCAACGAGAACGAGAATTCACTTCAATGAATTTTTATATAAACATAATATAAATGTTTACTACAGACACGGGTGACTACGAATGCATAATCAGTAAATTATGTAATGGTATCAACGGTGACCGGCGCGCTATACGTTTCATCTATCATTCTCGGTCTCATCCCCTGATGGATTACCTCCCCGAGCATCGACGCGTGCGACCTACAGTGAAACAAATTCAAAATAGAATTCGCAAACATTCGATATCGGGATATTTTTAGTATCGAAAATCGGGTTTTTAGTCGGACACGAGGTATTGTAATATGCACTCGTTGAACACCGAATGGCTAAAAATAATCACGCAATAGGAATTCGAACGCACATTACCGGTAACCAATCCCGGATTACAATTTGGAAATGAAATAACAGAACAGAAATTGCTTTTAGGAATAAAACATGTGATTGCAGATATCGCACAGCATGTAAAATATGAAAGAAAGGAACAATTCGCAGAGGTTGCATTGAAAGAGAATGTTAAAGCGTGTACTGACCTGGAGCGTGTATTGGCGGCGAGAAGGAAGATAGGACTGGGCTGCGACCGGCGGCGGCGCGGCGCTTGAGCAGCGTGGGCGAGACTATGTTTAACCGTGAGCCGTGAGCCTCACAGAAATATACTGACTTTTGTTCCGAATGATTTCCTTGTCGGAAAACAACGGAGGAAGCCGAACGAGCCGCGGATTTCCGAGGATGTGTAATGCAGCTCGCACGTTTGGCGTTTATATCGTCCGAACATTCCAAATATATGCTATGATATACATTGAAGCAAACATTCTATAAAAGGCACTCAGACAGATTATCTATAAATACTCGAATTACAAATCGTAATGAAGAGCTTACGCTGTAATGACACATAAAGTAAGTTCTGGTACCTTCGTGTAATTGTGTTTATATTAGGAGTCGAGCTCATACAATGCCAGGTATGTTTTATGGTAGGCTTTTGTTTCAGACGTGTATATCTAATATTTTACGTCTTTCGTCGGGTCGTAAAAACCAACTTATCGGTTTGCGCATAAAACTCGCGATTGATCTCATAGAAATCGTATTTTTTGTATTCCAGCCACAAAGAATTTGAACGTAATTCTCATATTCGATTCATTTTTATTAATGCTATCATTTCAATTCACTAGGTAAATAACTTTGCCTGGATCTATCTACGTGTAACTTTTTTTTGTAGACGTACATTCACGGGTAATAAATACTTTAATTATCATATTTTCTATCTATTTTAGAGTCTGCTATTTAACACAATAGATGTATGACTATTTATCTTAATTAATTTAGAATAATTTTTTCGTGCACTTTGATTCATGAACGGCAGATATTACGATAGATAGAAAATGCAACAGTGTATCTATATATCTTATTATGTCTTCTAGTAACTATCTTTAAAGCATTTCAATTTTGCTGCGTTGGAAATTCTGAAAGCTTTCTAGACTTGTTGCATTCACTTGAGAGATAACTCTACATAAAACTGACTTGTGAATGATTCACTTATCTAAACTTATTCAGCTGTCCATTATAACGTGTTAAGCTCAAGATTAAGCCGCACTCGGATCTATCAGCCGATAAGCGAAGAAAACCCGACTTACTCTTCGGATAATTCAATCAAGCTTTAACCTTTTAATGCCATTTTCTTTTTGCGGCTGCATATCTACTGGCATTTAATAGAAGTTAAATCTGTGTATTTTTTACATCAGTTTGTGCTGTTGAGCCAAAGGTAATAAGGCTTCCAGCATGGATAACGATCACAGAAAAGATAAAAGAGGTTAGAATGTCATTGTAGGCGGGGCAAGCGTGCCTCAAAATATGATCATGCTCATAATTGACACAACCAATAGCAAACTTGCAATCTAAGTGTGCGTGGTCTGTTAGTTGCGTAGTGCGCGTTCGTATTGGTTTATTGCTTGTAGTGGAGTTAAAGGGTGTGAGACAAGCGGCGACACTCATTGTAGTACAAATCGGAAAGTATTTCCTTTCTAATCTCTTTCATTTGTTTTGTGTCTATTGCCAATTAATGGAAGTTAAATCTGTGTATTTTTTACATCAGTTTGTGTTATTGAGCCGATGGTAATGATAAGGCTGCCAGCATGCATAACGATGTTGAGAGTCACGTTTCAAAGTCGCATGCAATGTAATCCCCTTATCTGTTCATGGTGGACAGGCAAGCCGTTTTCTCTATTACGGCACGCATATTTCAAAGAGTAACGGGATTATAAATTGTCAGTGCACCTGGATTATTCCTGGAACAAAGTAACGAATTTAGCTGTGGAATGGTCAGTCAATGCGGTAGATGAGAGCGGGGAATTTTACGATGTATAAGATGTTGCTATGATCTAAGATCTGGTACAAGAAATATATCTGTTGTTTCATGATGATAAAGAATATGTTGGTAGATAATGTATCTTGACACTATGCGAACAGCTTGCCTAACTAAATCACGTGTCAAAATAAACAATATATCACACGCTAGGGATGAAATTAAAAAAAAAATCACTTGCTACTTTACATATAGGTGGGGCTACCCCAATAAAACATTATTTTCAACTTTTATTTTACATCTTTGTCGGCGTGATTGATATACATATTGGTACCAAATTTCAGCTTTTTAGTGCTAACGGTCACAGAAAATAAGCGAGGACAGACAGACAGACGGACAGACAGACATGGCGATACTATAAGGGTTCCTAGTTGACTACGGACCCTATGGAACTAGGTATAAAGAAGTAAGTAAATGTCATCAGTTATTTAATCAAATTATATGTCAAAGGAAAGCTTATTTTATATCCAATCTAACCGTATTAGATAGCCTTGATAATTGTATTTTTAGAATTAATATAATAGGCACGTGATTTAACTAGGCAACCTGTTCGCGATATATCAATAGGTATATAAATTACTAGCGACCCGCCTTGGCTTCGCAGGGGTGCAGTGCTTATACCATAGCAGCCACTATGCCCCTGCATTTTAATTCTATTATATCTTCGAAGAACTAAGGTTACCGACATACACAAACACAGTGATCCCATGTGGCTCCAAAACGTGGTCGCTCACAATGGGCCTCATCAGAAGACTTAAAGTCACTCAAAGGGCACTGGAAAGGGCTACGCTCGGGGTTTCCTTGGATGACCAAATCAAAAATGAAGATATCCGTAGGAGAACTAAAGTTGCCGACATAGCACGAAGAATCGCTAAGCTTAAGTGGCAATGGGCAGGGCACATTGCTCGCAGAACAGATGGCCGTTGGGGCTGAAAGGTCCTGGAGTGGCGATCACGTATCGGAAGACGTAGGATTGGCAGGCCTCCTACAAGGTGGACCGATGACCTGGTAAGGGTAGCGGGAATCCGATGGATGCGAGATGCACAGGGCCGTTCATTGTGGCGGCACTGACGACGATATCTTCGAAAATATTCATTAAAATTACATACTGTACAGAGCCATATTGATCTATATTACTATGCACAATGTACTCGTATATATAGAACTTAATTGTATAAGGATTAATGCTGTATTGCTTATAACCGCTTCGTAAATAATCCATTATTTATCGTAAAAATTATAGGATAAAAAAATTGTTATTGTGGGGTATCTTAACCTTGACCTTTTTAAGGTGTACAATACTGTAGTACAAGTACATTATATTGATCTACAAATCTCGTAGGATTCAGCTTTTTTCTGGTGCCATGGTAGAACTAGTACTCGTAAATATACCGATATTTTGTGATTTCCATGGTGCGGTAATAAGCGACGCCAAAGAAAAAAAAACAAATGAATTACTGTTTTCAAAATTCAAATGTGCCAGAGATGAATTTATAAATTTGAATTTGGAATTATTAACCAAAGAGGAGATATTTCAGATCAAAGCGGTCAGTACGACAAAACGCTAATTTCATTTGTAAGGACCTAATATTATTCATGTATTATATATAAACCTTTGTTTTGAATTACTTTCACTCAATCTATTTAAAAAAAAAAACACATCAAATCCGCTGTGTAGTTTTAAAGATCTAAGCATACATAGGGATAGACAAAAAACGGTGACTTTGTTTTATACTATGTAGTAATCTAGTATACCTTATATTCTTTATTATCACTGAATAACAGATGAAGGACTATATTTTGTATACCAGATATTGTAGTATTAGCACAAAGAGCCTAAAGCGCAGGCCACACCGGCAGCTAGCGGGCGGGCGGGCTAGGCGGGCGAACATCGTTTCACCTCTTTACATACTTCGGTTCACACCGCGAGCTACCGACGAACCTAACGAGCTAAGCTAACGAAATATCCGACGATTCCAGCGAAGCTACTCGTTCACTTCGTTGGCGCGCCCGCGCTTCGCTAGCTTAGCTCGCCCGCCAGCCCGCTCGCCCGGTTCGTTCGCCCGTCCTCCCCGTTTCGAGTAGACTAGTCGACGCTCGTCTTTCGAATAGCAGTGTAGTGTTTAGTTTGGGAACGATGAATATGTCATATATCGACGAAAGTTCTGATGATGACTTAAAAAAATACTACCCCCGCTTCGTCCGCTTAGTCCGCTCCGCTCGTCGCTCGTCTTTCCGTAGTTTTCGGTGTGAACCCCATAGTTTAGTTCGCCAATATTTCGCGTAGTTTGTATAGTTTCCTTCGTTCGCTTCGTCCACCCGCCTAGCCCGCCCGCCCGCTAGCTGGCGGTGTGGCCTGCGCTTTAGTGAACTAAGTGAAATAGCATGTTGATTCGAAAATTGTTGGCATATTGGAGCAAAGGGATTAGCTGCAGGGGTTTGCAAACAAATGACCGTAATACAATGGCGCGTCACTTGCCAGCCAATTTCAATGCTGCCATGTCTGCCTTATTGTTTCACGAATAATAAACGCTTTTAACTATATCCAATGTGTGACACGGTACGATATCTTTAGGCTTCGGTTAGAGCTCCATGAAGACCAGCAGGGATGATTGTCAAGTCTATTTGGAACACCGCAGGCGCGGGCTTGCGGACTGCGAGCAATGGGTAGTTCGCTGTCCGACCGTCCAGTGACTGTCCGGACCGAGCCTAACTCGTCGACGGCGCGTACTGTTTCCACGTGCCTCATGGAGTTTTCAGCAACCCTAGGGGCCCAGCCAGGGTCGAAGCCTACTGGGGACAAGGGTCTGATTCCGAAAGGGAGGTTCGGCCCCGGTATGAAAGGCAACGAAGGAACGGGGCGGGTTTTTAGAATCAATAAGACTCTGACACTATCTCCCGCTTCGCCCAATGGCGGGGAGATCATCTGGATGATTTTTATCCACCAAAAAAAAAGTCTATTTGGAAAAAGATTGCTTAATTCAAAGCTCTGGGGAGTAATAGTACATTGTTAAATTAGGGGTGAAAGTAACCCATTTCGTCCCGAGAAGGAGTTGGCGGCCGAGCGCAGCGAGGTCGTTAATTCGAGGGACTAAATTAATTACTTTGACCCCAAAGCACTGTGCTTTTTATTTTAAAAATTATTAAAAAGAAAGTAAAAATAAAATAAAAAGTTTGTAAAACCTGAGTCGTTATACCTATCTACCTATGATATTACGTGGGTATCTTTCTTCTGATTTGATTTTAATCTGATAAACATACGGAAATGTAAACAAAACTTGAAAAAAACCTTTTGTAATTGCCACTTTCCCGCCTTTTTGTTTTTTTTTCTGTGGCCATCCAGCTATTCAGCCTCATTACTCCTAAATTAAAAATTAATAGTAATAATTTTAAAATAAAGTATTTTAAAGAAATAGTTGAACAAATAAATCACTTAAAATATAACATTATTTAATGAATACTTGTCTTTAAGTTGTTTCAATTTTATATCGCGCTGTGATTGACTGGCTGTATGGAAAATTGGAACATGGTTCAATAGAAATGTGAAGATAGAACTAGTTTTTTTTTTAAATAATTTGACAGCTGTCAGTTGTAAAGTAAAACTCCCTAGGGATGAAAAGTATCACTTTCAGCCCGCTCCTCAGGCAACTTTAGACCTACTTTCAGAGTATGAGTAATGAAAAATTAAATATTTAATTCAAATAAACACAGTGAAAGTAAATAGTTTTATGACATTTAAAGATTTTGTTCGCTAATAAAGCAAACATGACGGTGACTCAACTGAAAGTTATGTAACATCTTGCATTTATATATAGATACTCATGTTTTAGCCAAATCTGTAAGTTTTATATGGGCGAGACTTATCCAGCAGTGAAATAGTGTAAAATCTATAAATAATATCATTATGATTTATTTTTGGAAATAACAATGTACATATAAACATAATTGACTTAAAAACGAACCAACTACCAATATTTATGGCCTGTACGTACATACGAGTATATACAAAGGTGTATGCATTAAAAAATACTCTAAATTCTCCTCGACACTGCTGTCATCTGGGTACGACGGAAACTTGCAAGCCCCTCTAGACCTCCTCCTCTAGGCTTCTAGTCACGCAAAGTATCGATCAGTCGGGTAGAAATATCTTGAATAGATAACGTGCACTCGTACCTCATGAAATAAGCGCTTATACCTCAAACGGGTCAAAACTGTAGAACTGTTCCCAATAAGATGTCCCACCGTATGTACAATCGCCACTGGAGGTACAAAATAGATAGATATTGAAGTCAATCTCAAGTATGTATTTCATTTTTAGGGTTCCGGACCTCAAAAGGAAAAAACGGAACCCTTACAGGATCACTTTGTTGTCCGTCCGTCTGTCTGTCTGTCTGTCAAGACCCTTTATCTTGAGAACGAAGAGTGGAAATTAAAACCATATACTCAAGTCTGCAGTCCCTTCAAGGTGTGAAAAAATCAAACTTCTAAGTTAACGAATAAAAAGATGCGGCCGTTTATGTCGTAAAAAAACGTATGTTTTGATATTGACCCCTTTGAATCCTGAAATTTGGCATAAAGCAAGATCTTTTTGCACAGGTATAGGAAAAAATCTGAAAACAGTAAATTTGTTGTTAACTACGTCACAAAAATTTTTTTTCTTGCAATTCTGAAAAATCTTGGAGACTTCCATTCGGAAATTAGAAATCGGAACTCTCAGTGCGCGAGTCCGGCTCGCACTTGTTTATACCTACGCTTCGCTGTTACGCTAAGGTTGCCGTCTTGTTGCGAGACAATCGAAACGAAACGGTTGGACCTTGGCTAGGGGGGCTGGTGCGGCGGTAGCTGCGGCAGCTGCGCGGGCTGCCGGCTCGCCAAACAGTTCCTATCTTAACTGTTTATCTACGGGTGCTTACCTACGTACTGCCTTCCTCTAACTAAAAAGCAGCTAAGTTACTTAGAAAAAGAAGTACTTAGCTGCTTTTTAGTTAGAGGACGGCAGCGTACTTAACAGTTCTGTGTTACATCAAATTACAAGCAAATTACCTCTCTGACACAACTGGTAGCTTAAAAAATGTAAAAATTCATCATTTAATGTTGAATTTAAAGAACTGTCCAATGAACAGTCAAATTATTTTTTTTTTTTGCTGCAAAAAACGCTCACAGATGCGTGACTTATGCGGCTGCACTCGTGCTCGCACTGGTCCGAGCCACAAAATAGACAGGTATAGGAGACAATCTCATGTATGTACTTCACTTTTTATACCTACGCTCGGTGGACGCACCCTAATGAGCGTTTGACCTGGGGTGCTATTCTCTAAGAAAGCGCAGCGCTGGCACAGCGAGGAGTCGTCAGCGCAGTACATTGAATTAACAACCCAATGCCCCTTTACATTGGATTGTTAATTCAATGTATTGCGCTCACGACTCGTCGCTGTGCCAGCGCTGCGCTTTCTTAGAGAATAGCACCCCTGGAACTGTTCAACGAGCGGGCCGAGGCGCTCCGACTCCGACATATAATATCGTGTCTGTGAGCAGTGTTTATGTGTGCGTTGCTCGAGCGCGCTTTGTATGTGACTGCTGTACCTATCTATTTTGTGTCTGAGCGCTCCGAGATAATCCGAGATATCCGTGAGCTGTGTCTAATGATTAGTGTTCTATGCTGCAAGAGTTAAATCCGCTTGATAGTCACCGCAACTGCGTAAGCACACTGTGCTTACGTTAAGCATAGTCTGCTGTACCTGGAACATAAGATGACGCAAGGGTACCTACACAGATTGCGCCCCATAATAGGGTCTACCTAGCTTCCACGTTATATCACACGATATCGATACACATGCTATCAGAGTGATTAGTGCCTCGTGTTTCACGTATAAGAGGTCAACACGTTTAAAACGTTCGACGCTCCGATTGGCCCGCTCCAAGCTTTTAACCAATCAGAGAGAAACACTGTTAACTTTTCGATCCTGTTAACTCGCACTCAGCTTGATAGTCTTTCCCATCATCATGTACCAAGCCGCCAGGTTATAATACCGCAGGGTATAAGGCATACCACCGGCAGCAATATAGTAATTTTGTAGCATTAACATTGCAATGTTAAAAAAAACCCTGCAGGGTTTTTACGCTGATACGGTACCAATTGACAATTTTAATTCCAGTCAGGACCGTCTTTCACTTATTAGCGGCCCTAGGCACATTAGGATAATGGGGCGGATGTAACCATAATAAAGCACTATTTTGTTAGAAGTTCATTAGATAAGTATTATGATGAATAGATAATAAGTATAATGTAATCCATACTAAGTAACCAGCAACCAGGATTTGTTATTTTATGTATGCTAGTTGAAGAGGATTTTTCTAGATTCGAGTTTTTAGAGGATTTAAAAAAATCGTTATTTAACTTAAAAAATAATGCCTGATTTTTTGGCACGAGTAGAGTAGCTATCGGTTATCGTTTGGTAATCGAGTATGGGACCCTAGGCAAGTGCCCACTGTGCCCAGTAGTCGTGTCCATGTGTATGTAGAGTGAGCGCTTTGTATGTAGAGTGACTTCTGTACCCATCTATTATGTGAGGATGCTCACCAGCCATCTGATATATTGTAGAAACGAGGCTGATGTAAATACTTTTGAAATACTAAAGAAGAGATGATGATAATATGAACACGACACGGAAAAAAACAATTTAAGTGCCAATATAAATCTTCATATTTTGCCACACTATTGTATTAAAAAAAAATTGTTCAGTTACATAAAAGCTTGATTAGTTTCTTGTCTGTGCTTGAAAAGAAATTGTGATAAAGTAACGGCCACAAAGGAAGCTATTAACGCGCATGACAGCCACTTGTGGCCGATGGCTGCTGCTTTTTTTAACCCATATGCGCAGTATCATAATGGACTCTGGACTGTGACGAAGAAGGTTTAAATGTGCGGGTGGCGTGTGATGGCGTTTTGTATTAGCGTTTAGTGGCCAGCTTGGGCCACAAAAAGAGAGCAGCGTCGATTTGTAGCATGTGGTGACTACCGGCGTCAACCGTGTGCGGCCATATAAAATGTATGAAACCTATAGGAAAATGCCGGTGGCGGCGTTTTATGGTTATGCTAAAGTGGCAAAATGGTTCGAATTCTACAACTTTTTTCTATCAATGACATATCTTTCTACTGTGTACTCCTTCGGGGCACGTAGGCAAAAACATAATTAACTAACAAGTGACCACTTCTTGTTTTTATTATAGAACAATATATTATATTAAATTGTAAACGATATTTTTATTAATACATATATGACCGTAGGCAACCTATATGAGATGCCAGATACATAAATGAATTCCGTATATAACCTCAGGCACCATTGGTTTTGGCTAACTACCTTTTTGTTCAGGCATTACAAACTCTTATTATATATATTATTTGCTCAGGTGATAAAGGCTGAGGCGACTTTATTCGTTACGAAGCTCCAGGCGGCAGATCTTTGTTCCTTAGACCTTGTTCTTTTTGCAGAGGTAAACTGACAAAACAACATTGTTCGAAGCATTCTACCTTTGACAAGCCTTTTGGTTTTGTGGTTAGTGGCTCTGACTGCGATGCCGGAGGTCGTGGGTTCGATTCCTACCTCCGACAAATGTTGAATGAACATGATCATTTGTTCTGTGTCTGAGTGTAATTTATTTGTAATATTTAGAAATATATAAGTATGTTTATCAGTTGTCTAGTACTTATAACACAAGCTCTGCTTAGTTTGGGACTAAGCTTTATGCAAAAAGTTGTGCAATATTGTTAGGTATTATTTTTTATGTTGTTGTATATTGTGTTGCTTGCGCCGAATAAATGCTATTCTATTCTATTCTATTCTATTCTATTATTCTGATGAGTAGCTAATAAATCTCATTATCATTCAGGGAGCTGATATGGCTGCCCCGGTTATGTAGCGCATCAGGGATGAACGAAGTCCCGATTAGACTGTTTCTATTCTGCTCTGCAAAACGGTGCACATTCCTGGTCCGCAGGGTTTCATACTGAAAGCATTCACGTAGAGGTTCTATTGCCAATACCCTGAACCGTTGCTGAATGGTTGATTTACTGAGTAATCAGAATCTGGAATATTATGGGTTTCATTAATGTCTCTGTGTAACTGTGATTGTATATGTTTTTCAATACACTTACTCGGTAAAACTCGCTCTTATCCCACCACTTTTAGGCACGCAATAGCCTGTTTTCCGCACCAGTGCAGAAAAGTGCGCGTGCTTTCCCAAGCCACAATGTTATTACATTTATCGTATCACGGCGCGCATCGACCCCCACGAGTCGCCGGTCGATCCCCGTTTATTGATTTCTTTGTAAGTGTTTTGAAATAAGTCGTTTGATACACGTGCAAAGTCACTGCAGTACTCGGCTCCATAACACACTACGGCTCGTGCGAATCCCGTCAGAATAAAAAACTTTCTGCACTTGAATCAACATTTAATATTTGTTGTCATTTCATTATGTGTGAGCAATGATTGTTTTTTGGTCAATATGAACTTAATTAATATAAATACAAAAACGATGATAAAGGTAAATCAGGTAGGTTTATTTTGGCTTATTTTGAAAACTATTTACATACACACACACAGTGATGACATATGGCTCTGAGACGTGATCGCTCACAATGGGCCTCATCAGAAGGCTGAAAGTAACCCAAAGGGCCATGGAAAGAGCTACGCTCGGGGTTTTCTTGAACGATGGAATCAAAAATGGAGATAAACGCAGGAAACTAAAGTTGGCGACATAGCACGAAGAATTGCCCACCTTAAGTGGCAATGGGCAGGCCACTTTGCTCGTAGAACAGATGGCTGTTGGGGCCGAAAGATTCTGGACTGGCGACCGCGTACCGGAAGACGCAGCGTGCTACAAGGTGGAACGATGACCTGGTGAAGGTTGCGGGAAACCGATGGATGCGAGAGGCACGGGAACGTTCTTTGTGGCGATTTTGTTATCGCTTGGGCGAGGCCTATGTCTAACAGTGGACGTATATTGGCTGAAATAATGATGATGATAATGAGGTTTTAGATGGCTTTTATAATTATTTTTCAAGGCCTAAAAAAAGGCCATCTGCTGCTTTTTAATAATTTAGTAAGTAAAAGGACAACGTCAATTTCATTAATTTTTTACTTTGTTACTATTATACATATAAACTTTATTATGAAAGGTAAAGGAAAGATTAAATTAAAAGTTTCAAATATTTGTTTATTTAAAACTTTACGTAGGTACGAATGAAACACTACAAAAGTGGAATTAATGCCTTAGGAATTTTCTACCAGTTGACTTTAAGGTAGCGCAGAGATGTAACATTCTTATTATAGCTTTATTTTTCTAATCCAGTTGTTGCGCGAAGTTTAGTAGGGGCCTCGCGCAACAACACGATTCGCGACGCCCTTACAAGACTGAGGCTCCGGGCGGTAGCCCTGCTCACCACCCCGTAATGCCGCGTCTGGTTAACTATAGAAACCAAAGCGAGCACTGAGCACAAAATGATTTTTGTGCACAGTGCTCAAATTCCGTAGTCGAATTACAAAAACGGAATGTGGATATATAAAACAGTGACTTTCTGAAGCCTACTTCTCGGTAACGGCCAGGTGAATAGATTTGAAAAATTAATGTTTATCATAGATTCATGAACAACATTAATAACAATTGATTTTTTCGGGCGATTTAAACTTTTACAAAAAATATTTAACAATTTCGCAACTTTCCCTACTCCTTCGAAACGGCTTGGATCTTAAGAAACCTTTTTAGACATAAAAATTGGAGGTTGAATATTGTTCAAAGTGAACATAGCATATAAATCAATCAATATTTCGCAAAGAAAATGGATTTAACGGTCAGCGGGGCTCTATCCGGATGCAACTGGCCGCAATTAAATGCACAGATACTCGTACTGCCGTCTAGGTCGGTACAAGTATAGTCCATTAAATTCTGGCCAGATGTTCATGGGACTAGAAATAAGTGGTGAACTCTGGTCACCTATGAAACTCTACAACATATGCCAAAGAAGAATATTTGATTTCTTTGACCACATTGCCAGAAAGAGATGTGATAACCTCGAAAAGCTGGTTCTTACAGGCAAAATAGAAGGAAAAAGACCCAGGGGCAGGAGTCCGTTACGTTAGTCAGACCAAATCCGTATTACACTGGAGACCACAGTCTGTGACGCCATCCACATTGCCGAAGATAGTTCACAAGAAAATTATTCCTCGAGGTCACGACTCTCAGCATTGAGGATAAACGACGCAAGAAGGAGGATGTTGGTGTAGGCAGGATGACCGTTACAGTCAATTATGAAGAACTGGTGAGGAACGCCGGAATCCGGTGGATGCGGTTTATGCCCAAAAGTGGCTTTTGGCTGAAATGATGATGATGATGATGAAGTCAGTTCTGCTGAAAGACTTTTTCGAATAATGAAAATTTTCCTTGATAAGGTTCTCAAAACTACGTTCCAAAAAAGAAAGTTAACTTATAAAGACGAAAGTTCATATTGTGTGTTTTGGACACACGAGATAACCATGTCTAGGAATAAAATATTACACAGAATTTTTCAAATTTTTTATCTCGAGTTTCCTTGGGACATACAGGCGAAGCCGCTGCTAGAAGCTTGTTCATAAAAAAAACCTTAAAAACGTAATCAAAAATGTTACGTACTATTTGATGCATCGGCCCTTCGAATTCGCAATGTATGAAAGAACAAATTCAATTTAAAATCATTTTATTTCACATAAGCTAACATGGCACTTATGAAGCGTCAGAATCTAGTGCACAGTTCCAATTGGTTCCCTATGGAGAAAAACCGGTGAGAAATACAATGTTTCTCTTTGTTTTTTAAATGGAGCCTTTTTGGCCTCGCACAGGTCTTTTCTAATCTTTTTAATGTAGTAAATAAATGATCAATGATATTAATTTTGGGAATTATAATACTAAAACTTTTTTATGTGATGCTTTACTCGAGCCCCGGTATGAAGACTTGAAGGAACGAGGTGGGTTTTATAGTCAGTACGAGTCTGACACTATCTCCCGCTCCGCCCAAGAGCAGGGGTTGTCATTGGATGATTTTATCCACCAAAAAAAAAACTGTGATGCGTTATTTTTGAGACTAGGTCGCGATTTTCTAGGGCTGCAAAGACGAAAACAAACTTGAATACTGCCCGACTTTGTAATGTAGTAAAATTATTTCTTATCAATAAAACAAACATCCTGTACTTTCCTATCAATTAAAAAGTTCGGCTTCAGATAAGAGCAGTGCTGGCCGAGTGGTAACAGCCCCGACTTACGACTTGTAGGTCACCGGTTCAAACCCTAAGTACCAGGCGCATTACTTTGTGTAATTTATTTCATTATCACTACCCTCGAAACGGTGAATGAAAACATCGTGAGGAAACCGGCATGTCCTAGAACCAAAAATTCGAAGACATGTGACATTCACCAACCCGCACTGGGCCCACGTGGTGGATTACGGCCCATTTCCTCTCCTGGAGAAGAGGCCTGAGTCGCAGCAGTGGAAACATTAAAAAAGGCTGATGATGAATTATTAACATCATGTGATGTTGAACGTAGTCTGTGTGTATGCACCACAAGTAATGTGATGAAATGGTGAAAATGTAGCATAAGCAAACCTTAACCATTGTTCTATCAAATACATTTTGGCTTCCATTCATGTTCTAGGCCATGAACATCTTACATAGTGGTGGTCAATTGCACGTAGACCTAATCTTGCATCACAAAGGCAGGGTGCAAATTGCCAAGATTCAGGTTACACAGCCCGACAGACAATGTGCAGTAATATCTATTTACCGATAGCCGGTAGGCAAATAGCTATTACTACAGATTGTCTGCACATACTCGCATCCTACAAGGTGCTGATGTCAAACATTCAGATGAAAATTATTTTTTCAATGCACTTACCTGAAAACTGGTTCTTATCGTACTACGATTAGGTTGAACATGCTATGTATAACGAGCTATAACGAGGGAGATAATCCCTCGTGTTTTTTTTTTTAAATTTATCATAACAAAGGCTTTTTTCATTCCTATTTCGTCACGGTCGACTGTATTTTTTTTTTAAAAGCATAGTGGTGCCAGGTTTTTAAAATTTGATGAAAATTTTAAACAATATCATAAATAAATAAGAATTTACACAATAATTCGTTATTATCAAGACAAGAATGAAATTCAAAAGGGTTCCGTACCTCAAAAGGAAAAAACGGAACCCTTCTAGGATCACTTTGTTGTCCGTCCGTCCGTGCATCCGTCTGTCTATCTGTCTGTCAAGACCCTTTATCCCGAGAACGCGTGGATGTATCGAGTTGAAATATTAAAACCACATACTCAGATCTGCGGTCCTTTCCAGTTGTGAAAAAATCAAACTTCTGTTTGCGAATGAAATAGGTACGGCCGTTTATGTCGCAAAAAGACGTATATTTTGATACTTTCAAAGATCGAAATTCACAGGTTACAGTAGTACAGTACAGTATTCAAATTTCAGGATTTTGGGTCAACGAGAACTGACCTAGAATCCTGAAATTTGGCACAAAACAAGGTCTTGTAGCACAGGTATAGGAAAAAACTGAAAACAGTAAATTTGTTGTTACCAACGTCACAAAAAAATTGTAATTCGGAAAAGTCTTCGAAACTGCATTCTATACTTCGAAATTGTAGGTAGTTTGCACGGAAGACCAGTGCGCGAGACCGACTCGCACTTGCACGGTTTTTTGATATTAAGTAGGATGGATAACGGTTTGGTACCTTTGCTTTTCCTTCAATCTGCAAAAGGTAAAGCGCGGGAAAAAAGCCTATTAAATATTATTTTTTGTGTTATTAGTGAAAAAAAATTTTAATCTAAGATTTGACGAGAATGCTTTAGAAGGGACGCTGCTGTCGCCAGATATTGTAATAAGGTAAAAGATACTTGCGATAGCCTGCTAACATCTAAACAAAACCTAAAATTTTTCAACTTTGGAAAATTTACCTTAGTGCAAAATGAACAAAAATGGCGTAATTTTCAGAGAAAGTATTACTTCGTAAGTGTATTGAAAAACGTCGTTTGATACTCATGAACATTTGTCACTACAGCCCTCGGGTCCATAACACACTTGCCTACGGCTCGTGCGAATTCCGCCTCGGTCGCAATAACAAACTTTCTGCACTTGTATCAAAATGTATCTACTATTATTATTATTTATTTAAATCAGATACATCTATATTATGTTAGTAGCACTTAAAAACTACGTTAGTAACATTGCTCATGAAAATAAAATAGAATAAATAAAATCAAAATTAAAATTAAAATAAAAATTAAAATCAAAATCAAAATTATAATCAAAATTAAAATCAAAACCAAATTAAAATGTTACTCAAAATTAAAATCATACTCAAAATTAAAATCAAAACTAAAATAACATTAAAACAAAGTTAAAAATGAAATTAAAATAAAACATAAATTATTAAAATTCAATACTACTATGCCTGTGCTTAGTTAGTGTAAGTGAAGCCAGTGATTGAAAAGTTGAAAGACAATCGTTTGTCTTCGTATGGTCATGTGAAGAGGAGGGATGAAACCCATATTACTAAAAGAGTTGTAGATGGATGAAAGTTTAAATGAAAGAAGATTATTTTCTTTCATTTAAACTAACGCTAGAATTCCCGTGTCTTTCATGTCATCACCACAAAACCCATAGAGTTTTCCGCAAGATGCTAGTTATCATAACATTTAATTCTAAACTAATGTAGAAAGTTATAAATACGGCGAGACACAGAAACTGTCTGTAATGTTAAAACAACAGTGATAACTTAACATTAGTCAAGTAATAAAGGATAATGGAAACGTACTTGGTACAAGGATTCAATGCTCGGCAAAGTCGTGCTCCATTCTACAGGCAAGTTGTAATAATAATAATTGTAGTTTCTTTTATAGTTTTTTCGTAATAGTTTATCTCAGGAGATATATAAATGCATAAAAAAGTAGTAGTTTCCTTTATATTTTTTTCGCAACAGTTTCCCGCCAACTTGGAGTTGTCGCCGGTTGGTACCACGTTTCGTTAAAAGCGTCCTTGGGTCCACTGTGAGTTGCTTTCGACTCCTTGTACGGCTTACAAAAGTCCAGGACTTCAGTGTCCTGAGATATATAAATGCTATAAAGGAAATAGTAATTTCCTTTATAGTATTTACGCAATAGTTTCCTACCGACCGGGAGTTGTCACCGGTTGATACCACGTTCCATTGAAAGCGTCAAAGAGGTATCTGTGAGTTGATTTCGACTCCTTGTACGGTATCCAAAGGTCCAGAACTTCAGGGTCCTGAGATATATAAATACATAAAAAGTAGTAATTTCCTTTATAGTATTTACTCAATAGTTTCCCACCAATCGAGAGTTGTCACCGGTTGATACCACGTTCCATTGAAAGCGTCATAGAGGTATCTGTGAGTTGGTTTCGACTCCTTGTACGGTATCCAAAGGTCCAGGACTTCAGGGTCCTGAGATATATAAATACATAAAAAGTAGTAATTTCCTTTATAGTATTTACGCAATAGTTTCCCACCAATCGAGAGTTGTCACCGGTTGATACCACGTTCCATTAAAAACGTCTAAGGAGCATCTGCGAGTTTTACGACAGTTCTGCTATGATCCTATGAAGAGTTCACAACATATCTCTGAAATTCATCATCAGACGACGACAATATTTCTATTGGACTTTTTAAATAAAAATAAAAAAATCTGTCTACAATTTATAAAAAAATGGGAGCCCAGTTGATTTATCCTGCAAAACCCATTAAGATGCATATCTTTTCTCTCTCATGGAATTGATGGTTGTTGTTATGTACTCTGTTGGACAATGAGTCCAATATGTCCCATGGTCGTTTGCAAGTTTCTGTTCTTGGTATCAGGGTGTTTTAATATCGTGCAGTTTTGATCACGCATGCGGGATTGCCCAGTACGCGTAACACCCGCAAATGTATTTTTCATACAAGTATTTATTGCAATGCGTGGAATACACACGCGGAACGTGACTATCTCCCGCTCCGCCCAAGAGCGGGGGTTGTCATAAGATGATTTTTCCCATCGAAAAAAAAGGCGTGATCCCGAACAGCAACCCTGCGGTTGGTCGTCCATTTTACACAACCACAACCCACAGCAACCTGCAGGAAACTATATTAATAATAATAATAAATTCTCTCGTTAGGCGACTGGATCAAAGGCTTGATTCAGAAAGCAGTATTGCTGGACACGGCTCGTATATAGGAGGTTCCTTTCTCTGGAGCCCTAACCGCCGGTAGTTTGAACCCTGTTCCCGGTACCGATGGGCTACTATTTTTCATATTTTTAAATGTTTTTTTTTTTATATTTTTTATTTAATATTTAAAAATATAATTTACACGTATATTGTAATGAATAAACAAATAGTAATAACAAAAAAAATTCTGCATGGTCAAGCGTCAGATGGTGAGAGGTGAGATGCAGAATTTTATCCGAAGGCAGGCATTTTGTCAGAAAAAAATAAAAACCCGATGGCAGCGCCATTAACCGGGTTTAATTATATCTCCAAACCGTTCAGGGACCTATTCAAATATACACGCAAAATTTCATCCAAATCGGTCAAGCCGTTTAGGAAGGAAACACTTTAGGGGACAAACATACGTACAGAAAAATTATATATACAAAAACATAAAAAAAAAACAATGGACTGAAGTAGAGTGAAGTTTATTAATTAATATTAATTGCTGTAAAATTCTAATTAAAGAACGATAAAATTCTCTATAATTATACAACATTCGTTATAAAATAATAAACATGAAACACGTGTTTAGTATTTTTAGCATAGTAGTGTAGTTTTTATGTAAAGAATCTATGTACAAACACAACTGTATCATGAATAATCACAAAGTTATAAGCTTGTTATGTTACCTGATTGTCCGCACAAATACATGGTCACCGTGCCAGCTGAGCGACGGAGGGGTGGTTTTGCTCCCGCTACCAGCTGTGCGCTGGCGCCTAATGTCCACTCTGATCAGCCGTGACTGTGTTGTACTTACTTTCGGTAAAAATATAACACGGTGTAAAAATTATTGGAAGCGATTGTTACTGATTCTGAACAAACTACGAGTATATTCAAGTTTTACATTATACTAAAATAATGTTTTACATTTTTATATTATATATGAAACCGTTTTAAATCTTTGTCTGCGCTTTCGATTTTACAAATTAACAAATATGAAGTGGTGCTTTTCCTGTCGATAAACTGTATTGCAACAGCCGACAAAACGGATATTACGCACGCCTGGGAAAATAAATGTGTAAAGCCAATTTTCCTGTATTCCTCGATTTTCTGTAACTAGAGGAAATGCAGTATTTGATGGAAATTTATTTATTTATTTTATTCCAAAATGGTAAATAAAATTATAAACTAAGGCACACAAAACCGTTGCAATGGTTAGGCTGTGGGGCCGGTGAGTCTATAGAGACTCATAATTTGTATATTAAAAATAAATATTATCTTTAATGATAATCTTTATATATTACAATGCGCTTTTTAAACAATTAGGGTGCGTTCACACGACACGCGCACGCTCAGCGCACGCCACCCGCGTCCAGCTCGCATTGAAATTTATTATATAAGAATTTTAGTCTTATAACATCTTATATCATCATCAATAGATCTCAAATTGCATTTAACGAGGTCTACACGCGCACGCCAAGCGCACGCCCCGCGCCCGCCTCGCGCCAACCCTGCGCTCGCCCTGCCCACGCTCTGCACCCTCCCCGCGTACGTTTTGCGCCCGCGCTATGGCTAAATGCCTAGTGAACGAAGGAGTCCAGTCACTAGTAGTATAAGTGGGCGCGAGGCGTACGCGAGGCGGACGCAGCGCGTGTGCGGGTTTAAGGCGGGCACAACGCGTGCGCGGGTGCTGTGCGTGATCGGCGCGTGTCATCTGAATACGCCCTTATGCAAACGCCTTGTTAACACTTCGCGTGACTAGTGATGGGCAATGATAATAATCCGGTTAATATCATTTGGCTAATAATCGATTAAAACTCAGTTAATAGCCATTAATAGCAATTATGGATGATAACCCTTTTTTTTTTTTTTTTTTTTTTTATGGTGGGCAAAAATCATGCATTGACATCCCCCGCCCTTGGGCGGAGCGGGAGATAGTGTCAGACTCTTACTGACTAAAAGACCCACCCCGTTCCTTCTAGCCTTCATACCGGGGCTCGAGCGCCCTTTCGGATAACCCTGGCCCCAGTAGGCTTCGACCCGGCTGGGTCCCTGCTGTTGCTGACAACTCCTTGAGGCGCGCGGGAACAGTGCGCGCCGTCGACGACTTGGGCTTGGTCCGGACAGTTACCGGACGGCCGGACAGCGAGCTACCCATTGCTCACTGTCCGCAAGCCCGCGCCTACGGTGGCCGGAAATCGGGATCAGAATCGCGGCGGCGGCGGCGGCGGCGATAACGCCGTTGCCTGATGCGTTCGGCCTCCTCCTTTGCGAGCATTACTGCTTCGCAGAAGACGGCGACCGCCTGCCACTCCTCCTCGCTCCGGACCATGGCCTCAACCAAGGCCCGGCGCGAGAGGTCTCCGCCGCCGATCACCCCCACGAGGGCACGGCGATGCTCCGCCCAAGCAGGGCACACCTCGACTGTGTGCTCCACCGTGTCCTCCGGGCATTCCGCACAGTGGCGACACCCGGGCGTCACTTCCGCACGAATCCGGTGCAGGAAACTCCCGAACGAACCATGTCCGGTAAGGACCTGCGTCATGCGGAAGGTAAGGACGCCGTGAGGTCTTTCCAGCCACGCCTCAAAGAGGGGACTTACCGCCATGATTGTGGCGTGCCCAGCACTGGGTTGCGATAGTCGTTGTCGCCATTTCACCATGAGATCCCGCCGGAGCTCTTTCCGCTATGCCGCGACCTGTCGCGGCAGCGGACTTTCACCCCGGCGTTGCATCTCCACGCGCATATCGTGCATGTGTGCAAGGACTATTGCCTCCAGATCCCACGGTGGTAGGCCAGCCAGAAGGCTCGCCGCTTCGCGGGAGACCGTGCAGTATCCCCGCACCATCCTTATTGCCATGACCCTCTGGCAGGCGTTCAGTATGGCCGCCGGTTGCTTTTTCAGCGACGGCGCCCACACCGGCGCCCCGTAGAGGGCCATGGACCGAACGATCCCCGCGTAGAGCCTCCGGCAGGAGGCATCTGGACCCCCAAGGTTGGGCAGGAGCCGCTTGAGCGCAGCCCCGGCCCGGTTGAGTTTGGGAGCCAGACGTCGGAAATGCTCCACGAAATTCCACCGGCTGTCGAGGACGAGTCCCAGGTACTTCATCGTCGACCCGACACCGATGTGAACTCCTCCTACCGTTAGTTGGGAACTTAATGGCGGCGCGTTCCGAGGGCGGCGACCGTGAAAACACATCGCCTCGGATTTGTGAAGCGCCACCTCAAGTCCCAACTCCTGGATCCTATCAACGACCATCGCAACCCCGTGTGTCGCTAGAGCGACCGCCGCCTGGTACGACTCTCCCTGCGCTAGAACCAGCGTGTCGTCTGCGTAGCAAACCACGCTGACCCCGTCAGGGAAGTCGCCGCGCAGCACGTAGTCGTACCCGATGTTCCACAAGGGTGGCCCTAGTACCGACCCCTGCGGAACACCGCACGACATCTCTCGACGTTTCCAGTCTCCCTGGTGACCGGGGTAGACTATAAATCTCTCCGACAGATAGGCCTCGACCACTCGACAGAGGTATTCGGGCACCCGGTGGTACCGGAGTGCCCTCCGGATCGTACTCCAGGGCAGGGAATTGAACGCGTTGGCAATGTCCAAGGACACTGCCACGACACACCTGCCCCGTGACACCGCATCCCCCGTCGTGAGGGCTCGCACGCGCATGATGGCGTCCACCGTAGAGCGCATCCTGCGAAAGCCGAACTGTCCGTCCGAAAGGTCCGGCCCCACCCGTGTTAGGTGCCCGACGAGGCGGTTTGCAATGACTCTCTCAAAGAGCTTGCCCACCTCGTCGAGCAGCACAATGGGCCGGTACGCGGACGGAGAGTCCGCAGGGCGCCCTGGGTTCGCTATGAGGACCAGTTTCCCCGTCTTCCAGCAAAGTGGGAACTGGCCCCTCTCTAGGCATGCGCTGAAGAGCCCTCTCAGTCGAGGCCCGAGAGCCTCCATGGCCAGGACCCAGGCCTTCCCAGGCAAGCCGTCGGGTCCTGGGGCGGTGTTTTTGGCACTCAGCCTTCGCACCGCCACTCTCATCTCTACCTCGGTCACTTCTGGAGCATCGTCATCATCGTCGCTGTCGCGGTCCGCGTCAGACACCGCTGGCGGTGGAGGCGGAGCCATGGGCGGGGGGGAGTGTTCCCCCCGCGCAGGGAACAGGGCGTTCACCGCACCCTCTACGATCTGGGGCCGGAGACTCTGAGTCAGCGGGGGGGCCCAGGGCCGGAGCTTTTCCCGTACCGTTTTGTACGGGCGCCCCCACGGGTCCGCGTTCAGAGACCCCAGCCACACGTTGCGGGCCTCCAGTTTGGCCCGCTTTATCTCCGCTCGGAGGGTGCGTTTTGCCGCTCTGTATCCCTCGTACAGCTCCGCCTCTCTGTCCTCCGCATCCGGCGGGCGGATGCGGCGCCTGCAGTGTCTAGCGTACCGGCGTCGCGCGTGACTGCATGCGTTGCGCAGTGCAGCGATCTCCGGCGACCACCAGCACACCTGGCGTTTAGCTCGCCCTGGACGGACTCGGGGCATTGCCGCGTCGCAGATTTGCGACATAGCCTCCCGGAACCACTGCGCCTCGACGTCAATGTCGACAGGCCTGTCTGGTGCTTGCACCCAGGCCTGCACCGTCGCGGCTTCCAGGAGGAGCTCCCGGTCCATCTGTCTAAGCGCCCACCGCGGACCGCAAGGGCTCTGTCGGACCGGCGCGGCCGAGGTTTCGGCAGAGACGTCCAACCGGATGTACCGGTGGTCGGAGTACGTCTCCACCTCCTCCATAACGCGCCAGTCGACGACACGCGGCGACAGAGCGGGGCTGGCGAACGAGATGTCCACCACTGATTCACCCCGCATCCGCACCAACGTGGGGACAGAACCCCGGTTCAGGACGACCAGGCCCAGCTCCAAAGCCCAGTACTCCACCATCTGACCCCGTGGGTTCGTGTACCGGGAACCCCAGGCCGTATTCCAGGCGTTGAAGTCCCCGCAAACGACCACGGGAAGGGTACCAAACCTAGCGACGACGACATTTAGCTCCATAAGGGAGACTTGGAGTTCGTCGAGAGATCTGTTCGGGGACAGGTAGACGCCTACCACTGCAATGTCCCCGAACCGTGCTGCCACGCAGCCCCGTCCCCTCGCAACAGCCTCGAGGGGCGGGGTACCGGCGGCGGCCGACGAGATTAACGTCACCGAGCCGTCTAGGTCCTGAACCCAGTCTCCACGAGGATGGACGTAGTACGGCTCGGAAACGACGGCGACATTTATCGACCACTGCGCCATGCTCTGGAGCAACAGATCCTGAGCGGTGGCGCAGTGGTTGATATTCGCCTGGAGGAGACGGAATGGGGCCGTTATTGGCAGTCCATTGTCTCCTCCCGAGCCCTTCTAGGGGGCACTGCCGCGGCGGGTGCGGCGGCGACTGCGGAGGTGGCCAAAGTGGCTGCTGCGGCAGTGAGTACATTGGCGGGGAAGGGTCTACGGGCCTTGCCCTTGGCCTTGGCGGGGGGGTTGCAGGACCTGCCCCCAGCCCGGTGGTCGGCCGGCTTGCCTGCCGCCGCACATGCGTAGCAGTGCGGCGTAGCACAGCATTCGACGGCCTTGTGACCGGGCTGGCCACACTGATGGCAGCGGTCGCTGCGGTCCTCCTCCGCGGCGCAGCGGGCGCCAACGTGGTGCCCCACTTGGCATCGGTAGCACCGTAGAGGTCTGGGCTCCAGCAGTTTTACTCGCGCGGAGACCCAGCCCACCAAAAGCCGTCGACCCTCCCCAGTGATGCTCTTGGCCGCTGACACGGGGCAGCTCACCGTTACTGCTCCCATGCCCGTGCTGTCAGCACGGATGGCGCCTGCTCGGACCTGGTCGGTAAGGCAACCACCCGTCCTGACGACGGCGGCCACGACCTCGTCCACCGTCACTGATTCGTCCAGGCCCATAATGCGCATGTCAACGCATTTTGTGGGCCTGGACACTCGGGCCTCCTCCGCGTCCAAGGACGTCCGCAGTTTCTCGGCCAAAGCGTCTGCGGTGGTGCCGCAGTTCGCTCCGGGGACCTCCAGCATAAGGGCACCTGTCGCGGTGTGCCGCATCCGGAAACCCCCGGTGATTCCGAGTTCGGAGAGGTTCACCTTCCGTCTCGCCTTCCGGATGACCTCTCCGTAGGTCACGCCCTTTTTCTCCGCCGCCGGCTGCAGCGTGATCACTACAGCCGAAGAATCCGGGGAGCGAAGCCTAGCCTCGATGGCCCTCTTTTTGCGCTGCCGCCGCCGCTCGCGTTTTTTGGCGGCCCGTGCCGCCTTGCCCGCCCGTTTCTTGCCTCCGGCCACTTGCCATTCGGCTTCGGCCGGAGATTCCGTAGGCAGGGGAGCCGGCGTAGGCCGCCTGCTTGACGCCACGGAGGGGGCTCCCGCCGCTTTGGTGACCGGCGCCGCTTTGCCCTTCTTGGGAGGGGTGGCAGCAGGAGCTGGCTTCCCCTGCTGCTGTTTTCTGGCCAGTGGGGCTGACCCCACCGACCCCGGCACCACAGCCCCGCGTCTGGCCTGCCCCGACGGGCCTGACCTGGGCGCAACTGCCGTGGCTGTTGCGGCGGCGGCGGCATAAGACGCCGTGGTTCGCTGACCTGAGGCCGCCAGCGGAGGGCGCAGCACTATGCCCTCCAGCAGGGACAGCTGCTGCTGCATGCGCATCTGGAACTGCTGCTGCTGCTGTTGCAGCTGCTGCTGGAAAACAGCTAGTTCCTGCCGCACTAGCGTCAGCAGCTGGCTCTCCGGCTCGGGATGGGCCTGGGGCCGGCTTTGCCCGTGCCCCTGCCTGTGCCCCTCATCTGTCGGCGCCTGTAGGCCTGCTCTCACGAGCTCCGCCTGGATCTCAGCCCGGAGCTCGGCCTGGAGCTCACTCCGGAGCCTCGCCACCCTCTTTTTGAGGGATGCGTCAAATGCCTCCTTTAGGGACGCGGCATGACGCTGCACCGTCCTCTCCTTCGAGGTCTTTTCCCTTTTGCGGCAAACATCCCGCAGAAGGGTGACGGCCAGCCCTTGGAAGGACCTGCCCGACTCCCCGTCCGAATCCGCCTCGGCACGCCTCTCGCTGCCAGACGGCTCCGAGAGGTCCCTCCCAAGGCCGGCCGCTCCGGGGTGACGCCCCTCCGCGGCAAGCCTGACGGCTCGCTGAGCGGAGTCTTTGGTCAAACCTCTCCCCTGCCCGCGGGCTCGGCCCACGCCGCGGCTGCTCGTAGGGATCTTCGGCGCCAAACGGCTCTCTCCCTCTGTGTCGGAGGACAGTCTGTCCCTCGGCATAGAGCGCCGTTTCCGGGAGAGACGAGAGACTCTACCGGGGTCTCCACCGGGGTCTCCACCTGGTTCTCCGCCGGGGTCTCCCCCAGCCTCCTCGCCTCTACCGGGGTCTCCCCCAGCCTCCTCTGCCTCCGAGCCCTCCAGGCTCCCTCTGGATGCCGCGTCGGACTCCGACCGCGCATCAATCTCTATGGGTTTTTTAAAAAAATTCGAATTCATTTTTGTTCCCACGAGTAAAAACTTTGGGTACTTGCTCAAGACACGTGGTTCGCACTAGAGACTAATTTAGCTACCCATTAGTCAAGCTAACAACCTCCCTCACGGTGCGCCGCCGCTTGGAGGTTTGGGGTAATTTTTTATAGAGGTTCTCTTCCTCGCGGCCCGGGCGGTTAAGCCAAGACCCTCGTTCCCATCAAAAGTCAGAAACATGACCTTGGACAATCTCTGGGGCTACGAGACTAACGGTGGCAGAAGGAGGAGCAAGCCTTCCTCCTGCCTGCCCGGCGGCAGTGTGAGTGCACGCCGAGCCCGCTCTTACTTCGCCACTGTGCCCTCTGCTATAGCAGAGGGACACGCGTTGAAGTGTTCCGACAGACAAAACATTCGCAGACGGCCATCGAGGCCCCTTAGGCAGCAATACCCAAGAGGGTCATTGGCCGCCTCCCAGGGTGCACCGTCCCGCAGGCTGGCCTTCGCTCCGAACGTATCCGCAAGGGAACTACAGCCTGCGGGCACTCGTGGAGGTTTTCTGTCGTGGCACCCCATGGATGATAACCCTGCTAGAGTGCGTCTACTGAAAGCGTAACCTGGAGTTTTTTTTTTAAATTAAATTGGCAACATTGTTTTGCCAAAAAAATCACGTCAAAGTCTATGGTTGTAATTGTCAGTTTTTGGAAATTGATATTTATTTTTCAAGAATAATTGCTTAATTGTGGGAAAAACAATAAACAGTAACGTGCAAAAACTGCTACACACTATGGTTAATAAGTTCAAACGAAAACAAGAAGAGAAAGAAGGTGTTTTCAATGAAAACCAACATTGTTTACATACGATTTTTGATTTTTAAGTTAGTATGACGTTATAATCTTGATCCTTGTCGACTAATATTATTAGATATATTAAGGATATAATGATTTTTTTTTTCTTATATTTTTAGATAATCTTATATATTGCGAATTTCATAATGGACAAAAACATCAAACAACGAAGGCTTTTGGTAAATCGACTTAATCAAAAACACACGCTACTGAGTGGTAGAATGCGTTCAAAAGCAGTTGAGATGTAATGAAAGATTTGCCTCACTCTGTCTGGTAGTGCATAAAAGTCTGCAACTGAAGTTAAAATCGCGAAAATCCTAGTTCAAGTTTGAGAGAGATGCTGCTGCAGCAGCTGCTAAACTTTTTGTGTCTCATGAGTCGATCCGTATCATTTGAAACAATCACTGGAGTATAAAACATGTTCCCACTTGACTAATCCCAAAAGATCTGAATTTTCTCTAGGCTAAAACGAATCGATTCCAACCCAACTATCTTGAAACACATTAATAGTGTTGGCGAGACGTGATGAAGTTGAAATCATGTTGACTATTTTATTTGACTATCACGGTGTTGTGCACTTGGTATTCTTGCCAGAACGCCAAATGGAAAATAAAGAATATTATTTAAATATTATAAAGCGACTTTTGAGAGATCAGTTATAATAAAATAATTTGGAATACTATCTAACATTTTGTGTGTTATTGACATTTACCATACACCCACCAAATAATTAAGTGTACACACATGTTTTTGACTAGGATTTAAGTTCTTGTACAACAGACTATTCTAAAATTGTCTTAAATACAAAAAATACTCTAGTATTAAAACTTTTTTCTCCTACTATTTCAATAATACCACATTCAAAATTTTTGGTTGTAACCTCCTTTTCTCAGGTCACGCTTTCATTAGACGGACTCTATTAATGTTATTTTAGTGATTGAAATTTCCCTCCATGGTTTTCAGGCTTAGGACTGTCAGATTAGACTTCATTTTCATCATCTTTGTAGTAAATAAATGTGCAATTTAAAACTAATCTGGCCCATTTAAAAATATTAATTATTTTATGATTATACACACAAACCAACAACACACGAAAAAGGACTTCTTCACCGAAACATATCAGTCGACGTACTGATTCCGGATTCGGTTGGCGTCGCTGTAATGCAGTTCATGCATCTCTTTCTGGCATGAATAATATTAGCGCCAGAAAGATATAACACGAGAAACGGGAGTATCTTTCTGGCGCTACTAACTAATCGCTCGGGTATTTTCTATTGTCTATAATTTACCTACGTCGTATTCACAGAAAAGAGCTAATAAGTAACTTACTTATTGTACCTTACATTTTTACGTATCGGTTAAAATTTCGCGCTTGATCGCTATCTCACCTGATGGAAAGCGACGATGCGGTCGACGATGGAACGCGCTTACCTAGAAAAAACCTATTCACTCTCGACTTAAATATTCCCGGGTTGTAGCTATCAGGAAACACAGACTACGGCAAGGAATTCCACTCCCTAGCTGCACGCACAATGAAAGTGTTCCCAAAACGTTTGGTGCGTGTAGGTGGGATATCCACCAAGGACCGGTGGCGCATTAACCGTACGTCTGGTAGTCCGATGATGGAACGGGAACGGGCTAGGTGGAATTAAGTTATGAAATTCTGACGCACACTCTCCGAAATGCAACCAGTAGAAAACCGACAGGCTAGCGACTGCGTCGATGCTCAAGACTTTGAAGCCTCGACTCGACGAGTGTATCATCGCCAATTATCCTTCTGGCTCGCCTCTCAATTGCCTCAAGTGCATCAAGCTGGTATCAGGCAGATCCGTCACAAAGATGAGAGCAATACTCCATACACGATCGAACTTGAGCTTGATAAAGTTTCAGCAGCTGTTCCGGCGTGAAGTACTGTCTGACCTTTGAGTTGAGCCTTTGTCTCGATGTATGGCCCAAAGTTGAGTGTTGATGTCAGATTGTCAGCTTAACACCAAGAAGGTCAAGATGGTCGGTTATCAGCACGGTTGCATCCCAGAAAGTTGGAGCGGGGCTGAATTGGCTCCTTTTAGCGGAAAATAGACACGCCTGGGTTTTTGCAGCATTGAACTTGACCAAATTGGCATCGCCCCATTCGGAGACTGCCTGCAAGGACAAGTTCAAGTGCTCAACCATAGCCTCTCGAAGAGACTGGATCTGTGACCTACTAGCTTGCACGTTGGATATGTAACTCTCGGCAACAGTGCTGTCATCTGCATACTCAAAGGTACCGGGCTTGAGCAGATCGTTTATGTGCAGCAAGAATAATGTTGCCGAGAGTACTGACCCCTGAGGGACCCTGGCATTAATAGCCATTTGACCGGACGAGCAGCCATCGATAACCACTCGGATGGACCGGTTACTCAGGAAGTCTGCGATCCAACCACATAATCCAGCGGGTAAACCGAAAGATGGAAGCTTACTAATAAGGCCCTTCGTGCCAAACCCTATCACAAGCCTTCAAGATATCGAGGGAGACGGCAAACGCTTCCCCGTGCTTCTCGATGGCCTCACTCCCGATGTGGATGGCATACGCTAGAAGATCTCCAGTTGACCGATTACGGCGAAAGCTGTATTGACGGTTGGTATCCTAAGGGATATCATTAGCTTCTAGGTATGCCAGGAGTTTAGTGTTGAGTACACGTTCCATGGTCTTATAGAGAATGGACGTTACTGAGATCGGTCACTTTTCATCCTCAAATGAAAGCCTAAATATGCGTGTCAGGATCGGAGACAATTCAGGCGCACACGTTCTCAGAACAATTGCTAATATCCCGTTTGGACCGCTAGCCTTGTTCACGTCAAAGTTACGTAGCACCCTACGGACGTCCTTCTGTTGGATGCGAATAACCGACATATTCGTATCGTAAACATCAGGGTGAACAGGGGTCGCGCGTTACCTGGATCTAAACGCGAAGATTCCGCGAAGAGTGAGGCAAACAAATTTGCTTTCTCCTCAGCGGTATGTGCCAGCGACCCATCGGGTTTCAGCAGTGGTGGTAGTGAAGGGCGGCAGAAGTTCGATGCAACCGACTTAGCCAGGGACGAAAACGCCTTACTACCCGCAGGGTATAAAGCTAGTTTGTTCCCGATGCGGCTAATGTGGTCGAACCGAGACCTCCGCATCACCTTCTTGCAAGACTTGGCAGCTCTGTTGAAAGCTCTCTTGTTCTGGCTTACGTCATTCGTATTGTGCATACGAGCATCGGCCCATACCTGATATGCTGCGTGCTTGAGCGCGTTAGCGCGATCAGACTCCGCACCAAATCAAGGGCGAGTTCGACCAGGCATGGCTACGTCGGAGAATGGAATATAGTACTCCATTTTGTTAAATCAAGTAATTAATTAGGTAGATGGTTAAACCACAAAGCGATGTGTCAATAGTAATTATGGTTTTTATAGTATTAAATCTCTAAATTTACAAAACTGAATTTCACAAAAAATGTGTATTTATTTTATTATTAACACTTTTTCACATACAAAAAGTGAAATTATATAAAAAGAATTACAATACATTGAATTACACTGCGTACACGCACCCAATTTATGATCACACCCACAGATTTTAGACTGAACAAAAAAAAGCATTTATTTTTTTAACAATACATTAATAGCAGGGTTATCATCCATTGGACGGCTATTAATGGCTACTTATGGATTATAATCGATAATAACTCAAAGCATCCGGCTATTAACCCAACACTACGCGTGACCCAAGAGCTGGCTTTTACCTTGGTCAGAGATTAAGTATTGCCATACAACGTGGCAATGCCGCCAGTCTTCTGGGCACACTTCCAGTCGACAGCGATGCGGGGGAATTTTTTGACACCATATTTTTAGCAAGAGTTATTGTGTATTTATATAGTTTTAATTAGTTAAGTATTTTTATTATTCAAGTTCTTTTTATGTTTAAACACTAAAATAATTTTTCATTTCGATCCTGTATTGAGATTAGCGCTTTCAAACAGTAAAATCTTCAGTTTTATTATATACTGTGGCCCTGACTGCTACCCTGGTCGTAAATTCGATTCCCACCCAGGACAAATTTTGGTGTGATGAGCAGGATCATGGTTCTGTGTGGTGTAAATTAACTATGATATCTATGAATTTAGAAATATATAAGTGTGTCTATTAGTTGTCCAGTACTCATAACACAAGCTCTGCTTAGCTTAGGAATAGACGGCGTTGTATGATAATTGTGGAATGTTATTTTAACATTTATTTTCTATACATGTATTCATATACTTATAATTTACATTTTAAATTATTTCTTTAAAAATCCTATTAAAAAAAACATTTAAAAGTATAAAAAATAGTAACCCATCGGGACCAGGGTTCAAGCTACCGGTGGTCAGGACTCTCGAGAGAGGAATATTCGGACAATACACGCCGTTCCAAGAGTACTGTCTTTTGGATCAAGCCCTTGATCCAACTGCATAACGCGAGCCTCCTTGGGTGTTGGTCGAGGCTTTTGGCCATTGACCGTCACGAGTTCACGGCTATTGGCACTATGACTGCTGTGTCTATTTTCCACATGTCGATAACGGTTTACTAATGATAAGCATAAAATATACGAGTATTGTCATAATTTACATTGGCATAACGAAATTCAGCATAATGATCATTACGCATAATACTATTAGGCATATATGTTGTGCCATAATGTTTGTAACCATAAATACTGCTAGCATAATAATAATGCAGCATAATTTTATAAAGCACAATGTTATAAACGCTTATTGATATTAACACATAATATTCTATGGAATAAAACTAATAAACTGTAAAAACAGTATTATTATGCTAATAAAAGTTATGCGAAATCGTTATGCCAAAATATATTATGCCTTAAAATTGTATGCCAAACGGGGGTTTACCGTCGATAACCTCGCGAGCTAAGTCAATATACATAATTTGTTTATCTTTTTCAGTTTTTACGAGATTCTCGTTATGAGGGACTACTAGATCAACTTAACTAACTTGCTTTTTATTATTTAGTTACACTTAACACATTTCTAAATAATATCTTTTTAATTTACTTCTAAATCTATTTTTAATTGTTTTATGTCTGCAGGCAGACTGTTCAATAGATATGGTATTCGTTTGTTTAGGGTTCTGTCGCCAAAGCAGATTGGTGACTCTGGGTACATTGAATCTGCCAGTAACCATAGTAATAGATGAGTGAGGTAATTATGGCTCTCACGCCCCAGCTGTCGCCGGAATGCCAAACCCGACCGTCCGGACCGAGCCCAAGTCGTTGACGACGGGTGGCGTGTACTGTTTGCACGCGCCTCAACGAGTTGTCTGCCAACCGTAGGGGTCCAACAGAGCCGAAGTAGTTTAGTCATTAAAAGTCCGACACTATCTTCCGCTCCGCCCAAAGGCTGAATGATACCCTACTCTACCCTTCTCTACCCTACTACTCTACTCTTCCTTACTCTACCCTACCTACTCTACTCTACCCTACACTACCCTAATTTTCATTTTTTTTTCCATAAGAAACTTCTCCTCACAATAACGAACACAACAAAAAAACAATTAGTGAAATCGGTCCAGCCGTTCACGCGTGATGGCGTGACCAAGAAAATAGGGATTCATTTTTATAAATATATATAAGATTTGTCGTCAAATAGTGACAAAAAGTGTAATGAATACGTCAGTGTACTGTATTCCACTTTTGATAAGTTCTTAAATATTCATAACAAAATAAATCAGAAATATTTCACCTGTTGGCATCACTTATGTGGACGACGATGAACTATGCGTGCCTAGATATAACTAATTCACTGTTGACTTAAAGACCCTGCGGTTATATTTTATTATCGAGTTATGATAAATAAATTACAGTTTCCTTTGCCTTCGAGCCCACCGAGTGCAACGAAAATTGAATAAAGTGGTCGGGAACACAATTAAGCGCCGTCTCCCAGACATCCTCGGTCGTCATTCCCGCTGAAAACTTCGTATTGAGGTACATATGTACCTCAATACAGAAGTTTTCAGCGGGCTATCTTTAGCTATCTTCAACAGCCTTAATTCTGCCTTAGCTTACCCTCATAATCAACCAAATGTACCCACTGCTGCTTTTTTACAGCTTTCACACAACATACGAGTACTAGGCAACCGATAAAGACATGTACTTGTAAGTTTATAACCATTATCATAATCAGCCTTCTCTCTAGGAGAGTGAAAGGGCCGTAATCCTAATCCACCACGCGGGTCCAGTGCGTGTTGATAAATATCACATTTTTTCGAATTTTTGGTTTTAGGACGGGTTTCCTCACGATGTTTTCCTTCACCGTTTTGAGAGCAGTGGTGGTGAAATAAATTACACAAAGTAATGCGGCTGGCTGTCTGGCGGTGATGTCAATTTTGTATTGTCTGATTTACACATGCATGCATTTCAGTTCAACTGGTAACCGGGAAGTGAATCAAATTTAATTTGGAAGATTTGACAGACAAACAAACATCAAGAAAGGTGAAACTAAACAAAAGCTTGTAATAAATGCCATCTGTTATCATCTTGTCTTCTGAGATATAACAGTACATAACATAAGTGTAGGTACAGCCAAGGAGAGCGGAGAATCCTCTTAATGAAGTATCGCAACACGGTTTCAGTTGCCATCTAAAGTCACATTTTGCAACGCCATTAGCTCCATTTAGTTCGTAATGGAAAATCGAGAGAAACAAAGCTAGCACTAAGTAGCCGCTAGTCTGACCGTCACATTCAGGAGGTATACGTATGTACAATACTCCTATTTGTCTACTACAAGCATTGCTACAAGAAGGAAAACTTTTCAATAAAAGAACTATTCTTTAAAAAAAAAAACTTCTTAGTTTGACTGTAATTTGACACATCAATCTCTATGGTATAAACTCGTAGAAGTCAGTGCCGTCAGTGCTATGTCCACTATGAATTTATTTAATACTAGTGGCCCGTCCCGGCTTCACACGGGCAATAAATATAGCCTATGTTACTCAGAGTGAATGTAGATTACCAAAGGTGTAAGAATTTTTGAAATCGGCACAGTAGTTTTTAAGTTTATTCGTTACATACAAAAATACAAATCTTTCCTCTTTATAATATTAGTATGGACAAGCTTCTACAAACGGCGTCCCCCGCGTCAAAGAAAAACATATATAACGCCTATATCAGTCAGTGACAAAATAGGCATTCTACTGGTAAAATCGGTCTAGCACTATTTTGGTTTATTCATTACACACAACACATCTTTCCTCTTTGTAATATTAGTAGAGATAACCAATTAATCCATAATTAATTTTTAGATTGGCCTTTGTGGATTGGATTTTCCCAAATAATAAAAAATATATATTGAAATAATCCCGCGCAGACACTTTCATCATCGAATCAACTATTTAGCTTTTAAACCACAAACATATTTGTACTTACCCAGAAATAGGTCCTAAGACGACCATTACACGGTCATGCAAGCGTCAATCAATTCTATCAATCATCATTCATGATTTTCATCAATCAGTACTACAAAACGTCAATCATCGCATTAGGCGGTAGGTTTTTTTGACTGTGGCAAAACTAGCAGCGAAATCTATCGTGTAATGTTCGCTTGAGGCTCATTTTATTTTGCATTTCTCACAACAAAAGATAGTCGTAACTTTAAGAAATACCTGCATGAATAGACTTGGACAGGGTTTATCCCATACAATGTGAAGCAGGAACTAACCATCCTGTCCGCCTCAAGTTCCGAGGTGGGAACTTATTCACGGTCGAGTGAGCCTTGGAGGGTAGCGGGTATTCACGAATTTAAGCTCCATCGAATTTTTACCTTTATATTGTGTACCTATATTACATACTGCCTATGAGCGTTTGGATCCACTGGTGTGGACTAGTGCACTAACACCTGGGCACGGAACTATTCGCTACAAAGAAGCAGATACTTATTGTGTATCTAATTCTTAAGGTGCACGAGTCCAAGCACAAATTCGTGTAGTGAGGAACGACTTACTAGCCAGGAACGAGCGCGCTTTGAGGGTATGGTTCGAGTTCGACTGTGAAGCTTCGCCTATTGTAGGTTTTTTGAAAAACATTAAGGGTTTCGCATAACTTTAAAGGACAGTCTATCATCGGAGGCTCCTCGTACGTCAACATTTGACAGAGCGAGTAGAGCGACTCGGCTTATGCTCAGCTTGTGCTCAGCCTGTCTCACCTTATGGTAAAACTAGGAATGTGTACAGTGCTTGCCAGAAACCTTCTAATATAAAAAAAACCCGTATCACAGTGTTTGTCCGACGTAGGTAACAACAAATTTTCTGTTTTAATTTACTGGTTTATTTCTATACCTGTGCTATAAGTCTTTGCTTTGTGCCAAATTTCAGGATTCTGGGTCAACAGGAAGTACCCTATGAATATCGATCTTTGTGAGTATCAAAATATACTCTTTTATGCGACATAAACGTCGTATCTTTTTTATTAGTTAACTTAGAAGTTTGATTTTTTTTACAGCTTGAATGACTGCAGCCCTGAGTATATGGTTTTATACCAACTCGATACCTCCACGCGTTCTTGAAATAATCACGCGGTGTTGGCATACAGACAGACGTCTGTCTGTCTGTCGGACGGACGAACAACAAAGTGATCCTACAAGGGGAACCCTTATCGATCGATCATTATACACTTGTTAGGTTATAATGATCGTCAATAGATGGGAATCAATTATTAACCATCACGTCTGCAGAATTTTACTAATAAATTTAAACTGCTTTCGTTTTAGGTACCTAAACACAATAACGGTTGACAAATAAAAACAACCCGTAAACAGAAACCTTAGAAGAAATTCTCAGAAACAAGGTTCTTGTATAAGAATGAATTATTTCTGTAACCATTGCTTTGCAATCCTTTCAAAGCTTCGACGAAGTTAATTCGAGACAGCAATTGACGTCAGTTTTCTACTGTTCCGAATATAAAGCCTTGAGAAATTCATTGCACAAGAAAATGACGTACAAAAGCAAAAGTTCAAAATGTTTATTTGTAATAAACATTTACCAGTGCAAAGAATACGACACTATACAGGTTTCGTTTTAGAATGGCATTTGCGGTCATTGCCCTTTTCCATTATTTTTATTAATCTACCTATATCCAAAGTACTCAAAAGAGAGAAAAAAAATAAAAGAGAGAGCAGAATGAGAGAAACGAAATGGTTTTAAAAAGACAGACTAAGAAACTAAAAACAGATACCTAATTAAACTACACATTAATAAAAATATGAAAAAATAGTGGGTGGAAATTGATCCCACGATCTCCGGCATAGCAGTCAGGGCCACTAACCACTAGACCAATAGGCCAGTCAAATGTAACGATTACTGTTTGAATAGTGTAACAATCAATGCTCTAGTTTTTGCACGAATGCTCACTTGGTTCGACAAAAATTAGTTTACATTTCGGCAATAATTAGGACCTTGAAAAAGCGAGAAAATATAACGCTTTAAAGCAACAGTAGTTATCGAGTAGCTTGGCTTTCGATAAGTACCAGGCTTGTGTCGACGGCACGATATCACAAAATAAATAGGTACAGAAGTCAATCTACATACAAAGTGAGCTCGAACAACGCACACATAGACACTGCTTACGGACACGATATCTCGGAGCGCCTCGGCCCGCTCGTTGAACAGTTCCGGCTCAAACGCTCATTAGGGTGCGTCCACCGAGCGTAGGTATAAAAAGTGAAGTACATACATGAGATTGTCTTCTGTACCTATCTATTTTGTAACGGTATGTGCCACTCGCACATTAAAGGGCTGTCAGCTTGAGTGACTTTTGCCAGGGCTGCGGTATTGATCAATCGTTTATTCAATAACAATCTGACACTCTCGCTACACCCAGAGTAGGAGAAATTATAATAATGCATAAAAACAAAGCAAGAACAGCTACCTCAAAAAAAAAAAGAAAATAACCTAGGAAAAACCGTCTCTATAATCTTTCTTAAACACTCGACCTGAATAGATAAACTAACCTCATACCTGTAACCAAAGCCGAATACAAACAGGGGTTGTAAACACAAAGAGAGTAAACAAATAAACAAACAATTGGGCGCCACTGTTACCGATTGGGTGTGTTTACAAAGTTAATGTGTGTGCTTCCAATGATCGGTCTTCTTCGTCGTGAGGCTGATCTACCAAAGTTTCTGAACGATATTTGAGTTTATTTTATTTTAATTGGTAGGAAGAAAGAGCAGGATACAAATAAACTCCGTAAGCAGTTGGGCAACTCACAGAGTCAACGTGCATATCCTCATTGACTACTGTTGGACTTTTACTGTTGGAGTTACTTGAAGTAATAGAACAATATACTTTTTAGCATCGACTTGAGAACAGATTGCAGGGACCCCTAACCAAACCAGGAAAAAGGAACCAACAGGTCAGGTAGGGGAAACCTTTATTAAGTGTTAGCATAGGCCTGGTATCAGGTGAATCTAAAGTTTCTAATTGTTTTGTAAATGTTTAAAAAACGGATAATTTTGGAAGTGAATGATTTTTATGACACATCTTGGAATGGGTGCTCCTTTCTCGGATGGTTCCGATCTTCAGTGTTCGTGCGGCGTCTCTCTGCAGACCATGTCCCACCTTCCGTCCTGCATTACGTGCCCCGTTTCCTGCTCACGTAGGGACCTAATGACAGCATCAGCGGACGGCATTGCCGTGGACGAATTCTGGGCCAGGCAAGGAATTTGACTAATTTTGCCATCGATACGCTAAGAAGAAGAAGACTAACATAGTTGTAAGGTTGTTTTATTATTACTAACACTAAATGAGTCTTATTGTTAGTTAGTTAGTTAGCCCATTTATGTCCCACTGCTGGGCGACGTCTTATTGTTACTCGGAAATAAAGAAATTTATTATTTCACTCGAACACTCGACCGAACTGCATCAATACTACACGAAGTCTGGACGGAAATAGTAGAGACAAGTCGCCATGGCAGCCTCGGCTGCGCCTCGCGGCATCGCGCGACTTCGTGAGGCGCAGCGCCACTCTTGCACGCCGCTGCCGCACGTACCAGCGATGCACCGCTGCGTCGCGATGCATCGCTCTACGCCGCGAGGCATCAGCGCTGCATGAAGCAACGTATTCTAAATTCTCACAATTAAATGTGTATCTTTTAAATAAAGTTCTATTTTGAGTCACTCTATTAAAATGTGCGCGCAGCGTCGCGTCTCGGTGTTAGCTGACCCTAAGAGAAAATTAAACCTAATCGCCTGATACACCCAAAAGTGTTGTTGTTTTGGACGTACTATTAATCAATAAAAATCATGGATACCAGAGTTTTTGTGCTATGCTAAAAGCATACGAAAAGATGGGTTTTAGAATATGTTTAAAAATAAATTTTATTTATTCGCACTTTTAAATTATTCTATCTTATCCTAGTGAGGTCACTGATGAGCAGAGTGAGAGGTTCCATCAGGATGTAAAGTAGCTTGAAGAACAATTTAAAGGCCATTGGGACACAACTATGCTAGGCGATTAGTGTTGAAGTTTAAAGAGGTTACGGTCCTTCAAGCACAAAAGAAAAAGATAGGGTTAGTTGCACCATTTAACTATAATGATAACCAAACCGTAACCAGTCGTGAAACGGCCGCCTATTGGTCAATTCGACGATTTGACAACTGTTTTAAAGGCTTTGTTATCGTTACCTCATCCTTAAAAATTAACAATATTCTGGGTTTAAATTTTATGAATCAAGTTCTACTATATTTTTTATACCTAAACGATAAAAAAACTTAAATAATTTTGTTACATTTCTTTTACTTCTTTCGATTTGTAGTATAATTCGGCACATCCTCACAAAAGAAAATGAAACGTGATATACACGAATTGTCACGAAAGCATGACATTTCAAAGTTTCATTTTTATTCTCGATTTCATGCAATTCAAAACCATAATTAAGCTCTATTCAAATCTAAACGTGGAATAAAGCTGCCAGGCTCAAATTGAATATACGGTGTACATCAGCTGCATGCATGATGTTTGTTGGGCGACCGTTTCTACGCAGTGGGTGTCACAGTAAAATAAAAAACAGGGCAAGTACGAGACGGACTCACGCACTGAGGGTTTCGTACAAATTTAACCTATGAAAATAGTTCAATTCCCGAATTGAGTTACGAAGATTTTTCCGAACAGCAAAAAATGTATTTTTTTTGCGACGTAACTACTTCACTTACAGGTTTCAGATTTTTTCCTGTACTTGATCTATGAGACCTTGGTTCAGGCCTCAAAACTGTACAAATACCCTATGAATTTTGATTCCCTTGAGAGTATCGAAATATACGTTTTTAGCGACATATACGGCCTTAGACATAGATATTTAGTCCTTTATCTATAAATATAGTCCTCTATCTTTATAAGGCCTTATAATGATCCCACTGCTGGGACTCAGGTCTCCTCTCTAGGAGAGGGAATGGGCCGTAATCCACCACGCGGCCTCATTGCAGATTGGTGGATGTCACATATTGTCTTCGAATTTTTTGGTTCTAGGACATGCCGGTTTCCTCACGATGTTTTCCTTCACTGTTTTGAGAGCAGTAGTGATGAAATAAATTACACAAAGTAATGCGCCTGGTTGGATTTGAACCCGCGACCTATTATTCTAATACTCGTAAGTCGGGGTCGTTACCACTCGGCCACCACTGCTCTAGACGGCAGTTTGATTTTTTCAAAGCTTCAAGGGACAGCAGATCTAAGTAGGTATATGGTTTTCGTCTCAACTCGATACCCCTACGCGTTCTTGAGATGAAGGGTCTTGACAGATGGATCCTTTAAGGGTTCCGTTTTTTCTTTTGAGGTACGGAACCCTAAAAATTACAAAAAAAAAACACCTTTGGTTTGGAAGAATGTTATTATGAATAAATTGTTTTGTTTGCGAATGTAGAATCTGGAAAACTAGCTGAAATATAAAATACCATTTTTACAGATAAAATCAATATGTCTAATAACAGCAAAAATATACCACTCACAATTTGCAAAAGACGACTCACGTAGATGTTAGAAAATAAAAATGTTAGCAATAAATCGAGAAACGAGCAGGCTTTATATAAGTGGATCCAAAGGAAGCTGCTTCTTTTGAGCCTTGAGAACTTTAATATAAAGTTCCTGGTTGCCATCACAACGCAATATCTCCCTACAATCCAGGTACCAGGGCACCATGGCCCGTCTAGAGCTGTAATAAAACTGCGAGCAAAATGTGTGGAATGTAAAATTGAAAATATTGGATGCGTTGAAGCCAGCCACGCGTGAGGTCTGGACAGATTTAATATACAGCCGTGTTTTGGTATTTTTAGAGTTCTGTATCTTAAAACAAAAAAATGGAAATCTTACAGGATCACTTTATAGTCCGTCTGTCTTTCTGTATGTCTGTCAAGATCCTTTATCTCGAGAACGCGTGGAGGTCCGGTCCCTAAAGCTGTAAAAAAATCAAACTTTTGAGTTAACGAAAAAAAAAACCGGCCAAGTGAGAGTCGGACTCGCCCATGAAGGGTTCCGTAGCAGCAAGTAACATAATATAAAAGTTCTTGTAATGTATTGTAACTTTAATCGATGTTTTAAAAATAGTGTATTTTTTTCGGTTTATGACGCATTAAAAAAAAACTACTTACTGGATTTCGTTCAAACCAATTTTCGTTGGTAGTTTTTATAGTAATGTACATCATATATTTTTTTTAGTTTTATCATTCTCTTATCTTAGAAGTTAGAGGGGGGGACACACACATTATACCACTTTGGAAGTGTCTCTCGCGCAAACTATTCAGTTTAGAAAAAAATGATATTAGAAACCTCAGTATAATTTTTGAAGACCTATCCATAAATACCCCACACGCATGGGTTTGATGAAAAAAAAATTTTTGAGTTTCAGTTCTATTTATGGGGACCCCCAAAATTTATTGCTTTTTTTCTATTTTTGTGTAAAAATCTTAATGCGGTTCACAGAATACATCTACTTACAAAGTTTCAACAGTATAGCTCTTATAGTTTCGGAAAAAAGTGGCTGTGACATACGGACGGACAGACAGACAGACAGACAGACAGACATGACGAATCTATAAGGGTTCCGTTTTTTGCCATTTGGCTACGGAACCCTAAAAAGGGTACGGCCGTTTAAGTCGCAAAAAATATTAATTTTGACAAAGGAAACCAAATTTATAGGGTTCCCGTTGACTTAGAATACCGAAATTTGGCAGGAAACAAAGTCTCATAGCCAAAGTATAGCAAAAAATCTGAAAACTGTAAAGTAACGTAAAAAAAAACCTTTTTGTGTTTCGGGAAAATCGTCGTGACTCAATTCAGGATTGAACTGTTTTCATAGGTGAGTTGGTACGGAACCCTGAGTGCGTGAGTCCGACTCGCACTTTTTTATGTTTTAATTTACCCCTGGGCAATGAAATGAAAACAGTGTGGAAAAATTTGTGAAGTATTTTGTTCGTGAAAATTCATGTCGAATTAACTGTAACTTGACTTGAATGAAGGCAAAATGATGTTTACGATAGATATGCGAAAATAATTACCATACATTAGTATTAAAAATTGTACATTTGAATGCAATTTTCTTTCAGCTGTAATTTACGGTCACTGAAAATGCATACTGCATTGACATATTTATTACTAATGGTGTCATTAAAAATTAAAGGATTGCGTTGTTGCGTGCGAGAGTTGCTTTACAAAATAATAAATGACATGACTTTGATTTGCGTAATGGATATTAAAATTGACAAATGTGGTGACTTAAGGCAACCATCAGGTGGGATCGCAGTCAAGCACTAGTTTATACAATTAAAAAAAAAAAGACTACAAAAAGAACTTTTACCCAGCATTGGGATAGTATAGATTAATAGAAAAAAAACCAAATCCCTCTATTGCATCTGTCTGTCTGTATAAACGCGATAAACTTAACCTCGTAAAGTCCAACCTAAATTTAGGTCGATATACATAACGACCCAATGTTCTAAAATTAGGCGCAATTAGTTGCGGCCCGGAACTTTAGTGTAGTAAAAAGTGTTCAAGTGTATTGCTTTTGGCTAAATTATTTTAAGTGGTATTTCCTATAGTTAAAGTTAACTATTTCATGCTAAAAATATATTGAGATAATTTATGTTCATGGTAACTATTTCTTTGAGATTGTTTAAACCAAAAATTACGTTTGTATATGTCATAATTTTAGATCCCTGGGTTGTAGCTTTATGATTTTAAAAAGTATCTTGTGCCGGAATGTCTAAATATTTTTGTCCTTAAATTAGGTCGCTGGGCCTTACGAGGTTAAAATTATTGAACGAATTTTCTTGAGGTAACTATCTACGCAGTATTTTTTTTTTTACAGTTATCACACGACGCCTTCTAGTCCCAAGCTAAGCAGACAAACTCTGCTCAGCTTGGGACTAGAAGGCGTTGTGTGTTGAGTATTAGACAACTGATAAACATACTTTTATATTTCTAAAGACATGTATCTATACTGATATTATTTATAGAAATTTATAGAAAAATTACTCCCAGACACAGAGCAAATGATCATGCTCATCGCACAAACATTTGCCTTGGATGGGAACAGAACCCAAGACCTCCGGCATAACAGTCAGGGCCACTAACCACTAGACCAACAGGCCAGTTAATATTCATTTGGAGTATATTCAGCGTGTAAGTGTACTTATAACAAACAATAGACTTTTAATACAAGAACTTTAATCGACTCCTCGCAGACACAGGATGAAAAACGCCAAACTTCTGTTGTGTCTGTAATGATTGCTTTAGAATATTTTTTATTGAGCTTCAGTTGTTTTAAATGGCGAAAACACCCCTCACCAGAACAATTCGTATTGTGGATGAAGTTCATGAGCGACTGGATGTATTCTCGTGCACTTTGAGTGAATTCGCATGAGTTTTATTAAATATAGTTAGTTATGTGTAAGACAATGTAAGTACTTATTATTTATGTTTAAGTTTTGTTTTTAATAGATTTTATATTTATTTTTATTGTTTAGATTTTATCATAAATGTATGTTTAGGGTTAAGTATAGTTGTTAGCTGCACTGTCGCTTTAGGTTATAAGGCCTGTAAAGATAGATGTAAATAAATAAATAAAATAAATAAACTAGGTTCTTCTCAACGATAGAACGAACTATATGAAAATTTTGTCACAAACTTCCAACAAAAAAGAACAACTGAGTGAATTTTATGACAACTTGAATTCATATTTAACTCTAGGAAAATTCAACATCGATATCATAGAAATTCAATGTAGTACTTTACCACTTTTCTCGTAAAGTCGGAAATTTTCCCAAAGCGCTTCGGGGTGATCCAAGTATTTGCTTGTTAAATATCGATATGCTTTGTGAATCGTTTTAACGAGGTGCAGACTGGTCGCTGCCGACCACAACATTTTGAAGAAGACACGCGTTTGAATCTCGATCTAGTAACGAGCACAGTGCATCTAAATAACAAAGGTATTTTAAGCTTGTTCAAAAAATATCGATATTATTGCTTTGATATATCGATTTATCGTTATAAAATATTCAATATAATAATAATAATATATATATATTTTTTGTAAAATTTTCTTAAAAAATATTTAAAATGTAATCGTCTATAAGTGTAAAAAATGAACAAAGAGAATAATAATTTATTTGAAAAGACAACTTTTGGTCCACATTGTATGTGTATAATTATATCGAGAATCGTATCAAATAAGATATATATTTTTTAAAAATGAATTTATTAGCAAACTTATTACATCGTAGAAAATATTAGCATTACAATAATATAATATTTTTCTTAGTAAAAATTTTAAGTCATTAAAAAAAACCTTTATTTTATTTTTATTTGTTGTTTATGGTGTTAGTAATACAGTCCTACAAGGTTGTTAGTGTTTTACAAATAACCCAGTATATCACTATTCCCCTTACTTTTGAAATTACAGTTATATGAGAATTATTATTGCGGGTGATAAAAAAACCAATACCAAATACGGTTTCAGCACCCAAAAATACATTGTAATGTTGGGGTTCCTAAGAGGTGGTCTCAAGGAAACAACCACATGCTTGTAGTACTATTTAATGAGTGCAATTAATGTTACATGAATATGTGGCTTATGAGGTATAGTGCTAATTTAGCATATTACGTATAAAGGAGTGTGCATACTTAATAATATAAGAGAGCATACATATTATTACACTTCAACATAGAATTTAGGTAAATTAAGTTTTTACGAACATTTTTTTTTTGTTGCCCCGTGTAATTAGCAACTATGCAGTTTTTAGCCACAGGCATTTCCAAGTAACCTGTGGTCTTAGAATGCAAAGGGGAACTGAAGGAACATAGGTGTGAGGTACTCGTGGCAAGTCAGACGCTCACCTGCCCCGCCCTAGAGAGAAATCATTAAATTATTTCAAACCTAAAAAAAAAATACATTTCCAAATGTCACAGTTCAAACGAGAAATAAGAACGAGTAGTCTGTCAAGTCAAACGACTTGGGTAATTATTATGGTTCAATGAAATCTGATGTAGTAAACGCTGGTTCAATAATCAAGGAACTGATTTCCTCTTGACGAACTATTTGTGTATATTTAAGCGAGTTCTTGGACGGTTTGATAATAAAATTAGTGCCGGCAGGTAGCGTTGCAATCGGGTGTTCCATTTTTTCTGACGAAAAACCGGTTTTCGGACTAGACTTTGTCATACATCTGTGTCAAAAGAGACTTGGGTAATTATTAGGTTAAAATGAAATCTGAATGTCAACACTGGTTGAAAAATCAAGGTTGATTAAGAGATCTTGATCATTGTTTACTAATAGTTCCTCTATTAGTAAACAATGATCAAGATCTCTTAAAAAAAGTGTCGAATATAAAGTATTTTTTAAATGATAATACTATACAATATTTCCAAGTCGTTTGATTTTTAAGACAGACTTTACCAATATAGTTATGTGAGCTCATATAGGTTTTTTCTTTCATTCGTTTATAGTTTACCTCGTTCCATTTTGATCTTAGCTACATTCATACTCTACTGAATATCAGCTAAGATAATAATATAGAAAAGGACTAGCAAGGTTATGTAATAACATTGTGTAAGCTCACAATAGCGAGACTATTAGATATCGATATTCAACATTCTCAAACAAAGATCACGCCACCTGAAATCCTTTAATTAGACTTGATAAGTAGCGAATGGAGAAACGTTATACCATTTTGGCTTCATCATGAATCGAGACATATCCAGTGTTTTGGTATACCTACACGGCTAAATACTTTAGTAGACACCTACGAAATAGGGCGTAAAGGAGCTTTTACCTAATGTAATTATGTCAAGTGCAATTTAGCAGGTGCCTGCATACTAATTCTCTCTGCGCATTGTACATGAGGTTCAATGTTATCGAGTTGTCAGCAACAATAACAGATTACAAATGTCTCACAACCTGCTAATTGGTGCTGCTGGTTAGTAGACGGACATTCGAAATCTACTTTGACAGGCCTGTTGGTCTAGTGGTTAGTGACCCTGAGTGCTATGCCGGAGATCGTGTGTTCGATTCCCACCCAGGACAAATGTTTGTGTGATGAGCATGATCCTTTGTTCTGTGTCTGGGTGAAATTTATCCATAATATGTATGTATTTAGAAAAATATAAGTATGTTTATCAGTTGTCTAGTACCCATAACACAAGCTCTGCTTAGCTTGGGACTAGACGGCATTGTGTGATAGTTGTGGAATACTATATTACTATACTGTTAAGTAATTAATATCTGCCCGACCTTATCCCTAATGTTTGTCTCTTGTATATGAAACGGTATGGTTTAGCAAATAATTTCCATTCTTGCCTTTTTTTTTCGGTTTCTCGATTTGTCTGTTCCTAAATTTTTTAAATATTTTTTGTTTTAAAACACAAATATTTTCCTGTGTTAACATGAATATTAACTGCCTTGAATTGCAGTTTTGTACTTATCGATTTAGCAGTTTCAGAAAGTGTTTTTCTTATTTCATTGTGGTAAATAAATACTATAAACACTTGTTCTATGGAAGGAAGACTAACTCCCAAAAATCTTCATAAGGTATATTTTCAAGTAACCATATTCCTCTTTTTTACCTATTTTAAAGTCTAAACATACTTAACTGTTTCATTATAACACACTAGTAACACTGTTGTTGAAATGTATTGTATTAGTTACCTATTTAGAAACATTTTTATATGCTTCTGTTCTGTGCCAATTCATGGAATAGGTAAATAGATTTTTTTTTATCAACGAATCAGCATAGCCATTCAATGTGGCAATGCTGCCAGCGGTCTGGGCTCTGTTCCTATTGACATCGACGTAGATGAATTTTTTGATGCCCAGTATATCCTTTTTATTAACACGTTTGTATATACTCGTACTTTTATCTTTAGTTGGTATATATATATTAAATTGTTTATTAATTTAGTAGTTTGTATGGTATAATTATTAGTTAAATAGTTGTAAGGATGTAAATATAATTATTAATTTACAATTTCATCTGAAAAAGTAGGCTTAGGTCTATTTAATAGTTTATAGGTAAAAAAATAATTTAAAGGTATACCTTATTTTACACCATAAAATACTACATTATATATTTTTTTTAAATTAATATTAACTAGTGCTTGACTACGATCCCACTTGATGGTAAGCAGTGATGCAATCGTTGATGGTAAGGCGTACTAGCTTCTTAAGAGCCTATTCACTCTTGCCTTGAAGACTAAATTATAATCGGACGGGAAGACCGCAGCAGGCAAATTGTTCCAGTCCCTCGATGTATGTGGTCTATAGGTAAACGATGGGGCGAAATGCTTTGTCTGGACCGTAGAGGTTTCAATATAGTAAACATTGTTCTGTAATTATAAATGGTGTCTTGGTATATATAATATCTGATGGTTTTTAGACTAATTTACTGGTCTCGATCTGTTTGTTTTATCTGTAAGTTGTTATTTAAATAAAACAAAAACAAACAAAATTAATTCTACGTTGAAATAACTGGAAATTTTACTAGCAAGGTATTTCTAGCAGTTAAATGAGAGCTTCCTAGCAGTCTCTAAATGTAACATTCTAACAAGTTAAATATTTTAAATGAATACCTTCATAAACCAAAGTAATACCGAATGTAAAATAGTTTTCATGGAAACGGATGCACGATGCATACTTTCATATTTAATATTACGTAGGTAAATAAAACTGAAGTAATTGCTTTTCACGTTTATTACTTTGCTAACTTTCCTATTAATATTTGTGTGTTTAACAAATTGCAATTTATTTATATGTGGTAATGTGCAGCTGAATATTGTACCTTTTAGAGTTTGTGTAAAACGTAACTTTATTTAAACATAGATAGTAGTAGTAGTGTCCTAGACAAACTACTCACATTTTAGGCAAGTGGTTGTTTTTTTTTTTTTTTCGATGGGAAAATCATCTTATGACCCCCGCTCTTGGGCGGAGCGGGAGATAGTGTCAGACTCTTACTAGCCTTCATACCTGGGCTCGAGCGCCCTTTCGGATAACCCTGGCCCCAGTAGGACAGCGAGCTACCCATTGCTCACTGTCCGCAAGCCGGCGCCTACGGTGGATGGAAATCGGGATCGGAATTCCGGCGGCGGCGAGAGCACCGTTGTCTGATGCGGTCGGCCTCCTCTTTAGCGAGCATTACTGCTTCGCAGAAGTTGGCGTACCTCACCGATGTCCCGACGCCGATGCGAACTACCGTTAGTTATACCGTTAGTTGGGAACCCGACGGTGGCGCGTTCCGACGAAGCTACCGTGAAAACACATGGCCTCGGATTTGCGCAGCGCCACCTCGAGTCCCAACTCCTGGATCCTACCAACGACTATCGCAACCCCGCGTGTCGCTAAAGCGGCCGCCGCCCGACATGACTCTCCCTGCGCTAGAACCAGCGTGTCGTCTGCGTAGCAGACCACGCTGACCCCATCAGGGAGTTCGCCCCGCAGCACGTAATCGTACCCGATGTTCCACAAGGCTGGCCCTAGTACCGACCCCTGCGGAACACCGCACGATATCTCCCGACGTTTCCAGTGTCCCTAGAGACCGGGGTAGACAATATACCTGTCCGACAGGAAGACCTCGACTACTCGTCAGAGGTAGGCAAGTGGGTGTTCAGTTAGGCGAAATGTACTGAAAATCTATTTAATTTATTTGCGTGGAGCACAACGCGCTGTCAACTAGTCGGCCTCGGACCTTATTGGACGGGTGGTAATCAAAGTCAATCGTATTAGGAACCACTTCAATAAGTTTTAATTATATACCTGTACACGTGTATTTATATGATTATATTCTAACCTACGGTGCTCAGACATGGTCGCTCACCGAGTCACAAAAGTTTCGCCTTGGGGTTTGCCAACGAGCAATGGACCGCAGCATTCTGGATATCAAAAGAGCCTACAGAATAAGGAACACAACATTGCGCCAAAATACTAGATTCATCGACGTAGGAAAAAAGGGTGTCAGGCTAAAATGGGATTCGGTGAGTCATATCGGTAACACTTACCATCATCACCATCATTTGCCTTTTTAGTGTTCCCACTGTTGGGACTCGGACCTCCTGTCTAGGAGAGACACACACTGACCGTTGGGCAAGAATCTCCACAAAGTGGGTACCAGAGGATGGACGACGCCGCCGAGGTCGACCTGTGAAGAGGTGGCGGTTCGAGGTGACTCAAGAGAAGAATACATAGAAGGAGTTGGGGGAGGCCTTTGCCCAGCAGTGGGAAAGTATAGACTAATAAAAAAAAGTACACGTGTAACTAGTGACCCGTCCCGCTTTTACACGGGTGCCAATTATACACACAAAACTTCCTTGTTTATTGTTCTTTCTGTTAATGACCGCATCAAAATACCTACGTAGCGAAGTTTAGGAGGAGTTAGGGCATAAACAGACAGCAACTTTGTATTTTTATTAGTTTATTCAAAATTATACTTGTTTGCTACAAACAGCTTCAAACATAAATACAACCAAACCGTAAAGCAGTTGGCAGTTGTTCTCGTTTTTAACCGACTTCGAAAAAGAGGAGGTTCTATGTTCGGCTTTTTTTTTATATAAATTGCCGAATTCAGTTATGAAGATTTTTCCGAATCACAAAAATATTTTTTTTTTTTGTGACGTATTGACAAATTAACAGTTTTCAGAATGTTACCTATATTAGCTATAAGACCTTGCTTCATGCCAAATTTCAGAATTCTAGGTCTACGGGACCTATAAATTTTGATTTCCTTGGGGGTGTCGAAATACAGGCTTTTTTGCGACATAAACAGCCGTATCTTTTTTTTTTCGTTAACTTAGAATCTTGATTTTTTCATAGCTTCAAGGAACCATAGAAAATATACTTTTAATTTCACTGCAATACCTCCATGCCTTCTCACAGCCCCTACACCTATCGTTAGGAAGAATACCTTCCACAATTTTGAGCAAAAAATCCAGGTCACTCAGAAAAATCGGAAACGTACCAACAAATTACATTTTTTTTGAGGTGGAATTCTATCAAATAGCCTCTCCCGCTCTGGGTAGACCGAGAGGTCGTGTCAGAATTGTACTGGCTAAAATCCACAGGTGTTTCTTCTGTTGCCCTTCCAGGGCCACGTTAACTCTTTCGATAATTCCCGCAGCATTCGTCACGATGCGGCCTCGTCATCGATCAGTCAGTCAGAGCCAGCGTAGGTATAAAAACTTTGACTGTGCCATCACTGATTAAATCGCGCCAGTAATGTGTAACCTAATAAGAAAGGGCAAAGCTACAACCCTGAGCGTGTTTTCACTAGACGACGTTGAACTCTACATTTTTTTTTTTAATTATATGGAAGCCCTATCAAGTGAAAGGTAATTATATTCGTGGAAATCTGAATTTCGACTTTATTGAACTTATTCAAACTGTTCCTTTGTAATACACCTAATTAATATGTTGATAGGTTTCTTCTAGGTGAACGCGTTCTGTCGTCGACCGCAACGTCGTTTTCCATCAGATAAAAAATAATAATTACACAATATTTTTTAAGTACAAACTTTCATTCAATTGATCACTCAAGAACTAATTAGTTTTTTGACACAAAACTCTAACAAATTACAGAGGGTCACAATGGGAATCACAGTACATAATAATCAGGCTCATCCTAACTAATATTATAAATGTGAAAGTGTGGATGTTTGTTACTTAATCACGCAAAAACGGCTGAACGGATTTGGATGAAATTTGGCATGCATATAGCCTTTGACATGTAAAAGAACATAGGCTGCTTTTTATCCCGGAAAATCATCTTATACATCTTATTCCTACGGGAAAAAACGTTTAGAGTGCGATATCCGAAGTACACGCGGACGAAGTCGCGGGCGGACATCTAGTAATGAATAAAACGAAACCCTTTATATTTCAAAACTTCCTCGTTTAACAAATGAGTAGGCTCCGTGAATTCTCAGATGGCTCATATTTTAGGGGTTCCCTACGTTTTATTTTCTCCGTCGTAAGAACCCGTTTGGGTCGGGAATTTTATTAATTCACTTCTCTTATGTTCACAGGAACTAATTACAAAGTCTCACGTTACGTATACCTGCCCCGTGAAATGTACGATAGGCAATTTAAGTCCAGCGAATGGTGATCCCTGGATCTCTTTTTGAAGCCGAAAAAGACGGCTCTAATGTACTAGTTGCCTTTTCTGTGTATCTTGTATGTGCGTCTGGTACATACACTTTTGTGTGAAAGTTGTCTTTATCGAAATTAAATATCCGTCTACAGACCATTTATTTGATATTTTATTTAGAACGTTGCGAGTTTTTTTACGAACCTACTGCATTTAGGAAAATAGTAACTCTTTCATTAAAACTTTTTTTTTTTTGTTTTTGACTTTAACCACTTGAGAAAGAGTGTCAGGTTTTTGTTGACTAAAACTCACCGGTATGGCTTAAATTATTTTTTTTATTTGCTATAAACTAGTGCTTAACTGCGATTCCACCCGATGGTAAGTAGTGATGCAATCGTTGATGGCAGGCGCACTTCCACTCTAGCCTTGAAGACATCCAAATTATAATCGGATGGAAAGACTGCAGCAGGCAAATTATTTAATTCCTTCGATGTACGCAGTATAAACGACGAGGAGAAACACTTATTCCGGACCGTAGAGGTTTCAACAACATTAGGGTGGATACTTGCCGTACGTCCGGTTGTCTGATGGTAGAAATGAGATGGCAGAATCAAGTCATGTAATTTCCGCGCACATTCTCCAAATCATCAATCAATATTGCTCTTCGTGTTCCTGGGTCACGGTAATTCTTTCCAGCTGTAACTCGACTCAACTTGCCGCGTAGTGTTCTACTCGTGGCTCGTCAACAAAACCGTCGGAGCCCAGCAGGGTCAAAGCCTGTCAAAGCCTACTGCAGCCATGGGTTGTTTGAAAAAGAACCCCGGGGACAAAGGCAAAGAAGAAACATAGGAGTCGGTTTTTTTGGTCAGTACAAATCTGACACGTTTTCCCGCTTCGTTCTAGAGCGAGAGAAGTCATTGGATGATTTACCAATTAAAAGCACCAAACTTGAATAAACAAATCGATAGTTTGACATTTGACTACTCGTTTATTCGAAGACATTTTTTCGTCGTCATGACAACTGAATTGGGCAAATGACCTTTATCCTTAGGCGCAGGCCACACCGCCAGCTAGCGGGCGAAACTAAACAAACTAAGCGAAATATTGGTGAACTAAACTATGGGGTTCACACCGAAAACTGCGGAAAGACGAGCGACGAGTGGAGCGGGCTAAGCGGGCGAAGCGGGGGTAGTATTTGTAGTTAAGTCATCAACAGAACTTTCGTCGATATATGACGTATTCATCGTTCCCAAACTAAACACTACACTGCTATTCGAAAGACGAGCGTCGACTAGTCTACTCGAAACGGGGAGGACGGGCGAACGAACCGGGCGAGCGGGCTGGCGGGCGAACTAAGCTAGCGAAGCGCGGGCGCGCAAACGAGGTGAACGAGTAGCTTCGCTGGAATCGTCGGATAATTTCGTTAGCTTAGCTCGTTAGGTTCGTCGGTAGCTCGCGGTGTGAACCGTAACCGAAGTATGTAAAGAGGTGAAACGATGTTCGCCCGCCTAGCCCGCCCGCCCGCTAGCTGCCGGTGTGGCCTGCGCTTTATACGAGTACTATAAATAGACTCACTAGCACATTTTCCGCAACTTCGTTCGCGATAAGGTTTTCATAAAAACTCCAACACTCTCTAAACCTTTCCTTGAGGGTAGTTTTGAAAAAACTTATAATGAGAATTTGTGCTGAGTTTCAAGGTCATCAACCCCAGAAATGAGAATCCTCCATACACACTTTTTTTTTTTCGAAAAATAAATAATAGCAACCTTTAAAATTTATTTAGGTTACTTGGTATTTGCGCTAAGTTTCAATTCCACGCCCACGGGATAAGGTTTGGCATAGGTAAAAAACAGAATTCCTCCTTAAAGATGGATTTTCCTAAAATAACTTCTTAAGACTCGCTTACGTCATAACAGAGAGTTTCCTGTAAAATTACACGCGCCTAGTTACAATCATTTCGGCTGTGCTTTGTTAAGTCATTCAGTCAGTTTCTCCTTTCATATATAGGTAGGTATAGACTAGAGTTCGGGAAGCTGCGCAGTATAGTCTGTCTAAAAAGTTCAAACGACTTGGGAATTTTGTATATTATTAGTAATTTTGTATTTATGTTTGATACTTTTTATAAGGTTTTTCTGTTAGTAAACATTGATCAAGATCCCCTAATCAAGCTTGATTATTGAACTAGTGTTGATTACATCAGATTTCATTTTACTGTAATAATTACCCAAGTTGTTTGCCTTTCTAGACAGACTCTATCTTCTCGTCCAATATACCACAGTGTCTCAAGATGTAAGTCTATGACCAGTGCATGTTGGCAGTGATTACAGACAGACGTTATAGCACTGAAACATGGTCGTTTACAATGTGCCTCATCAGAAGGCTGACAGTCTCTCAAGGGCAATGGAAAAGCGTGATCGGGTCAGGAATGAAAATATCTGCAGGAAAATCAAGGTCGCTGACATAGCTCGAAGAATCGTCAAACTAGAGTGACAGTGGGCAGAGCACTATGCTCGTGGAACGGATGGTCGATGGGGCCGAAAGGTTCTAGAGTAGCGAAAGCGCACCGGAAAACGCAGCGTTGGAAGGCCTCTCACAAGGTGGACCGACGACCTGGGCCTCAAGTCTGCTATTACAATAGTGTCAGAATGGTCTATCATTGATTTCATAATTGTTGATTTTGACAAGTTTTGGTAATCTAATGACGTAATTATGACTTTCCGATGGTCAATCAATGACACTCCATTGAAAGGAATGGCATAGAATGGTAATCTCGTACATAATGAAAAATGAATATCTGACGTTTGCGGTAATCTGCAAAAATTTTGACAGTTCCTTTGATCAGTGACCTACCATTACGACGTCATTGCGATATTATTGCTTTTAATAAGCTCGATATTGTCATTCTACCATAATTCTATTTCAAGACCATTGACCGATCAATGATTTTTTCGTCCTATGACAACCCCCGCTCTTGGGTGGAACGGGAGATAGTGTCATTCCGTTCCTTCAAGCCTTCATACCGGGGCTCGAGCACCCTTTCGAATAACCCTGGCCCCAGTAGACTTCGACTCGGCTGTACCCCTGCTGTTGCTGACAACTCCTTGAGGCGCGCGGGAACAGCGCGCGCCTTCGACGACTTGGGCTTGGTCCAGACAGTTACCGGACGGCCGGATAGCGCGCTACCCATTGCTCACTGACCGCAAGTCCGCGCCTACGGTGGCTGGAAATCGGGATCGGAATCCCGGCGGCGGCGAGAGCGCCGTTGCCTGATGCGGTCGGCCTCCTCGTGAACTCCTCCCACCGTTAGTTGGAAATCCGACGGTGGCGCGTTTACGCAACCCCGTCCCCTCGTGACGGCATCGAGGTGCGGGGTACCGGCGGTGGCCGACGAAATTAACATCACCGACCCATCAATGATCAATCATTACGTATTAGCAGATTACAAAATTTTAGCAAAATGACAATGGGATCGTGTTGGAATGACAAATTTATAAAAATAGCAGACCTAGGCCCCTGGTGAGAGTCGAGTAAATGCAGTGGACGCGGGACGCACAGGATTGGTCGTTGTGGCGACGCTTGGGGGAGGCCTATATCCAACAGTGGACGTCTTTCAGCTGAAATGAAGATGAATAATGACAGACTAGCTTCGCCTGCGTGAAAGTCGGTTTCTTCATACAAACTTTGGACCCTGTTTTATCCTCTCAGACTTTGAATTTCGGAATATTTTTAGCGGATGTCTACACCCTCTAAGAAACTTTTCTGCCAAATTTTATGTTTGTAGGTGTTATAGTTTCCGAGATTACGTGATTAATTAGTGAGTTTCGGTATTTATGTAGGTCACTTTCCTATAATATTATTTATTTGAGGATGTTGTCTGGCTGATATCCGGGATGTTCACTGACACATAAAAACTTTTGATGTAGGTGACAGGATGTATATCCTGTTGTCCTTTTATATGAAAGCTAAATGTCTTCATTCCACACATTATTTTTTTTATTGTGAGAAAAAATCATTCAATGACAACCCCCGCTCTTGGGCGGAGCGGGAGATAGTGTCAGACTCTTACTGACTAAAAGACCCACCCCGTTCCTTCTAGCCTTCATACCGGGGCTCGAGCGGCCTTTCGGATAACCCTGGCCCTAGTAGGCTTCGACTGGGTCCCTGCTGTTGCTGACAACTCCTTGAGGCGCGTGGGAACAGTGCACGCCGTCGACGATTTGGGCTTGGTCCGGACAGTTACCGGACGGCCGGACAGCGAGCTACCCATTGCTCACTGTCCGCAAGCCCGCGCCTACGGTAGCCGGAAAACGGGATCAGAATCCCGGCGGCGGCTGCGGTGGCGATAACGCTGTTGCCTGATGCGTTCGGCCTCCTCTTTTGCGAGCATTACTGCTTCGAAGAAGTCGGCGACCGCCACTCCTCCTCGCTCCGGACCATGGCCTCAACCAAGGCCCGAGAGGTCTCCGCCGCCGATCACGAGGGCCCGGCGATGTTCCGCCAAAGCAGCCGCCATACCTCGACTGTGTGGTGGAGGTGTGCTCCACCGTGTCCTCCGGGCATTTCACACAGTGGCGACACCCGGGCGTCACTTCCACACGATTCCGGTGCAGGAAACTCCCGAAAGAACCATGTCCGGTGAGGACCTGCGTCATACGGAAGGTAAGGACGCCGTGAGGTCTTTCCAGCCACGCCTCAAAGAGGGGACTTACCGCCATGATTGTGGCGTGCCCAGCACTGGGTTGCGATAGTCGTTGGCGCTATTTCACCATGAGATCCTGCCGGAGCCTCATTTCACACATGCACGTGTGACTGTGTAGTCAAGAAATTTTGTTGTTTATTGTAATCTATACTTACGCTAGTATTGTCCAAGGATTTTTGGAAGGTAACACGGGGATTTTATGCCTCGTTCGGGTTCGTCCTGGTCACCTCGCTAGATGGTGAATTCATTGCACGTCATGCTAGCAAGTTATATGAATTTACTTACAGTCTCACTTGATTTTTCCTACTCATTGATATTATTGCAAAAACCAACTAAATTCACCAAGATTTTTGTATTATTATATCATAGTATTATTATTATCAAATCTGTAGGTTATTTACTTTTTGCCGAAGCTATCTTTTTAAATAGGTGCCGTAGTTAATAATCAGTTTTACCTGTAGATTCATCTTGATGAGATGAATCGATAGCTACATTTAACTTAATTTGGGTAAAAAATTGCAGATAGAGTCTGTCTAATAAGTTAAACGACTTGGGTAATTATTAGGATTTAATGAAATCTGATGTAGTCAACACGGTTTCAATAATCAAGGTTGATTAAGAGACAGAGATCATTGTTAACTAACAGAAGAACCTTATAAAAAGTATCGAATATAAGTATTTTTTAAATGATTAAATATTATACAAAATTCCCAAGTCGGTTGACTTATTAGACAGACTTTAGTTGGTTTTTGCAATAATGATAATTATGTTTTATAATTACGGTGAAAGCACACATCGTGAGGAATCTTAGACAATAAAAAAAATCTAAGGCCATCCTCGAATCTGCCCTGGACCCGCCTGTCGAGATCACGGTCCATTCCAACCCGTAGAGAGGAGCCTGAGCCCCAGCTGTAGGAAAATTATAAGGATGACTCTGTGTACATTTGATCATCATTTCAGCCGAAATACGTCCACTGTTGGACAAATACCTCTCTCAAGTGTCGCCACAATGAACGGTCCTGTGCGTCTCGCAACCGGATTCCCGCAACCCTTACCAGGTCATCGGTCCACCTTGTAGGAAGCTTTCCATTTCTACGTCTTCCGGTACGTGGTCGCCATTTCAGAACCTTTCAGCCACAACGGCCATCTGTTCTGCGAGCAATGTGTCCTGCCCATTGCCACATAAGTTTGGGGATTCTTCGAGCTATGTCGGTAACCTTGGATCTTCTGCGGATATCCTCATTCCTGATTCGACCACGCAAAGAAACTCCGAGCATAGCCCTTTTTATAAATTTTTTAACTTCGTAACTCTTTTTTGTACCAAATTACGTTAATTTACTAGAGTACCTCAGCTCAGGTACTATAAAATTTCAAATAGCGATATTAATTTCTGTGCCTCTTGTGAAAAGTGATATAACTCGACTTATATCGTTTTTGTGATTTTTACATACACCTTACCAAAAAAAAAATGATTTTTTGAGTTCACGTTTTTCTATCTCACATAGTTTCGGAGATAATTTGTGCAAAGTGATATAACTGCCGGGATTTTGGCAAAAAAAAAAATGTAAACATTCAGACTTGTAACCCTTATAGGCAATTGCTTCACACATTTTAGAAGCTGTTTCCCAGTCTTTGTTATCGAACTCGCTAACAAACACTGTGACACGTTATTTTCATATATTAGATTTAGATTATTATTTATAGATTTGCCTACAACATCATTTGACCAGGAACTGCAAAGAGAAATATGGGAGGTATGTCCCTTGCAATGAGACTAGGTACGTAGGTAGTAATAATATTATAATGAAATGTCATTATTTTGCAAACCAATCCACTACCAGGTATTTATTTTACCTGTGTGACATTTTGTAACTCTTGAAATCTCGCACATTTAATGAAAATGATTGCCAAAGATAATAAGCAATTAATTACCACAATCATCCAGTGACTTCTCTCACTCTAGACAAGTGTGGGACACCTCACCTATGTTCCTTCTTTGCCTTTGCGTTCCAGGACTCCAGGTTTCTCCTTCGTAAATAAACCCATAGCTCCAGTAGGCTTCCGCCCTGTTTCGTCCCTACGGTTTTGCTGACATTTCTTTAAGGAGGATTACCGAAGGCCGTATGGCGACTTACCCATTCCTTGTTGTCCGTAAACCTGTGCCTACCATGGCTGGGTCGGGAATGCGGGATCGCCACGGCTGGGGCGTGAGGATGTCCGTTCTTCTTCGCTATCATTACCACTTTGCAGAAGGAGGCGACCGCCTGCCATTTCCCCTCGTTCCAGACCATGACTTGAACCATTACTTGACGATAGTGGTCGCTAAGGCCAATCGCCTCCACAGGAACATGGCGCTGCTCCGCCTAATCTTGGCACACCTTCACCGAATGCTTGACGATGTCCTCTGGACTGTCACCCGAGCGCTTCTTCCGTCTGAATCACCATTTTCCGAACTTAGCATGTCCAGTGAGGACTTCATGATTATGGCGTGCTCAATAATATAGAATTAATAGCTGGAATTGTTACTTACTCACACTAATTTCTTAAAATTCATACTGAATTGAAGCTTCTAATAGAAACGCTCAACGCTGTGGTGTGCTGCCTGTGGTGCTAGATTACATGACGCGTTGAAAAAAAGTCTAGAATGTTTTATTGATCCGTCGCGATATTATCACGGGTTAAAAAGTTATATTTTTATATCCGACATCACATGCTGGACTGATTTATGTAATACATTGTTCTCCTTACTCCTTCTCGGGACGAAATGAGTTACTTTCACCCCGAGAGATGTAATGAAAACCACAGTGCTTACTGTGCATTTTTACTTTCCTTATTTTCATTACGAAAATAAGGAAAGTAAAAATAAAATAAAAAGTTTGTAAAACCTAAGTCGTTGTACCTATGATTTTAGGTAGGTATCTTTCTCCTGATTTAGGTGGTAATAGGTATTCCACTACAGCTTTAGCCTCTTCTCTTATGAAATTAGGCGTTATATCACTATTTTAATCTGACTTACATAACGTGTTAATACAAATCTCTGCTGTACGGAAATGTAAACAAAACTCGAAAAAAACCAATGACTGATTGCCACTTCCCCGCTAATTTTTTTTTTTTTTTTCTGTGGCCGGCCTGCTGTTCAGCCTCATTATTGAAAAATTAGAAATTATAAGTAATACTATAAGTAATAATATCTATAAGTTATTAAAATTTTATATCGCTCTGTATTTGACTAGATGTATGGAAAATTGGAACATGGTTCAATAGAAACGTGAAGATAAAACTAGTTTTTTTTTTAACAATTTGACAGCTGTCAGTTGTAAAGTAAAATTCCCTAGGGATGAAAAGTATCACTTTCAGCCCGCTCCTCAGGCAACTTTAGACCCACTTTCAGAGTATGAGTACTGAAAAAGAACTTAACTCTCTCTTTTATATTCAAAATAATGTTTGCAATTGACTATAATATACGAGGAGAAAATAGGCACGTTGCCCCTTGGGAACTGCGGGCCCACCTCAAAACTTAGTTGGGTAACAGTAAATTATTCCAGTGCCGGTGCTCCCAAGAGATTTGAAGAATAACAGAAGATGGTAGGAACGTGGAAAGTAATCGATGGAACTTGGGCTCCCTGATTTGTTGCTTTAGTAAAGTATATTTTTATGAAAGTTTGGCTGTAATCAGACTTAGCTTACAATTAGCGAATACAAAACAGAGCATTTAGGTGTTATCTCCTTTTGTTCACGTTGTCTGTTAATCAAACACTAGCTTTAGTCCACGGCTTCGTCCGCATACATAATATATAGCCTATGTCATTCAGAAATAAAGCAGCTTTCTGTCGGTCAAAAAATTTTCGCAATCGGACCAATACTTCCAGAGATTACCTCCTACAAACAAAAAAACAAACTACCTGTCGATTGCATTGGATTGCGTGGAATGAACCAACTATGGTTTTATTATTAGACCATGTTCAGGTTGACGACAGACGGGTCGGGAAAAGTGTTAAGTGCAATTATAGTGTGAAATCTAATAGCTATTGGGAGTGGGAATTTTCCAGTCTCTGTTAGTGTATGGAATTTAGCTCAAAATCACGTTTATTTCAAATATATTAAGGAACTGTGTCACAATTTTGACCATGTCGCTTCACCAAAGCCAAATTTTGTTTTTTTTTTTTATAGAAGTCTTGCCTCGTCTGACGTAGGCTTAGCTAAGATGCTATTGCAAATACCGAATTCTATCAAATTTGAAGACACCTAAATTATAATCGGAAGGAAAGACCGCAGCAGGCAAATTGTTCCAGTCCCTCGATGTACGAGGTATAAACGACGAGGCGAAACGCTTGGTCCGGACCGTAGAGGTTTCAACAACATAAGGGTGGATATAGAGAGAGCAGTGGTGGCCGAGTGGTAATGGCTCCGACTTACGAGTTGTACAAACCCTGTCAGGCGCATTACTTTGTGTAATTTATTTCATTACCACTGCTCTCAAAACGGTGAAGGAAAACATCGTGCGGAAACGGGCATGTCCTAGAACCAAAAATTCGAAGACATGTGACATCCACCAACCCGCAATGGGCCCGCGTGGTGGATTACGGCCCATTCCCTTTCCTAGAGAGGAGGCCTGAGTCCCAGCAGTGGGAACATTAAAAGGCTGATGATGATGATGATGATGAAGGGTGGATAATTGTCGTTCGTTGGCTTGTCCTATGGTAGTAGTGAGATGGTGGAATCAAGTCATGTAATTCCTGCGCACGCTCTCCAAAATACAGCCTGTAAAACACCGAAAAGCTGGCTACCCTTCACTTGTGCTCAAGACTGTATAGATTGGACTTAACCAGATCTGGATCACCAATTAGTCTCTGCGCACGCCATTCCACCGAGTTCAAAGCTGCTAGGTGGCACTTTGCAGCACTAGCCCATATGTGGCTGCAGTAATCCACACACGAACCGTCCTGTGCTTTGTATAACATTAAAAGCTGTCTCGGTATGAAGTACCGCCCGATCATTGCAAGAACGCCGAGTTTCCTAGCAGCTTGGCTTTGGACTCAATGAATCGCTCAAAGTTAAGGTCTGAGAAAATTTCTCCCAAGAGCTGAAGGCGGTTGGTGTAGTTCCGGGATAGATTCCGAAAAGCAGGAGCCAAGGTGAACGGGTTCCTTTTGGCGGTGAACAGACACGCTTGTGTTTTAGAGGCGTTGAATCCCACCAGATTGGCCTTTCTCTTTGAGAAAGAAAACCAGATCATGATTGCACTATGAATATAAAAACTCCTTATGACTCTGGCAGTTACAATAATAATTGAAAAAAAAAACACACTGAGAAGTAGACTAAATATCAATGTCAAAGTTGAAAAAAGATTTTTGTAGATTTTCGACATGTCTAAAATCATAAGACTATAATTTTTTGTAGAAATACAGACATATTTACGAAAATCAAAGTAATTATTAAAAGCTGTAAGTGTAACTTGACTGTTTTTTGTAGTTGGTAGTTTTTATACATAGATCTGTTTTTTTTTCATTGTCTGCGATTCATATTTCAAGTCACTGTAGGCCTACTGTCCACTGACGCGTAGCTTCATAGACTCGTATTTGTCATTACAGGCTTGGTGTACGTCTGCTCAACCTTTTATTACATAAAAAAGTTATTAGTCTTACAGAGTTTCATCGACGGACTGACAACATCGTGCTCACGGAGCTCTAGGTAGACTTCATTTAGCTTGCTATACCGTATGTTATACGGCATCGCATCGGGGCGAACCAAAAGTGCCAGCATGTTTTTTGTAAAAATGGCGGGAATGTCCTCGTCGTCCGACGGCATTGCCACAAATAATGGTACGCGTCTCATGGACTGTTCAGTACGCTGTGCTGCTAAGCTGCCTGGCGTATTTTGAAGCTAGGCAACTTTGAAATTACGCGTCAGTGGATATTAGGCCTTATGCACGTCGGTAAACTGTAGTTAGTAATGACTAAAACAGCTAGGCTACATACATTAGGGTTAACTCACAACTGAGATGCTATGACCCTCTTTCACTTCTATGCTTTTGGAAGATATAACTGAACTTTTGTTACTGCCGGCGCAGGGGCAGCAGCTAGTCACCAAGCTGAAGTCGTATCAGGCTGTCCACATGTAAAGATAGACCAATGGCTAGAGGAGTAACCGAGTCTTAGAGTCGAATGCGTCCAATAGGCATAGCTAGCAGAAGACTTACTGTTGCATCGAACCTTTGGTGAGGCTTTGGTTTTGTAGCGACATCTATGACGCTGCCTAAAATTCAAAATCCCCGTGGTAAACAACTTCAAAATATACAACAGCCCGAAATCAACTTTGGGCAGTTGCCCGGATCAGATAGAACATCTGTCTGGTCGGAGGAGTCCTCCCTTTTTGGCGAATGTTTGTAGGACTTTACGCCGTTTTCCACATACCCCTAAAGTGTAGGTACCTCCCTATTCAGTCTAACCTGTAAAGACTGAATAGGGAGTTTTGACTACCACTGATAAACTTTCTAAACAGTAGCTTAAAAGCCACTTCGAGCTTCTTTTTAGAGCGACCTTTTTTGTGAAAACACCACAAAAAAAGCTTGAAGCAGCTTCGGGCTTTTTTTCGTGGTAGCGCTTTTTGGCGGCCAAAATGCCATGCGCATTTAATCCTTCTTCGTCAGAGTCCATTATGATACTGTACACATGACCATAAGCTGTCGCGCGATTCAGCTTTTTTTTGTGGCCGCTTCTAGCTTTTTTTTGTGGCGGCGTTTTCTTGTAGCGGCTTTTTTTGTGTCTCGTGTGTGGAGACACAAATAATAATAAACTTTAGAGTAAAGTTTTTGTCTGTTTTCAGATTCAAAATGGGTTGTATGTTACGAAGTGACCTGATGACAAAGTGTGCCATGTATCTGCAACCGGAAACAGCATTCGAGGTCCTCTCGGGGATCGGAGAGTTGGGTTGCGTGCAATTCATAGACGTAAGTGCTTACTAATTGTATAATCTATATTTATAAAAAAATCCCTATTTCCTTAGTCACGCCATCACGCGTAAACAGCTGAACCGATTTCGCTTATTCTTTTTGTTGTGTTCGTTATTCTGAAGAGAAGGTTGTTATGAAAAAAATGAAAATGAAAATTAGGGTAGTGTAAGGTAGAGTAGAGTAGGGTAGAATAGGATAGAGTAGGGTAGAGTAGATAGAGTAGGGTAGTGTAGGGTAGAATAGGGTAGTGTAGGGTAGAATAGGTTAGAATGGGGTAGAGAAGGGTAGTGTAGGATGGAGTAAGGTAGAGTAGGGTAGGGTAGAGTACGGTAGGGTAGAGTACGGTAGGGTAGAGTACGGTAGGGTAGAGTACGGTAAGGTAGAGTACGGTAGGGTAGAGTACGGTAGGGTAGAGTACGGTAGGGTAGAGTAGGGTAGGGTAGAATACGATAGGGTAGAGTAGGGTAGAGTAGGATAGAATAGGGTAGAGGGTTTTGTTTTGTTAACTATTGGGCTAGATAAAGCATTATAACCAACCAACTTCAAACCCTTTTGAAATTATTGAAAAGGAATTATAATCTCGGTATAAGTATTTTATGTGCTATTCCAGGACATGGTCTACCCGTAAACCAAATTTTATTGAAATCCATTGAGTAGTTTTTGTGTAAAAGAATTACAAACATCCTTATATATAAACTCACGTTTTTTTGTACATACTATATCGACGCCATCGGGCAATAAGTCGGTAATCGTAAAAAATCTTATGTTCTTCGATTACCGACTTATTGTCACGGCAATAAAGTATATACTCATATGTTTGTTTGCTCAGGGCAAAACTTGCAATGGAGTTTTAAATAGTTACCCTTGACCAATTGAGGTGACATTTTGTAAACGTATGTAAATCGGATGACAGTGTATTAATGTTACCATGATCTGATGTTCAAATCGGATAGTGGCCATATAAACTAATGAGCGTAACAAGATAAACCCATCCTGTTTTGGCAATACGGATGGTGTGGGGATACCGCATGGTTTCCCGCAAAGCGGCGAGCCTTTTTGCTGGCCTGCCACTATGGGAGTTGAAGGCAACAGTCCTTGCATACATGCACGATTTATGCGTGGAGATGCAACGCTGGGGTGAAAGTCCACTCCCACGACAGGTCACGGCATGGCGGACAGAGTTCCATAGGGATCTCATGGTGAAATGACGTCAGTGACTATCGCAACCCAGTGCTGGGCACGCCACGATTATGGCGGTAAGTCCCCTCTTTGAGTCGTGGTTGGAAAGACCTCACGGCGTCCTCACCTTCCGCATAACGCAAGTTCTCACCGGACATGGCAAGTTCGGGAGTTACGTAGGTAACTCCCGAACTTGCCATACCTACGTCGCCACTGTGCGGAATGCCCGGAGGACACGGTGGAGGTGTGCTCCGCTTGGGCACAGCATCGCCGTGACCTCGTGGCCGACCGCCGCTGACGATCGCCCATCGTCAGCGGTGGTCTCTCGCGTCGGGCTTTGGTACAGGCCATGGAGCGAGGAGGAGTGGCAGGCGGTCACCACCTTCTGCAAAGCAGTAATGCTAGCAAAGGAGGAGGCCGAACGCATCAGGCACCGGCGTTCACGCACCAGTCGCCGGATTCCTATTCCGATTTCCAGCCACCGGGTACCTGTCCGGACCGAGCCCAAGTCGTCGACGGCATGCACTGCTCCCGCATGCTTCAAGGAGTTGTCATCAACAGTAGGGGCCCAGCTGGGTCAAAGCCTACTGGGTCTATTTCCGAACGGGAGGCTCGGCCCCGGTATGAAAGGCAAGAAGGAATGGGGTCAAAGTCTGAGACTATCTCTCGCTCCGTACGACGGCGGGGGGCATTTTGATGATATTTACTCACCGATAAAAAAACCCCATCGTGTTTGACCTATTTTATGGTTTGATAAGTACTATACCTACCCCTATATCATATTCAAAGTCGGAAAGTTGTCTTAAGAACTAATGAATGCAAAAAATAATCTGCCAGTCTTTAGACTCTTTAGAAGTACTATTAATACCACGCAATAAAAGCTTGTTATGAAAGTGTATTTAATTGAAAACCTTATTTAAAATATTTAATTAAAATTTACAATTGTCCTTGACGAGTATTTATAAGTAAAACTGAAGGTTAGTTCTGTTAATTTCCAGTTGTACCCCGAGTACCAATTGTTCCAAAGGCGGTTTGTCATGGAAGTGTGTCGTTACTCTGAAATGGAACGTAAACTTATGAATCTGAGAAAAGAAATGGAGATCATCGATGTGGAGCCGTTGGAACAGGAATATCCATCTAAAGCAGCACCGCTTGCTGACTTGGAGGACTTTGAGGTATGTTCTTATTTTTGTCAACGTTTATACCCACGGCTTCTCGGCCCGTGTATAATACGGTTGTACGGTAGGCCAGACTGAGGCCACAAATTGGATGTAATCCCACGTCTTTGGAACTTTCGGGTTCCGCTTGAAGGATAACCAACGAAGCCCCTGTACCAGTATCAGTTTTTTGTATGTACCGATGCCTTTACTAGCTTTAATTTCACGGGGACAACATAGTGGCGCGACCAGTTGCGCCACCATGGTGTCCCGGGAGAATATAGCCCTAAGATACCTAACTAGACACCAGAGTCGCCACTCGTCCTAGCTGATCGAGCCACCAAATTGTTTGCGAAACCAATCGAACACCAGATAAGTAACTCTTTATAGCCCTTAGCGTTTTTGTGTACAAAAACGCACTTTAATAAACTTCTTCCAATTTCTTGTTCTCTACAGTTGCACTATGCATTCCAGAGGCTATGGTAAGCCTTTCGGACAATTTTGCAGCCCGGATCATACCTTTCTGCCATACCATGGAGATTCGAGATATGAACTTATTCTCGAGCCCAGGGCGACCTCACTTTAGCCTGGCTGGGGCCACTGACCACTACTATAAGAAGCCGTCACCAAATTAATTTCTTTTAATTATAATACTCGTCACAAATATGTACACTCATCGCAGACGATTTTTTTTTCCGATGGGAAAAATCATCCTATGACAACCCCCGCTCTTGGGTGGAGCGGGAGATAGTGTCAGACTCTTACTGACTAAAAAACCCATCCCGTTCCATCAAGCCTTCATACCGGGTCTCGAGCGCCCTTTCGGATAACCCTGGCCCCAGTAGGCTTCGACCCGGCTGGGCCCCTGCTGTTGCTGACAACTCCTTGAGGCGCGCGGGAACAGCGCGCGCCGTCGACGACTTGGGCTTGGTCCGGACAGTTATCGGACGGGCGGACAGCGAGCTACCCATTGCTTACTGACCGCAAGCCCGCGCCTACGGTGGCCGGAAATCGGGATCAGTATCCCGGCGCTGGCGGCGGCGGCGATAACGCCGTTGCCTGATGCTTTCGGCCTCCTCCTTTGCGAGCATTACTGCTTCGCAGAAGTCGGCGACCGCCTGCCACTCCTCCTCGCTCCGGACCATGGCCTCAACCAAGAGAGGCGAGAGGTCTCCGCCGCCGATCGCCCCCACGAGGGCACGGCGATGCTCCGCCCAAGCGGGGCACACCTCGATTGTGTGCTCCACCGTGTCCTCCGGGCATTTCGCACAATGGTGACACCCGGGCGTAACTTCCGCTTTAATTTGGAACAGGAACCTTCCGAACAAACCATGTCCGGTGAGGACCTGTGTCATGCGGAAGGTAAGGACGCCGTGAGGTCTTTCCAGCCACGCCTCAAAGAGGGGACTTACCGTCATGATTATGGCGTGCCCAGCTCTGGGTTGCGATAGTCGTTGACACCATTTCACCATGAGATCCCGCCGGAGCTCTGTCCGCCATGCCGTGACCTGTCGCACTTAGCGCACTTAGCGGACTTTCACCCCGGCGTTGCATCTCCACGCGCATATCGTGCATGTGTGCAAGGACTGTTGCCTCCAGATCCCACGGTGGTAGGCCAGCCAGAAGGCTCGCCGCTTCGCGGGAGACCGTGCAGTATCCCCGCACCATCCTTATTGCCATGACCCTCTGGCGTCCAGCATGGCCGTCGGTTGCCCGCGTAGCGCCTCCGGCAGGAGGCATCTGGACCCCCAAGGTTGGGCAGGAGCCGCTTGAGCGCGGCCCCAGCCCGGTTGAGTTTGGGAGCCAGACGTCGGAAATGCTCCACGAAATTCCACCGACTGTCGAGGACGAGTCCCAGGTACTTCATCGTCGACCCGACACCGATGTGAACTCTTCCTACCGTTAGTTGGGAACTTAATGGCGGCGCGTTCTGAGGGCGGCGACCTTGAAAACACATCGCCTCGGATTTGTGAAGCGCCACCTCAAGTCCCAACTCCTGGATCCTATCAACGACCATCGCAACCCCGCGTGTCGCTAGAGCGACCGCCGCCTGGTACGACTCTCCCTGCACTAGAACCAGCGTGTCGTCCATGCTGACCCCGTCAGGGAGGTCGCCTCGCAGCACGTAATCGTACCCGATGTTCCACACGGGTGGCCCTAGTACCGACCCCTGCGGAACACCGCACGACATCTCTTGACGTTTCTAGTCTCCCTGGTGACCGGGGTAGACAATGTACATGTCCGACAGGTAAGCCTCGACCACTTGACAGAGGTATTCGGGCACCCGGCGGTACCGGAGTGCCCTTCGGATCGTACTCCAGGGCAGGGAATTGAAGGCGTTGGCAATGTCCAAAGACACTGCCACGACACACCTGCCCCGGGACACCGCACCGCACGCGCATGATGGCGTCCACCGTAGAGCGCATCCTGCGAAAACCGAACTGTCCGTCCGAAAGGTCCGGCCCTACCCGTGTTAGGCGCCCGACGAGGCGGTTTGCAATGACTCTCTTAAAGAGCTTGCCCACCTCGTCGAGCAGCACCATGGGCCGGTACGTGGACGGAGAGTCCGCAGGGCGCCCCGGCTTCGCTATGAGGACCAGTTTTCCCGTCTTCCAGCAAAGTGGGAACTGGCCCCTCTCTATGCATGCGCTGAATAGACCTCTCAGTCGAGGCCCGAGAGCCTCCATGGCCAGGACCCAGGCCTTTCCAGGTAAGCCGTCGGGTCCTGGGGCGGTGTTCTTGGCGCTCAGCCTTCTCACCACCACTCTCATCTCTGCCTCGGTCACCTCTGGAGCATCGTCGTCGTCGTCTCTATTGCGGTCCGCGTCAGACACCGCTGGCGGAGGCGAAGTCATGGGCATGGCGCAGTTTTTCCCGTACCATTTTGTGCGGGCGCCCCCACGGGTCCTCGTTCAGAGACCCCAGCCACACGTCGCGGGCCTCGAGTTTGGCCCGCTTTATCTCCGCTCGGAGGGTGCGTTTTGCCGCTCTGTATCCCTCATACAGCTCCGCCTCTCTGGCCTCCGCATCCGGCGGGCGGATGCGGCGCCTGCAGTGTCTAGCATACCGGCGTCGCGCGTGACTGCATGCGTTGCGCAGTGCAGCGATCTCCGGCGACCACCAGTACACCTGGCGCTTAGCTCGCCCTGGACGGACTCGGGGCATTGCCGCGTCGCAGGTTTGCGACATGGCCTCTCGGAAACACTCCGCTTCGACGTCTATGTCGACAGGCCTGTCCGGTGCTTGCACCCAGGCCTGTACCGTCGCGGCTTCCAGGAGGAGCTCCCGGTCCATCTGCTTAAACGCCCACCGCGGACCGCAAGGGCTCTGTCGGACCGGCGCGGCCGAGGTTTCGGCGGAGACGTCCAACCGGATGTACCGGTGGTCGGAGTACGTCTCCACCCCTATTGTAATTGAAAGAATTTCAATTAAAAACTTTATTAATTGAATTAATAATTATTCTTCTTTAAGACAATTAGGTTTAATAATAAGCGCTCCATAACGCGCCAGTCGACGACACGCGGCAACAGAGCGGGGCTGGCGAACGAGATGTCCACCACTGATTCACCCCGCAACCGCACCAACGTGGGGACAGAACCCCGGTTCAGGACGACCAGGCCCAGCTCCAAAGCCCAGTCCTCCACTATCTGACCCCGTGGGTTCGTGTACCGGGAACCCCAAGCCGTGTTCCAGGCGTTGAAGTCCCCGCAAACCACCACGGGGAGGGTACCAAACCCAGCGACGACGACATTTAGCTCCATAAGGGAGACTTGGAGATCGTCGAGAGATCTGTTCGGGGACAAATAGACGCCTACCACTGCAATGTCCCCGAACCGTGCTGCCACGCAACCCCGTCCCCCGCAACTGCCTCGAGGGGCGGGGTACCGGCGGCGGCCGACGAGATTAACGTCACCGAGTCTTCTAGGACCTGAACCCAGTCTCCACGGGGATGGATGTAGTACGGCTCGGAGACGACGGCGACATTGATCAACCACTGCGCCATGCTCTGGAGCAACAGATCCTGAGCGGGGGCGCAGTGGTTGATGTTCGCCTGGAGGAGACTTAACGGTGTCGTTATTGACATTCCATTACAGTCTCCTCCTGAGCCCCCTGTGAGGGCACCACCGCGGCGGAAGCGGCGGCGACAGCGGCGGCAGCCAAGGTGGTGGCTGCGGCGGTGAGGACGTCAGGGTGAATGGGCCTCACATTGCCCTTGGCCTTGGCGGGGGGGTCGCAGGACCTACCCCCAGCCCGGTGGTCGGCCGGCTTACCTGCAGCCGCACATGCGTAGCAGTGCGGCTTTGCACGGCATTCTGAGGCCTTATGCCCGGGCTGTCCGCACTGGTGGCAGCGGTCACTGCGGTCCTCTGCGGCGCAATAGGCCCCCACGTGGTGCCCCACGTGACAGCGGTAGCACCGCAGAGACCTGGGCTCCAGCATCTTTACTTGGGCCGAAACCCAGCCCACCAACAACCTTCGGCCCTCGGCCATTATGGCCTTGGCCGCCGACACGGGACAGCTCACCGTGACGGCTCGCATGCCCGTGCTATCAGCGCGGATGGTGCCCGCCCGGACCTGATCGGTCGTGCACCCTCCCGCCCTGACAATGGCGGCCACTACTTCCTCCACCCTAACGGAGTCGTCCAGAACCATGATGCGCATATCTACGCTCTTGATGGGTCTGGACACTCGGGCCTCCTCGGCGTCCAGGGACGCCCTAATCTTTACAGCCAGAGCGTCTGCGAGTTCCCCGCTATTTGCCACAGGGACCTCCAAGATTCGGGCACCGGTAGCAGAGCGCCTCATCCGGAAGCCCTCTGAGGCCCCGAACTCACCGAGGTGGCCAATCACCGCCTGCTTGGCTTTTGCCATGACTGCGTCGTAATTGACACCCTTTTTTCCGCAGCTGGCTGCAGTGTGATCACTACAGCTGCAGAAGTCGGGGCGCGAAGTCGAGCAGCCATGGCCCGCTTTTTACGGTCTTGTCGCCGCCTGCGCTTCTTGGCCGCCCTTGCCGCCTTGCTCGCCTTCTTCTTGGCGCCGACGACTGTCCACTCGGTGCCAGCCGAAGGATCTTCGGGCGGAGGAGGCGGCAGGCGTGACCTAGTCGCTGCCGCAGCGGGAGACCCCACCGATTTGGTGGCAGTCGCCACTCTGCCCTTCGAGGGAGGGGCAGGCATCCCCTGCCGCTGCTGCTGCTTGGCCGCCGGTATCGGCCTCGCAGGCTCCAACGCCGCGGCCACGCGCCCGGCTTGCCCCAAACGGCCTGCCTCGGGTGCCATAGTCGTCGTGGCCGCGGCGACCGCGGCATACGACGCCGTCTTCTTTTGGCCGGAGGCCGCGAGAGTGGGGCGCAGGACGATACCCTCCAGGACGGAGAGCTGGCGCTGTATGTGCCCCTGGAACTGTTGCTGCTGCTGCTGCTGCTGCTGCTGCTGCTCCCTAAAGGCAGCCAGCTCCTGCCGCAGCAGCGACACCACCTCCTCACTATCCGCCTGGGGCGAGGGCCGGGATCGGCCCTGCTCCTGCCTGCTCCTCTTCGGGGCGAGAGCCCTGGAGAGCGGCCACGGCCGCCTCGAGCCGCCCAAAACTTCCGCTGAGGGTGCGCTCGTAGGGTTCGAAGACGAGTCCCAGCGCCTCCTCAATCGAGGTGTTGGCCAGCTCGATGGAGCGTTTTTTGGCCACCCTCTCCCTCTTATTCGCCACGCTAGTGATGGCGGCTGCCACGACCGCTTAGCCATTCCTTCTGGCAACTCACCAGGAAACTTCGGCACTGGGGCGCTGGCCTGGCGTTCGTCTTTCTATGCCCGTTTTTCGGGCTGCGCCCCGCCCCGAAGACGAGATCTTCCGGGCAGGTGCCGTCTCATCGTCGGACACGGAGCGCATGAACGCTCTCCTCTTGTTGTTGGGGGCGGACACTTCTACCTCCATCAAATGGAAGGTCTCCTGCACCTCCTTCACTTCGCTCTCCTTCCCGTCCGAGCCGAGTGAAGACGCGGCATCAGAGTCCGACGCCGCGTCTTCACTTACCTCTCTGAGGCCGTACCTACGGCCGGCCTCTACCGGCATCGCAGACGTGCTGGGAACTGGTCCCAGGGACTCCGCGCTGCCGAAATGTGAGCCACCCTGGCTCTCTGCGTCCACAAAGGACGGTATAGGGTCCGAAAACCCGGTGCTCCTTCTTCTGGACTGCGCGTCGGACTCCGACCGCGCGTCACTCTCAAGTTGGAGATTTTGTAAACAAATTTTTCATTTTTGATCCCATGAGTACAAACTTTATTTACCTGCTCAAATTTAGTGGTTCGGACTAGACACTTTAGCTACCCATTAGTCAAGCTAACAACCTCTCACGGTGCGCCGCCGCTTGGAGGTTTGGGGTAATTTTTTATAGAGGTTGTCTTCCTCGCGGCCCGGGCGGTTAAGCCAAGACCCTCGTTCCCATCAAAAGTCAGAAACATGACCTTGGACAATCTCTGGGGCTACGAGTCTTACGGTGGCAGAAGGAGGAGCAAGCTTTCCTCCTGCCTGCCCGGCAGCAGTGTGAGTGCACACCGAGCCAGCTCTTACTTCGCCACTTTGCCCTCTGCTATAGCAGAGGGACACGCGTTGAAGCGTTCCTTTAGGCAGAACATTCGCAGACGGCCATCGAGGCCCCTCAGGCAGCAATACCCAAGGGGTCGTTGGCCGCCTCCCAGGGTGCACCGTCCCGCAGACTGGCCTTCGCTCCGGACGTATCCGCAAGGGAACTACAGTCTGCACTCGTGGAGGTTTTCTGTCGTGGTACCCCATCGCAGACGATGATGCCAGGGGTCGCCACATGCTACGAATCGTCACTGCTCGCTTCTTTTGACCGGTACCAACCAGGAACACAAAACATCGGCAAATTCTACTCGCGCTATTTCCCCCCCCCCCCCTCTCTATTTCGGAACCAGAAATACACCATTTATGAAAATTTCAACTGTCTAGCTAATATGAGTTATAGTCTGGTGACAGACAGATGGACGGTGGAGTCATAGAAATAAGGATACAGACTCCTAAAAATGCTTTTATAACTTATCAAGAAATGTAATATTGCAGAATACGGTGCACAAATGGGATATAGACATTCAAGAAATGAACCAAAATGAAACAAACATGCTGAAAGGTTTTCTAGAGTTGTCCGAGTTTCACTATGTGCTGACGTATATCGGACCCTTGCTCGGAGAGGTGGAATTAAAGAAACCAGAATTATTTACAAAGTAATTATACCGAAAGTTATTTATTAATAATGTTATCAGGCGGTCAGACCTTCCATGCACAGTACCTAGACCGATGATTGACAGACTGCTGCGTAAATCCGCTAGATGCGCGGGAGAAGCCGATGTGGCGGCTTTTGGGGGAAGCCTAGAACAAGCGAAAGTCTTTTGGTTAGCACATAGGCATGATGATGTTACACGTAAACTGGTGCAGTTAGTGTACTCCTTGGCGCCACCCAGAAGCGAGGGAATCGCCACAAGTTCACCCGTTGGTGGTCTTATGGACCATATGAGACGATTTTTAGTGTTTGGCACGCCCGACCAAAAAGTTTAAACAGCTTGTTGTATTTTAACCTGAAAGATACCTATTGTTACATTCGTTTTAGTCATGAAAGTGACACTACATCAAAATTATCAAAAACTAGCTTCTGCCAGCGGCTTAGCCCACGTAACAATGGCTTTCTCCATACAAAATTTGGACCCTCATTGAATTTAGGAAAATCCTCTGTTAGTGCTCGGCTACTACTAAAACCTTCGTCAAAATCCAACTCTACTTAATTCCGACCTCTGATAATATAGCATTATTCCTTTTATTGTCCCCACTGCTGGGAATCAGGCCTCGTCTCTAGGAGAGGAAATGGGCCCTAACATTCATTATGCGTACAGCTAAGAGTGGAATTCCCTGCCGGAATCTGTTTCCTGATAGTTACAACCTAGGCTAGCCTAGCCTATCAGTAGTAATAAAAAAGACCACCTCGCAGGCCCATTGTGTTTGGTTATTGTCACAATGTCTTCGAATTTTTGGTTATAGGAAATGCCGGTTTCCTTCACCGTTTTGAGAGCAGTGGTGATGAAATAAATTACACAAAGTAAAGCGCCTGGTTGGGGCGGACGGGTCGTGACCGTCACTACTCGGCCACCGTACCTCTAGTACTACTACTACATGTTTAACTCTACCTATTTCCGACCTCTGTACCTATATTATGTATAGGAAATGTTGCTTTCTAGCAACGTGTTTCTTATAAGCGACGTAGTACGCACATTGCACGTTATCAATGTTGAGACCCGGACTAGGAATCCGTATCACGGTGAGAAACTTTGTAACAAATTAGCCGATTGTTGTCAGGAAGGGGGGGGGAGGCGACATGATTGGCACTGGTGGTCGGCTGATTGTGACCACTGGCGTGGTGCGACGCATAAGGAGCTTGGCCTTCGAGACCATGTTGTGGAGAATCTGCCGCGGCATCCTCTATTACAGACAGGCAGAAAATGATAAGATCCTTGTAGATCCTCAAACTGTATGTATATACTGCCGTCTCGTAAGTATAAAGGGCACAGCTAAAATTTAGAATCAGAAAATTCAGAATTAGATTTTTTTTCTAAATCTGAATATGTATTTAACTCATCCATATGTGCTGCAGCGAACTTTCAACTTTTCAGAATTTTACAAAGTTTCCATGAACGTGGACACTAGAAAATAAATCGATGATTTAACTCAATTTCGAAAATAGTTGAGCCCTTTTTAATCACGAAGATGACGTATTTTATTTGTTCCGTGAATTTTTAACTGTTAGTCTACGGTTCCATAAGTAATGTGCTAAGCGGCGTGGCAATAGATGTGTCTTTTAATCCCACTGATCGAGCAAAACATCGCGAAAAACGAAATTATCTAATGACTTAGTGTATGTATGCAACTGACATTGGTTTTTCCTTCGTTTCTTCGAAGACAAGAATGAATGAAAGAAGAAACGAGTACTTGAGCTCTCATAACTATGTTAGTACTCATTCTTACACCTCGTTTAAACTAATTTGAAAAATTTGAGGTGTGAAATCATCTAATGACTTCAAAAATTTACCCAACGCCCTAGTAGGATTCGGCCCTGCTGGGCTCCTACGGTTTTGCTGAATATCTCTTTGAGGTACGCTTGGAACACAACGCACCGTTGACGACTTGGGCTTGATCCGGACGTCTACCAGACGCCAGACGCCGAGCTACCTATTCATTGTCATCCATAAGCCCAAGCCTATGGTGGCTAAAAATGGCTCGTATTCTGACACATAATTTCGTAGCTCAGCTTCATCGCTTAGTTAACACGATCACAGCTAGTGGAACCGCAGCCTTATTCTGTTTTATCAGAAATGCTGAAACATTCATTCTAACCTCACAGCGGCAAGAAGTAAGAAAAGTGGCATTCTTAGCAGTCTGTCAGGGTGAACAACTAGCGAGCCGTATAAAAAAAGTGTGTGATGGATTTCAAGTGAACACCTTTCCTTGTCCTAGACTTGCTAAAGATAGACGGGACTTGGAGTACATGCTTGATAGGAGAATCGCGGATTTGGAACAGGTAATGTGGTTAGACTACCTAATATTAGTGGTGGTGAAAGCGAACGTTTAATATAGTACAATATATGAATGTGAGAACACTGTATACTCCACGAACTATCAGATTACTTCCTATTAGGAATTCCTTTTTTTATTATCATTTTTTTCTGTTCTTACATAATGTCTATAAATATTGTAACATGAACTACTTTTTTTAAAAGAGTAAACATGGAGTTTCTTTCCGGTTCTTCTCCAAAGGAAACGACCAATTTGGAACCGTGCACTAGCTTCTGACGCTTTATAAGTGCCCATGTAGGCAGGCTTATGTGAAATAAAATATTTTGACTTTGACTTTGAATAATAATTTTATTGTAAATGTTCATGCAATGACATGGAGCATTTTTTTTTACTCAAAGGCACCGCGGTGCTCCACCCAGTTTTGGCAGACCTCCGTCGCATGCTTCGTCAATTCCGAAACGATACCTCCAGAAACCAAGAATTAATAATTCTCTTGTATAGCGTCTATCTCTTGAAATATCCTACTCAAGAGAATCAGTGTAGAGCCGTTTTAACTGGACGATAAAATTAAGTAGTTTGAGATATTTTCTAAACAGCAAAATTGGAACTTAGGGTGAGTTGTACCAAGTAACTTTAACCATAACCTGTCAGACAGCTACGGCTGACATATTTCAACCCGGGATACATTTTTACATACAACCGCTCTTACGTGATTATAATGTTAATGCACATCTTTGAAGAGAGAGTCAACGCCTTATCTCCCTTTTTTCACGTTACCTTATCAAACATTAATGACATCACTAATAACAATAACTGCCAGAATTTGAGCAGTTATAGTTACGGTTAAGAAAGATGCCAAGCAATGACATCTGACAATACAAAAAGATGATAAACAGAGACGATCTCTGTCTATTAAACTATTTAATATTTGGATCGTCTTTCGACACGTTTTGATATTGCATTATTATTATAATAATTATGTTTAGTCTTTATTTCATAAAACGATAGTTGAAAATCACAATAAAAAGTTAAGATGTTCAATAGTTACGGCAATTTTAGCTACATTTTAAATAATTCTATTGCGTAGGACCTGTTTTGTTTTTATTAAAAAAAAATTCAGCCTTATACAAAAACTGAGGACTAAAAAATTTATATTAAATCATGATCGGGTAGCGATTTCTTCAGAATAATAGCTCATTTTTGACCTCTCCTTGGGTAACTTTCTGGGAAAAATGACACCCGGCCCAAAGTCATACTATTGCCAAAAAATTACCCATGTATATGTTTCGGGGATTTAAATTATCTTTCCACCGGGCACCCTTTTATCTTTAACAGGTTATTTTGATGCAACTCACCCTTAGTCTATAAAATAAAACAGTGTAGGTATAGTTAACCTGTTATAATAAAAAAAAAAACTAGCTTTTGACCACGACTTCGTTTGCGTGAGTCGGTTGAAACGGAAGTGGAGGCGGAGTCAGTCAATAAAAAGTAGCCAATTTCTATTTTTTGAGATTCAAGCTTGCTAAATTTTAACAAAATCGGTACAAAAACTAATACTAGTTTAAAAGTAAAAACAAAACAGACACAGATTTACTTTTAAATTAAATATGATTGAGATAATGTGGGTTGCTATTTTTAACAATATTTTTTTTAGGTTTTAGAGAAGACAAAATACATTCGCTGCAAATTCCTACGAGACGTGGCCAAAAATCATAGACTTTGGATGGGCATCATTAGGAAATCTAAGGCAATATATCACGTTCTGAATCAGTTCAGATATGAAAAGACTCTGGTTGGTGAGTGTTGGATACCGGACCAGGACTTGAAAAATGTCGACCAATTATTATCTGATGTTTCCGTAAGTTATTGGGTTATTATTTACTTTTTTTTCGTAGCTTTTAGTGGTCCACTGCTGAGCAAAGGCCTCCTCAAAGTCATTCCAGACATTCTTCTCCCGCGCCGTCTCCAACCAGAAGTTCATAACGCGATCTATTGCATGACCTAAATACCTTTTGTTAAAGGGATGGAGCCATAAAGGGTTATTTGTAAAATACAGGCAACCTTTCAGAACTGTATTACTAACATCATAAACCACAACTTTTGTTCTATGACCTTTAAAAACTGACAGGTTTTAGTTCATCGAATTTTCATATAAAAATAAAAATATTTAAATTGAACGTTCTGAATATTATGAAGTCTATGCGACGCAAACGATAGTACAATAACGAAGGGGAGCGGGGATCGGGCGGCGGGCGTGCTTGATGCTGTTGTTGTGTCGCGCGATGCAGACGTAAGTAGGTATAGCAAAATACAGAGTAGAAATGTGTTAGATAGAACAACGAAATCTTGAAGGTTTGTTTTTGGTAAATGAATTATGTTTTGTAAAAGTCATAGAACAAATACAGCCCTGCAAGGTTGTTAGTGTTTTACAATTTTTTTTTTTAATTTTAATTTTAATATAATTTTTAATTTCCACAACTATCACACAACGCCGTCTAGTCCCAAGCTAAGCAGAGCTTGTGTTATGGGTACCAGACAACTGATAAACATACTTATATATTTCTAAATACATACATATTATAGATAAATTACACCCAGACACAGAATAAATGATTATGCTCATCACACAAACATTTGTCCTGGATGGGAATCGAACCCACGACCTCCGGCGTAGCAGTCAGGGTCACTAACCACTAGACCAACAGGCCAGTCAAAATAACCCTATATAGAATGTATAATAGCTTTATCTCTCTTTCTCGCTCGCATGACTGACATTTTAACACGTCATAGTAAGGCCCTTGTCCTCGTGGTACGCAAGTAGATTATCTCGCCACTCTTTCTGATCCGGTCTCGACGGCCATTTTCTTACTTCCCGATATTGAACTGAAAATTGCAAAAAAAATATATTTTACAAATATAAAAAAAAATCACTAAAAAAAAACGCTAAAAGGATAACCCGGTTGGTGTTCCTCGATATTGTTTGTTTCTTTTTAACTGCGACTTCGAAATTAGAGTTATGTTGATCTAAAAGGATCAGTGTTTTTTAGTGAAGTCGGTATTTTTTTTTAAATTTATTATTTCACACATTTTAGATACGATACACTTATAACAAGAGTGCCCATTTCTCATGATAATTCCAACTAACCCAAACACTGCCTTATGTATAGTTTATTTTTGTTTTTATCCAATACTGTCCCATTGCTGCAAAGGCCTCTCCTAAGACTTCCAAGTACTTATTATATGAAAAAGATAGGAAAATAAAACGATGTCTCCAGCACAGATTTCTAGTACTTAAACAGCAAAAAATCATTAAAAACCAACCTGAGTATTGTGGTCGTGTAAAATATAATAAAGAAACAAAGAAAAACATTTTGCACACGACAAACAACCATAAAATTAAAATAACTACTTAAATTTATAAATTTTTAATATAAAAATAAAAAAGAAGAACATTAAAAATTTAGAAATAAATGACCTCTGCGAGGCCAAAAAAGCTCCTAACTCAGCGTATATTGCAATATTTAATAAAAAGTAAAATAAAGCAGCGTGATGGTGGGTGCAGGCATGGTGATGCCACTCAAATGTAACTTAAAATAAATATATAAAAAAAAATCACACTATTTGTAAGGACCAACGGTGAGCGTGCCCAGTGCTCGAGGTAGTAAGGAGCTAATCCGGTCCAAAAGAGAGCGAACGAATATCTCACTTCAGGCAGTCTCCAAGTGGGGTGAAGCCAATCTGGTGGGATTCAACGCCGCCAAAACACAAGCGTGTCTGTTCACCGCCAAAAGGACCCCGTGCACCTTGGCTCCTACTTTTCAGAATTTATCCCTGGAGTACACCGACCGCTTTCAGCTCTTGGGGGTTGAAATTCCCTCAGACCTTAACATTGGGCGGTTCATTGAGTCCAAAGCCAAGGTAGCTGCTAGCAAACTAGGCGTTCTTGCAAAGGTCCGGCGGTACTTCACACCGGGACTGCTTTTAATGTTATACAAAGCACAGGTCCGTTCGTGTGTGGAGTACTGCAGTCACATAGGGGCTGGTGCTGCAAAATGCCACCTGTCACCTTTGGACTCGGTGGAAAGGCGTGCAAAGAGGCTAACTGGTAATCCAGATTTGGTTAAGTCCAACCTTCAAAGACTTGAGCACAGGCGTAGGGTAGCCAGCTTTGCGGTGTTTTACAGGATGCATTTTGGAGAGTGTGCGCAGGAATTGCATGACTTCATTCCGCCATCACAATTCTACCATCGGACAACCTGACGTCCGGCAAATATTCATACTTACGTTGTTGAAACCCACTACGGTCCGGACTAAGTGTTTCGCCTCGTCATTTATACCGCGTACGTCGAAGGACTGGAACAGTTTACCTGCTGCGGTCTTCCCGTACGATTATAATTTGGGTGTCTTCAAGGCTAGAGTAAATAGGCTCTTAATAAACTAGTACGCCTCACCATTGATTGCATCGCTACTTACCATCAGGTGAGATCGCAGTCAAGCGCTAGTTTAAATCAATTTAAAAAAAAAGCGAGTTTGATTCGCCAACTTATTATTTTTATATTAATGTCTTTTTTTGCTACTCTTTCAGGACCAGATGGAATCCAACGTACCTTCTTTCATGTCAAAGATTAAGACAAATGAAGCCCCCCCTACTTTCCATCGAACAAATAATTTCACGAGAGGATTTCAAAATCTTGTCAATGCTTACGGTTCCTCCACTTATAGGGAGTTAAATCCAGGTAAGTATCGAACACCCAGCTACCGACGGGCCAGGCGGGGCAGTGTGTTGGGGCCCCTAAGTTCGGGCCCCTCCAAATTCTGATTAGCAAACCACTTATTGAACTACCAAAATATTCTCCCACCTTCGAAAACTAAATAAAATAGCTTGCAACACTCCTTTAATCATGGCAACTCGTTTTAGTCAGTAAAAGTTTGACTCTCCTTCCCGTTTCACCTAGAGCAGGAGAAGGTTTTTATTTATTTTATAACAATATGAGCGTTACTAAAAAGCTGAAAAAGGCATACGGCGATGTTTTACGTGCAGTCGACGTAGGTACAATTATTATTATGAGCCCGTTGTGTCCCACTGCAGGGCAAAGGCCTCCCTTCCGTTATTCCACTCTTTTCTGTCCTTAGCCACTCCTGGCAATGCATTCAATTTTTTAAAGCATTTGTACATATCTATTAACGCATAGTTTCCAATATTATAATTTAATAACAACTCTATTTTGGGTGGCATAGACCCATAGAAATCTTAACCTAGTACAAATTATATTTACGTTAATAAATTTTTACGACTTAGGCTGGGCGCAAACATGTGTCTTGTGTCGGATACAAGCTACCGAAAAATATTTGATTTCTATAGAATCAGTATGAAATCATCCACTGCCTGCGTATGCGTAAACATTTTTAGTCTCCAGTTGCTTCCACTTAACACATACACATGACGATCAAAAAATGTTCGGTGTTAGTAACTGGAACAAAAAGTGTATCAGTGCAGCGCCTTATTTGCCATGATTGACCACACCTATACGAGTACAATACATGACTCACTTTGATAGAGACTAGAAACCATCATTGTGCGCTTCAGCAAACATCCCAGAGGCACTGCACCTCCAAGGTAGACCCAACAACATCCTAACAAGCGACCAGAAAGAGATCAGTGATCATGCTTTCCGAAACACGAGATTGTCACATCACCATCTTCCTAACTCCGGGCAGCTACTGACAAGTACCTCATGGAAAGACACTTAAAATGTCAGGATCAGGTACTTCGAAGCCCCGCTTGCGACCACACGAGATTAACGGAAAATAAAATTAGGTACATATTTCTTATTTTTCTACGACTTTTATCCTCAGGACTATACACTCTGATCACCTTTCCATTCCTGTTTGCGATAATGTTCGGAGACTTTGGCCACGGATTAATTTTAGTGTTATTCGGCGGTTGGATGGTTTCGAACGAAAAATATTTCATGGCTCATAAGTCAACGAATGAAATCTGGAACATTTTATTTGGAGGTATGACTTACGAGCTTTTTATCGTCTTTATATATTTATTTTCATTTTTTTTCTAATTGTTCTTCCTTTTTCTTCCATTCAGGTCGATATGTGGTATTATTGATGGGATTATTTAGCATGTTCACTGGCTTTTGTTACAATGACATCTTTTCAAGAGCCTTCTGTATACAATCGTCATACTGGATTAACTATATTAGTGTTAATGATTTGGCGAAAGAACCGTATTTCGACTTGGATCCTACTCTAGATACAAAAAAACCTTACATGTATGGTGAAGATCCGACGTGGAAGGTAAATAAATATATTTAGACTCTTTGACACCACCTAGTGTGCACTTTATGTATTAACTGTCTAAAAAGTCAAACGACTGAATGATCAAGATCTCTTAAACAACCTTGATTATTGAACCATTGTTGACATTCAGATTTCATTTTAACCTAATAATTACCCAAGTCTCGTTTGACACAGATCTATGACAAAGTCTAGTCCGAAAACCGGTTTTTCATCAGAAAAATGAAACACCCGATTGCGACGCTACCTGCCGGGACCAATATTATTATCAAACCGTCCAAGAACTCGCTTAAATATACACGAATAGTTCATTGAGAGGAAATGGGCTATAACCCACCACTAAAGCCCAGTGCGGGATGGTGAACGGCAGTCGCTTCAGTTATTCTCACACACAGGTTTCTCCCTTATGTTGCCGTGAGTGTTCACCAATTGAACGGCGACGTGACTGATGTATGTGTGTAAAAAGCCTTAGTGTTCAAGAGCCAAATTGTATGACTGTTAAAACATTGTTTTCTCTTTTTGTTACAGTTGGCGAAAAATAAAATAATGTTTGAGAATTCGTTTAAAATGAAAATTTCTGTAATTATTGGAATCATTCATATGTTGTTTGGCATATCACTCAGTTTGTTCAATTACACGTAAGTAGGCTAGCTAGGCAGCAGGTGCATTTGATTATGACGTGTATCTTTATTAAAGCACTAGCTTATGCCCGCGGCCTTGCTCGCGTACATAAAATATAGCCCATATCACTTAAGAGTAAAACAGCTTTCTATCAGTGAAAAAAATTTAGCAATCGAACCAGTACTTTCAGAGCTTACCAACCAAAAATAATAAAAAAAAGAAACTACCTCTTTATAATACTAGTGTAAAAGATAACCAAGTCCATTGCATTGACAAGAGAGCTTCTCAAATCTGTGTTCCATGGCATGGCCAGCGATGTAATCTGATTACAGTCTTTGCCAAGGTATTTTAATGTGAATGGGGTATATATAATAGCCTAAGAGCCAGTGGCTGCCTAACTGTGCGTTTCATTTTAGAGGTTCCTTCGCTGTAACGTTGGCAATACGGAAAAACAGTGTTGCTATATTTTGAACAATGAAATTACTTAAAATTGGGGAGATTAACTGATTTTGACAATTGTCTTTTAAGTTTGTTTTTTATAAACTATTTTTTAATAAAATATACGACGCTGGGCACCATTTCGACTGTACTGCAATTCTTTCGCGCCATGGCACAATATCGTACTTCTCCATTAACAACTCCCTTTTAGACCAGCTTGTTTTTAAATAAAATCCTATTCCCCTCATAATTCTTCATAAAGTAGTGCGAGTACCGTTAAAATCGATTTCGTTTCACATTTCGTGCAAAAAAATTTCTAAATCTTTTCTTTTTCTCTTCCTTTTTTCTGTAGACAGGCAGGGGAGCCAACATTACGGCGAAGGAACCTCTTATGTGAAACGCACAATACGTCATTTTATAAAAGTTGATAGTTAGTCAAAGTGGGGGACATCCCCAACACATTTAGGTACGATGCCCTACTATTAAGTTGGTTATGTATTATAATTAAATGAATTTACGTTGCTGTATTACACACTTTTGTCACCTGTGTTATCTGCTATAACCATCATAACTGAAACTTCATATTAAGGAATCGTTCCTATCTGAATTGGTGACATGCACTGGCAAACTTATCAGCTTTTATAAAATGACAAAAGTTTGACAGCCAAGGGATCTCACTATATGTATATGTAACAGAATTCCTGTCTGCAGATGCTTACTTGATAGCGATAACTGCAGATGCTTCCTGATGTAACCTTTTTTTTTATTTTATTTTTTTATGGTGGGAAAAAATCATGCATTGATATCCCTCGCTCTTGGGCGGAGCGGGAGATAGTGTCAGACTCTTACTGACTAAAAAGACCCACCCCGTTCCTTTTTGCCTTCATACCGGAGCTCGAGCGCCCTTTCGGATAACCCTGGCCCCAGTAGGCTTCGACCCGGCTGGGTCCCTGCTGTTGCTGACAACTCCTTGAGGCGCGCGAGAACAGTGCGCGCCGTCGACGACTTGGGCTTGGTCCGGATAGTTACCGGACGGCCGGACAGCGAGCTACCCATTGCTCACTGTCCGCAAGCCCGCGCCTATGGTGGCCGGAAATCGGGATCAGAAGCCCGGCGGCGGCGGCGGCGATAACGCCGTTGCCTGATTCGTTCGGCCTCCTCCTTTGCGAGCATTACTGCTTCGCAGAAGGCGACCGCCTGCCACTCCTTCTCACTCCGGACCATGGCCTCAACCAAGGCCTGGCGCGACAGGTCTCCGCCGTCGATCGCGCCCTCGAGGGCACGGCAATGCTCCGCCCAAGCAGGGCACACCTCGACTGTATGCTCCATATCCTCAGGGCGTTCCGCACAGTGGCGACACCCGGGCGTCACTTCCGCATGAATACAGTGCAGGAAACTCCCGAACAAACCATGTCCGGTGAGTACCTGCGTCATGCGGAAGGTAAGGACGCCGTGAGGTCTTTCCAGCCACGCCTCAAAGAGGGAACTTCCTGATGTGACCTTGGATCGCCTGATTACTTCCATAACTTGTAGTTAAGTTCAATAAGTAGACGAAACAATATAACATAGTCATAATCAAAAAAATAATTGCTAGACTCTGACCAACGAAAGATGGAACTGAATTATTGATTAATATCCATATAAGGCAGCATTTAAAAAAAAAAATAAGCACTGTCAAAAATGTGTCGTCGACATTTTAAACTTTATTCATCTTGTGTTTACGGGCATTTTATTTTCGTTTATTTTATTATAATAATGTTTTATACAATAAATAATTCGACGAAGAGGTTTCTCTTCAAGATGATTGATAAAGTCAAAACCAAAAAAAGTGAGATTAATCGGAAATCTGTACAGAAAATGTGACGGCTGGATAAAACCTATACGTACGATATTTGATTAGGTATATCTAATAAAACAAAATCAATCAAAAAACCTAATAGCAACATTTTCGACTTCTACGCGGACGAATTCACGGGAAAAGGCTAGTTGTTAAATGAACATGTATCGTATATAATCATAAATAATTAAAAGTATCAACATCGTTTAAGCAGCGTATAGTCAGGGTGAACAGTTTCAGAATTTTTAAATTCGGCCTCCTTTTTGTTGTGCCATCATTCGTTGGTCAGACTCTAGAAATGTATTTATGAGTTGCCGATAAGTGGGTACAAAAAAAAATTTAAATGAGTATTATATTACTGAGAAATAACCAACCACTAGCCGAGTAACGCCTCATAGGAATCCGTAGTCAAGATATCGAGGCCATGGCTATTAGTCAAAAATTAATAAGGTAGTTAACCTGAAAATGAAGCTGTATTACGCTATTTTTAGGGACCTACCTTACCTTACCTTTACTTACCTTTACCTAGGAACTCGTTCATACCAAACGTATTGTCCGCCACCGATTGTGAGTATGCTCACTGTCAGCCCCAGTGTGAACGTTGATTCAGTCTGCAGTATGCGTTCTCATCAGCCGACAGTATGCTATAGCGTAGAATACGCTACTTGTATAAACAAAAGAGAAGCTTGCTTTGAGTAGTGCAATAATCGGCCACCGGGAGACAGCGTTAACGCACTACGCAATAACGTATAGAGGGTTCGATGTGAAAAAAGTTAATTTATAAAAAACTGCGTAACGCGCGCTCACAATCAGCGGCCGACAATAAATTTAGTATGAACAATGTCTTATTATAAACTAACTTTTTGTTTTCAGATATTTCAGACGTTACTATTGCATAGTTCTGCAATTTATTCCTGAACTTTTGTTCCTAACATTAATTTTCTTTTGGCTGGTTATTATGATTTTCATAAAATGGTTCATGTACTCTCCTAAATCTCGTAAGTAAAAAGTATACAGTTATTATCTATCACAGTGTCCTTCGGTTGCGAAGCGATCTGATGTTATAGCACCCGAAATCAACGCACTAATGTCGACGTAAGCACTTCAGTACACTTGTAATCTTACTAGATTACATAATTGTCGAAATATATTGGCCCAAGGAATATTTGCCATAAAATTACTTTTTTAAAATTACCTATTTCACCTCCTTAAAAGTTGAATTTTCAAAAACCGCTTCTTAGTGCTCGCCTAAATCATAAAAGGAAACTTTGTGCAAAATTACACGTTCCTGGACCCAGTGGATTCGGCTGTGTGTGAAAAAAAATCTATACATTTACAAGGAGAAATTAACCGTAGTTAGACTCCTTTTATACGAGTAGTTATCATAGATTTTCTTTCTTAAGTTAACTTTTGTAACTTTTTGTTTCAAGAAGATTAAACAAAATTGAATATTGTTTATCACGTAACTTAGCAATACCAATAAATTGGCCCTCGGCCCAAGCTAGCAGATATGCGTACGTTCAGAGTAGAAGCTAGTCTGATATATACAGCTAGAAATATTTTAAATGTGTCTTTTCTTTGCAGTGGACGACGAGAGGAACACTGCTTGTGCTCCTCAGATCCTTTTACTATTTATTGACATGGTCCTCATGTCTGAAACAAAGCCAGCAAACGAGGGGTGTAAAAAAGCATACATGTTTCCGAATCAGAGGTTATTGCAAATGATTTTGGTATTCATTGCCGTGGCATGTGTGCCTATTTTGCTCTTTGGTAAACCATTTTACAAAATGTACAGCAATTCAGTACAACGGAAAAGGGCTTTGGTGCGTATTTTGCTTCCAGTGCTTTTGTATAGGTACAAACTTATTTTTAGTTGGTGAAACCTGAACCAACTGTCTAGAATTTTTATGAAAAAAGAAGATCTGTGTGCAAAATTTCAAAACTGTATTATGAAAAATTACGAAGTTATAAATCAGTTATGGTACCTGGTTGGCGATATTAATACACATGGTCACCGGGCCACCTGGGTGAATGAGGGGTGGTTTTGCTTCCACACATCCACATCCAGCTGTACGCGGACGCCTAATGCCCGCTATGACCTGCCGTGACCTATTTTGTCCTTACAACTGTGGTGTCCACTTGTAACCTGTTTTAAATTATTTTGGGAAAAATTTGAACATGGTGTAAAAATTATTGGAATCGATTCAGTTACTGATTCTGAACAAAGTATATTCAGGTTTTGAATATACTAAAAAAAATGTTGTATTTGTTTTTTTTTATACAATTTTTAAGTTACCGCTAAGTTAAACCCATTATTGATAGTTATTGTAACCAATTCTAGCATTTCTTGAATTTTTTCCCAGTTTAGGGTCCCGTGTCTAAGTTTGTAAAAACGGTACCCTTATAGATCACTTTGTTGTCCGTCTACACGTCTGTCCGACTGTCAAGACCCTTTAGCTTCGAAACGCGTAGAAGTTTCAAGCTGAAATTAATATCAAAAGTCAGGGCTACTTGCTTGAAATACTAAGCAACAGTGAAAAAATTATACTTCTAAAAACTTCAAACTTGTCATGAAGCGAGGTCACTTAGTACAGCAGGCCTAGCCAAGTTACGACCGTTTCGTTTCGATTCTCTATCGTTGTCCACGCCTCAAACGAAACGGTTGTAACTTAGGCTAGGGGGGATAGTATAGAAACAATTTTGAGTACTAAATTTTTAGATACATCATTTAAAAATACTTTTTTTTGCTATTCAGAGCAATCACCCAGACTATTCGGGAATTAACCATTAACATTTTAACAAAAGCCTCGGTGCGCGAGTGCCTATGACTTGGCCGGTTTTTTGTACGCTACTATATTACCCGTCTCATAAAACGTTCCACTAGTTCGATTCTGATGCCATCATGTAGTAACAACTGCGTTCCTTGTAGGTAAAACTTAGAAACTACAAAAAGAGGGGAGATCGAAATCCACATGTTGAACTGGAACTAGCACAAGATGTGGACAAATACAAAGTTGCGTTTAGCGAGTTGATAGTACTCCAAGGAGTACACACTATTGAGTTTGTTCTCAGTACTATATCACATACAGCTTCTTATCTCCGGCTGTGGGCTCTGTCACTTGCCCATTCACGTAAGTACTGGCGCTCTAGTACCGAGCATAAATTTTATTCTAGTTAATTCTGTCACACGCTAAAAATTATTCTTGAACGGTGGGTGCGTGCACATGACACACACAATAAACCCAGACTATTAATGTATAGCACGCGGTATAAATTTTTGTATGGTTTTTATGTGCTTTTGAACTCAAAACAAAAACGCAGCTACCATGTATAGTCATATTATACGGTACCTCATGGTGCATGTATTTATTTAAAGTTTTATGCACATAACACTGTATAAGAACGGCATTATCTACCAGTCTATCTTAAGGTGGTACAGAAACATAATATGGCAGGTGCAACTTACAAACAAATAAATAGATAAACAGAAGAGAAACGAATACGATAAACTAATTCATAGACAAACAAAAGAGAAACAAATACAATAGTATTTACCATTATATGTACCTATTTACATTCTTAGATACGTACATATAAATAGGCAATATTGGAATGAAAAAATCCAACCAATTAGTGCTGTGATGATTTTACCAACTTCTTGCGAATATGCTTACGTGCCTTCAGCTTAAAAGAAAATCGGCTGGTCGCCATCCTGATATTCAGATCGCGCGCATTTCAAAGAGGTATCGCTTGGACGAAAAAGGACGAAGTGGCATTATGCTAAACCAAAACCGGTAGGCTCGTTGGAAGGGTGTGGGCTTGAAAACGTTTAGCAATGAGCAGCGCCTCTCAAAGACATGTCAGGAAAATGAAACGAAGCCCTATTGAGGCCCTTCCATGTTAGTTGCGGATTGTGGCAGTGTTTGAAAGAGTTACCGTAGCTCTGGAACGCAAAAGGCAACTAAAGGAACACAGATGGGTCGTAGTCAGTCAAAATCTGATAATTCTTTCTCGCTCCATCCATATCGGAAAGAGTTATACGACGATTTTTCATTTCTAAAATAGTGACATACGACGGTGCGCCACGTTCGAATTGCATTTTTACCAATTATTATTATGGATGTACTTGAGTGGATTTATTCTATCTGCTGAACATCTCTGTTTTCCATTTCTCTTTCCGAACATTTCAACTGGTGTCGGACAAAAGAGTTTCCCGCCACCGATCGCCTCAACAAGGACATGGCGGTGCTTCACCCACCCGGAACAGACTTCCACCGTCTCTTCCGGGCAACACCAGACACCAGGGCATTTCTTCCCGCCAAATCCAACAAAACAATATTATATAAATATATATTATATTATATTAAATTATTAAGGGATATTAAGGGCTATACATATATAATATAGACACCCTACAGACACCAGGCTGGTCGCGCCACCAAATTGGTTGCGCAGCGAAACGGACACCAGGTGAGTAACTCTCAATAGAGATGCAAACATTTTGTTGGTAGCGGTGACTGGTCGCGCCGCCATGGTGTCCCAGTGAAATATAGCCCTTAGGCGCCTTGGAGTCTACACGAGCAAAAGTAAATGGCCGCAAACCAATGTCTTGCTCGTCAATGTCATTCGTCGAGTCGCCTACCGCAGTAATGCCACTGTGTAGAGACATGCTCACAACGTTGTTATAGAACGAATTATACGAAAACGAGGCCATTTTTAGCTTTGTAGAAAAAACATCGTCAGCGATAGTTAGGGCTTTCCTGATATCATAATTCCCTTTATTCATTTTAGCTCATATTATCTTACATTTTTCAATATTTTTTAAATTATATTATAATAAAATTATTATGTTAATAGAAACTCTAATAAGTAGAACGTTAGAGTAGCACGAAGTATTGTTGTTGTTGTTGTTGCAGGTTGTTGTGTTGTATTGTTTTTGTTTGGTGTGTTGTGTGGTAGTAGCATTCATTGTTAAAAGATATTTATTTTGCAAATAGGTTTTTAAAAACACTTCTACACGTCAATTGTTTCGTCAATTTAAATTAGATGAAACCGGTGTTTCGTTGCTGTCTGCAAGTGCCCTGAGAAGAAATACCGTCACAAAGCAAGGGGTCAAAGTCTTTTTTATAGATTATACAGCAAGCATGTAATGGTCAAATAAATGCTTTTCAAATAGAAGAGAGACAACCCATTGGAATGTGCATGTGGGTTACTTCATAAAAGGGTCGATAATGTCATCTCGTCCCATCTTTACAAGTTTAATGAAAAATCGTACTAATGCATGTTTTCTTTACATAAGCATACTAATGCATGCGTTGATATTGTTTCAGAACTTTCCGAGATGTTGTGGAACATGATTCTGGCAAAACTGAGCCTTAAAGTTCATAGTATATGGGGCGGTATCCGGTTGGTCCCAATTTTCGCAATCTGGGCCTTCTTCACTCTCTCTATCCTTGTGGTAATGGAGGGTTTATCCGCTTTCCTTCATTGCCTTAGATTACACTGGTAAGTTGAATTGATTGTAGATCTACAAATCATAATGTGTGTCATGACCTGGCGAATGCGTAGCTCGCGAGCCGCTTGCGAACCGCTTGCGAACCGCTCGCGAGTCGCTTTCAAACTGCGTTTCATTTCTCCTTTTGCGCGCGTGCGTTTCATGTTCGTACGAAGCCTCTGCGTCGCCCGCGCGCCCTTCGCGTGTAAACTAGCTACCCGCCTTGGTTTTGTACTGGAGCTTCTTTTTCTATTTCTTACTACCTTTTTTACCGTGGCTTCACCCGCGTACATAAATATAGCCTGACAAAGGCTATATTTCAAGTACGGGAGAATAAAACAGCTTTCTATCGGTAATTTTTTTTTTACAATCAGTACTTTTAGAGATTACCTCCTACAAACAAAAAAAAAACATAAAAAAAAAAAATTCTTACCTCTTTATAATGTTAGTATAGATACAAAAAAACGTGTTGCGCCGACCCCAAATAAAACGGGACTAGGGCAGGAAGATGATGATGATAGATACAAATAACCTTTAGTAATTGACTTAGGTTACTATTCGTGCTAAGTTTCAAGTATACTTGCCTGAAATTCTCCTTTTATACCACATTAAAGAATGAATTTCTAAAAACCCTTTTTAGTGCTCAGCTACGTCATAAAGGTGTGTTTTGAACAAAATTTCTTATTCCTAGCGCTAGTAGTGTCGGCTACCCGTTGGGATACAATCAGTTTCTTCTTAGACACACATATAAAACACATCTCGTGTCACATGTATAGGATTGCACTCCTCCGTAATTACGACGATATTATTTTATTTAGGTATATTATTGAATTTCTTTTTGTAATATTTGGTAGGCATCTCAAGCTACTCATTTTATTATTTTTGTTACGATTTATAGTAGTTAGGTATTCAGGTAGTATTCTATGAAAAAATAGATTAAAAGTCTAGTTATCAATATTTTACGATTATATGGGTAATAGTCATGATACTTTTATTTATATATTTAGAAAGGCTCAAATTACGTCGGTTGATTGGTCTAGTTCACTTCCACTAAAAACCTGATAGATTACTAATTTAATATCACTATTTTATTGTACTTAAACAAAAAATAATAATATTTTTTTATATATATATTTTTAAACGTTTTATCTGCTGCTGAACCAGTCTTTTGACGAAGGTATCTTCCCTGATTTATTAAAAACATCTATAATAAAACCAATCCATAAAAAAAATACCAAGACAGACCCAAATAATTATCGTCCCATTGCTCTTCTACCATCTGCTTCAAAAATCTTTGAAAAAGCTATGTGTGACCGGATTTATAAGTTTTGCGAAAAATATAATATTTTTAATGAAAGTCAGAACGGTTTTCGAAAAAACCGCTCCACCACTTTGGCGGTCTATAAGTATATTCAAGAAGCCCTTAATATTATTAATAACAAAAAATATGCAATAGGAATACTACTAGACATGACCAAAGCCTATGACAAGGTACAATTTGGGATACTGCTAAACAAATTATACGGAATAGGTATACGCGGGAAGGCTCACGAATGGCTAACATCTTATCTTAAGAACAGAGAACAATTAGTTGAAATAGAATACTTCAACCATCAAACTAAAGAAATCGAAAAAATTCGATCCCACAGTAAAGTAATTAATGCATCAATTCCTCAAGGAAGCGTCATTGGATGCTTATTATTTTTAATTTACATCAATGACTTACCGAAGACGATAGAAGGCCCCTGTGTCTTATTCGCGGACGATATATCCATCTTAGTCTCATGCCAAAACAAAGAAGGTATAGAAGAAATTCTAAATTCCATACTCACTAAAACAAGGAACTGGATGAACGAACATAACCTCGAGATAAACTACACCAAAACAAAATTAATAACTTTCCACCCTTACCAAAAAACGCCTTTATCTTTAGATTTTACTTTCGACAACTCAAAACTAGAAACCGTTAACGAATTTACCTTACTCGGACTAAATATAGACACACATATAAATTGGAAATCACACGTACAAAAAACTCGCTCAAAAATTTCTAGATTCTCGTACGCTCTTCATGAAATAAAAAAGACCACCAATTTCCAAACAGCTCTTACCACCTATTATGCTTACGCCTATGCATGGCTTAGCTATGGTGTCACCCTTTGGGGAAACAGCACCGATGCACAAACACTTTTTACCCTGCAAAAGAAATTGGTAAGGATTCTAGTTAACATTGAGCAAACGGACAGTTGCAAACCGTTCTTTCAAAAACATAATATTTTAACCCTTCCTTGTATATACATTTTAGAAACATGCAAATTTGTACGGAAACATCAAGAATTTTACTCAAAACGTGGAGACATTCAGTCACGCTATCAACTCAGACACCGATCAAGGCTAAACTTGCCTAGTTCTCGATTAAGAATGCATTCTACAAGCCCCTACGTTATGTCCATTAAAATATACAATAAACTACCCGCAGACATAAAGAAAGAAGAGAAAATTAATGTATTTATAAAAAAACTTAGACAGTTTTTACTGAGTAAATGTTATTACTCGGTAAACGAATACCTAAGTGATAAACTTATTAAGTCATAACTTAAGTACGCCTTCGACTTTACTTTGTTTCTAATTCATATTATTATTACTGTCAATAGACATAATTATAAATAATAACATAATGTAATTAAATAAAAATATTAGTTAATAACAATGACGCTAAAAATAATATTTGACTTAATTTACCTATTTTTATTTACGGACATAATAATAATAAAATGCATGTATAATTTAAATTTGAATAAAAATGTAATTAACAATAATGACGATAAGAATAATAAAAAAAAAATTGACATAATTTACCTATTCTCATACATTGACATAATAGTAATACATATAAATAATTTATAAACACAATTAATAATTATGACGATAAAATAATACATGACTTATTTTACCTATTTTTAATACACGGACATACTAATAATAAAATGCATACGTGTATATTTCAATTTAAATAAAAATATAATTTATAATAATGACGATAAGAAACAAAAAATACTTGACATAATTCCCCTATTCACATACACTGACATGATAGTAATATACATAAACTAGCTGACCCGGCAAACTTCGTACCGCCTAATAGTTACCTTTTATCTAAGCTGTCTACTCTACCTACTCTACCCTACTCTACCCTACTCTACCCTACTCTACCCTACTCTACCCTACTCTACCCTACTCTACCCTACTCTACCCTACTCTACCCTACTCTACCCTACTCTACCCTACTCTACCCTACTTTACCCTACTCTACCCTACTCTACCCTACTCTACCCTACTCTACCCTACTCTACCCTACTCTACCCTACTCTACCCTACCCTACCCTACTCTACCCTACTCTACCCTACTCTACCCTACTCTACCCTACTCTACCCTACTCTACCCTACTCTACCCTACTCTACCCTACTCTACCCTACTCTACCCTACTCTACCCTACTCTACCCTACTCTACCCTACTCTACCCTACCCCACCCTACTCTACCCTACTCTACCCTACCCTACTCTACTCTACTCTACCCTACTCTACCCTACTATACTCTACTCTACCCTACCCTACTCTACCCTACTCTACCCTACCCTACTCTACACTACTCAAACCTAAAAAAAAAAAAATTAAAAAAAAAAAAAAAAAGTATCCTATGTCCGTCTCCTGGTTTTAAGCTACCTCCCCACCAATTTTCAGCCAAATCGGTTCAGCCGTTCTTGAGTTATAAGTGGTGTAACTAACACGACTTTCTTTTATATATATAGATAATTAATAAACACAGTTAATAATAATGACGATAAAAAAGGATACCTGACATAATTATTATTCGTTAATTTAATTTAATTGAAATAATACTGACGATAAAAAAAATAAATAAAATTATTTGATAAAATTTACGCATTCTTATACACAAACATAAAATAATAATATACATAGAGTCCGTCTAATGAAAGCGTGACCTGAGAAAAGGAGGTTACAACCAAAAATTTTGAATGTGGTATTATTGAAATAGTAGGAGAAAAATGTTTTGATACTTGAGTATTTTTTGTATTTAAGACAATTTTAGAATAGTTGTACAAGAACTTAAATCCTAGTCAAAAACATGTGTGTAGACTTAATTATTTGGTGGGTGTGTGGTAAATGTCAATAACACACAAAATGTTAGATAGTATTCCAAATTATTTTATTTTATCTGATCTCTCAAAAGTCGCTATATAATATTTAAATAATTTTCTTTATTTTCCATTTGGCGTTCTGGCAAGAATATCAAGTGCACAACACCGTGATAGTCAAATAAAATAGTCAACATGATTTCAACTTCATCACGTCTCGCCAACACTATTAATGTGTTTCAAGATTGTTGGGTTGGAATCGATTCGTTTTAGCATAGAGAAAATTCAGATCTTTTAGGAACATGTTTTATACTCCAGTGATTGTTTCAAATGATACGGATCGACTCGTGAGACACAAAAAGTTCAGCAGCTGCAGCAGCAGCATCTCTCTCAAACTTGAACTAGGATTTTTGCGATTTTAACTTCAGTTGCAGACTTTCATGCACTACCAGACAGAGTGAGGCAAATCTTTCATTACATCTCAACTGCTTTTGAACGCATTCTACCACTCACTAGCATGTGTTTTTGATTAAGTCGATTTACCAAAAGCCTTCGGTGTTCGATGTTTTTGTCCATTATGAAATTCGCAATATGTCAGATTATCTAAAAATATAAGAAAAAAAATATCATTACATCCTTAATATAACTATCTAATAATATTAGTTGACAAGGATCAAGATTATAACGTCATACTAACTTAAAAATCAAAAATCGTATGTAAACAATGTTGGTTTTCATTGAAAACACCTTGTTTCTCTTCTTGTCTTTGTTTGAACTTATTAACCATAGTGTGTAGCAGTTTTTGCACGTTACTTTTTATTGTTTTTCCCACAATTAAGCAATTATTCTTGAAAAATAAATATCAATTTCCAAAAACTGACAATTGCAACCATAGACTTTGACGTGATTTTTTTTGGCAAAACTATGTTGCCAATTTAATTTAAAAAAAAAACTCCAGGTTACGCTTTCAGTAGACGCACTCTACATCACATAATTTAGATACTTTAATGACGACACAGAATAACCATAAAATACATTAAATATATACTTTACTCATACTTATACAAAGATATAGTGCTATAATAATATACATACATAATAATAAACCTGATTAAATGCAGCAAATTAGATCTACAATAATTATCTATTGAACTCCGTGAATTGCTTATTAGCCCTCTTCCTTTCTCCTACATTTTGCTGTGCCCGACAGGGTCCATATTGATCTATGTAAATTTTTAAAACCATCTATGTATACATATGGATTGCAATAAAGTATTGAGTATTGAGTAAATGTTTTTTTTTTTAATTATTTTCTTTTCTTTATATAGACTAATATTATAAAGAGGGGAAAAATTGTGTTTTTGTGTTTATGTTTGTAATAAATAAACTCAAAAATTACTATGCTAATTTAAAAAATTCTTTTACCATTGGAAAGCTACATTCACCCTAAGTAACAGGCTATATTTATTGCCCGTGCGAAGCCGGTGCGGGCCCCTATTGAAAAACAAAGAGAATATTTTTTCAATACACTTGCTCACAAAGAGAATCACTAACATTACACACTTATATCATAATGTACTATAATGTAATGAAACCTATCATTGTTCAGGCAGGGGCCTCAGTCTTAACATAGTTGCTCGTAACTATAAGTCCACTTAAGACTCCTAAAACTATAGCCTTATATATTAAGTTTCTCACCAACCGTGGGTTGTCCTTGGATGCACTAGCATAGCGCGTACAGGGGTAATCACCGGTTAGTACCACGTTCCATTAGAAGCGTCTAAATGTCCTTTGCTAGTTGCTTTCGGCTCCTCGTGCGTCTTTCAAAGGTCCAAGACCTCAAGGTCCTGAAATAAATAAATATATAAAAAATAATAATTATTTTTTGTTCTTCTCAGGGTGGAATTCATGAGTAAGTTTTACGAAGGTAACGGCTGGCTGTTTAAACCATTTTGCTTCAAAGCTTTACTTGAAGGAGAACCTAGTAAGCTAGACCCTGGATGTAAGAGGTTCGATTTATGGCCTTTGTTATGATGACATTAGCCTGAGTTTGTAACAGAAAACCTTCGCATCGGACTGGAGACACTATTACCACTCGTGCAATGTCTGTTGAGTTCAAATAACGTCGATGTCAGTGTTTCATAAATGGTAAACGATATTAATTTTGCAAATAAGTTTTTTTTTTAACATATTTACGAATAAATTTTTTCGTCAGTTTAAACTAGATGAGGATAAATTTATTTGTCAAACAGTGATATTCGTTGACAATCTGTGAACAATGTCGTCAATGACAATCTAGCCATGAAGATGCGATTAAGTCCTTAATGGAACTTTGATCTCTTGATTGGAGCAAACAACGCTGCTGTAAGTGGCTCCAAAACAGCGTCATGATGCCGTGTGCGTTGAAGCAATCAGTTCATTTTGCCGTAGCTGCAAACAATATTCAAATAAAATTTGTCACTTCTTGACTCATACTGCATCGTAGAGAATGATCGAACATGACGTGCGACGTGGCACTGTGCGTTCCAATCAAGAGAAGAGCTTAGCCGATTTGTGACAATGTTATATTATTTACATTTTTAACATATTAAAAAATTATGTCGCCTGTTTTTTGTTATTTTAAAATAAATATAACATAAATTTCATAATGGCGGGACTAACTCTTGAAACCAAATAATTGTACCATGTGTATATTTAGTACATTTTAGTATCTACTGTTTTGTACCCTTCCCGAAATGTTTAATAATATAATATAATAATAATAATATTAATATATTGTTGGCCCGCCGCGATGTTGTTGGCCCCCATAATAAAAATAAATAATAATCAATTGCCTGCACGAAATACAATTGCAACTTTTTACCTGACGTATTTTTGTGGTTAAATTAAACAGGCGTAAGAAAATAATAATAAAATATTTTGTAAGAATAGAAACTAATATTATCTCCGTCACCTATTTTTGATTTTCGGAAGTACTAAATCGCGTACTTAATACTAGTTTTATTAGATTGACAAAATTTGTTATAGTTTTGGCGTACAAGCTGGGTTCCGTCATTTTAACGTATAATGGCGGGGCCATCATTATCGAAATTTCCGTTTACACCGTGTGAGGTACAAAAATTTTAGGAAGGGTACAAAATAGTACTAAAACGCACTAAATATACCTATGTATACCATGTGGTAGGATCATTCAGTTACAAGAGTTGGTCCCGTCATTATGATGTTTATAATAAAATATAACGTTATAATTAATAATTATATTATTGCTTTTAGTAGATAGTTATTTTACATAATAAACTTTCTTGTTCATTTGTAATAGTTTTTATTTATCACTCTTAATTTAGAATACATATTCTCACAACCCATATAAAGTTTAAGCTATGGCATGCATGGGACGTAAAGACATGCCCCCTAAAGGTCAAAGCACGCTTAAACGACTCTGCTCCACTCAGACTCTAAACTAGACTCCTGCTCACAGTCCACGCGGTGACAGCTAGCAGACGGCCAGATGTCCACCCGCTGACCGCTCTCGCTTTTCGCGATAGATGCAGTTTGCGCTCGGTTTCCATTAAAGCTTCTCGTATTTTTTACTATGTCCCAATTCACAACGCTCAAACTAGAAAGAAGAAGAAGAAGCGCAAGAAATAACTGCGCTTCCGTGATTTTGGGTGCATAAAAAGCGGCGCGGCGACGACGCGGCGACTGCTAGCAGTGGGCGCGCGGACAGCGCCGACCGCTCGTCTACATCTTGCGGCCAGCGAGGCGTCAACTACATACCGAGCAGTCTGATGGCGGCAAGCGAGCTGTCTGCTAATTTATGATGCCAATGTAAAATATATCTTAACAGCAATCTTTAAAGCCCATATTTGAATTATATTCTTTTTGCCGGGTAGGAGCATCAGTCGTGTAAGTGATCTATGACCATAAATACTCTACCCTATACGCACACTAGGCGACACGCAACAGCGACAGCTCGGTGACTAGACGCGTCGACAGGCTGCAGCCGACAATTTCATAAATGTTCAAAGCTTCGCTCACATGGCGTCAGAGTCGTGGAGTCGCGACGACTAGCTAGGGGAGTCGCGCGCGCTTGATGCTTGTCGCCACGTCTAGTGACGCGCACACACACGACGACAGTCGCACGAAAGCTCTGCTTCCTGCACGACGTTTGTCTTACGACTAGTCGCCAACGCTAGCGATAGCTCCGCGTCTAGTCGCGGCGACAAGACGCCAAATGCAAACGACAACGCCTCGACACGATGTGGCGACTAGACGCGTCGACAAGTCGCCTAGTTTGCGATGGCTATAAAACCGATATCATGTGATGTTGAAACTTCGCTCTTTAACATCCAACACATCTACATTATTTCAAATGATCCATGCTCTTTCATTTGCCATTGCGTTCACTGTAATAAAGCAAAACTGTCCTACTTACTCCTTTCGCATCCTTCCGCTTCTTGCAATCTTCTGTTTATACCTCGGATTTTAAAAACATTTAGTAACTGTTTCGCTTTGTCTTACCTAAATTGCAGCTCACATACCTCAACATTACCACATAGGGTTCTATAGCCTCTAAATTAGGGGAAAAATGTCCCACAAAATGACGTGCAACGCTCAAATTATACGCGTGATGCTGCGACGACGTTGCTCAGTGTTCTCTTGCCCAACTTACCTCCAGTTTTACAACTTATCATGTGGTGCATATGTTGGCCTATATTTTTTGATTGTGGAAGCGTATCTGATGAATCGAAGGCTTTTTGCTAAGGCTCGAAGCAAACAGACCGCTGACCTCAGCCACTGATGGCCAGCGACAGCGATATAACATAGTTTCATATATTTTGTATAGACGCTCCACACACGCTGCAGCAGTGGCTCGCCACTTTTGGTCACTGCGGGCCACAAAATGCCGAACCCGACTGTTTCAGGGGAATCGGCGCACGTGCGGTATATAGTGATAACGATAACATACCTCCTCTGTCATTTTGGAGCTTTAAAGAGTCTTTAAAGCAATACGGCCCACGAAATGTCTGGGAGTATTGGCGACATGATTTTAAAGATATTGCCTAAAATATACGTATGGATTGAGGGAGAGCTCAGCTTTGAGAATTTACCTGAACTTTTAAAAAATAACACTCAATCCACACGCACACGAAGTAAGTACTGCTGTTTTTATGTACCTTGATTACCTGATTGTGTACATTACCGCAGCTGGAAAGTTGCACGTAGAGCGATATGAGTGGAACGTATAATTAGTGCGTCATCTGGTGTAGATGTGCGCGACATATAAAATTAGTGCGTCTTGTCGTTTTGGAAAAAAATGGAAAAAACGATTCCAGCTGGGGTAACGTTACCGCAGCAAGAAAATTTTTAAAAACTAATCGGAGAGAAAAAAATTGTATATGAGTAGGTAGCTTATGCTTGTGCAAAGATGTGCCCCGAAAATATATTCATTACCATTCAAATTTGGTCGGGTAGCCGGCAGTTATCTACACGTTTGGTTTTTTTATTATATTTTCTTATTTACGAAACATTCGAAGCTGAATTTTCACTATGTATCACTTGATTATACGCACTAATCATTGGTGTACACCTTTACATCTTGGATTGAGCCAGTTTCTTGTATGTTGACGTCAAACGTAGGGCACCGTCATCTCGATATTTAGCAATATTATTCAATGAGGCATGCATGTGCGCTTTTGGAACTGATATGTGCTTATAGTAAACATCTAGCAGGACTGAATACCGTTTTCAGAGACCATATTAGTTTTCTCATTAAAGCGCTGTGGTATTTTTTCGATTTTTCAAAAAAGTGCAATTGCTCAAAAACTATAAATATTTATATAAATCTAATTCTGTCACATATGCGCACATACCAAGAGCTACCCGGGTATGTTTATAGTACAGCCGCACATATAATAGTTTTAGAGATACACGATTCTGCAAAACGTTACTCCAGCAGGAAATGCAATATCTCGAAAACCTGAAGACGCACCGAATATATTTTCGGGGCACATCTTTGCACAAGCATAAGCTACCTGCTCATATACAATTTTTTTCTCTCCGATTAGTTTTTAAAAATTTTCTTGCTGCGGTAACGTTACCCCAGCTGGAATCGTTTTTTCCATTTTTTTCCAAAACGACAAGACGCACTAATTTTATATGTCGCGCACATCTACACCAGATGACGCACTAATTATACGTTCCACTCATATCGCTCTACGTGCAACTTTCCAGCTGCGGTAATGTACACCCTGAAAATTGCTAGCAGATAGGCATGCGTTCTTAGTACATACTAACAGTACTCATTCGTCCACATTTCGTTCGTGAGAAAATACTAGCGGCCCTCGGATCTTGGACTAATATAATAGGTACTGAAACTATCCTTTTCATCTTTCCTCTTCACAAGACCGTAGCCAGAGGATTCCCTTACAACTTTGCAGTGGTTGGCACTGGCGCCATGCAACCCTATGTTTTTCCTTATTTTCAGTCAAACGTCAATAAAGAAAAAAGATAAAACTCGGTACATGACCAATAAAAACAGGTACCTTTGTATAAATATTTATTTTGTAAAAAAAAATTGAATCATAATTTTGTTCCTGGCTATAAAGAAAACTAGTCAGAAAACTAGTGTTCTTCACATATCTTTGCTTCCTTGGGTCTAAATTTATTAACATATCGCAGTTATAAATTTTCTTTGTATTTTTATGGGTGTTCCTTATGCTATGATGTTTCTCTGTTTATTTCTCATCACCCGTACTTTTGTTAGTTGCAGTAGTCTTGGGAGTCTCCGCTTTCTCATCGTTTACTCCTTCATTTTCCAATACTGAGACACAGTCTGGGGTCGTGGTTACATTTTTTTTGTAAACCTCTCCGTCTGCCGGTAGGTAAATGCCGAAGCGGTCCTGAATCAAACGTTTCAAATTAATTTCCTATACTACGTGTCAAACAAACAGATCCACTTCGTAAATGGGCGAGCTTCACCACATTTTACCTGAGCAGGTCTGTTGGTACATGAAACACCGTGCGTGTGGTTGGTAAAATTTATAGTTTTACACGCTTGCACAGGCAAAATTGTGGTGAAGCTTGTGAGTGTAGTAGGCTCAAATGGCTACCAATTGTGAGCTAAAGTAGTAGTAAGTTGGTATCATAAGACAGCGAAATGGGATCGTGTCTGGTCATGTAAGAAATGGCAGTACTAAATTGATACATTTTGCCAGAACTGAGAAGGATCTTCATCTTTCACTACGGCGCTTCTGCCATGTCGCAAAAGATGAATGTGGTTATATTTCTGAAATCTGAATCATGAATTTATAAGCCGGAACTATAGCTGTGCACTGTAACTTTTTAAAGTCTTTGCTTTAGACTCATTTCAGATCTCATGAAAACTGCAAAGGGAATGGAGTGTAATAGTTTAGGTATTAAACTTAACAATCGGGTTACGTTAAGGATAAGAAATTGTCATTTGAAAACTATGAGGCCTAGCGAATTGGGCTGGACAAACCTGTTGCATATCACAAAATCTTAATAGGCCAGATGCACGAACTATTGGGTTACTTTGTATGGCAACCGGCAATGGAGCAAAACCAAGCCTAAATTCTTATATAAAGTCTTGTGGTCAGTTTCAGAGTTTTAAATACTTTGAGCATAAGAACATGTCAAACCCTAGATCAATGTCAAAGTTTGAAAGCTTTTTCAAAAGTTCAACTTCAAATTTTTTATTCAGAAATCGGAGATAAGATTGAGAGATGTGGAAGAAGAATAAGAGACTTTTGCTCTGTATCCAAGTTACTTGTCTGTCGCCCATTGCTCCTCGTAAGTTGGCTTCGAACCGTAACCTTAACCGGATTTATCTTTCTTAAATTCCATCACATCACCTTAAGCAAGATATCAAAGAAAAAAAAATGTCTCAAGTTTCATCGTTGTACAACAAGTTCATCAAAAAACGTATGGACTTTTGAGAAGAACACCGGGAATTATGAGAGTTTATCTCCCCAAAACCAGCCCAGTGATCACAATCAAGCAGGGTCCCATGACCTCTGTGAAAAACACCTCGGAACCCCCTCTGTACAAAACCTGTTAGGGCATATCTCTGAATACTTGCTTTATCGTTCAGCATGAAACGAAAACTAGTTGCACCTTCTCATACCTTGTAGGATAGCCTAGATTTGACTTAGCTAAGAGTATATTTGATCAATTTCTTCACCTTTCCATATCGATTGTAGTTGGCCAATGGTTGACACTCGCAAGGCCGCGGGGGAGGCCTCTTATAGCTCTCGTGTGAGGAAATTTCACTCTTAGGTGTTGGTGGCGTTTCATATCCTGTTAATCACAAGTTTTATTAATTCCCTTAAATAAAAGAATAATACAAAAATTGCTTGAAAATGTTTCCATCGCTGGGCAGGATAGGCCTCCTTTTTACGAGATGGTGTGGGCCTCAACTCATCTCTTGATTCATTCACCAATTGCACTGGGCTCTTGCCCAGTGCAATTGGTGAATGTCACATAAATATCTTTGATTTTGATTTAATATTTTTTCAAAGTGGATGTGAAGGCAGAAGAGACCATTCTGCCTTTGTTTGATGATGCCGGTTTCTTCACTATATATTTTTGTTCCACAGATTTAAGAACAGTAATAGCTTCAACAAAAAAGTAGTATTTTCTATACAAACTTTAGATCCCCGTTTCATTCTCATAGGGAAAATTTTGGCAAATCTTTTCTTGCCCCTATTTAAATCACAATAAGTAATTATATCAACCACTGCACAGATATCGTTCAGTGGTTTGAACTGCGTACTGATAGATAAGTCGGCGAGTAACAGCTGCTTTTTATATGCCTAAATACTACTTGGATAAAAAGTAATCCTTTATGTTGCTCTAAGACCTGGTCAACTAGTGTCTAACGAGTACCTAACAAACATATCTACTACAACGAAACGAAAGTATTTATTTTGAAAACTGAACTTCGCTGAGATAGCGCTTACGCTTTCTAGTTTTTTTTTAACTTACCAGGCTGTTTCTCTGAACTTATGATTGCAAATATTCCAAATTATTGAATTTATTATGTAGTTATTTTCATATTATGCGACAGATATGATTACACAACAATTTTGATTAGAGAAGACAAACTATTTGACATAAGACGTCAGATGCATATTTTTCTCAATATAAACATTAACACCATGATCGAAAAAGGTTGCATATTACAAATAAAACCTTTGAAGTTTTTCTGCCGTCTCAGGGTCTTCTTAAGTTTCTTCCTCATTCGTTTCTGCCATGCAATCTCAGCAGCTGAAAATACATAATACCCTAGTTATTTTATTTCACAAAATAAATGGAACACCAAAGATTTGCGGGTTAGCGGACATTCGCCGTCCGACCGTCCGGTTAGAACTAAGTCCGAGTCGACAGCGCATTGTGTTCCACGCGCGAAACGCAAAGGGCACCTAAAGAAATACAAGTGGGATTTTATGATTAAAAGTCTACCTCGCTCTATCTCTCTTCGACCAGAGCGGGAAAAGTTATTTGATAATATAAAACCTTTGGAGGAATGCGGAACAGAGAGTTAAGTACCGTAAACCTCCGTTGAAAAGGGAGGATCTTCCGCCCAGACAGTATGATCTGGTGGGCAACTGCCCGATAGATAATTTCGGGCTGTCGTATATGTTCAAATCGTAAGGAGAACTTTGATTGTGCGATGAAAGATTTCGTAATTCTTCGTAGTTCTTATGTGGTGCCATAGATGTCGCTACAAACTTATGGGTCAGCGCACACCTAGAGCAGAGCAGAGCATTTTCTGAGATTATTAAAAAAAATATATATTATTATTATACATCGCAAAATTGAATATACGCCCTTTGATGCTCGACCATGCTCGAGCGACCCGACAGTGTGTTCGAGTATGCATTCTAAAAATTTAGAATCTAAAAATTTTGGCCGACCATGCGCGAGCTTTTTGCAGTTCGGTCTGCGTTGACCCTATTACACTGAAGATCGTATTTTGAATGTCCTTTCTTTGCTCCGTGCTGTTAAAGAAATTGATGAATGGTCCCTTGCTGTAACATATGTTACAGTCAAAAGTTTTAATTGGGCAAAGCCAATTAACTGCATGAATTAGTCACAAGTTTTGACCAATTAAAGCTAATTTGAAATTGAATTATATACATTATATAATATTTCTATATACAAACCAAATGTTTAGGTTTTGTACGGACTATTTAGTAGATGGTAGCATTTTGTATTTTATCAAATAACTAGCTGCCGCCAGCGGCTTTGTACTCGTGAAGATACTGAAGTACATTAACACATCTGCATCAATCTGTTCAACTATTTTTCCCCTTTCTAAGCAACCCCTAGTATAACATAACAAAATTATAATAAATATTCAAATCGGTCAAGCCATTTTTTTAGTTTTAGTGAGAGTTACGAAAAGCCATTGGTTTTCATATACTTACTAACTGTATAACTATTACTAACAGGCTCTATATATAATAAATGAATGTACCTACATAATATCTTATATGCCATATACTTTTTCATAAGTACCTACTTTAGAATGATTAAATTTATAATCTAAATCTGCATAATTATCTAATATTTAAAATAATTACTTCAAAATATTTAGTTTTTGTAAGAGAATACAGTCCTTTTTACTATTAGAATTCGAGTGTAATACATTCTAATGCAATATTTGGCCGATAATGTATCAAGTCAATCTCGGTAAGCTTCTCTGAATTAATTAACTGAGTAGCTTTATTATACGAGATCGCTCCTCTTTCAGTGATTCCACTTAATGTAAAGTTGTGTAGATACCTGACATACAAAACTACACCAATTTTACATCACAATACCCACAAGGAATAATTTGATATAAAATCACAAAAGACACTTGATAAAATCTTGTTTAAAACACCACTCGAAATATAATAAAGTTAAATAAACTCCCAAAAGTACCGTATGCTTCTTTCTCCATGATGTTAACTTCGAACATGTGGTAAGCTCCATGGAACAGATTCGCTATATCAACTCGTATGTCGATGACTGGGATCTCCATGGCTTCCTCGACTGCCTTCATCAGTTCCACATAGGCTGTGTCATAGAGGAGAGCCCTCTCGTCTACTTTGACATAGATTACTTTGTCCACCGTATTAGAGATAATGTTGTAGAATACTTGTGAAGTGGTTGGTTCCGGTGTAGGGACAGGCTCTAAAAGAGGAAATTTATAATTAGCTTTTACATTAAAAAATTATAAGGAGCAATTATACCTAAGTAGCTTCTGTGTAAAATCTACTTAGATCACCATTATCTCCTAGCTTTTGGTTAGCTTCCAACCTAAACGGATGCAGGTGAATACCTGTACCAGTTACTGGGTAACAAGATACTCCTTAGATAGACTGATGGTCAGACTTTCTGCCAACTCATATTCGTACTTTCAATATTAGTTAGGATATCAAAATATAATTATGTGTGTCACATGTATGGTGATAAATAGACAGGGTTATTTGTAACACACTGAGAACCTCTTAGTGTCTCAGTGTAGTATATATTTTTATGTCACCGTTTTTTGTACCCATATTTGCAAAATAAATATCCTATCATCTCTACTGATGTATCCTATTAAATGTACTAGATGGCAAAAGAGCGTGATAGCAACGGATATACCGTTGTTATCTATAAACTTTTGCCATCTCAACATATACAAATATAATACAAAAAAAAAAAGACTTTTTATTCCTCCCGTACAAAACGCCAATTTTATATGACATGTAACCTAATATTATGATTTGTTACCTGGGGTAGGCAAAGTAAATTCCGATGTTTGAATTGAAATAAACGAAGAAGAGGGAGTATTAGGAATACTAGCCACAGGAGTATGGTACACCCACGGCTCTGGCGGATAATGCTGTATGATGATTTTTGATAAATCAGTTATGAAATCTAATTCATCGAAGTCGTTAAACTGTCTATCGTCCTGCAACAAAATTGAGTCATTTCAGCATATTGTTTAAGTCTATTATGTGGCCACAATTAGGGCTATATTTCACCGGGACACCACGGCGGCGCGACCAGTTGTACCACTACAGCTAAGTTACCAAACTAGACACCGTACAGACACCAGAGTCGCCACACGTCAGAGCTGTGAGTAAGTCTCTATAGAGCTGTACACATTTTGTTGGTAGCGGTGACTGGTCGCGCCGCCATGATGTCTCGGTGAAATATAGCCCATAAGGTAGGACTGGATGTATCATGCAATGCAATGAAGATCAATTTAAGAGTTAATGGCCACTCATATCATCCAGCCAGCAATACAAGAACAGCAAAATAATTAGAAAATTACACTACGTTATAATAAGAATAGGATCGAATTTTACGCCATGTTGTGACATCATAGCTGTCAAATCAAACAATTGGATGTGTCATTTCGACCACTGTTGGACACTGCGCGTGGAGATGCAATGCCGAGGTGAAAGTCCGCTGCCGCAACAGGTCACGGCATGGCGGTCAAAGCTCCGGTGGGATCTCATGGTTTTTTACTAATGCTTGACTGCGATCCCACCTGATGGTAAGTAGTGATGCAATCGTTTATGATGAAGCGCACTAGTTTATTAAGGGCCTATTCACTCTTGCCACAAAGATACCTAAATTATGATCAAATAAATTATATGGTGAAATGGCGTCAGCGAATATTGCAACCCAGTGCTGGGCACGCCACAATTATAGCGGTAAGTCCTCTCTTTGAGGCGTGGCTGGATAGACCTCACAGCGTCCTTACGTTCCACATGATGCAGGTCCTCACCGGACATGGCAAGTTCGGGAGCTTCCTGTACCGGATTCGTGCGGAAGTGACGCGCGGGTGCCGCTACTATGCGAAACTTCCGGAGGACACGGTGGAGCACACAGTCAAGGTGTGACCTCGTGGGGGCGATCGGCGGAGGAGACCTCTCGTGCTGGGCCTTGATTCAGGCCATGGTACGGAGCAAGGAGCAGTGGCAGGAGGTCGCCGACTTCTGCGAAGCAGTAATGCTAGCAAAGGAGGAGGCCGACCGCATCAGATGATAGATGCGGGCTTGCGGACGGCGAGCAATGGGTAGCTCACTATCCGATCGTCCGGTAACTGTCCGGACCGAGCCCAAGTCGTCGACGACACGCACTGTTCCCGCGCACCTCAAGGCGTTGTCAGCAAAAGTAGGGGCCCAGCTGGGTCGAAGCCTACTGGGGCCAGGGTTAGTTTCGAAAGATAGCTCGAGCCCCGGTATGAAGGCTTGAAAGAACGGGGTGGGTTTTTAGTCAGTCTCTTACTGACTAAAAACCCACCCCGTCTGACACTATCTCCCGCTCCGCTTAAGAGCAAGGGTTTTCATTAGATGATTTTTTCAACATAAAAAAAAAATCACTGTTGGACATAGGTCTCTCCCAAGTGTGCAAGGAACGATCCTGAAGTAGTCAGTCTCTTACTGACTAAAAACCCACCCCGTCTGACACTATCTCCCGCTCCGCTTAAGAGCAGGGGTTTTCATTAGATGACTTTTTCACAATAAAAAAAAATCACTGTTGGTCTCCCCCAAGTGTGCAATGAACGATCCTGTGCGTAAAATTGGGTAGGATGAGCAAATCGAGAACTTTTTAAAATTTAATTTATTTACGAATCATAAATCAAAAAATTAAAATCAGAATCTCTGATCTTAAGAAAATTAAGATAGAATCTTCAATTTTGCTCACATGTGTGTCACTATGTAAAGTGTCTGAGTAGTGGCAAACACACACAACACTTGAACAACTAAGAGGCTGCTTTTCCACTCGCCTATCGTCAACATCGAGCATGGTTTAAAAGCTTATTACTTCATTGAACGCAATCCAACGCGATGTTTGACGAAAAGGCAACGCAAAAAAATCCGGCCAACTGCAAGTCGGACTCGCCCATGAAGGGTTCCGTAGCAGCAAGTAACATAATATAAAAGTTCTTGTAATGTGTTGTAACTTTGATCGATGTTTTAATAATAGTGTATTTTTTCGATTTATGACGCATTAAAAAAAAATCTACTTACTAGATTTCGTTCAAACCAATTTTCGTTTGTAATTTTTATTGTAATGTACATCATATATTTTTTTTAATTCTATCATTCTCTTATTTAAGAAGTTAAGACGGGGACACACACATTTTACCATTTTGGAAGTGTCTTTCGCGCAAACTATTCAGTTTAGAAAAAAATGATATTAGAAACCTCAGTATCATTTTTGAAGACCTACCCATAGATATATCCTACACGTATGGGTAGGATGAAAAAAAATTTTGAGTTTCAGTTTTAAGTATGGGGACCCCCAAAATTTATTGCATTTTTTCTATATTTGTGTGAAAATCTTAATGCGGTTTACAGAATACATCTACTTACAAAGTTTCAACAGTATAGCTCTTATAGTTTCGGAAAAAAGTGGCTGTGACATACGGACGGACAGACAGACAGACAGACAGACATGACGAATCTATAAGGGTTCCGTTTTTTGCCATTTGGCTACGGAACCCTAAAAAGAGATAACGCCTGAAAACTCTGTTTAGCATTCGGTAATTCTATGATTTACTCGAATAGTTTTATATAAAACTTGTTCCAGGAAATTAAAACCGTCAGATTAAAGGTAATCTACATGCAGAAAAGTATATTTTTCAATAATCTGACAATTTGGCATAAGGAAATTAGCGAGTTAAGTTCCTGTTAATATTTTATTGATACGTTTTTCGTTTTGATTACAAATTGCTATGATAATTTTGTCAGGAACGTTGAAAATTGTGAAAATTTTACACTTATCAATGGTTTCAGCTACATCGCCTCATGGACACCGACATATTACAGGTTTTTCGTAATCCTGATAGAAATAAAAAAATCAAAATAAAAATAAAAAAATTCCATCGCACTAGAGTAATTCGAAGTGAAGTTTTTTTTTATATTATTTAAAAAATCCAACACGCTCTTTATTATTATATTATATATATTATTATTCGTCATGTCTGTCTGTCTGTCTGTCCGTCTGTCCGTCCGTATGTCACAGCCACTTTTTTCCGAAACTATAAGAGATACTGTTGAAACTTAGTAAGTAGATGTATTCTGTGAACCGCTTTAAGATTTTCACACAAAAATAGAAAAAGAGCAATAAATTTTTGGGGGTCCCCATACTTAGAACTGAAACCCAAAATTTTTTTTTTCATCAATCCCATACGTGTGGGGTATCTATGAATAGGTCTTCAAAAATAATATAGAGGTTTCTAATATCATTTTTTTCTAAGTTGAATAGTTTACGCGAGAGACACTTCCAAAGTGGTAAAAGGTGTGTGTCCCCCCTCTAACTTCTAAAATAAGAGAATGATAAAACTAAAAAAAATATATGATGCACTACACACATTACTATGTAAACTACACATTAGTTTACATAAACTACCAACGAAAATTGGTTTGAACGAGATCTAGTCAGTAGTTTTTTTTTTAATACGTCATAAATCTAAAAAAATACACTATTATTAAAACATCGATCAAAGTTAGAACGAACTACAAGAACTTTTATATTATGTTACTTGCTGCTACGGAACCCTCCATGGGCGAGTCTGACTCGCACTTGGCCGGTTTTTTTTATAATGTATAGGTTCGCGTTTGACCACTATCTCACCTGATGGTAAGCGGTGATATGGCTGACGATGGAACACTCTTGCCTAGAAGCAATCTATTCACTCTTGATTTAAAGACCCCTAGGTTATATCTATCAGGAAACACAGACTCCGACAGGGATTTCCACTCCTTAGCTGTACGCATAATGAATGTGTTTCCAAAACGCTTTGTACGTATGGGTGGGATATCCACCATGTACCGGTAGCGCAACACCTTGCGTCTTGTATTACAAGTTTAATTAATGAATAAATTCAACAATGTTTCTTGAATGAAGGAAGCAACGTTAAGTAATTAGCAGATTTATAAATAATATTACTTGATTAACGTAAGGTCCTTCGGCTGGTGATTCTAGGAAGGTTCTGACTTCTTCGTCCAGTTCTTCAAAAGGTCTTGTGAAATGAAGAGCTGCTTCCGTCAACAAATCCTTTCTCTTTCCTCTTTTTGTCACTTTTGCAATGAAAATTTTGAGCATTGCTAAGATCTAAAAAAAAACAGAACAAGGTTTCTATTAAAACCACCCTTCCTTTTCCGCCTCTTGTCATCGTGATCATGGTTTAACAACGTGCTCTTGGATAAAAATCCAACGCGTGCTATGTTTAACAAAAAATCAACGTAAAAAAGAAAGACAACTTCCGAACGCTAAATTGGTCATCGGTAATTCCGAAACTCACTCAAATATTTCACACAACGTATTCTAGAAAATTTTCAACATTAAAAATCAATTACAATTCATTAATTGACAAGGTTTGTTTAAATATTTGTAATATATTTCTGTTACTTTTTTAAAAATAGACGACGCTCCGTCCAGTTATTATGCCTGGTCCTGGCAACTACGCAATAGTTGATTCGAGCTTTATAAGTACATTATGATGGCGCAATATTTACCGAAAATAGAATTTCCTGGGGCCCTTACTGGATTAGTTTCACACATAACAATTTATGTTTCGATTTTAATAGAAACCTAGATAATGTCCACAAGATATTTCTGATTACGAAATAACTTAAGAAAAATGTGTAAGAACGTCATAATCACAATTTGAGCTGTTGTATGGACATGTATCTCGAATTGGACGCTCTTGATAAATTATAACGCGTGAAAGTTTGTAACTGTGAGTATGTTTTTTACTTCTTCACTCTCGAAAGACATTAAACGTTTCTGTACACTGGTAGTGTCAGAGAACTTACTTCTGGAATAAGACTCTGGAATGTGCTTCCCCCTGACATAAAAAAACCTGAAAGAAAATTATCCTTCAAACGTAAAATTCGGAACTACTACTTGAAGTCCTCTCAACCTTAGTTCGGTCTTCGTTCAGAATTGTTCTCTTAATGATTTGATATTTTTCATAGTATTTATTCATGTGTTATTTTAGTATATTTTTCCGTTAGAAGTATCTGATATTTGTTTATTGTGCAAACCTACCCAAACTTAACCCAAAGGTTGACTGGTAGAGAATGCCTTATTGCATCAAGTCCGCCTATGTACCCAAACCCATACCCAAATGTACAAACGGTGAAGGAAAATATCGTGAGGAAACCGACATGTCCTAGAACCAAAAATTCGAAGAAATGTGACATTCACCAACCCGCACTGGGTCCGCGTGGTGGATTATGGCCCATTCCCTCTCCTAGAGAGGAGGCCTGAGTCCAAGCAGTGGGAACATTAAAAAGGCTGATGATGATGTACCCCTACTGTACATAAAAAATAAATAAATAAAATATGTTATACCTTATTTCATTCTCATATTTCAGGGTGGGCGTCCTTAATTAGTTGGTAAGTTGAGCTAGCGAGTAAACAATAACACACGAGTCGATCTATCGAACAATAACAAATTATTGACACCGGATCTAGTGTATCCGGTGTAAATAATTTGTTTCGATTTCAATAGAATGGTTTGAACCCTCGACCTAAAACTCAAAAGTCAGTGTCGTTACCACCGGGCCACAACTGCTCTTATTTCTTTTCTTAATTCAAATATATAAAATAAAAACTAAAAAAAAAATAGTCTGATCCTCAACCGATTCCTAGGTTGGGAATATACTTATTTATACAGATGTATGTACTCACAGCTGTGGCTTTGACAAAATCCGGTTTGACTTTTTTTGTATTCTTAGGTTTATAGATTAAAGAATACAGACACGCGGGAAAATCCTCCTGATCTCATGGGACAAGGAACAGAAAAAATAAAACAGGTTAGAAGTAAATACTTTTCGATTTGTACTAGAACACGTGTCGCCGCTTATCTCCCACGCTTTAACTCCACTACAGACAATAAACCAATACGAACGCGCATTACGCAAACAACAGACCACGCACACATAGATCGCAAGTTTGTTATGTTGTGTCTAGTATGAGCATGATCATATTTAGAGGCACACCTGCTCGCCCACAAGGCCTCTAACCTCTTTCATTTATTCTATGGACAAAAGGTATTTTATTCTAGGTCATGTTAATATTAAATGTTAAGCTGCGATTGAGGTTACAAACAAACAGATCGATCTACTTTCGCTCTTTTACAAAAGGTGTTTGCCCACATAAATGTATGTTTTTCCAGGAAGAAAATTTTCCAAAGTTGCTATTTATTTCAGTTTAAATTTAGATGGTACTGGGGCCAGGATTATAGGGCGCTCGAGCCCCGTTATGAAGGCTAGAAGGAACGGGGTGGGTCTTTTAGTCAGTAAGAGTCTGAAACTATCTCCCGCTCCGCCCAAGAGCGGGGGTTGTTATTGGATGATTTTTTCCTACCATAAAAAAAATTTAGATGGTAAAAAGATGACTCAATCACAATATCTGGAAGCTTTGTACCCCCTCTCATCACTATAGGTGGTGAATTTTAGGAAATCCTATCCTTATTCTTTGTTTTTTGATATTTTTTTTTTTGGGAAACGAGCTGTCGTACTACTTCAAAATAGTTAAAGTTTGTTAAAATTCCATAAAATCAATGTTAAAATAACAATGCATGTTTTCCTCTACCTTATAACCTAATAGTTGAATTAAGACCTTAAATACACACTAGCTGACCCGGCCACGCGTTGCTGTGGAGCAATAAATTAAAATTGTGACTATAATTTGAGATTTAAACTATCCTATCTCTCAAGTTGGATCGAACTGCACATGGTGTGCGAATTTTATTATAATCGGTTAAGTGGTTTAGGAGTCCATTGAGGACAAACATTGTGACACGAGATTTATATATATTAAGATGTGGTCTGGAAAGTTTCCAAACCAACAAAGAAACGTGTTATTTTATTCTTACAATTTATTTGTCTTGTTTTACATTGTAACCCTACACTCTTCTCCCAGCGATGCCGCATGTCTCTAATCCATTCAAATAGTAGTTGGCGTTTTTGTGTATAAAATAATTATTCACGAAGTTTGCCTCCGCATGTGACGAAAATCTCTGTGCTCCAATAATTGCGTTATTACAAAAAGATGTTGCTTGGGGCTAGATCTGATGAGTAAGATGGATGATCAAGCTGTTTCAACTGTAATTCGTAGATTTTGGCAAACCGCTGAGGTGTGAGGGGGTGCGTTGTCATGGTGAAAACGATTTTCTTTTTCTGTTTCTCACATCGGCTCAAGTAAGTCGATGTGAGAAAAAGAAAAAGTGTTGAAGTGGTGAAGTGGTGTGGAGGTGGAGTGTTATTTAACAGTGATTTAGGTAAATCACTTTTATATAACAACAACACATCCAAAATGGCTGAAAATTTAGTGTGTAACAGTCAAAAGATGCATTACTATATTCACTAGCTTTTATTGACAAGTACTGATACCTTCACATTGAGGCTGGAAATTTTTCAGACCACCGACGCAACGTGGAACAATAATCAAAAACTTTCAGCATCCTCTGGAGCGTGAGAGTGCGTCAGACTTTTACCGACTAAAAGCCCACTCATGTTCCTTCGTTGCCTTTCATACCAGGGCCGAGTCATCCTTTCAGAAGCAGACCCTTGGCCCCAGTATGCTAGGCAGGCTATAGTTTAGTGATTTGTTTATTTGTTTTTTGATAGGGCAAAAATAACGACATCATTAAAATTAATTGTTATACATTTAAAACAGTCTTTGGAGTAACCGCGGAGCTCTCCTTCCTGCATTTGTTCGACAAGGCTTTGCAACGAAAAGGAGATAGTTTTTTTATACATCATAAGTGTAACCTTTGTGCAAAATTTGAAAGAAAGAATGAAAGAAAGAAAGATAGAAAGAAACGTTTATTCTTACTTCACATAAACATTATTTAAAATAGTCATGCAAAAAAACATTAAAAACAGCTGTGCAAGGCCAAAAAGACACCTAAGTCAGCATATGCTACGATACTGTGTGTTGCAAGCAAAAACTTTGCATAGGTTCTGCCGGGGCATGTGCCCCAGCAGAACCTATGCAAAGTTTTTTTATATTCTCCTAACAGAACTTAAACCTTCTTTATGAATAATTTTGTCGGAAACTGAAAAAGGCTGACATACAGGTCAGTGTTTAGTGGCTCTGATTACTATGTTGTAGGTCGTGGGTTCGGTTCCCATCCAGGACAATGTTTGTGTGATGAACACTATGATTTGTTCTGTGTCTAGGTGTAATTTATTCTATAACATAACAAATACATACATATAAATTTATGTATTTAAAAAATATAAGTATGTTACTCTGTCGTCTAGTACTAATAACACAAGCTCTACTTAGCTTGAGACTAGACGATTTTATGTGATAGTTGAGAAAAAAAATTAAGAATGGGGCTAAAAGTTAGTTTATAATATATGTTTACAAAATTAAATACGGCGGCGGCATTTCCGACTATTGACCACCTGTCGAGTTCGCTCTGGTCTGATCAAGCCAATATTTGACGTTCAAAAAAGGGCAGTTTGGCTTGTTTTTACTCCTTAGCTGTATTTGCACCATACTAGAAATTCCTCCAGCATTGACATTGTTGTATTAGTCAAAAAGGTCGGGCTTCCACGGAGCCTAATATTAATTCTAAGGCAGTCGATGTTAAAATGCCTTTGTTATTTAAAACGATAGTATGGAAACGCATGAAAAGGATATTATTACATATATTAAGACTAAAACAAAAACAAATAAGAGTGTATCTTTGAAAATAATAAACACTAAGCCTTTTAAAAATTACAACGCTTACTATTATTTGTCTCCAACATAAAGTGGATGTATTTCTAAATGACCAGTTAGGGCCGGAAGGCATTACCTTTAGGCAGTTTGTAAGTTGTTTAGAACCAGACAAACCTCTAGAGTTAAAGGTAATTAAAGCTTTTTACAATGTAAAGTAACAATAATAATAACTACTTAACTTTTACTAGTTTTAATTGTAAGTCGGCAAAATGGCAACACGCTCTGTTTGATGACATTGGTTCAATTAGTGCGTGGTCAGATCTTGTAACCCTCCAAGAGACATGGCTTCTTCCTCGTGATATGTTGTGTTAAGAATAGTAAAGACTTTGAATATACTAGTAACTCAGCGGTTGACGCAACCGTGGGATCGTTAAGTGGAAGGCCATATGGGGGAGTGCCTATTCTCTGGAGGAAAGGCCTGTTTGAGTCTATAGCTGTTTTGGACTGTAATAGTAAACGGATTGTGGCCATTAAGGTAACCATAGGTGAGCGCTCCATCCTTGTCTTTCTGTCTACATGCCTACCTACTCAACAGAGAACTTGACTATGTTTACTGATGTACTAAGTGAGATAAATGCAACCGAAGCTAATTATGAGATTGAAAATGTATTTATATTGGACGATTTTAGTGCACACCCAAACAAAATTTTTATATTGAATTGACGAACTTATGTACGAACCAGTCATGGCTGTGTGCCGATATTGAATTTTTAGATGTGTTGAGCAAAATGTGTAGTGTAGTGACACTGTTATTAGTGATGCGCTCGAATTCAAGAAGTGGCTCGATCACTGTGTGGTATCTTTACCAGCTTGGCACACTGTATTAGATGTAGGTTTCAAAACGGTGAAGGGAAACATTGTAAGGAAACCGGCATGTCCTTGAACCAAAATTTCGAAGATATGTGACCTTCACCAACCCGCACTGGGCACGCGTGGTGGATTACGGCCCATTTCCTCTCCTAGATAGCAAGGCCGAATCCCAGCTGTGGGAACATTAAAAAAGCTAATGATGATTAAAGAGGATGTATATAACTCTCATCATTTTCACCAAGAGTTTACGAAGTGCAGTTATGGGTCATGAGCCTCAGTTGAACATAAAGTTGTGTTAATCAATATGTATGATCGGATAGTAAAGGTTCTTAGTGAAGCAACTATGCAATCTAAAGAGATCAGCAAATATGGCCTATATTTGCTGATCTCTTTACACAGAGACACACAGAGATCAATATTATCTGTAAGAAAATATTGATCTCTGTGTATCTGGAACACACATGTACGTGATACTCACAGCGAGGCTAGGCTTAATTTTAATACCTGGATTGAGCATCAACGACCAACTTATGGTTATGTTCACGAACAAATGCGAGAGTCTCGCAAAGTTTTCAAAAGTAGGTTTAAATGGTGCTAAAATAATCAAGAACGTATTTAAATGGACTTATTAACAGAACAAGTAGCTACTAAGAACTTTGGCCTAGACTTGCGGTGTGTACGGAGGGGAAGAGTGATCACAGGGATATTGCAAACCTGTTTATGAAATTTCCAGGTGCAATCTCTCTTTGGTCCTTCAGCTCATTCTGCAGAGTGTTTTATTAGTTGTCAGGTATAGGAGACATTCGTGCACTCCTCTACCAGGCAATTCAAGAGAATCATACAGGGAATGAGTAGAGGCAAGTCTTCAGGTCATGATGGACTCAGCATTGAGCATTTCAAATATGCAGGACTCCACATGCCGAGGGTCTTGTCGATGTTTCATAGGATGTGTCTAAACCATTCGACTTGACGGAAAATTTTATGAAAACCCTTGTGGTTCCTATCGGTAAGAACAGGGTAGGGGAATTATCGCCCGATTATCCTGGCTACGAATATAGCTAAGGTATTGGCCGGTATGGCTGACTCATATTTGAAAATGATTCAAAATCTTCATGAAAAGCACAGTTTGGGTCTCAGCCTGGACTATCTACTGAAAATGCTATCTAGAGTCTCAAGCATACTGTTCAATATTATACCGAGCAATCGTAAGAAGCCTGTGTACGCTTGTTTCCTTGACGTCTCGAAGGCATTCGAGCTTGTTTCCTATAATGTGCTTTGGAACAAGTCGAGGGACAGGGGTACCCCTGCTGAAATACTGAAGATCTTCCAGTACTGGTATCACAGTAAAAAAACTGGGCAAGTGGGAGTCGGACTCGCGCACTGATGGTTCCGAGAGCAAACTACTATTCACGGTTGGAGTCTCGAAGATTTTTTTTTTTTGTGACGTCTGTAACAACAAATTGACTGTATCCAGATTTTTTCCTATACCTGTGCTATAAGACCTTACTTTGTACCAAATTTCAGAATTCTGGATTAACGGGAAGCACCCTATGAATTTCAATCTTTGAGAGTATCAAAATATACGTTTCATTAACTTAGATGTTTGATTTTTTCACAGCTTGAAGGGACCGCAGATCTGAGTATATGGTTTTAATTTCAACACGATACCTCCACGCGTTCTCAAGATAAAAGGTTTTGACAGACCGACGGAGGGAAAACAAAGTGATCCTCTACTCTAGGGGGTTCTGTTTTTTCCTTTTGAGGTACGGAACCCTAAAAAACAAGTAAACGAGTCTGAAACTCTTTCCCCAGCATACAGAGTGGCGGTGTGAGACAGGGAGGCTTGTCTTCCCCTAAGCTCTTCAATTTCTATCTTGATGGCTGTCGGATATCGAATAAATGGCGCTCACCGTCATCAGTTACGTGGACGACATGGTGCTGCTGGGCCCAACTGCTGAGGTTATTAAGGAATTGCTCAGAGTTTGTGAAAGTTATGCTGTCTCACAAGGACTTATTTATAATGTCACCAAGAGTGAATATAGGTATTATCTTCAAGACCGCAGGTAGATGTCCAGACTACGTTCCGGTACTTATGAGGCTGAATGGCCTCCTTTTAAACAGAATGTCAAAGTTAAAGTACTTTGTACTATTCATTACCAACAACCTTAAGGATGATACAGACATCGAGATGGGAACGTAGGGTACTCGCGGTCAGAGGTAACATGTTGACCCGTAGATTTGCTCTGTGCCCTGATCTGGTAAAAATTACTCTTTTCAAGACATATTATCAGAGTTTTTACACGAGCAGTCTATGGATTAAACACACTAAAAGATCGCTGGATGTCCTACGTATTCAGTATAATAATAATGCTTTGTGGATGTTGTTGCGACTGCCCCGTTTCTGTAGCGTCTCGGAAATGTTTGCCGAGTCCCATACAGACGGTTTTCAAGTCATAATTCGTAAACAAACAGCTTCGCTGCTACATAGGGTGCAGAGTAGTAGCAACTAAATCCTGAGAGCGGTGGCAGAGGACTATACGTCAAATATTAGCCATTTTGTGCTAGGAAACACTTGTTTTCCTACCTGGTCATATAAACTATTTTAATAATATCTAATATTTTATATCACTTTTACTAACATTAGAATATAAGTTGCTTGTAATACTAACAAAATATGGATGACTGTTTTCCGAAATAAATGAAATGAAAACTAAAATTAGTTTAATTGTGGGTGCATTCACAGACATATAAACTCATGTACTTACACAAAACACCCACACATTGAATAACTATTTATTTATTTATCAGTTGCTTGCTATAATTACAGTATGCACCAAAGCGTATAGCAAGCCAACAATTTATGAAATGTAAAGTTTTATACAAATTTTCTTTGCTGTTATATATTAATATGTCAAATTTCGGTTCCTGAGCAATCAGGGCGTTCAGCAGATTGAGCGCCTGAGCTGTAGGGGCATATTACTATGTATTTATAGGCCATACAAATATTTTACGGGTCCGATTTTTTTTTTTTTTTTTTTTATTAATGATAGGCTTGCGTTTGACCACTATCTCACCTGATGGTAAGCGATGATGTGGTCGACGATGAAGCACGCTTGCCTAGAAGAAACCTATTCACTCTCGACTTAAAGACTCCTAAGTTGTAGCTATCAGGAAACACAGATTCCGGCAGGGAATTCCACTCCTTGGCTGTACGCACAATAAATGTGTTCGCAAAACGTTTTGTGCGTATGGGTGGGATGTCTACCATGTACCGGTGGCGCAACGCTGTACGTCGTGTGGTCCGATGATGGAACGGACTTGGCGGAATTAGATTGTGCAATTCCAGTGCACACTCCCCGAAATGTAAACGATAGAAAACCGACAGACTAGCAACTCGGCGGCGATGCTCAAGGCTTTGGAGCTTCGACTCTACAAGTGCATCATTGCCGATGATTCTCTTGGCTCGCCTCTCAATCGACTCCAGCGCATCAAGCTGGTATTTGGCAGATCCATCCCAAAGATGAGAACAGTACTCCATACACGATCGAACTTGGGCTTGATAAAGATTGAGCAGCTGTTCCGGCGTGAAGTACCGTCTCACCTTTGCTAAGATCCCCAATTTTTTGGCAGCCAGTTGAGCCTTTGCATCGATGTATGAGCCGAAATTGAGAGTAGATGATAAAGTAACTCCAAGAAGCTCAAGGTGGTCGGTTATCGGCACGGTTACACCCCGGAAAGTTGGAGCCGGGTGGAATTGGCTACGTTTGGCGGAAAAAAGACACGCCTGGGTTTTAGATGCATTGAACTTGACCAGATTGACGTCGCCCCAATCGGAGACCGCCTTCAAGGACGAGTTCAAGCGTTCAACCATAGCCTCTCGGGATGACTGAATCTGTGTCCCGCTAGCTCGTGCGTCAGATACATATCTCTCAGCAACAGTGCTGTCGTCTGCATACCCAAAGATACCGGGTTTAAGTAGATCATTTATGTGCAGCAAAAACAGCGTCGCCGAGAGCACTGACCCCTGAGGGACCCCGGCATTAATATCCATTTGACCGGACGAGCAGCCATCAATAACCACTCGGATGGATCGATCCCGCAAGAAGTCAGCGATCCAATCACACAGACCAGCGGGCAAACCGAAGGAAGGAAGCTTAGCAATAAGGCTTTCGTGCCAGACCCTGTCGAAAGCCTTCGAGATATCAAGGGAGACGGCAAGCGCTTCCCCATGTTTTTCGATGGCCTCGCTCCAGATATGAGTGGCATACGCTAGAAGATCCCCAGTAGACCGGTTTTGGCGAAAACCGTATTGCCGGTCACTGAGGATGTCGTTAGTTTCTAGGTATGCCAGAAGCTTCCTGTTAAGCACCCGTTCCATACTCTTACAGAGGATGGATGTAACAGAGATGGGTCGGTAGTTTGCCGGGTCAGCTCGACTGCCCTTCTTAGGCACAGGCTGCACGTTAGCTTGCTTCCAAGCAATCGGCACTTTTCCAGTTTCATATGAGAGGCGAAATAGGCGTGTCAAGATCGGAGACAATTCAGGCGCACAAGTTTTAAGCACGACCGCTGGTATCCCGTCAGGACCGCTGGCTTTATTCACGTCTAGGTTACGTAGCACCCTACGGACGTCCTTCTGATGGATGCGAATATCTGACATAGTTGTCTCGCATCGCTCAGGAAAAGCAGGGGGCCGTGCGTCACCAGAGTTCAGACGAGAAGATTCCGCAAAAAGAGAGGCAAATAATTTTGCTTTCTCTTCCGCGGTGTGGGCCGATTCCCAAATGAAACAGCTCTCAGCCAACTGTGCTGTCGATGAATATGTCATCATGTCAATGGTATAGATCAATGGTTAGCTATTTTATCAAAAGTTACCTCGGGATGTTTGGCTAAATAGTCCTCTTGCTCTCTTTGCACTTCTATACCAAAACGTGTGGTGCATGCTCGTTGACAAGGGGTTATAGCGTTCCAGTCTTGATACATCAGACCTTCAGCTGAATACAGATTCTGGGGCAACCCCTTCATAAGCCGGATAACAGGATTTATAGGCATGATATCGGATTTATAACACTAGATACTAATAAACTAAGTAACTCTATTACAAATGTTATTAGAGAAAATAATAATTCAGTGTTTGTTATGTTACTTGACGTTGATTTTTGTGTTCTATTTTTTTTTTGTCTGTGCTCGTTGATCTCTATAATTTCACGAAGTATTCGGCCAGGATGCTTTTTGAATTACAAAAGTTATGTACCATACTCTTTGGTATATACCAAAGAGAACGAGTCACTGACCTCTATTCTTAACCACTGGATCACTGACCTCTAAGGTCAGTGCACTGTACAGAGAAACTGCTCCAGGCCAAACTCCAGGCAAAGATTTTATAGAGTGCGAGCAAGATAACTTGGCGCGTAGCTGGGGGCGTGCTTAATATTGCCAGCCTAACAAATATATTTTCTTTAATTTGATTAAAACGCTGTTTCATAAATAATACATTGTAATTTAAAGAATTAATTTATACACTTATTATTAAAAAAAAATCGTGATTACTTTGTAAATCTTTTATTGAATATCTTAATAAATTAATTAGCACTTTTGGCACCAGAACTCCACGCTAGTCTTTATCAGAAGAGTCGGATAAGTTCATTATTAATTTGTCCATTTTGAGATCCATTAACCAAACAGATTTAAAAAACATTTTCTTGTAGAGATACATTGTCATTCTTCCGGCATTACATTAACACTTGTGCTTTTGTATTGTCTCTTGTAGGGGCTTTGTTTATTTATGTGCGGCGGTATGATGCATTTTCCATTACTACAATGTAATTCTCTTTTAGATTTGACACTAATTATTCTTAAATGTAAGAAGTTTGCAGAATTCATATTATCATGATAGTCACTTGATTAAGATTTAAGCACACAGTAGCAGTCCATTTTCAACAAATTTTGCTGACTTGCTAGGTACCGCTCGTTGTACGCATGTCGCATATTTAAGGAAATTTTATCGTAATGGTCACCCGAAAAATTATTTGACAATAGGGTCTAATTTTGAAAAATGGTACCGTAGGCCCATCATTTTCTCATTTCTCTTCACAAACACGTGTGACTTTCAAGATAATATCCCTGCTAGCACTTTTAATCACTTTTGGTATAATAATGACGACGATTTACTTTAGAAACGATAAAAACACAGAACACTACACTTTCTCCTGACACATGACATAAACGTCAAACGATTACTTTACAATTTCGGCCACGCGCCAACTTATCTTGCGCTAGGTCTAGTTCCAGGGCTGTTCCATAATGTTTGACAGCAAATTTGAAACGCCACTCGCGAGCGTAACCGATTTTGGCTTAAAATGATTTTAATTTAATATTGAAAATGCTACCAAGTAACCGTCTATAATTATATTTATGACCAAAATATCAAAAATGTGATTGGTTCCTCAAATCGGAGTGCCATACATGCCACAGTACCATAACATAGTAACTTTACTATCAATATATATTTTAAACGATACATCTAATAATTTTAGGTTAAATAAATGTTATATCTAATAACATTATTTAAAATTAATTTTAGATCATTTAAATGTTATAGGTATGTAAAGAAATAATATCAACAGTTTGTATATCTCACGTTTATTATATCTTGTGAACGTTATTAAAATGAAAATATACCAAATGAGTTTATATCATATGAGTCGCACCCCTCAACTCCACTCCACCCCACACCGTTTCAATGGAATCTTGCCATTTTTCCCTGCTCTTCTTCGCTAACAAACCGCCTAGCTCTGTTTCAGAATCACACTTTAATGACTGCTACAATATCCTGCCCGGGTTGCAGAATTGTTCGAAAGTGTTACCGTGGCTATAGAACGGTAAGGGCAACCGAAGGACACAAATGAGTTTTAGTCAGTAAAAGTCTGACACCCCCTCCCATCATTCAGAGTGAAAGAAGTAATTTGATGAGTTCACATCAAAATTGGAAAAAAATAATATGTAGTTAAACCAATTTGAGAACCCCGGTCTAAAGTTTGCATTAAAATTATCAGATCTCGAGTAAGTGCTACCTGTTCGTGTAAATTGACACTAATATATTAATAGTATTTTCAATAGTATATCATCATCATTTCAGCCGACACACGTCCATTGTACTTATATATGTTTAAAAGTTTGCGAACGCACGCACGATACAGGAGTTGTTCCACTGATCACTATTATTTATCAGTTATTCCCACTGTGGAACAAGTATTAAAAAAATCAAAAATTAGCCGTTTTATTTTCATTTTAAGACAGGATAAAAAATTATAGCTTTTAGAGGGCATTTTAAAATAATATGGATCGATGAGCGAATAACACGAGGGTACTCAAGTGGATACCTACCTACGTGTGTATCAAATGGGGTTGGGGTCGCATTCGAACAATAGAAAATAGAGGGGCACATGGGGTTTTTTTTTTAAATCCACCCAATTCTCAGGACTCAGGTGTACCAAAAAGCTTCGATCGACTTGTTATTAGAACTATGAAGAGGTAACACAAATTACTTTGTTAATTCATTAAACCCCAAGCGAACGCCGCACGTTTGCGCACCTATTGTCTTTCTATTGTGTCTGTAATTTCCAAGATTGAAAGGTTAAGAGATGGCAATACCATGTTTTACAGTGTTTGTTTATTTTATTTACCTATCTATTTCATCTCCGTGCAGCACAAGAAATTACAAAAATGGATCTAATGCCTTAGGGCCATATTTCACATATATATCATGGCGGCGTGACTAGTCGCCGCTACCAACAAAATGTATACAGCTCTATAGAGAGTAACTCACCTGTTGTCCGTTTGGTTGCGCAACCAATTTGGTGGCGTGACCAGCCCAGACGTGTGGTGACTCTGAGCTCTGGTGTCTGTATAGACACCATACATACAACGTTAGGTAGTTTCGGGCGCCATGGTGTCCCGGCGAAACATGGCCATTCCAATTAGGCATTATCTACCATCAATCAAGGGTGGTGAAGACACATTGAAATAGATGCCTGCCAAAGTGCTGTTTCCTTACATGTGTGCTATCTTTCACACACATATACACTTAATAGTGAGATGTGATGTGATAAAGTTGGCATAGCAAAGGTGAACCGTTTTATTCATCTGTGTATGTTTGTAACTCTATCACGCTCAAACGTCTTAACGGATTAAGATGAGATTTGGCAGACAGACAAACCGTTTTCTGAACTAGCATATAACGAAAAAAAAAACGTAGGTTTAAGTAAAGTAAAGTGAGTCTAATTAGTGACTATTCATTTCGTATTTCCATCAAACATCATAAAACACGCAACAGTCTACAAATAACTAACAAGCTCAAAGCATACGCGACCAAAATAATAATATTCATAAATTCATGCAAAGTTTGCGTTTTGAAATCCCTCATTAGTCTACATTTTGGTTTCAGGTGTACGAGTAATACTGTGACGACTATAAAGGCCACATATTAGTAGGGGTTAAAACTGACCACGTACAGACCCACCAACTTATCTGTAAACTGAGTGGTAGCGACGCCATCGCTTTAGTGTTGCAAATTAATAAAAGTTACCCATGATTGGGTATGTCAGATATGAAACTAGGTAAACATATAAACATATTATTATTTTAAACCATACCTAACATTGTTTTATAACAATAAAATGCTAATATAAGTACTAAATAGTCTTCAAAAATAGGAAAATTAATGTAGCTTTTTCTCTGGCATTCATTTGATTTAATGTAGGTACCCCACTTACAAACTAAATGTTTAGCAAAGTAGGCAAATGAAATTCTATAACTTGCAAAGAAAACGTTAATAAAACTATTTCTGTATTTTGCATAAGTACCTACTTAGATGAATTCAGCAGTTACAAGCTTGATACAAACCCATAGTTTAGTACTAGCTTCTCTATTTAAACAAAACTCAAAAATCTAAACACTCAAGATGTGTCCTGCAGGACATGACCTAGTTAATATATAGAATAAAACAAAAGTTTCATCATCAACTCATATACGTCCCCACTGCTGGGGCACGGGCCTCCCTTAACGATGTGAGCGGTAAAAAAAAACAAAAGTTTGCTTAACAATAATTTATTAGAATCCCGGTTTACAATAATTATATAATCATAGTAATTATTTGAAAGTAGTATAACGTTTGTCATGAGTTAAGCCCGCTTTCGAAAGACAGGCGTCAATTATGAAAATTCATTCCCATTATAGGTAGGGACATCTGTGTTAGGTATAGGCAGGTTAAACCTTAAAAGTTTTTTTTGGAATAGAAGGGCTTTGCCATCCTCAGCATTTCTATTCGTAAGGGCTTAGCTCAAGTGACGACTCTGAAGATCACATATAAGTTGGGGTTAAAACTGGCCACGTAATGGATCTTTTAGGGTTTATGAAACAGATTGGGATATGATAGGTATCACAAGGAAAAATATGATTATAATATTATATTATAATTCAAAGGCTTGATACAATATAAGCGTAAAAGTTAAACTGAAAGCCTTTCATTTGCGTCTCCTCACGCTACAATACCTGTCGTGAAATAAGAAAATCTGCTAATTAGTTCGTAATGGAGCTTATTATACACCGACTGAATATACCCTTAAGTGTTCCCTCGTTCCTCGAAGTTAAGGACCAAAGCGCTTCAAAGATGTTTTTTTCAAGAGCGAGGTTCGAGATTCATTATACATTCGATTCGTTATACACCTAATTGCAAGCTACCCGTTCTTTACCCCCCTATGGCGTGGCTGGAAATACAATACGGCGTCTTCACCTTCCGCATGACGCAAGTTCTAAACGGACATGGTAAGTTTGGAAGTTTCCTGCAAACTACCCAACCCTATCTAATACTATCTTTAAATCAATGTACAAAATATAAGAGCCAAGGTCAACGCGATAGTAAAAGAAATAGTCCAAAAGCCGAGTCAAGAAAATAATATCAAACATAAACGATCGCACAGTCAACTTTACAAGATGGTGAACGAAAGCCTGCGCAGTGTCCGCGTGGACGCTTAGTCACATGCCACTTGGTCAGAGCCAAGTCATTCTATAGAAACCAGTGCCGCCATATCAAAATTTTATTTACGGCTTTGAACGCCAAGTCCGTAGGATATATAAAATCTTTGCGCCATGCTCATTCTTTTCAGTAAAGATCACTACATTAAAATCGAATAAGGCTGGTAAAATTCAGTAAATAATTGGTTACAAAAAAAAAAGACTGAGAACGTAACTACAATTAGAAATTGTGTGCTACTATAAAGTAAGTGCAAAAAGAATACTCATAATATATTCCATCATTTCGCCAAAAAAATATTTTATGTCATTAATTTAACAGGACAGAATGGAAGGAAAAAACGTGTTGAGCCGACCTCAAGTAATATGGGATAAGGGCAGGAAGTAGAAGAAAACTTTATGTAATTAATTAGCAATGCCTTCGACTTCGTTCGCGTGGACACACGGGACTTTGAATTTATTTTTTCTAAAATAAGAGTATCCTTTGTTACTTCTTATTACATCGGCTACCTGCCAAAAAAGTCCCGTCAAAATCGATCCAGCTATTTCAGAGATTAGCCCGGACAAACAGACAGACAGACAAAAGTTGAAAAAAATGTTATTTTGGTGTATGTACAGTATATATATTCATATGCATGTAGTAAAATGCAGTTATTTCAGTATTACAAACAGACACTCCAATTTTATTTATATGTATAGATGTTACATTCTAGCTTCTTTCTCAAATGTCAAAACGGGCTTTTTATTTTTTAACAAGTTTATATCTTGAAAATTAAAAGGAAAGTTTAATATACGTTTTTAAAAACCCTTCAATATGTATGTTATTTATGTTAGTAATAAATTCAATATGAAAGGAAATTGGGAAACTTAATAATTTCAAGCGTAAACACGATTTTAGGTACCTACATTATTTTTGGAGGGGACAAGCGATTGTTGCTAAAAAGAAAAACTTCTCAGGTACAAAAAATTAAATGTCTTACTAAACTTTTTATGTTAAAAAATATTCGTCATACTACCGATGGCGACGTAATAGATTAAATTCAAAAAAAAAAAAAATAACTTGCAAGGCTTCCCCTTAACTGTGACCCCTTCTGTACCATTATGAATAATTAAGAATAGTAATAATGGCAGAGCAAATAAAGCAGACCATTAATAATGTTGTGCATATTTCACGAACTAATTATTATTTGGGCCGTCGTGTTGATCCAATTATGTGAGTACCGCCGTACCAAACGATCCCTATGCTGACTTAGTATTCACCCCATTGCTAATAATGAATTAAAAAAAAAAACATGTTTATCAATTCTAGTTGAGCCCACACACAAATTCATACAATCGATTGCGTTCATTTTGACAAAACAAAACACCGGTAAGTAGCCTTTCGTACATTGTCGAATGGATAATTTTTATTTTTTATTTGATATAACCAAGTGCTTGTCTGCGATCCCACCTGATGATAAGTAGCGATGCAATATTTGATGGTGAGGCGCACTAGTTTATTAAGAGGCCTATTCACTCTAGCCTTGAAGACACCCAAGTTATAATCTGTATATGTATATATAAACGTAGTTAGCATTTTGTTAACCAGTGTATACTAATGTAAGTATATAAAAAAAAAACAAAATTAAAATTTTTACTTTGATGAAAATAGTACATTTTGATTCAAGTGGGGAAAGTTAGTCATTGCAACCGAGGTGAAATTCACTCGAGCCTATGGCAAAGGTGTTATAAAGCCGAGTGCTGCAGTGATAAATCTACACGTGAATGAAACGACGTCTTCCAATACACTTATGAAGAAATATTTACTTTCTCTGAAGATTATGACGCATTTTTGTTCATTTTGTACTGTAGAAAATGTTTCAAAGCTGCCATACATTTTAGTTTTGATTTAGACCGCAATAAGTTATCGCGAGTATTTTTTTAACTTAATCACAATATCAGACGGCGCCGGCACCATCTACAGAATTCACTTCAAATCATAAATTCAACATTTTTTTCACAAAATATAACACAAATAAAAAATATTATTTAATAGACTTTTTTCCCGCGCTTTACCTTTGCAGGTTGAAGAAGAAGCAAAGGTATCAAACCGTATACACCTTACTTAATCTTAAAAAATGAAATTTAAATATTCTGAATTTAGAACTCAGATAATGTTAATTTGTTGATAATAACAAATTATTTTGTAAATAATCTTATTTATTCATGACATTCTGTTCATAAAACACAATTTTAATTTTCACTAGATATTAAAACCTTAAGAGTATTTACGTCTTTGCTTTAAAAAAACAGTTGACCGTGACGAAATAGGAATGAAAAATGCCCTTGTTATAATAAATAAATAAAAAACACGGGGGTGATAAACATGGCATTTTTTTTTATGGTGGGAAAAAATCATGCATTGACATCCCCCGCTCTTAGGCGGAGCGGGAGATAGTGTCAGACTCTTACTGACTAAAAGACCCACCCCATTCCTTCTAGCCTTCATACCGGGGCTTGAGCGCCCTTTCGGATAACCCTGGCCCCAGTAGGCTTCGACCCGGCTGGGTCCCTGCTGTTGCTGACAACTCCTTGAGGCGCGCGGGAACAGTGCGCGCCGTCGACGACTTTGGCTTGGTCCGGACAGTTACCGAACGGCCGGACAGCGAGCTACCCATTGCTCACTGTCCGCAAGCCCGATAAACATGGCATGTCGAACCTATTTGTAGTGCTCGTTTGAATTCCGCCTGTCAAACTTTCTGCACTTGTATCAAAATGTACTATTTCCTATTTGCCTTAAATTCTGCATTAGGTACAGGTGTTATATGTTATTGCTACATGTATGTTAATGAACTTGCTTGCCTTATTCAGTATTGTTATGCAAATGTAAGCTCATTAGGTAGGTAATCTAGAAACCAGACGTGAGTTCTTGGAAGCCTCGGTACTGTAAGGTATTGTTCATGAGAGCTTTGAACCGATTGATCTCACTAGTGGGTTATGTTCCGCGGCCCTTTGCACTGTTAACAAGGTTAGTAGTTGTCCACCCTATTTGTCGTAAGTGTCATAACCAGCTGTTATGCTAATTCTGGTTTGCTTTGCCCTGTTCCTCGAATGACTGATGATTGATTGATGTTGATACTTACATGCAGTAGAACTTTTATTGATATCGATATTTTTGAATGTTCTAAGTCAAAATTTAAAAATATTGTAATGATATTTTGGCATAATAATTGCATAATTTGAATCTATTTAATTTTGTGTGTATTATTTTATTTGATAGCAAAACCTATAAATAACAATAAAAAAGCTCAAAAACTGGTGAAATCATGCAGTTTTTGGCAATAGACAATATGATTCCTGAGGAAAGATTAAGTGTATAACAAATACATAGCTATACTAATATTATAAAGAGGAAAGATTTATATTTTTGTATGTAACGAATAAACTCAAAACTACTGTGCTGATTTAAAAAATTATTACACCATTGTAAAGCTACATTCACCTCTAGTAACATAGGCTATATTTATTGCCCATGCGAAGCGAATAGAAAATCAATTACTTTGTTCAGACAGGTATATAATCATAACCAACCATATTCGTAAAATTTTTCTTGATAACCAGTCAAATTAAGCCTTCCAAAACAACCCTATATCTTTGTTTTATAGCCTATTCGAGTTAAATATCTTAATATATATAAATCTCGTGTCACAATGTTTGTCCTCAATGGACTCCTAAACCACTTAACCGATTATAATAAAATTCGCACACCATGTGCAGTTCGATCCAACTTGAGAGATAGGATAGTTTAAATCTCAAATTATAGTCACAATTTTAATTTATTGCTCCACAGCAACGCGTGGCCGAGTCAGCTAGTATAAAAAAGCAACCTTTTAACTGCCTATTCAACCGATTTTAATTTCTATTTCATAAGACATAAGGATGGAAAAAGAGCAGGTACATTACGAACTATTTACTGCAGCCAATGAAAGGTCAAAATCCTTTGAACGGGACACCCCTGAGACCCCAAGCATTTAAATGGGTATAAATACGGGAAAAATGAAAAGGTTGCTTATGTTCTTAATTCACGGACTACTTTATGAAGAATTTTTATTTACATTCTTAGATATATAACCAATAAATAAAACGCTCAAATTTTTAATAATCTACGCGGATTTTTACTAATCGTAGTGTTCAACCGAATGGCGCGAAATCATGCGCGAGCGCTTTCGCTTGTGGTTTGAGGGGAACCGGGGTTTGACCAGGGTGCACTAGTATAACGGGTACAACAGGATAATCGTCGGTGATGCGTTGGGAGACCTACAAAGTGGACCGATGACCTGGTGAGGGTTGTGGAAATCCGATGGATGCGAGACGCATAGTATCGTTCATTGTGGTATACACTTGGATAACGCCTATGTCCAACACTGGACGTCTTTTGGCTGAAATGATAGAAGAAAGAAAGAATGAACTAAACTATTAAAACACTACAAATTATTAATTTATGAAAAATATGTCTGTTGACTGGCCTGTTGGTCTAGTGGTTAGTGGCCCTGACTGCTATGCCGGAGGTCGTGGGTTCGATCCCCACCCAGGACAAATGTTTATGTGATGAGCATGATCATTTGTTCTGTGTCTGGGTGTTATTATCTATAATATGTATGTATTTAGAAATATATAAGTATGTTTATCAGTTGTCTATTACTCATAACACAAGCTCTGCTTAGCTTGGGACTAGACGGCGTTGTGTGATGGTTGTGAAATATTATATTAAATATTATTTTATGTGCTACGTCCGTGCAAAACGGCCGAACGCTCAGCATATTGCCGTGACCACACGACACTACAGCACTGATTTTCAGCGTGAGCCGATGACGATCATGATGATGGTACCACATTCCATAAAAAGTGCCTTGAGGGGTTTGCAAGTTGGCTTCAGCCTCTTGTACGCTTTCTTAAGGCGTATAGTCCCTTGAACCATCTGGCCGAAATTATGTGAACGCAACTCTCGCACTCGCCTAGGCGGCAGTACGCAAATCTGTGCATTTATTTGCGGCTAGCAGCGCCCGGAAAGCGTAATTTTTTTTTTTTTTGACAAAAGTATTAATTGCACGAAAAAATCTAATGTTGATATTATTGCTCATGAATCTATAATAAACATATATTTTTTTCAAACCAATTGACCTAGTCGTTACGGAGGAGTATGGCCTCAGAAAATCACTGTTTTATGGCATTTTTCGGGCGCATGGCCCTTAAGATCCAGAACATCCAGGGTCCTGAGGTAAACAGTATTTTCCTGACTTTTCTTTATTACCTGTAATGACAAAAAAGGTTCCTAGACATTAAAATCAGCTTCGTTTTAACGCCTGAATAAATTGATATTGGTGCGAACATTATTTACACTACAGCAGTGTTAATGTAAAATAATGAACAAAGTGTAATATATTTCAATAGTCTAGCATAATGGAGCGATCTGAGTGTATGAATCCATTAGCTCGTGGAACTGTGACAGGAAATTAAACCTCTGGACTTACTTGTATTTCTCTCAAAGTTTATTGTACATTTGAAAATTTTCTCTTCTACAGTTTCATTAGTTTAGTGGTCGATAGCACTACGGTCGAGCAGAAGGTCTTCGGTTCCATTCTTGAGTCGGGCTGTTTTTCTTTCTATTTTTTACATCTACTAGTTGCTGTCCTTGGCTGCACCCTATGAAATTTTAATTTCAATTTATACTACAATAACACCTTTTAATTTTTTATAAAAAGAAATACTGCTTTATTCCCGCTGTTTTCATTTTAACAGCCCTTATATTTAAGCGAACATAAAAAAAATCTGTCAAGAAAAAGGAGATTATCGATATTTTTTGTCGATATTCCTCTCCTATTAGTTATAGCGTGATAATCTATAGCCTGTTACCTTTTTCAATAAATTGGCTATATAACACTGAAAGTTTTTTCAAATCAGACCCGTAGTTCTTAAGATTAGCGCGTATAACCAAACAAACTCTTCAGCTTTATATTGTTAGTATAGATTTAGACTAATTGACCCGGCGAATTTCGTACCGCCTAACAGCCAGTGAATGTAGTGATACCTTCTAGAAAAACTTAATTTTAATCAGAATCCTCGAAATTAGAACTTCCTAATCTTTGAATTTTCCTTTGACTATTGTGGCTAATTACTTTTGGATATTAGCAATGTGTCTCAAGCGAAACACTGCCGTGCTTTACAAAAATTGCCAGGCAATAAAATCATTACGCTTCCTTAACTTTCATACTCTTCATTGCGCAGATCTTCCACTGTTCGGTCAAGTGCCACTGCATTACAATGCTGTCTTCCTATTGATTGCAGTGTGCACTGTCTGAAAGATTAAGTGGCAACTCTCTGCTCGGTGGAGCAACAGTTTCAAGTCGCAACAGTAAATATGACAATTGTAACTGTGCAGGTACAAAAATCTTTCTGTTCATTGATTCGATTTATCTCTTTATTTTTTTTATTCGATTTTTCTATTTAGCTTTTTATGCCTTATTATTTAGTTTCGTTTTATCGGTCGTCATCGTTTATCTGAAGAATAAATATGCCCGTCTAGCATAGTACCTATATTTCATAGTAAAGCTGACTATCAAACTACCTTATTTATTGGTTTAATTGTTTACATGTATATTATACTAGCTTCGCGTGAAAGTAGGTTTCTCCATAAAAATTTTGGACCTTCCTTTCATTCCCTTAGAAGGAAAATTTTGAGAAAATTCTCTTGTAGTGCTCTCGTAGGTCATAAATGGAAACATGCAAAATTCATGCTGATAATTCCAGTAGTTCCGGCTTTGCGTTGATATGTCAGTCAGTCAGTTTCTCCTTTTATATAAATGTAGATTCTATATATATATATATATATATATATATATATATAAATGTAGATCTTTTATTTTTTTCATTTTAAATAAATTTAATTTAGAACTGAATTAGGCAAGGCATATCTGCTGCATGTGACAGTGAAATTGGTAGAAGGCAAACATTGCCTGGGTCCCAAACAAACGGGACCGGTGACATGCACGATAGGCCCAGAAGGAAACGGCCCGATAAGTTGGACTCCTACCTAAATATTTGACTAAAGACATAAAAAAGTAGAAGAACGTATGAAAGTTCTTTGACTTGCAGTGGGAATCAGCATGCTCATAATAAAGTTGTTTACCATATTGGATTTTAAAGCCACGTATTTTTTTTTTTAATATTTTAAATCCCACTCGGCGCTTTCCTAGAGTGGAGGCACAGTCCTCGACTCCTTTTTCTACTCAGTGGGGACACATGGCCCAGTAGTAGGAACATTTTACGGCTGATTATGTATGCTTATTCTTTACTAGCTGACCCGACGAACTTCGTACCGCCTTACAGTCAATGAATGTTGTATATCTTTCGATTGGGGCCCGGGTTATCTGAAAGGGAACTCGAGCCCCGGTATGAAGGCTAGAAAGAACGGGGTGGGCTTTTAGTCAGTAACAGTCTGACACTATCTCCCGTTCCGCCCAAGAACGGGGGTTGTCATTAGATGATTTTTCCCACCACAACAAAAGTATATCTTTCGATATAGTCAACCGATTCCTATGAAACAAGGCCGGTAAATCACAGAAACCACAATTTTAATGTATAAAAGTTATTTACATCGATTTCGTACATTTTGCGTGATGCGCGCACAACCTAAGACGTCTACAGATTTTTTATATGTAAAGATAGTTATAATATATTAAGCTAACAAGCTCAAGCTATATTAAGCTCACTTTTTTGAGCCTAAGGGCGCTTTCAATTTGTGCGTTTATTGACGGCCAGATGCCGTGCATTAGTCGCACTGCATACCTATGATCGTATTTTTCATACAAAGCGTGCGGTGCGATGAATGGTCGACAACAGGACGGCAACATCACAAGCACCAGGTGTTCAATTCAGTGTTGAATAGCGCATCACTAGCATACAAACACACGGCAGCCAGATAGGTTTTCAATAGGTAATTTTTGACTGCTAACGTACTGTGCAACCAGCCCGCTGCGATACAGTGAACGTGCGGTCGGTTGCAGTACGCATAAATTGAAAGCGGCCTTAGAATCTCAAAATAGAAAAACTATCCAAGAACTAAATAAGACAGCAAAGTACAGCAAACTAAAATATATTCGCGAACTCATAAAGTCGTAAATAAGTCGAAGCACAGTTAATTTAGAGAGAAGCAACGCGGCAAAGTTTAATCAAAAATTATTCGACGCTCATTCTAGTTTCAATCAAAGTTTTGGACGAGAAGTACTGTGCTGTTGGGAAGGCAATCATTATACGAATACTTCAACCCTGTATAAGAGCAACCAAAGTTTATTTGAAGTGCCGAAGTAGCGAACGGGGGAAGCAGGTATGGTAAATATGAATTGAAAGCTTTGCTCTAAGATGTACTGTGTGTGTTGTCTAAGATGTACCGAACCTGATGACGGTAATGCGCTTGTCAAGTCAAAACTCCAAAATCTGGAGCACCGACGCCGAGTTGCTAACCTGTCCCATTTCTATCGTTTACATTTCGGAGAGTGTGCACTGGAGTTACTCAATTTAATTCCGCCAAGTCCGTTCTATCATCGGACCACAAAACGTACGGCGTTGAGCCACCTGTACTTGGTAGACCACACGTTCAAAGCGTTTTGGAAACACGTTCATTATGCGTACAACTATGGAGTGGAATTATCTGCTGGAGTCTGTTCTTCCTGATAGCTATAACCTAGGGTTCTATAAGTCAAGAGTGAATAGATTGCTTAGAGGTAAGCGTGTTCCATCGTCGGCCACATCATCGCTTAAAATCAAGTGAGTTAGTGGTACATTATATAAAAAAAAATCTTATAAAATCTGTGACGCTCTTCACAGATTTCTTAAGATTTTTCCATCGTAAATGACAACTCCCAAGCTAAACACAGAGCTGCATGGCGTTGCTCTGCTCACATAACAGAAGAATGTAGTATGATTCCTGTGTTCTGTGGCGTCGCTTCACGAGAGCATATCACTAGATACTTTTAGTAAAAAGACGTAATAAATAAGAATATTCGACATATAGGGATTTTGTGGAATCCCTGATTCATTCAGTCAACGCAGTATATCATTGTATATTTGGAAACTTTTATTTAGCAATTTTCTGTACCAATTTATGAAAAAAAAAATACTATTGGTCTACAGACAGCTTTCTTTAAAAATAAAAAAATAAATAGTAAAACGATTTTGTTATACCTCAGATTATATTATTATTAAATAGAGAACGATTATCTGAAAGTTAAAAAAATTACCCTGTCCCTGTTTTGATGTACAAATCAATCAAAGTCAGAATTTGCGCAACATTGAATTAATTATTAAAATTTGTTTACATGTGTATTTGCTAAAATTAATAGACATCCAACCTATATGGCTACACACGGCTGCAATGTAGGGCACCTGATTGTTCATTTCCTTGTCCATTTCCCGGCAAAACGAAAACAGTCATGTTTTCTGAAATGTATTCAATCACGCTTGCTGCGCTGCGATGTACAACTGAAGATTGCTCCGTTATCATATAATCCAAATTCTTTCACTTGCTATTTGTGTTCTAAGCCATAGGCCCAGCTGAACCACTCCTGTTTTGTTGACATATCTTTGATGCGGTGGGGAACACTACGCGCCGTCGAAGACTTGGGCTTGGTCCGGATATCACACGACCGGATGGCCAGCCCCCGTTGCTCGTTGTCCGCAAGCCCACGCCTTCGGTGACTTGGGATTACCGTGCAACTCCCGACGCCCAAGGCCTCCCGTGGTTAGGGCGTGAGGATGTTTATTTTGGACTCTGTTGCATTCCCTCACGATTGCTGCTATCTTCTTCGCTAAATTACTGCTCCGCTGAAGAAAACATCTGCGTCACATTCCTTCTCGCTCCGGACCATGGCGTAAACCAAGCCTGGTGCAAGAAGTTCAGCCAACAGCATAGCAGTGCTCCGCTCACGCGGGACTCACTTCCACGGTATGCTCCACCGAGTCCTTCAGACGGTTCGTTTACTGATGTGGCAAACACAAGTACAGAAGAATTATATATAAAGATATAATTCCCATGTCCCCCCACGGCGTCTCGCTATCTGTATGTTCACGATAAATTCTGGAGTCAAGAGTAAAAAGGTTACTTCTAGGCAAGCGTGCTTCATCGTCGACCACATCATCGCTTACCGTCAGGTGAGATAGTAGTCAAGCGCGAGCCTATCACAAAAAAATATGGTGATTCACTTAACATCTCGAATTTAGTATACAAATGTTTAGAATTTGTGCTACACCATTGTCGATCGTCGACCACATCATCGTTTACCATCAGATGGGGTAAGGGTCAAACGTGTGTTAGTCTTCTATATCTACTAATATATTTATTTATTATTATCTTTATTGTACACCAAATAAACAAAAATACAGGACAAATATATATCGCACAGGGCGATCTCTTACAGACAACCTTTGGATAGACTGAGAGAAAGGAGATAGATTAAGGGTTGTCAGTGTACAAACATCAGATATAATACTAACAAGATACATTAACACAAATACATACATACAATACAAAATAAAATATACTAATAAAATAATAAGGCAGGAAAGATTTTGGTTTGTTAAAACTACTAATCCCTGGATTTAGGTCCTGCTGGGCTCCTAATATTTTGCTGATATTTCTTTGAGCTACGAGCCGTCAAAGACTCGGGCTCTGTTCAGACGGAGTACGCTCGGACAGACGCAGTCGTTTAGAATTTGTGCTACCTGAAAATGAATGTATTTCAGTAGAAGATATTAATGAAACCAGTCATTTTAAACTTTGCAAACATGACACCTGGGCTATATCTTTAGGGCTAATCCCTGGATCTATCAGTGAGATTTGAAAAACCACTGATTTCTCAGTTAATTGTGAACCAAATATTAATTACTTTTTTTTAATGTTATAGTATCCACCCACTCCTATCAAGATCGGAGACTCTAGACTCGAAGTTGTGGACGGCTACGTTTATCTGGGACACACAGTCAAGTTGGGTGGGTCTAACTTCGAGAAAGAGGTCAATCGTTGAATTTTCAGTTGGGCAGTTGTCGGGAATCTGCCGGTACAGTGTCTTAAGACGAAAGTCTATGACCAGTGCTTGTTGCCAGTGATGACATATGGCTTCAAAATGTGGTCGCTTACAATGGACCTCATAACAAAGCGTAACCCAAAGGGCAAAGGAAGGGCTATGCTCAGAGTTTCCTTGCGTGATCACATCAGAAATGAAGATATCCGCAGGAGAAGCAAACTTAAATGGCGATGGGCACATTGCACGCAGAAGAGATGGTTGTTGGGGACGAACGGCGACCACGTATCGGAAGACGCAGCGTAGGAAAGCCTCCCACAAGTTAGACCGATGACCTGGTGAGGGTCGCGGGAATCCGATGAATGCGAGATGCGCAGTACCGGTCGTTGACGCTTGGGGCTATACATTGAATTAACAACCCAATGCCCCTTTACATTGGATTGTTAATTCAATGTACTGCGCTCACGACTCGTCGCTGTGCCAGCGCTGAGCTCAAGGCTATTTTCTTAGAGAATAGCACCTCTGAACTTAATACTTTATTGTGTTCCATAAGGTTATATAATTTGGTATGTTGTTTAAAAGATTCAAATATGGCCCCTGTCGGGAACAGCAAATTATGTTTTATAGGAGAGAGGATAAATATAATTTTATGAAAGATATTCTGGCTCCAAAGTAAAAAGAAAATGTCTAACAGTGGACGTATTTTGGCTGAAATGACGATTGACATTGACATTGTATACTCCCAAATTAATCATATGAAATTTGCCAAGATCTGATGGTGAAATTCAGAGATATAGAATAGAAATTCTCATCGGATCTTAGCAGAATTGTCGTAACAAGAAAAATTGCTTAGTTGATAAGTGTAGTCAAGGACTGACGGAAGAGAGAGGTAAAGGGGGTACCTACATTGCTAATATCTGGATGATCAGTAGATAGTCGAACAGGAAAAAATCTTTCTGTATAGGATAGCCAGAATGAATCTGGCTATCCTATACATTGATTATTGTCAACCTCTCAAAATGTTGAAACAAGTAAAGGAAATAACTAATATTTGATTCCAAGAAATTAAGATAAACAAGCAGAGAAAAGCAGTGAAAAATATAAAAAAAAAAAAAAAATTAATGTTGACTTGTCCTAACCTTTCGAATACCATAATTAGAGACACAATAAAAGACAATGAGAGAACGAACGCCAACGTTCGCTTGGGATTTAATGAATTAAAATTAAAATAGTTACCATATTAAATTGTTGTTTCATTATAATTAAACGGTCCTTGGCAATTTTGTGTTAACCAATAGGTACTAAATGCGATTTTATATGTAAGAAAAGTTTTGAGCTAAACGCCTGCCGTTTTTATTTGAGCAACTTTGACCAAAGATTATAACAACGAAGCTTTCCATCAGGCGAGATAATAATAGACAGGCCACGACTGAAAGCAGCGGAGCAGTAACCTAAAAGGCGGATGAAACCACAGGGGACAGCCAGTCAATAATAAAATAATCATTTCGAATAGACCTCCAGCAAGATTATTGTTTCAGACAGAAACATCATTATGTAACGTTCATTTTTTTTGTTGTTTATTTGTGTTTAATCTATTTAGAAACCAAATACACATAGTTACATTATTTTAGTTTTACTTAGGTCCCGGGCAGTGCCCAGTAGCCCGATTCAGGTAATGAAAACCGTAACGATTTCGTAGCGATTTAGTCGTTTAGACCATTTCCGTATTCACATCCATCAATCGAGTTTGGACGATACCGATTTTAAAGTCGTTTGAAATTCTTTGATTTAAAAAAGATTCTGTATTACATTATCCTGGTAGAATACTTATTAATGTAACTGGAAATAAGTCGATAGATCGTGAATACCGCTTTTGGATAGAACTTCGATCGAACGACTATAAAACTTCAACGATATTTGGCTTGTTTGATTTTACGTGAATCAGGCTACTGGTCGGTGTAAGCGTCAGTCATCCAGGAAATGTACAAAAGCTGTTTTTTTATTTCAACTACAAAAATAAATTTCGGAAAATGTTCTCTTTGTGCTCGCCTCATGAAACATCATAAAAGAGAGCATCTTGCAAAATTTTACGCTGTAGGCTCAGTAAGTCAATACATTCAACTGTGCGTTGGTTTGTCAATCAGTTTTTCCTTATATTTACATATTGCAAGTGTGAAAATTATTCAAGTTTAAGCTATTTATATTAAATGGTAATTGCTCAAAGGTATAAAACTGGTACTCAGTTGCAAGCTTATTGCCAGTTCTTTGTTGAATATACTGACCAAGCTTCAATGACTGAAGATCAGTTACACTAGTTTTGAATGAAACTATTACTATTACTACTTTATTACCACTACTACTTCCTTACGTAGGAGCTAAAGTATTTTATTACACGTCCAAAATGGGCCAAAAATCACGGACAAGATGCAGACGATGGAGCACGCTTATTTAGAAATAACCTATTCAGTCTTGACTTAAAGGCCCCTTACTTGTAGCTGTCAGAAAACACCGAAAACAACAACAACACAACAACACAGCAGCAGAGTATTTCACTCCTTAGCTGAACGCATTACTGCCTACAGATTGCTGTAGGAGAACACATTTATCGTGATTACAGCTAAGGCACTTCTTAGCTGTCCTCACCGGTCGGTATATCCTGATAGCTACAACCTTGGGGTTTTTAAGTCAAGAGTTAATAGTTTTAAGCAAGCATGCTTAATCTTTGACCACATGCTAGCGAAGGAGGCGGCCGCACGCGTGAAGGAATGAACTTCCTCTCTCCTCAGCCGCCGGGATCCCGACCCCGATTGCGGACTACGAGCGATAGGTAACTAGCCGTCCAACCGTGCAGATCGAGCCCAAGTCGCCGGCAGCGCTAAGAGCTCCACGCACGCCTTAAAGAGATATCAGCTGAATCGTAGGGGCCCAGCAGGGTCGAAGCCGGGTCCGTTTCCGAAATCTTGGAACGCAAGGCAAATAATGTACATAGGAGTGGATTTTAGTCAGTAAAAGTCTGACACAACCTTTTTTTTTATGGTGGGAAAAATCATGCATTGACATCCCCCGCCCTTGGGCGGAGCGGGAGATAGTGTCAGACTTTTACTGACTAAAAGACCCACCCCGTTCCTTCTAGCCTTCATAACGGGGCTTGAGCGCCCTTTCGGATAACCCTGGCCCCAGTAGGCTTCGACCCTGCTGGGTCCCTGCTGTTGCTGACAACTCCTTGAGGCGCGCGGGAACAGTGCGCGCCGTCGACGACTTGGGCTTGGTCCGGACAGTTACCGGACGGCCGGACAGCGAGCTACCCATTGCTCACTGTCCGCAAGCCCGCGTCTACGTTGGCCGGAAATCGGGATCAGAATTCCGGCGACGGCGGCGGCGATAACGCCGTTACCGGATGCGTTCGGCCTCCTCCTTTGCGAGCATTACTGCTTCGCAGAAGTCGGCGACCGCCTGCCACTCCTCCTCGCTCCGGACCATGGCCTCAACCAAGGCCCGGCGCGAGAGGTCTTCGCCGCCGATCGCCCCCACGAGGGCACGGCGATGCTCCGCCCAAGCAGGGCACACCTCGACTGTGTGCTCCACCGTGTCCTCCGGGCGTTCCGCACAGTGGCGACACCCGGGCGTCACTTCCGCATGGATCGAGTGCAGGAATCTCCCGAACGAACCATGTCCGGTGAGTACCTGCGTCATGCGGAAGGTAAGGACGCCGTGAGATCTTTCCAGCCACGCCTCAAAGAGGGGACTTACCACCATGATTGTGGCGTGCCCAGCGCTGGGTTGCGATAGTCGTTGACGCCATTTCACCATGAGATCCCGCCGGAGCTCTGTCCGCCATGCCGTGACCTGTCGCGGCAGCGGACTTTCACCCCGGCGTTGCATCTCCACGCGCATATCGTGCATGTGTGCAAGGACTGTTGCCTCCAGATCCCACGGTGGTAGGCCAGCCAGAAGGCTCGCCGCTTCGCGGGAGACCGTGCAGTATCCCCGCACCATCCTTATTGCCATGACCATGACCCTCTGGCAGACGTTCAGTATGGCCGCCAGTTGCTTTTTCAGCGACGGCGCCCACACCGGCGCCCCGTAGAGGGCCATGGACCGAACGATCCCCGCGTAAAGCCTCCGGCAGGAGGCGTCTGGACCCCCAAGGTTGGGCAGGAGCCGCTTGAGCGCAGCCCCAGCCCGGTTGAGTTTGGGTGACACAACCTCCCGTCCACCTTAGAACCGAAGAAGTCATTGGCTGATTTCTCTTTTAGAAAAATAATAATCGACCACATCATCGCTTACCATAAGGTGAGATATTGATTAAACGTGAGCCTATCAATAATAATAAGAAAAAGATGATGTTATTCCAGTTAGAAAAAATGTGATTATTGAACTTTTCGCGAACTGTGATTTTTTCTTTTTTGATTTTATTTTATTCTTTTATTCGCAGTGAGCCGCAGACCACAGTTTTCCGTAACAGGAAGACAGCAGAAAGGTGATTTTTTGAAACCAAGAAAATGTCTCATTCATCTAGCCTAGCTTTTTCTTTACAATTTGATATTTATATTTGCATATCCCTCGAGCGATAAATGTATCAGAACCACTCATTTGCGTTCAGTGGCTTACTACACAAAATATATAGGTTAGCTAAGTATAAAAAAAAAAAACTCTACATGTCCGCCCAATACAATATTATTATGTATATTATAGGTATCTCAACTCAGGTCCCCGAGATACAGGTTCTACCTAGTTTGGGGACCGCCATCCAAATATTATATCTATAATTCCTAATTCGTTACAGACAATATTAATGATTTTGTAATAGAGTCAAGGTATTTTTTTTTTTTATTGTAACAATGATCAAATCATTATTCTTATTCTAGGTACGAAAACTTGGTTAGATGAATGAGACATTGTAATTTGTAATTTATTTGCTTTATAAATGTGTTAGTCTGTAAGGTATATTTAATAATATTATAATGTATTCTAATAATTATCTACTATAATTCTCTCGGTTTTAAAGATTCACCCAAGAACGACATATTTATTTTTAGTTTTGATGTCAGACAATATACAAACAAAATTACTTCGTTACGCATCATGACAACATATCTTACAATATTTGTTTTCGTATAGTAGTACTTAATCATTTGGCAATGATACGATGGTTATCAACCTACATACATCATCAATATCATTATCTTGCACACACAGCCTAACATCCCAACTCACTTTTCACTTTTTAGTGTTCGGTACATCGTGTTGCCATCTTCATAATATTGCGGAGGTCGCATATTATATGTGTGCCACTAGCACTGACCTTTACTATCTCTTCTTCTTCTCTGTCGGTATCACTCTTGACCGAGTGATCGTGGTCATCACTTCAGGTGTTGGTGGCAAGCTTCACAGCACGCCGACACTCCTCTCTGATGGCCGCCTTCTTCGTGCATTCGTGTAGTGATGTGGTGCTGGAGGAGAATGCTCGGAGTATCGTGGACTGAATTCTATACTCGGCATCAAGCAGCATTTATCATCTTTGGTACAGTCTCGTATCCTCACCTTTTTTGTTCACGTGTGCCGCCGAGGGGAGGTGGCTATTGAGCGACTTGTGGTCCATTGAAAAGTTTAGGGTACCAGGCCACGTGGAAGATCGCCTATGAGGTGGACTGACCAGATAAAAGCTGCAGTGAATGTGTCACCTTTACTATACAACATTACTTTTAGTATATGTGAAACCCGAAACACGTGTCTGTTTTTATGTAAAGAATCTATGTACAAAATTTCATAACTGTGTCATGAAACATCACAAAGTTATAAGCTGGTCATGTCAGGAAAAATAGTCACCGGGCCATTTAGGCGACTGAGTTGTTTTGCACTTGCACCCAGGTGCTTGCTGGCGCCTGATACCCGTTATGACCTGCCGTGACCTGTGCTGTAATTAATGTCGGTGGTATCCTACTTGTGATCTTTTTAATTATTTTAGCGAAATAATATAACATGGTGTAAAAAACTATTACTAACCTAACCTAACCTAGTGTACATTATAATCGATGGTTAAATCACAATATTTAAAAGAAACATCCCATTGATAACTATAAATGTTACACATTCGTATGTCAACATTCACATTGTTAGATAGCTGAAATAATATATCTTGTGAGAACTGCCATTCATTATCTAGCAAAAGTTCATAACAATAAAAAGTACAATGCTTAGTTAGGTACCTACCTATCACCCATAGGTATGTTTAGATACCTAGAAAAATCTCATAACACCTATATTTTAGAACCTCTTGGGGCTATCGAAATATACGAAAGAGTTACCGTGGCCCAAGAACACAAACAGTAACTGAAGAAACCCAGGTGGGTGTTTGTCAGTAGAAATCTGACACGTCCTCTCGCCTTACCTAGAGCGCGAAAACTTATTTGAAGATTTCCCCCTAAAAAAACCATACCGTACTATTCTTTTTTTTTAATATTCCGCAACTATCACTCAACGCCGTCTATTCCCAAACCATACAGAGCTTGTATTATGTGCATGTGCGTATATTAACATATATATATATATATATCTAAATACTTATATATAATAGATAAATACAGCCAGACACTACAAATGATCATGCTCATCAGACAAACATTTGTCCTGGGTGGGAAACGAACCCACGAACTCCGCCATAGCAGTCAGGGCCACTAACCACTAGACCAACAGGCCAGTCAAATCCATAACAATAATGATTTGAACAGGTACAAACCTCAAAATTTATTGTCTCAACCTTTGTTATAAGGTCGATTTTAAACAGAATAAAGGCAAATACATACTTTACGCTAATTAAATAATATTCTCAAAGAGCGGTTTAATTAAATCCAAACACGGCCTACGGAAATAAGCAACATGTAGGCCGTTTAATTTCAATATTCAAACTAGCTACACTTATATATTTACTTACCTATTAGGTAATCTGTGACGCCCTCGGTTATAGAATAATAATTTATACCCGTATTGTGAACATAAACAGGCGGAATATTCGTATGTATAACTGTTTCAATGAGCGAAATCGGTCTTTGAATGTTTCGTGAAACTTTATTGACGTGTACTTTATTAATTGGCTCTAAATTCCTTTTCAGAAGTGATACAGGGTACAGATTAGTACGAATTAGCGAGTTGATTGATGAAATAGAAGTGCCTCTAAATAGTTTTTCATCTAATCTTATCTGATCTGAGGAGCTCAAATTATTTCTGTAATTGACAAAATGTTTGTAAAAGGTATCGAGCTGATTCAATTTTGAAAATAACAACAAGATAACATAATTTTTACTTTTATAAAAGAGTATTGAATATCGATAGATTTATCGTTATTTTAGTTAAAAAATACATATATCTTGAAAAAGTTTGCTTTAGTATCCAGGAGAATGGTAGATCAATATTTAAAAAAATCATGGTTTATTTTTTTTATATAAAAAATTTAAACGAATTAATTTATGTAGGTGTAATTTTGTCTGCTTTTTATATCATATCAAATCACAAAATAGTAGAAAAAAGTTTAAAAGTGAACCTTATTACATTTTCTTTCATTTTTATAAGAATTTGGTCTCATTAAACTCCAAATGTAGTCTCATATCATATTTTCGTTGTTATCGCTCTGATGTCTTGATGAAAACGTTTTCCTTGTTCTTTTGAATACGCCACAATGTTGTTTTTAAATGTAGAAGTACCTTAAATACATTCGGCAGCTCATAGTTTTAAAATCTTCTATCATGTTGTCAATTAGCTCTCGGTAACAGTCTGTGAGAGTACAAATTCTTCATCTCCAATATTTTTATTTGAACTCTGAGATGAGATTGATTGAGACAATTTTGTAAGAGGTTCAGGTACTGGAAGTTGTAGGCTATGAGAAATTGGAGCCAAAGAAGAAGCAAGATCAATATATTCGATGGGTTTTGCATTTTTGCCTTTACGTTTATTAGCAGGATTAACGCACGCAAAAATAACTGTCACCGACGTGGTCTTTTGGCTCTCGCCAAATTCTTGGGACTGCGAATTTCATATTCCGTTTCTCACCTCGATACCAACCTAAATTAAATAAAGATACCACTATTTTTTTTTTTATTAATTTAAAAGAAATGTTTTTTTTTTTCCTTACTAAAAATTTGTTTACCTACCTTCTAAACATCTTTTGCAATTATTGCAAGCAACATGTGGAACCCACGGTATATCTAAATTACGAACAGGGCATTTAAAATAAGCTTCGTAAGCTTCACAAAGTTTTTCACACATAGATAATACAAATTTATCTCTCATACTTTAAATAAATGTACCACATATATAACAAAATGCGGCTTCATATTTACACTTTCTAGATGACATTTTAACCTTTTTGAGTCTTCTAAAACACATTTAGTTGTTAGTTTTCACTAAAGTAACATCAGTACATGCTTTGCAATAAATACACCATCTTAATTTTTTCGCGGTATTTTTAAAAACTTCATGATGACTATTGAATACCTTTTTAAAAAGTTCTCACTCAAGAAAAAAGATTTATTGTCATAACCGCCACAAAAGAAAACTTTCTAAGAAATGTTGATATTTTTTCTTTATTTTAAGAGTGTGGAGTCTGTAAAGAGTGAATGTTAGGCGCAGCTCCGCAACCTGGGTGCGGAGCTCCGCCTAACATCCACCATAGTCATGGTAAACACCCACGTAGCTCCCACTCCTATCAAAATTGGAGACTCTACACTCGAAGTTGTGGATGACTACGTTTACTTGGGACAGACGGTCCAGTTGGGTAAGACTAACTTCGAGAAAGAGATCAATCGACGAATTCGACTCGGCTGGGCGGTGTTCGGGAAGCTGCGTGGTATCTTCTCGTTCAACATACCACAGTGTCTCAAGACGAAAGTCTATTACCAGTGCGTGTTTCTAGTGATGACATATGGCTCCGAAACGTCACTCAAAGGGCAATGAAAAGGGCTATGCTCGGAGTTTCCTGGCGTGATCGAATCAATAATGAGGATATCCGCTGAAGAACCAAGGTTACCGACATAGCACGAAAAATCGCCAATTTTAAGTATCAATGGGCAGGGCCCATTACTCGCAGAACAAATGGCCGTTGGGGCCGAAAGGTTCTGGAATGGAAACCACGTACCGAAAGACAGCGTTGGAAGGCCTCCAACAAGGTGGACTGATAACCTGGTAAGGGTTGCGGGAATCCGATGGAAGCGAGACGCACAGGAGCGTTAATTGTGGCGTCACTTAGGGGAGGCCTATGTCCAACAGACGAGGCAAGCGTGCTCCATCGTCGACCACGTCATCGCTTACCATCAGGTGATACGGCCGGTAGTATTCACCGGTAGGCCTGAGAATAGGTCTTAGGCTATTTTTTATACCCCTTGCAAAAGGGCAGCTAGATATAATATTTTATAAAAACATGCAAACCAGCTACTTATTTTATAAAAACACGCAAACCAAATAGTATTTTATAAATATACGCCAACTAGTATTTTACGCCAACTAGCTAGTCTATTCTATATATCTATACTATATATATTATATATTATTATTATATTAATATTATAAAGCTGCAGAGTTTGTTTGTTTGTTTGAACGCGCTAATCTCTGGAACTACTGATCCGATTTGAATGATTCTTTTAGTGTTGGGTAGTCCATTTATCGAGGAAGGCTATAGGCTATGTTTTATTTTTTTCAAAATTAGGGATCCGTAATAAAATTGCTATTTTGTAACACAAGGTGTAAAATCGAAAACCTATTTTTGCGTGCGCTGCAAAAACTATTGAGAATAGAACAAAATGATGTACTACGGGTTTGTAGATCCCATTAAGACCTACAAAAAAGTCCGCAAGAACATATATCTAGCTATCATGGTTTAATCACAATAACCGATTTTGTGTTCAAAATAATTATTAAATCGTCTGAAGAAAAAAAAACTACGTTAAATATGTATCGTAACATTAATCTTTATCGAAATTAAGCATTATGTTATCAAGTTTCATCTCAATCGGATATTTCGTTTCAAAGTTATCACGTGTGTAAGATGTTAAGAGTTGGTACCTATTAATGAGTTATGGGCCATGGAGTTTTTTATCAACATAAAATCCTGTAATAATCTTTTTCGAAATATATTTGTTGATGATTGTAAGTATAAGACATTTGAAGAGTATAATAAATACATTTATGAACGCGGTAATTTTGGGAAATACTGATCTGATATGAAAACTGTTTAAATATTAAATAGTCCATTTATTGAGGGAGGCAATTATAGGCAATATTTTATCTCGGTATTTCCACGGAAACGAGAAAAACGCGGGTGAAACCGCGGGACACAGCTAGTATATAATAAAAACGCAAACCAGCTAGTCCTTACTAATATCTATATATTTAAAAATGAATTCCTATTTCCTTGGTCACGCCATCACGCGTGAACGGCTGGACCGATTTTGGTAATTCTTTTTTTGTTGTGTTGGCAATTGGCAAAAGTTTGTATTTTATAAAAATGCTATGTTTGTGTTTTAATCTGTAAAACTTTTATAATGAGCTGGCATAAATGCATCTTTACGACGATGTAGAAATAGTTTCATAGAAAAGGTTCTTTATAGCGTTGAACTAATTAGTAAGTACCCTTTGAGTACTCAGAAAACAGGGTTTTTTAAATTAAATTAACATTACGTGAGGTTCCATATTTAATAATTCAGAAAACTGCTTGCTTGCAAAGCTTTTTAGTCGGTGAAGAGGCGGGGTTAAAATTGCTTTACATTTTTTTATAACACGTTCACAGAACGAGGTCTAAAGCGCCCCGTATGTGACTTCTTTACGGTATGGCTAAGAAAAACGTAGTCTTCTCTGCCGTGTGTAGGTCGTAATTTCAATTTGGTTTAGTTTAGGAAAGATAAGGATACGAGTATATATTGAATCATAGTGCAGTGCAGTGGTGTATCCACTTTAATACGGGTCACATAGACCTCGTACTGCTCTTAGATAAAAGAGCTTTTAATTTAGACGTTACGAGGTCTAATAAGTCCCTTATCGCCATAAAAATATTTTTCGCTTTAAGAATAGAAATAATACAAAAATAAGTGCTGCCGTTAACGTTTTAACATTTAACCATAGTCTAGGGAAGACACCTTGGGAAAAACGATTACTGTCACAATTAATGTGTTTATGGACCCCATATTTTATTACAATCTTGCCTTGTATACAGTGGTATTTGTAAAAGACTGGTAACCTCTCAGGATTATGTTATTAACATCATACCTATACTGTGACTTAAAAAAGTATCATACTTCAGTCCATTAGATTTTCATACGAAACTGAAAGAGTACATTATGATGTCAGTGTGTAATGTTAGTGATTATAGTCGAGGCGGTATTTAGACCCGAGCCATGGTGAGGGTCTTAAGAGAGCCAAGAAAGGTAATCATTAATTTATTACTCACGTGTATCATACGACATTTTTCAATACACTTGTGAAGAAAATAACAGTAAAACTAGTAACTTTTTGTTATGACATGGCGTTAAGGTAAAATCTGTTTTCATATGCGCGCGCATAATTTTTTTATTTACCCCTAGGGGTATGATAAGGTATTTTGATCATACTGCCTAGTCTTACCTACGTTTATGTTTTTTACGTGAAACGTTTTTACTATAATGTGTTTCGTAGTGAAAATGGAAACGCATGTAACATTTTCTATTGATTTTGTAATGACAAACACGTTATGCAGTGATTTTATAAAATAAAAAATACTTCCTAAGGAAATCTACCAAAATGTTTCCAGGCCTAGTAGGATCCATATCGGAAAGTAGTGTGCGTCGTAATCAAATAATATTTCATACGCGTCATGGCTTTTCTTCATTGCCATAACGCGTTGAGATCGAATAGAATGTCAGCCACGACACGAATTTCGCTATTTTGCCTTTCTCTGATTGCCACAACGCGTCGTGCGCGTTTTCATTAGACCCATAACACGAATTTCGCCATGTGGATGTTTTACTGTGACCACAACGCGTTGTGAGCTATTTTTCCGCTCACTGAGCATTTTCGATCTTTGAGCGTAACATAATTGCAGTGCAATAAGAGTCACTTTCTGAGCAAGTATACTGAAAATATTTTAATTGAACGTTCTAAATATCACAAAGTCTATGCAAAGCAAGCGATATTACAATAGCGTAGTGGAGCGGGGAAAGGCCGGTGGGGGGGGGGTCTTGATGAACTTGCCTCGCGTCTTGCAGACAGGGTAGGTAAAGCAAAATACAGAGTTGGGATTTATTAAATAGAACTACGAGATCTTGAAGGCTTGTTTTTGGTGAATGAAACCGTTTTGTAAAAAGTCATAGAACCACAGTTGTTGTTTATGATGTTGGTAATATAGTCCTGCAAGGTTGGTAGTGTTTTACAAATAACCCTGTATAGACCAATTAGTAATTTAATTATATCCTAATTGATGTCTGTTGTATTTCTATAGAGTGTGTTCAATGGCACTTTTCTTAAGGCGAACACACTTTGTTCTTGTGTTTATTAGGTAGCAATTATACTACATTACACTATCACTAAACAATAACTCGAACGGTTTTGTTTTTTTTAATTTTCTCATGAAATACGTTTAGTCGAGAAGCTGGATTGCCTCGATGTTCACGTGCTGATGAAGTCGCTTTTTATCTTCTTCTATCGTATCTTCTACAGATTTTTATCACTTTTTCGATGAACCCCGATGGAGGTCATCATTTCGTTTTACAATTTCCCTAAGTATTTCCTTTTTCTTAAATCGTTGCATGATACTTATATTGGTCAGTTTGGTGTAGCTGCATACCTTATGTCCAAACTAGCATCAGAACTTGGGTGCTATTCTCTAAGAAAACGCAGCGCTGGCACAGCGACGAGTCGTCAGCGCAGTACATTGAATTAACAACCTAATGCCCTTTACATTGGATTGTTAATTCAATGTATTGCGCTCACGACTCGTCGCTGTGCCAGCGCTGCGTTTTCTTAGAGAATAGCACCCCTAGTCTGGTATAATAAAAAAAAAAAATGTACAGACAACGTGAAATTTCTTCCAATGCATTCTTTTCAATAGTTTTGGAACATTTCCTTGTTCTATTGCTATTTTATGTCAATACTACACTAGAAAATGGATTTCGTGCAAATTATGTAAAAGCTGGCATAAGCTTGAAACATGTTGCTACAATCACTGTCATGGTGATTTGATGTGACGTTGCGGGCGTATAGCTAAAAGGAAACCGAGCTCAATTTACATCAGGGCTGTCCGCTGTGGGGCATATCGACCGACCTTCAAAATTAGATTATCGTGTTGTGCCTAGGTGAAGCTTGCATCTGAATATCCCTTTCAGGTTTCCGTACCTCAAATGGAGATAATGAAACCCTTATAGGATATAATTTTGTATTCCTTTCGTCTGTTTGTCCATCTGTCTGTCCGTCTGTATGTCCGTCTGTCTGTCCGTCTGTCTGTCCGTCTGTCTGTCCGTCTGTCTGTCTGTCCGTCTGTCTGTCCGTCTGTCTGTCCGTCTGTCTGTCCGTCTGTCTGTCCGTCTGTCTGTCCGTCTGTCTGTCCGTCTGTCTGTCCGTCTGTCTGTCCGTCTGTCTGTCCGTCTGTCTGTCCGTCTGTCTGTCCGTCTGTCTGTCCGTGTGTCTGTCCGTCTGTCTGTCCGTCTGTCTGTCCGTCTGTCTGTCCGTCTGTCTGTCCGTCCGTCTGTCCGTCTGTCTGTCCGTCTGTCTGTCCGTCCGTCTGTCCGTCTGTCTGTCCGTCTGTCTGTCCGTCTGTCTGTCCGTCTGTCTGTGCGTCTGTCTGTCCGTCTGTCTGTCCGTCTGTCTGTCCGTCTGTCTGTCCGTCTGTCTGTCCGTCTGTCTGTCCGTCTGTCTGTCCGTCTGTCTGTCCGTCTGTCTGTCCGTCTGTCTGTCCGTCTGTCTGTCCGTCTGTCTGTCCGTCTGTCTGTCCGTCTGTCTGTCCGTCTGTTTGTCCGTCTGTCTGTTCGTCTGTCTGTTCGTCTGTTGGTCCGTCTGTCTGTCCGTCTGTCGGTCTGTCCGTCTGTATGTCTGTCAGGACCCTTAATCAAGGGAACACGAGGGGGTGTCGATTTGAAATCAACACCATATACTTTTTTTTTTTTCTTTTTTTTTTTATGGTGGGAAAAATCATGCATTGACATCCCCCGCCCTTGGGCGGAGCGGGAGATAGTGTCAGACTCTTACTGACTAAAAGACCCACCCCGTTCCTTCTAGCCTTCATACCTTGGCTCGAGCGCCCTTTCGGATAACCCTGGCCCCAGTAGGCTTCGACCCGGCTGGGTCCCTGCTGTTGCTGACAACTCCTTGAGGCGCGCGGGAACAGTGCGCGCCGTCGACGACTTGGGCTTGGTCCGGACAGTTACCGGACGGCCGGACAGCGAGCTACCCATTGCTCACTGTCCGCAAGCCCGCGTCTACGTTGGCCGGAAATCGGGATCAGAATCCCGGCGACGGCGGCGGCGATAACGCCGTTGCCTGATGCGTTCGGCCTCCTCCTTTGCGAGCATTACTGCTTCGCAGAAGTCGGCGACCGCCTGCCACTCCTCCTCGCTCCGGACCATGGCCTCAACCAAGGCCCGGCGCGAGAGGTCTCCGCCGCCGATCGCCCCCACGAGGGCACGGCGATGCTCCGCCCAAGCAGGGCACACCTCGACTGTGTGCTCCACCGTGTCCTCCGGGCGTTCCGCACAGTGGCGACACCCGGGCGTCACTTCCGCATGAATCCGGTGCAGGAAACTCCCGAACGAACCATGTCCGGTGAGGACCTGCGTCATGCGGAAGGTAAGGACGCCGTGAGGCCTTTCCAGCCACGCCTCAAAGAGGGGACTTACCGCCATGATTATGGCGTGCCCAGCACTGGGTTGCGATAGTCGTTGACGCCATTTCACCATGAGATCCCGCCGAAGCTCTGTCCGCCATGCCGTGACCTGTTGCGGCAGCGGACTTTCACCCCGGCGTTGCATCTCCACGCGCATATCGTGCATGTGTGCAAGGACTGTTGCCTCCAGATCCCACGGTGGTAGGCCAGCCAGAAGGCTCGCCGCTTCGCGGGAGACCGTGCAGTATCCCCGCACCATCCTTATCGCCATGACCCTCTGGCAGGCGTTCAGTATGGCCGCCGGTTGCTTTTTCAGCGACGGCGCCCACACCGGCGCCCCGTAGAGGGCCATGGACCGAACGATCCCCGCGTAGAGCCTCCGGCAGGAGGCGTCTGGACCCCCAAGGTTGGGCAGGAGCCGCTTGAGCGCAGCCCCAGCCCGGCTGAGTTTGGGAGCCAGACGTCGGAAATGCTCCACGAAATTCCACCGGCTGTCGAGGACGAGTCCCAGGTACTTCATCGTCGACCCGACACCGATGTGAACTCCTCCTACCGTTAGTTGGGAACTCAATGGCGGCGCGTTCCGAGACCGGCGACCGTGAAAACACATCGCCTCGGATTTGTGAAGCGCCACCTTGAGTCCCAACTCCTGGATCCGATCAACGACTATCGCAACCCCGCGTGTCGCTAGAGCGACCGCCGCCTGGTACGACTCTCCCCGCGCTAGGACCAGCGTGTCGTCTGCGTAGCAAACCACGCTGACCCCGTCAGGGAAGTCGCCGCGCAGCACGTAGTCGTACCCGATGTTCCACAAGGGTGGCCCTAGTACCGACCCCTGCGGAACACCGCACGACATCTCTCGACGTTTCCAGTCTCCCTGGTGACCGGGGTAGACTATAAGTCTCTCCGACAGATAGGCCTCGACCACTCGACAGAGGTACTCGGGCACCCGGTGGTACCGGAGTGCCCTCCGGATCGTACTCCAGGGCAGGGAGTTGAACGCGTTGGCAATGTCCAAGGACACTGCCACGACACACCTGCCCCGGGACACCGCATCCCCCGTCGTGAGGGCTCGCAACACCATATACTCAGATTTGTGAATTCTTGAAGCTGTAAAAAAATCGAACTTGTAAGTTAACGAGATAAAAGATACTTTGGTTTACGTAGCAAAAAACGTATATTTCGACACTCTCGAAGAAATCAAAATTCAAAAGGCACTTCTCGTTGATACAGATAAATATGAAAACTATAAATTTGTTGTTACGTCTCTTTTTTTTCTTGTGATTCCGAAAATTTTCCCAGGCTCGGAAGTTTGTACAGTTTGTACGAAACCTTCAGAGCGTGAGTCCGATTCGCGTTTGACCACTATCTCCCATACGAGATACTCGCTTTTTATTAGGATAGTGAGCAATGGTGTGACTGACGACAGAACACGCTTGCCTATTCACTCTCGACTTTATGACCCTTAGGTTGTACAGTCTCCGGTAGAGGAGTCCACTGCTTCTTATAATTCTTCTTCTTCTTTCTTCTACACAGAATGAATGTATTCCCAAAATGCTTTGTACGTACGGGTGGGATATCCACCATGTATCGATGCCCCAATATCAGCCGAAAGAAGTCCACGGCTTGCCCCAAATTACGTGTCGCCATATCGAATGGGCCTGTGAAGATTAACTGGTAATCAATTACTATTTTAAATACAGTATACGAGTACGTGTGATTACTTAATTTTTGAAATGTTGTTTAACATAAATTATGATTGATTGATGACTCTCCGACGCCAGTTATTGGTGCTTGTAAATAGGCCATGTCAATTAAAATGAACGAGTTGGGTCATTCATTAATATTTTATCTTTACTATTAGTCAATATTGTTATTATTGTAGGCACAATATTAGACAATAAATGACTTTGGTTTAAAAGTGTAAATATTTTTATAGCTGGAATCATGGACAGTAAATACTCACAAACTCAACAGAAAACCAGAACCGTGAAGGCGTAAAAATTTAATGGTTAATAACTATTCCAAAACACTATTTTCATAATATTATTAGTGTGGCCAATTTAGGGCAGCTTAATGGTATTACACATGCAGTGTACAACGGCGACGCGTTGAGCACTTTTACAAACTTTTATCTACACATTTAACTCTTTGAATGCCGTAATTAGAGACACAATAGAAAGACAATTGCTTATGTCGAACTGTGTAACATAAGACATTCAAAAGGTTAAAAGGTATAAGCCGGGTCGAAGCCTACTGGGGCCAGGGTTATCCGAAAGGGCGCTCAAGCCCCGGTATGAAGGCTAGAAGGAACGGTAGAACGAAAGGAACGAAATACCCACTCTTTTAGTCAGTAAGAGTCTGACACTATCTCCCGCTCCGCCCAAGAGCGGGGGATGTCAATGCATGATTTTTTCCCACCATAAAAAAAAGGTATAAGCCCTTGAATATCCGGGCGGAATTAAATGTTCGTACTGCCACCTGCACCCGCATAGAGCTGACCTTTAAAACCATTGTCTTTGCAAAATATTGTTTGATTTAATTTTGAAGAACCCTGCAATTTTTTTGTGTAAACATATTTCTGAAGATCAAAAACGTTTGTAACAAGTAGGAAAAACGTAAGAAAAAACATCATGTTCCTATTTTTTATTTTTATTTGGAATATGTATGTCATACGAAAAAATCCTGTGTTGATATTTTTCAAATCTATTATCCTAGCCATTACTGACGAGTAGGCTTCAGAAAGTCATTGTTTTGTGGCACTAAATGTCAGTTTAAAAAGAGACTGTAGCCATGCCCGTCCTGTTATATAGTCCGCGGCGACGCGAGGCCGCTCCAGACACCTTCATTTTTTTTCTTTTTTTATCAGTTTTTCTTCAGAAATAAATGCTATAATAACCAATTCCATCATTCTGAATATTTGAATTTCCTTGACAAATGTAGAAACTAAACCGGTTGAGATGGGTTAAGAGGCGAGGATTCCGGAGGCCGTGCGCGGTTGCCAGCAGCCGTCTACCTCGGCTCTACGCGCTGGCCGCTACCAATACCGAGATAAAACTATACAAAGCGCCCGATAAACTTAAAAAAAAGTAAGTTGACCTTTTTCTAATATCACTAATATTATTATATCGATGGTATCCAAAAAACCATCAATAAAATGTTTTTCAGAAAAGGTCAATCACGATAGATGCCATGTCTTTAATTTCGTTTTTGAAATTAAGAATGTCAATAAGTGTAGGAGGGACAATGATCGTCATTCCACTTTTATTTGGCACTTAGCTTAACAAATCGATACTTGACATATATATATCACGAATAAATACTGAAGACTGACGTATAATAAATATTTTATTTAGGCCTGGTTCTTGAGATAAAACGGTTACTCCAGTCTAGTCTAGAAAATAAAATGCTGACTCAATATTAGAAGTTTCATATTTTCACAGCTTCAAGGGACCACAGACCCTGAGTATATGGTTTTAATTTCAACTCGATATCTTCACATATTCCCGAGATAAAGGGTCTTAAAAGACAGACAACCAAGTTATCCTATAAGGGTTCCGTTTTTCCTTTTAAGGTACAGAACCCTTCATCATCATCATCATACCAGCCGAAAGACGTCCACTGTTGGACATAGGCCTCCCCCAAGCGTCGCCACAACGACCGGTCCTGTGCGTCACGCATCCATCGGGTTCCCGCGACCCTGACCAGGTCATCGGTCCACCTTGTAGGAGGCCGTCCAACGCTGCGTCTTCCGGTACGTGGTCGTCACTCCAGAAACAGAACCCTTAAAACTACCTATTATATACCTAAAACAAAGTAATTTTTTCCATATAAAATTTGGGTGTGCGTGTGGATTGAGTGTTCTTTTTTAAAAGTTCATTATATTTATACGAAATCAAGAAAGGATTTAGGAAACAATTGTGATAACTTCATGGTGAAGATAAAACAATTGTGAAATCGATGGGAAAAAAGTAGTGGACCTTTAACTGGAACACTCAATCCGCTAAACCTTAATCCCCTAAAGGGGTGAGTTTTGAACAATCATTTTTGCCTACGTATTAAAAGGAAACCTTTTGTGCAAAATGTCACACTTTTAGTCTCAGTATTTTCGGCTGTACTTTGATAATGTCAATCAGTCAGTTTATTCTTTAATATATCAATTCAAATTCATTCAGTCAAAAAAGTATCGGGAATGGATGATTTGTTTATGGTTCCAAATTCAAATTTTAGACTTTTTTGTTGTTGCTAGATTGGCACAACTGTTTTCCATTTTGGCACGGAGTTTGAGTTGCGTCTGTTATTTATATTAAAGTTCTCAAACTATTTCTAGTTATATCATATCTAGTGTGTATTGCGAATTCCATAATGGACAAAAACATCGAACAAAGAGATTGTCAAATCAAATCAAATTCAATCAAGTCAAATTTTGCATCGCCAATGGAATTTCGTGTTCGGAGTCACTGAAAATGTTACAGAAGGCTTACGGTGAATCGACTTTATCGAAAACACGTGCTTATAAGTGGTATAAGCATACAAAAGCGGTCGAGATGTGATGGAAGATTTGCCTCACTCCGGTAGGCCATCAACCTCTGCCACTGAAGTTAACATCGCAAAAGTGCTGGAAATAGTCACTGAAAATCTTCATTCAAGTTTGAGAGAGATATCCGCCGAATTTTCTGTATTTCACGAGTCGATCCGTACCATTTTAACTAATCATTTAGGTATGAAACATGTTGCCACTCGGCTAGTCCCAAAAGACCTAAATTTTCTCCAAAAACTCAATCTTACTTACTTTCTTGTCAGAGTAGTATATAAAGATTTTAGAAAATAGGCGATACGACCGACGACATAATGGTGTTTTAATAGTGTTTATTTGTTTCGATTACGATTTTGGATGACTCTGAGTTCTATCATTGTAATTTATTAATAGACAAGATCCCCAAGCGAATGCTGCGTTCGCGCGTGATTTTGTGCCATTCGCTTAAACACCAAGCGTCCACATAGAATTTAAAATATTATGCGTTTTATTTATAGGGTATACATTGAAGAATGTAAATAAGAAATTCTTCATAAAGTAGTCTGTAAATATCGAAAATAGTTAAACCTTTCCATTATTTTTTATATAATACCAACTTACATAAATGCGTGGGCTGACGGGTTAGTCTCCCAAAAAAATATCTTCAAATTGAAACTATGGTTGAATTTTTAAGTTTAGTCAATTGAATGAATGAAAAACAATAGATTTTTTTGCTTACCTACCTACTATTTATAACAATTGGCATTGTTTTAAAGTTCTTGCCTGTCTATTCTTCAAAATATTGCACACTAGTTACTTCATCCGCGTGAATGTCGCTTATTGCGGACACGAAGTTAAAGCTGGTTGGTTGGCTTGGTTCTAGGACATGCCCGTTTCCGTACGATGTTTTCCTTCACCGTTTTGAGAGCAGTGGTGATGAAATAAATTATATAAAGTAATGCGCCTGACTGGGTTTGAACCTGCAACCCAACTCGTAAGTTGGGGCCGTTATCACTCGGCCAGCACTACTCCTTAATAATATGGATTTATAATATTTTTTATTATCGCAATGTTTATGATAAAAAAACGCACACAAGGCTTTAATAATACTCGAGTCTAGGAATTGCATTTCAAAAAATTACTCGATCTTGCTGAAGCCTCTCAAGACACTTGTAAACCTTAAAATGCATTTAAGAATAATATTACAGGATTGTACATGTAATATATGAAATACCCGGCTGACCTACATAATAATATTGCGAAACCCCAACAATATTTGTCTCCAATGCAATTTCCTATACCTATGTAATTATGTTTCCAGCCGACCTGATTTCCGGATAAATAGGTTATAGGGAACTAGTTTAACTGAAATACATTATACATTTAACTAGTTTATTTATTAAACTGCTGAAATGTTGTTGCATTTTCTTGGAGGTCCTGAAAAATTACTGAACTTAGCGAGAAAAAGTTTAAATCAGCGTATTGCAAGATTAGCGACTACGTTAAAGACACGCTCGCTACGCACACGCTATAATATCTGAAGAGTTCACTCGATTCCTCATGGATGCCATCATTAAAACTGGATTTTGAAAATAATGGGACCAATCTGGAAGCATCTACGTTCGTTCGTTTTTATGTTTTTCTGCTTGTAGGAGATAATCTCTGAAAGTACTGGTTCGATTGCTAAAATTTTTTCACCAACAGAAAGCTGCTTTATTCCTGAGTGACAAAGGCTACATTTTATGTACGCAGACGAAGCTTCGGGCAAAAGCAAGTATCAAATAAGAGCAAAAAAATGTTTGCATATCGATTCATAAACGACGGAGTTCTGAAATAAGAAACACAACAAAAAAAAATACAACCGAACTGAGATCTTTCTTTTTTGAAGTCGATTTAAAAAAAGTTTCTCATCGTTTGTTTTTCATAGAAAACACCAATTAAAATCGTGCACTAGATTCTCGAGCTTTATAACCCCTATGTAAAATAAAACAGTTTTGAATTCTGAATTGCGATAAAAATACCAGCATAGCTACACAAATTCTGTCTTCGTAGATATTGAGAAAGATTTTATTCAAATCAAAACGATCTGTACGCCTATTCAGTTATGTCACTTCTTATATAGTACATAGAATAGGGCAAGAATTAAAAAAAAAACTGGGCAAGTGCGAGTCGTACTCACGCGTGTTTTGTACCGTCAATAGAAAAAAATAATTGTTTGAGAGCCCCTTAAATATTTATCTTGTTTTGTTTTTAGTATTTGTTGTTATAGCGGCAATATAAACACAATTTAAGAAAATTTCAACTGTCGAGCTATCGTGGTTCTTGAGATACATTATTGCTTGTATACAATACAACTCACTTATCTGCTAACCAAACAACACGACATTCCACACAGTTATTTTTTCCTGTAATTCGAATTTGACACAGACCGTGTTGTTCAACAAAATACTTGAACAGTTGAAGTTGAGCTATAAATTTTAACAAGCCATATGTTGGACAGTAATGGTCGTGTAAAAACCTAGAGTCCACTCAGTACGTCCACAAGTCAAACAATATTCCAGCGGGTGAGTGCGGGCGAAATTGAGCCCCGAATCATTTATAAATGGGGGAGGTTACGCGGCCCGCTCCAAATAGGAGGGGAAAGGTGTGCCGCTGCATTTTGCATGAGTTCAATGTTGGTTGCTCGATCTGCCTCATTCCACTCTCCTTGCTTGCACATCTATACAAACATCGTTGTGCTTTTTATTGCCCATTATACTATTTCGGGAACCAATATTTGTGATTGGGAGCGTGAAATAAATGTAACAAGTGTAAAGCTTTGGTAAGTGTTTTTTAATGAGTTGAGTTTTGATTTGTTTTCAAGTGATGGCAGTATCACAATTTTCATTATAATTTACGCGTTTTTCAAGATCCTCGATGTGACCAACCAATGTTTCGTAATATTTATAAATAGTTATATTGGCTCGTATGCATAGCTTAACATAATGCAAACTCTTGTCTTTAGAGAAGTTTGTAGTTGCTTAAGTGTAACATACGGACAAAATAGCACGGCGAGGAGTTTCAGTATATTACTTAAATTTCAGCTAGTTATAGTTTATTATTTAGTTGCTTTGGGAGTTCACGGAAGGCCATCGTATAAGTTTAGTTAATTTATTGATAGATACTGATTTAATACTAAATTTCAAAAACGACTAAAAGATAAAAAAAAATGATCATGTAGTTTATTTCAGTAACTAAATAAGGTATCTACGATCAATATTATAATCGGTTCAATAATTAGTGACACATGTCGTATAATCAAGAAAAGATCACAAAAGTTACGGTAAGTAAGGCGTTAATGCTTAACGGATAGATGCGGTAATAACATGGTGTAGTAAGCTAAGATATAGAGTTAGTGGCCGTTCCCGAGTAGTTGGAGACGTAAGGCTCTTGAACGCTCTGGGCTCGGAATTAGGGTGAATTTTTTATAAAGACGCAGGTAGGAGGGGGCGTAGGAGCCGGGGTGCGGGGTCGCCGGCGCGGTCTGCATATTGCATTAGATTTAAATTGTTTACGTCGTTAAGAAAGAAACTTCTCCCAAACTGGTCGAGAGGCGAAGTTCCGCGCTGATGTCGGTTTATTTAATTTTTCCGCATAATCGTATGGTATATTTTTGACCTGCGTCTAAGCTTCAAAAGTTAGATCTCATTTGAAGCACTCATACCACCAAATTAAGTGGGTTTGTTTAATTATTATACTAAGCAGCACTTATTTTATAAATAAAGCAATAGTAATTTAACTAAACATTTTCTTATAATATTTAATTACAATGCAAGTAGGTATCTAATGTTATAAAAAACATATTTCAATTGTACTTAGCACATCTACTTGCATTAATATAATACAATCAATGAGTCAAAAGTGTTATAATATATGAGCCTCTTACCCATTGTTCTATTTTGTAAATATACCGAAGGAGTATCTATCGTTGATAGTAATACTTAACTACGTGATGATATAGTCAGTCACGCGAGTGCTACGCGATACGCCGCATGTGTAATCATGAAGATTTTAGTAATAACCTTAGTAATATTACTATGTCTCAATCAAAAAGTGATGTGCAATCCGTTTTTTGAACGTATATCAGAACATTTTAATAACATAGCTATTTCTATGACAAAAACCCTTTCAAATATAAAATACCATGTAACACAAATGTTTTCGCCTCCGGCCCCGGAAGTGCCACCGCCACCTACCCAGCTAGCCACACGACAATATGGAGAATTCAACTATAAAAGGACTTTCAATGACTTTGTTGAAAAAACAGCAGCTGAGAATGAAACAGACATTCCCGAATACATCAATCTGAAGTCGGAGCCGACGGCACTCATGTCCACGCCGCAACTGGCCACGCTGCACGGCCGGCGCATGGAATCACACGTCATCAACACCAAGGATGGCTATTTGCTCACTTTGCATAGAATATCACCCAAATTGGACAGTACACTTAAAAACCGAACAATAATTCTTCATCATGGACTCCTTGGATCCTCCGCGGATTGGATATTACTAGGACCTACAAAGTCTCTTCCTTATATCTTGTCTGATATCGGCTACGACGTTTGGTTAGCGAACGCGAGAGGAAATTACTATTCACGTGGTCATATAAATATGGCCGTAGATTCCGAACAATTCTGGAGGTTCTCTTTTCAAGAAATGGGAGAATACGACTTGGCCGCTGTTATTGATTACATTCGTGCTATAAAAAACAGTAATGATCTCATCGACTACGTGGGTCACTCCATGGGCGCCACTGCTCTGCTGGTGCTACTGTCGACCACTCCGCGCTACAATCAGTACCTACGAATTGGTATTCTGTTGGCACCTTTGGCTTTCATGAGCAATGTTGACGGACCATTCAAAGTTCTAACAGCAATGGCATTGAATCCTCCCGACCAGCTCCTCAAACTTATTGGGCGTAAGGAATTTGTTCCTTCACGGAAAATACCAAAATGGCTTGCCGTCAAGTATTGTAAAGGACCGCTGTTGTTTTGTTGTAATCCATTATACTTTATCAGTGGTGGTATACCACAAGACACTCATTCGTGGAAACCTAGTTTTTTGGCAAGATTGTTGTACCACGTACCGGCTGGTGGCTCTACTGACACGCTGCTGCACTACGCTCAAGTGGTCAAAAGTGGCAAATTTCATAGGTTTAATAAAGTTAATGATCAGTTTTCACTCAACGCAGTTACGTTACCAATAGCGTTGTTTAGTTCCAGTGATGACTGGCTGGCCACCATCCCTGACTTGCTACGACTGTACTTCAGCATCGCCAACCCCATAGACCACTACATCATACGAGGCAAGAATATGAGCCATACCGAGTTTGTATGGGGTGCTAATGCAGAAGAGTTAGTTTTTCAGAGAATATTAGATTTTTTGGACCAAGGTGTAAAAACTTTTACCGGTTCCAAAAGTAATGAAGTTAGTGATCTTTCATTTTTGTCTCTCAGATAGTATTTTTTTGTTTTGTTGTGTTTTATTTATGTGAGACAAGTAAATTTTAAAATGATGAGTCAGTAGATGGGTTAGTCATCTATTGTATTTTTAAACTGCCATACTTGAATTATGTTTATTATTTTAAAACAGCCTTTTACTGTTTTAATCATGTTATATGCAATTAAATAAATATAATTATTATATAAATTGATTCATTTTGCTAATCTAATTATAATATTGTTTTTTGGGAAATCATCAAAAACCCACTTGCTCTGGGCGGAGTATGACTCACACCCACCTATGTTAATTACTTTTTGCGTTTTAGACCGACGATAATTCTTTTAAATGATTACGCAGCTCTGTCAAGCATCGGTTTTAGTGACCCCTGTCCATTTGCAGACATCTTTGGATGGAATACGACGCACTGTCGACCTGATCCCGGTCTTTATCTACACAACAGCGAATTATGGCTAAGATTCTCAGTTAAAATGCTCAGCGAATTATAGCTAGATCTGTGTCTACGGTGGCAGAATCTCAGAATCCTAAGGTGCAGGACAATCAGTTCAACACTATCTTCACTCTATATCTCTCTATATTTAACTCTTTGAATGTCGTAATTAGAAACACAATAGAAAGACAATTACCTTATGTCGGACAGTGTAACTTAAGACATAAATAAAAACTGGGCTGGTGCGAGTCGAACTCGCGCCCTTAGGGTTCCGTACCGTTCTTAGGAAAATTTGGCCAAAAAAATCTCGTTTACTGTATGAGAGCCCCCTTAAATATCTATTTTATTTTGTTTTTAGTGTTTGTTGATATAGCTGCAACAGAAATACATAATTTGCAAAAATTTCAACTGTCTAGCTATCGTGGTTCTTGAGATAAAGCCTGGTGACAGACAGGCGGACAGACGGACGGACAGACAGCGTAGTCTTAGTAATAGCGTCCCGTTTTTACCCTTTAGATACAGAACCATAATAATTCAAACGGTTCACTTATTAATACGTTCATAAAGTTTAGGTACAAACTCATACAGCCAGTATGTTTCCGTGCGACCGCGGCTAACTATACTCATCAAACTTTTTCTTATTATTCCTATAGAAAGCTAGTTAAACTCAGATTGGATGGCGACATGTTAAACTGTTTACAAACTGCATGGTAACGACATGAATGTACCCATCTATGAATGGGAATATGCAAGTTTTATTAGTAGAACCGTCGGACTTGTGACGGCAGTATCCAGTGAGTCATTTTAAAAATGTCATGTCTAGTTCTACGTAATTGTGGAGAATTAAAACGCTCGCCATCTGGAATTCAAAAGTGAACAACATTTAAAATGGTGGTTTTAATAGGAACTAAACTAGACCCAGAAATCTGTATAGGTATACCCTGTTAAATTTTGATCGTTTTAATCCCGTGGATGGTTGATCTGGTACATGAAACACTATCGATTTGTAAAGATAAAATTAAAAAGTAAAGTACCTTTTTTTAAAACTCGTATTAATTTACGCATTTAAGAAATTAATTTCTTTAAGAAAACGTCAGCTGAGCGAGTTCAATGACCTGTAGTAGTCGGCGTTGCGTACTAATTACCTACAGGTCAATGAACTCGCTCAGCTGACATACAGCTGAGAAATGGTTCTTGAGATACAGCCTGATGACAGACAGATGGACAAACAGCGAGGTCTTAGTAATGGGGCCCTATTACTAAGACCTCGCTGTTTGTTTTTACCCTTTAGATACGGAAAAATGGGACCCTCAAAGGGTAATTTTGTTGTTCGTCTGTCTGTCAAGACTTTTAATCTCGCGAATACGTTGGTTTATCGAGTTAAAATTAAAACCACATACTCAGGTCTGCGGAACTGTGATGCTGTGAAAAAATCGATGACATAAATTAGTGTTTGACTGCGATCCCACCTGATGGTAAGCAGTGATGCAAACGTTGATGATGAAGCGCACTAGTTTATTAAAAACCTATTATATTTACTTTCAATAAGAGTTACAATCTGTAACAATATTATGAAGACCTAAAGTTTGTTTTTTTTTTTTGTTTTGTTTGTAGGAGGTAATGCTCTGAAAGTACTGGACCGATTGGGAAATTTTTTTTACCGATCAAAACCTGTTTTATTTCTGAGTGACAGGTTACATTTTATATATGCGGGCGAAGCCGCGGGCAAAAGCTAGATTTTTAATAAATTTTATTATGTTACATGAACAATGGTTAACGAGGGTGAGTTACATGAGAATAATGATATTCTCTATAACTATTGTTTTGATGTTATTATATTCAAAGTTATATGAATGATGTAATTGACACCCTAATTGTCTTCAATAGAATTCACAATGTTCATTTAGTTATTTAGATAATAGATTGGAATTTTGTGTGGGAAATTATTGAATAACTTATCTCGCTGTGGGGTGCGAGAGGATGTGTCAGACTTTTACTGTCTGAGAACCTGTGCTCTCAGCTACGGTTACCACCGTCTTTCAAACAATACCGCAGACCTAGTATTGCTTTAAAGCCATTTCTGTTTTTACGCTACGATACATATAAGATGCGCATTCTGGTGCGTAATAGCGTGGCGTTGCTAACAGAATTCTTAGCATGATCGGTAGTCGGCTGGACTGTGTCTACATCATTCATTGTTTCGCCATTTGTCATGGAGTGGCGCAATAGTGATTTTTGTACTTTTTTAAATGTTTTGTTGTGGATAGTTTTAAGTATTACTAACAGTACTCTATTAGAACATTGTTACAAAAAAATTGGACATCATCATCGTCATCATTATTAGCTTTTTTAATGTTCCCACTGCTGGGATTCAGGCCACCTCTCTAGGAGAGGCAATGGGCCGTAATCCACCACGCGGGCCCAGTGCAAGTTGGTGAATGTCACATAACTTCGAATATTTGGCTCTTGGAAATCACGGTTTCGCCGTTTTAAGAGCAGTGGTTATGAAATAAATTACACAAAGTTATGCGCCTGGCTGGGTTTGAACCCGCTACCTACAACTCGTAAGTCGGAGCCATTACCACTCGGCCACCACTGCTCAAAAAATTGGACACTATGGACTGAAATAAAGTATTTCACGGAATCGACACATGAGCAGCACAATGTGCAACGTGTAGCAGTTTCAGCTATCATTGCCATAGTTAATTTTTTTTATAGTGAAATGGTAAGTCAGTGACATAGTCCAAAGAATCGCCAAACTAAGGCGCAGTAGGCAAGCTACATTTGGGGGAGGAAAGGTGGCAAGGAGCAGCGTCAGAAGGCTTCTTACATGGTGGAGCGATGATCTAGTCAGGGTCGCGGGATCCCGGTGGATGTGAGACGCACATGACCGATTGTTATGGCTACACACGGGGGAGGCCCATGTCCAACAGTGGTCGCCTTTTAGATGAAATGTTTATGATGTTGATGATTCAGTGACCACACACTATACGCGTAACGCGTTCTTCCCGTCTGCCTATAATTTTGGATTCCTCAAAACTAAAATAAATATGTACGTAATAAACTAGTGCTTGACTGCGATTCCACCTTATGGTAATCAGTGATACTATCGTTGATAGTAAGGCGCACTAGTTTATTTACGCTAACCTTGAAGACTCCTAAATTATAATCGAGAAGAGCACAGCAGGCAAATTGTTCCAAAAAAAAAAAACAAATTGCCCCAGCCCTTCGACGTACTTATTATAAAAGATGAGGCGAAACGCATGATCCGGACTGTAAAGGTTAACAATGTAAGAGTGGATACTCGACGTACTTATGTCTGATTTGTTTACATGACTACATTTTTTATTTTTCATGACCATACCTCCAATTTTGCATGACATATTTCACAAGGGGGGCCTGTAAAACTGTGAAAATTTCCGCATTGAAAATAAAAAAAGAAAAATAATTTATTTTGCAGCATATTACAAACACAATATTAAGGTAAAACGCAACAAAAATAAAACACGCAAAAATTTTGTTGTGTGACTCACGGCTGCACCAAAATAGATCCTGTTCAGCATAAATGCAAGGCAACTAGTGCCTGACGCTTTCAGCAGCGTCGGTAGCGTACGCAAAACTTCACCAATAAAACTTGCCGGTGGACATACTGTATAAGGGATATTAAAACCCTGCACCCTGCTGGCTCAGGGAGACTTTACGATAGAATAAAGGTGACTGCGGTAGGAAAATATGGGCGTTATGAGAGTTTAAATATTTCTAGCTGCCTCTGTAAATACGATTCCTTTGACTGGGTAGACAAAACACATCCGCGAATTTAGAGACATGGTTAGGAATATTAAAATAGTTTGTTATGTACGGGCTGCAAAGTAAACGGGGAATTATTTAACTAGGAGCCGTTCGACGGTTTGTCTATTTTATATTAAGATTTTTGTAGCCCATCAAGAACAGTTTTCATAAAAGCATAAATATTTCTTGAGTACGTTGTCCTGGTCTATCTGTTGTCTCTGTACAAAAGAACTAAGTTAATAAAGATATTACAATACCCATGACATTTGAGTGTACGGTGCAACCGAACATATTGCAAGACAGCATTTACGCCTCAATCACTCATTTTAATTCATAATAAGCATCAGTTCCCGTCGAGCATCACATTACGACCAACAGGGCTACGTCCATGTCACTCATTTCACACACATCTGTAAAAATACAGTAGTGTAAAATATTTGCTGGTTAGTTTAAGTAAAGACACTTGTTGTGGTCAATTTTAAATACTCAAAGAAGAATATTTATTAATTTGATCGAAGGATACCTAATAAAGTATTTGATGAATATAATATGACTTCAAAGCTTGGACTTTTTAGTGAGTACAGTGCAGGTAATTGGGTACAAAATAATAAAGCCTGAATAATAGAAAAATTATGAAAACTATCTGATATTTATCTTTTTGTAAAAAATAAAAATTGTAATATTATAATTAATCAGAAAAGTTATCGTAAAATAATATGTTAAAATTTGGGTTAACTTTTGTGAATTTAAATAAGTACCTATTGGGTTTATCGTGGAAGCGCTACAATATTGTATTTCTCTATATGAAACTTAAGCTGCTTATGGGCTTAAAACGGCAAAAACCATTCATTTCATTTTACAAGTTTTTTATTAACTGGCAATGTATGTATTATGTAACTATAGGTAGGTTCGGCTCAAATCTTGCAACTCAATTTTGAAGCAGATATCTTCAACCTATTGAGCTGAAATTTCGTATACATGTTTAAAGTGCGTGACAATGCAATATTATGACATGGAGCTGATTTGATGAACCCCATCAAGTTTGGGGTTGTTTGATTTGTATTGACGAGTATTTTGATCTTATATAGTTACCAGGGTCTGATGATGGAGCTAAAAGGTGGCCATAGGAACTCCGCAATAAAATGATATAACCCCATTGAGTTTGGGCTCATTTGATTTATATTGACGAGTGCTTTGATCCTGTATGGTTACCAGGGTATGATAATGGAGCTAGAAGGTACGCATAGGAACTCCACAATAAAACAACACAACCCCATAGAGTTTAGGCTCGTTGGATTCGTATTGACGAGTATTTTGATCCTGTCTGGTTACCAGGGTCTGAATATGAAGTAGGAAGGTGGCCATAGGAACTCCACAATAAAACGACAAATCCCCATCATGTTTGAAATCGTTTGATTCATTTTGATGATGCTTATGAGACCTAGATAAAAATCCATATTTGGAAAAATAAGTTCGTTCCATTTGGTATAAATGTGGAGTCGGTCTGATTAGATGAATGACACAATATTAAGGAGAGCTTATGCCAGGAGCTTAATGGTATGAGAGTGTGTAAATTACATGTCATATTGCTAACGCAGCGACTCAGGGCCCCAGGGCGATCCCTGTTGTACTGAAACTTTTATCCCCCTACAATGAACTTCTGCGGGGAGAGGATCGTTTTTGTCCTATACTGGTAAAATGCAAGTTGGACTGAGGGCTTCGTACAAAGTTTATATTTATAAACTATTTATATATATATTATGTAAATAGTTGAATTCCCGAATCGAGTCCCAAATTTTTTTCCGAATCGAAAAGAAGTACTTTTGTGTGACATAACAACATCATACCACAATGTATTGGAGAAAGTCTGAATACTTTTACAGACTTATGCTTGTGCTATGAGAACTTACTTCATGACAAATTTCAGGATTCTAGGTCAACGGGAAGAACCCTATAGGTTTTGATTTCCTAGCGAGTGTCAAATTATGTGTCTGAAAAGAGCATAAACGGCGTTATCTTTAGATTTGTTCACTTTTGAAGTATGATATTTTAAATAAACTTTTATTTAGATAGCACTCTGTTTTTAACTGTTCGGATGAAATCTTACAACTCAATTTTGAAGCAGATACCTGCAACCGATTGAACTGAAAGTTTGATCTAGTGGACTATTTTTATACGCTTACGTATGGAATGCTGAGAATACGAATGCGAGTTAAATTAGTAATCACTAATAAGTAAAAAATAAAATTAATAGTAAAAAAAACTTTTTTAAAACAAGCTTTTAATTAAATGTGCTAAAAAGAATAAAATAAACTTTTCCTTTAAAACTTTCAATATTAACTTTTAACGTCATTACCCAATTTTAATTATATAAAAGCTTGTCGCGAGATTTAGCTGTGTAGATAAATATGTGAATTAAATAACTTGCTTCGATTAATTTCAATTTTCAAACTTAGTAAATAAGTACTTAAATCTCGCGACAAGCCATAAAAATTGGGTAATGACGTTATAAGTTAATATTGAAAGTTTAAAAGGAAAATTTTATTTTATTCTTTTCAGTGCATTTAATTAAAAGCTTGTTTATTTTAAAAAAAATCTTTTAATTTTATTTATCAAACCTATTTCATATTTTTTTAAATATTTAAAAGTATATAATCTCGGCAGTCCATTTACATTTAAGGTCGATTTAAATAACAATGAACTAGGTAGTTTTAATTCAATTTTGAACTTAAATTCAACTGCCAAAATTAAAAAAAAAATCGCAGGTCATGCAATGTAAGTGAAATGGGTAGAAATAAATGTAAATAGAAATCTTAGAATATAATATTAGAAGTAAGATAAAACAGTAAGTTGCAAGTTTGTCAAACCACTTGGGGGAAAGGAGCCATTTTATTTTTTCATTTCGAGTAAAGGTTTTGAACTACTGGAAAAGGGGGCTGTGTAAGTGGTGTAGGTACTATCTGACCACCACAACTGAATTATTTAGCTTCATCTTACAGTCCTTGTCCCATGATACTTGGGGTCGGTCGGTGCAAAGCGTTTACTCCCCATTCTCCCTAGTTCACTGTCACGCTATCATTCACTGTTTCATGCCATTTCTCATAACAACCTATCCATTAGTGCGTTGTCCTTCAAGACCCTCTTTATCCGTCAACAGTTATAACCGTCATTCTTTTAGTCATGATTTTTATTCCTCCCCTTTACATGTCCATACTAAGACAATCGATTCATTCATCTATCTATAATGTAAAAATGAATCGCTAAATGTGTTACTAAGCGCAAATCTCGAGAACAGCTGAATCGATTTCTCTAATTTTTTTTTATTGTGTTTGTTATTTTGAGAAGGAGGTTGAAATTATTAAAAAAAAAAACCGGCCAAGAGCGTGTCGGGCCACGCTCAGTGTAGGGTTCCGAAGTTTCCCATCCGTCACAAAAAGTGTGCCCACTTACGAGTTTAAAAAAATGCTTGCATATACGATTATACTACAAACTTAGTCCAGAAATTATTTTGTAGAACCCTTTTGTCTTTTTTGTACAAAAACTGTTCTTTCCATCAAGTTCAAAATAATTTTCCTAGAAAGTCCTTATAAAGTTCTACTTTTCAGATTTTTTTCATATTTTCTAAACTTATGGTTCAAAAGTTAGAGGGGGGGAACACATTGTTTTTTACTTTTGGAGCGATTATTTCCGAAATTGTAGACATTATCAAAAAATGATTTTAGTAAACCCCTATTCATTTTTAAATACCTATCCAACGATATATCACACACTGGGGTTGAAATTAAAAAAAAATCAAAAAAGGGGGGCTAACCTAATAAAAAAAAAAACAATTTTTATTTTACCACTTTGTCGGCGTGATTGATATACATATTGGTACCAAATTTCAGCTTTCTAGTGCTAACGGTCACAGAGATTAAGCGAGGACGGACAGACAGACGGACAGATAGACATGGCGAAACTATAAGGGTTCCTAGTTGACTACGGAACCCTAAAAAATGGGTAGTGTAGGGTAGAGTAGGATAGGAAGTGTGCGGTAGTGGAGCGTAGAGTAGGGTAGTGTAAGTTAGTGTAGCGTATAGTAAGTTAGTGTAGCGTATAGTAGGGTAGAGTAAGATAGAGTAGGGTAGAGTAGGGTAGAGTAGGGTAGAGTAGGGTAGAGTAGGGTAGAGTAGGGTAGAGTAGGGTAGAGTAGGGTAGAGTAGGGTAGAGTAGGGTAGAGTAGGGTAGAGTAGGGTAGAGTAGGGTAGAGTAGGGTAGAGTAGGGTAGAGTAGGGTAGAGTAGGGTAGAGTAGGGTAGAGTAGGGTAGAGTAGGGTAGAGTAGGGTAGAGTAGAGTAGGGTAGAGTAGGGTTTTTTTTTTTTTTTTTTTTTTCTTGTTCTCCCCTGACATGATCGGGGTCATTGCTATGCTCGAAGTTTTGAACTCTTACATTCCAGTTCTCGCTCGCATGCCTCTCGTACTTTCATTCTTCATACTATGTCTTTCTATTTTCCATCATATCTTTCTTTCAGGTCGGGATAGACCATCTAACCTCTATTATTATATTTATTATGTTCAACACAGGGTAAATAATTTATTTAACGCTGCATACAGTTTAATTAATGTCAAAATACAAATACAAAATACAAATGAAAAATAAATATACTTTCTAAAATAAAGCAGCCCTCACTGGGCGTGTATCTGTAACTATACCGCTACTCTCCATACACGTAGTTGTCTTGGCTCCTTATTTCTTGCAATGCATTTTTTGGCAATTGCTTTGCAGTATTTAATAAATATACCTCTTAATTTTTTATTTTTCATTATCTGGCTGAAGTTGTCTGCCCTGACCACGGTTTCCATTTCTGCTTCTACCTGTAGCCTATCGATGCAATTTACAGGGCACTCTACCAGTAAATGCTCAACATTTTCCACTGTGTTGTCATCGCAGATGCACTTTGGACTCTCCTTACACTTAAAGCGGTGTAGGTACTGAGAGAATCCTCCGTGGCCCGTCAAAACCTGCACTAAAATTGGGTCCAGTTCCACTTTCCTAACAATGTGGTACGCCTCCACCGCATCCGGGAAAAAGAGTTTCGTAACTCCTGCAGTATGACCATCCCTATAGCGACGATTCCATTCGTCAAGCGTCTCCAGACGGATCTGTCGCTTGACGAATGAGATCGGACACTGGTCATAGTCGGCCCGCTTTTTGATCTTAAGAGCCGCGTCCTTCGCAAGAATGTCAGCCCTCTCATTTCCCTCTAATCCCACGTGTGCTTTCACCCAGAATAACTCAATATTCTGGGCGCGCGATTGAGCTCTTTTAATCATGTTTCTAATTTGCACCGCTAGGGGATGGAGAGAAGCTCCATCGACGACTGTCTCGAGTGCCGACTTCGAGTCGCAGAAAATACGCACATGTGGGACGGTTCTCTTCAGTACCAGTTCGGCGGCCTTGAACAAGGCCCACATCTCCGCCTGGTAGACGGTGCAGTAGGACTCCAGCTTGGCTTTATGGGTAAAGATCTCTCGTCCTTCTCTCCATAGAGACAGGGCTGCTCCCACCTTTCCTTCGATTTTTGAGCCATCTGTATAAATATCTTCCACGTTCTGGGGTCGTGCTGCAGCATCCTCCAATTTCTTAAAAGTCAGGCTCATCTGCTCGGCTGGGTGCAGCATGTCCGTAAAAGCTACCGGTCTCTCAACTTCTCGATCCCCTATCACCCTCTGGGAGTACCCCTTCACTATTTCATAGAGAAGTGCTGCTTCCTGAATCCTAAGATCCAGAGGAAGCAACCCAGAGAGCGCTAGGGCCGAGTGGAGAGAGACGGTTCGGTACGCCTTGGTGATCTTACGGACAAAACCACGCTGCACCGCATCGAGCTGCTTCCTCACGCCCAATTTACGCGTAGCTGGTGCCCATACGTTGTAGGCGTACATTAGGATGGGCTCTACTATTGCCACGTACATCGTTCTGATTATCTCGGGGTTTAATCCCCAGTAAACCTTGGCGGCTCTTGACAACTGATGATAGAGACCCAGCACCTTTCGGCACACATTCGACACGTGCGTGTTAAAAGTGAGTCCATCGTCGATCGTCAAGCCAAGTATTTTGATCTCCTTTGACAGGCCCACGCATACCCCGCCCATGGACAGAACCGGGGTGTCATATTTACGTCTGCGCGTCACCACTATGGCTTGCGTCTTACTAGGCGCAAATTTGAGCTTATTTTTGACACCCCAGCCCTGAACATGCCCGAGGGCCACGTTGGCGCGTCTCTGGACTTCTGATCCACTGTCTCCCGAGATAATCAGGACCACGTCGTCAGCGAAAGCCTGCACGTGTTCTCCCATCTGTTGCAGTTCGCTCAGTAGAGGGTCCAACAAAAGATTCCAAAAAGTTGGACCCCCTATCGAGCCTTGAACACACCCCTTCTCCGTGTCCCTAAAACTCTCCGCTCCCCCATACCTTACTCTCACCTTCCTCCCATCCAGGTAGCTATCTACCAATTTCCTTAGATTGATCGGACAACCAACCTCCGCCAACCTGCATTTAATGGCTGGCCACCAAGCGCTATCGAAGGCCCCCTCGATGTCAAGTGATACTACTAGTATTATTTTCTTTTTCTCTAGTTGTTCCCTAATGTACTTCACCATGACATAGAGGGAGTCCTCCGTACTACGCTGTGGTGTAAATCCATATTGCATATTATTGGTCTTGGCGAGGGTGTGCCACCTTATCCGTTTTATGACCATTTTTTCAAATATCTTCCCAAGTATCGACAAAAGACCAATCGGCCGATATGACTTGGGAACCGTGTAATTGGATTTCCCGGCCTTTCTAAGGATCACCACAGCAGCCTCTTTCCACGCGGCCGGGAAGTGGTGCAGGGTGAGGCACTTATTCAGTAGGGCAAGAAACAGTTCTGGGTTCAATGATATTGCTGTCCTGCAGATGTCCGCTGTAAAGCCGTCGGGTCCAGGGGCCTTCTTTGGATTAAAACTGGACGCTGACCACCTCAGTTCTTCTGCTGTAAATGGAGGGTCACATGAGTCATCATGTTCCCCCACATTTATGCCGGCTGCTACATCTCTGGTGAGTTTGTGGTCTGCGTTGTCTTCCTCGAGTTTATCCTCCGGGTAGAAGGTTTTCGCCAGGAGGCTTGCGGACTCGGCGCCTTCAAGAACCCTACCCTCCACGACAAGCGGCACATCTTCATGGCGAGTGGAAGTGTTGTTGATAACACGATATATGCCGTCCCACATCGTCTCCCTTTCTTGTTTTTCGCAGAAGGTTTTCCAGCTGGCGGTCTGGGCTTTTTGTGCCTCCGCCAGGTACTCTTCCTTTTCCTTGAGGTACTGCTCCACTACCCACTGTCGACGCGTCGCTGATGCGCCCCCTATTCTGCGCTTTTTCCTTGCCACTTCTTTTTTCCTTTTATCCAGTTCCTCCGTCCACCAGTAGAGTAGAGTAGAGGGTAGAGTAGGGTAGAGTAGGGTAGAGTAGGGTAGAGTAGGGTAGATTAGGGTAGAGTAGGGTAGAGTAGGGTAGAGTAGGATTGAGTAGGATAGGATAGGGTGGATTAGCGTAGAGCGGGAGCGAAGCCACGGGGGTACAGCTAGTACAAGATAATTTTTAGTTTATGCACTAGTCCTTGCACCTATTTTTACTTTATCCATTTTTAAACTATTTATATTATTTTAGCTTCGCACAGACCGTGCCCTCCAATATCAAGTCAGAAAAAATTTTACTTATTGTTACAGTATTCAGTTACTTTGTCATTATGATAGGCGGAGCCAGCCTTTCGGTATTTTACAAAATGCGCTTTGGAGAGTGTGAGCGGTAATTACATGACTACGAGTATATTCTGCAGTCATCTTTCTACCATCGGACAACACACGTAACATACGGGGGGTGTCCACTACCCTTACATTGGTAACACTTCTACGGTTAAACGTTTCTACGGTTAACGGGTTCCTGATGGAGTTAGTGAAGACTCTAGGTAGCAAATAAATAGAAACCTAATACCCCAATTCTACCCACAAACCCTAAATGTACAGTCATGTGTAACATGTAAAGTGTAAAATGTACTTCTTTAATTTGTGTAGTAGTTTAGTATTATAAGCTTAAGCGATTTGTATAATTGTTAAAGTAGCCATTAAGAAACATATAAGTAATACAAAATATAATAAAAACAATATATATGTATATATATATATATATATATTCATAAATAATAATATTAATTAAAAAAAAAGAGTCTGAGGTGGACTCGCGTAGTTTTTAAGCTTAGTTTTTAAGTAATATTTGTCCAAGATGAGGGCACGACAATCTAAAAGAATCTGTAAACAAAATAAAAATGTAAACAATTGCGCCGACTACCATGTCTGCGGTAAAATATGTACGAAAAAAAAAAAACACTTCTACGGTCGCACGCAGCGTTGGAAGGCCTCCCACAAGTGGATCAATGCACTGGTGAGGGTCGTGGGAATACGATGGATATATTTTTTACTAATAAAAAAAAAGAAAACCATGACCAACTACTGTCTCAATCGATATCTACAAAATAATAATATCGACTTCACTGAGACAATGAAAAGTAATAAAAAAAACTGGTCAAGTGCGAATCGGACTCGCGCACTGAGGGTTCCATGCAAACTAATTCTAATTCCCGAATGGAGTATCAAAGATTTTTCAACTCGATACCTCCACGCGTTCTCGAGATAAAGGGACTTGACAGAAAGGCAGACAGACAGACGGATGGACAACAAAGTGATCCTAGTATAAGGGTAACGTTTTTTCCTTTTGAGGTACGGAACCCTAAAAAAAACGAGGAATAATTAGCGAACAGATTTGCATTCTTCCCATTCGGAGAACATTAGCTGGAATACATTGTTTAACTGGAAATCCTTTATTTTAATTTGCATTCCAAAATAAGTACCAAACTCATGCAAATACGTCCAACATTATCAAGTCTGTTTTTTAAGCAGAAAAGTCTTCAAGCTCATTAAATACTTTGAACGAAAATATATAACAATAAAAAAGTTAAATAGTTTACATTTACAGTCAACGACAAAAATAGTGAGAGCGGTGGTAACCGAGTGGTGGTAACCGACTTACTAGTTCTAGGTCGCGTGTTGCTTGATTTTTATGAAAATATATAATTCCTGTCTGCAGCCCACGGCTTCTCAAGGGAATGTACAACTAAAACAACTTAAGATCGGGAACAAAAAAGAGCCAGTGTCACCGTACACGAGTTATCGGCCACAACTACAAAACGCTGTCACTGTATTTCCTGTAGTTTTTATTACATTTACAATTGATATGGAATCGCCGCACACTGTTGACGCCGGTGGCCGCTACATGCTACAAATCGCCGCAGCAGCACGTCTTTTGGCCCACACTGGCCACTATACGCCGATACAAAACGCCGTAACACGCCACTCGCGCATTTAAGCCTTCCTCAGATTCCATTATGATACCGCGAGTGTGGGTTAAAACAAGTAGCGGCCTCCGACCACAAGTGGCTGTCACGCGCTCTTCAGCTTTCTTTGTGGCCGCTTCTAGCTTCTCGTGGCGGGCTTTGTGGCTGTTGCATGTGGTCCGTGTACGGAGTCCCATAAATTCATGCTTCAAATAGTGCTGTCTGTCAGTCTCTCGGTCTCAACTTGTTGATTGGGTAATCTTTTATTACGCATGAACTATTCTCGCACAGATCGTGCCAACATGGGAAGGAGAAAAGTCAAATTAACTCTAAACTTTTTCTTTGAAACTGTCTCAAAGGTTACATTAAAAAAGCATCCATTGTTGTAACGTTTGAGAGAGTTTATTTGATAACAAAAAAAAGAGAATTTTGGGAATACGTGCATTATACATACAGCCAAGGAGTGAAATTCCCTGTTAGAGCCTGTGTTTCCTAATAATTACCATCTAGGAGCCTTGAAGTCAAGATTAAATAGGATACTTCTAGGCAAATGTGCTCCAAGCTCGACCACATCGTCGCTTACCATCAGGTAAAGTAGTGGTCAAACGCGAGCCTATCAGGTATAAAAAAATACTTCAGGTTCAAGATTTTCCAAACACAAATTTAGTATTGGAAAATTACTGATAAAATATGATTAGATTGACCTTGTATAACCTTCTGTTAGAATAGTTAAAAATACTTTCAATTAACCCAACAACTGTACTTTGAATATTGAAAATAAAGCCCTCTTGATTTTTCTACTACCCACATTGCCAATATAATATCGTTAGATAAGCTTACGTGGGCGCTAGATCCGATCCACAGACGATTTTCTAAGATTTCGCATCTAATGGAAAATAACCCACCATAGAAACGAAAACAAAAACCCAAAGCCTACCATAACCTTAACCGCCCACTAGGGGTGATTAAGCCGTTATATAAAAGAGAAATAGGAGCGTAATCTTTGAAAGAGCAGACCAGACGCATTCACGTAAAATACACAAAAAAAAGCACCATAAAAACCAATCTTGTTGAGTTCGGATTTCAACCTAACAGGATTCAGCTGAGTACTAATATAGGAAGAGCTGAAGTCTGTCTGATCCAACTTAGCAACGGGATATAAACGAAAACTCTTGGATAGACTGGTTTAAATTTTTCTAGTATCCGACTATCTAACTATACGTTGTTCCAATTTGGAACCGTGCACTAGCTTCTGACGTTTTTTAAGTGCCCATGTAAGCCTAGGTGAAATAAAATATTTTTAATTTGACTTTGTTACAGCGAAGACCAATGTTCCATCATGCTTTCTGAGGTACGGAAAATTTAAATGTAATCGATGGTCCACTGAGCAGTGGCGGCCGAGTGGCAACGGCCCCGACCCACGAGTTATAGGCTGCGGGTTCAAACCCAGCAAGACATGTAACATTCACCAACACGCACTGGGCTCGTGTGGTTGATTACGGCCTATCATCGCTCCTACAGAGGAGGCCCGAACGAGATCCAGCAGTGGGAACATTAAAAAGGCTACATATGTAAGCTCGAGCAGTCGATGGCGCATAGTGTTCCACGTGCGCCTCAAGGTGATATCAGTCAAACCGTAGGGGCTCAGCAATGCCGAAGTTTACTGGGGTCAAGGATTATGTGAAAGAGAACCCCTGGGCCCTGGAACGAAGGCATAGAAATGGGTTTAAGTAAGTAAAAGTCTGAGACACCATCCAGCTCCGCCCAAGAGCTCGCGAGGGAAGAGGGAAGAGAGCTCGCGAGGGAAGAAACACTTGCGGGAGAAGTCATTGAATGAGTTCTCCCGCGAGAGTGTAATGGAGCTGAGGGCTGCCGTGACAAATTTGGACGTGTATCAAATGACAACGATAAATGAATTAACGGGGGTTGACCGGTGACTAGTAGGGGTCGACGCGCGCCCAGCCTGGTACGATAAATGTAATAACATTGTGGCGGGACAGAGCACTACCGCTGCCGCTGCCGCACTAGGATGCCATGGCGGTGCAGTCTGTTCAGGCAGCCAAAAAAAGATATGAAACTTTATGGTGTGTACCTCATCTGGCCACTGGTCACGCAATCAACTTTACATTTTTTTGACGCCATGACCTGGCTACGCCGTCGTGGCGTCCCCGCGAGGCAAGGGCCTGAAATTGTATCATACATGGTGCCGTTAGGTAGGAAATAAACAGGTAGGATAACTTGCGGGTTGATAACGACAGAAGAAGTACAAGATACAGAAGGTTGGCTCGAAACAATACACAAAAATGGAAGCACGCATCAATACAGGAGTACCTGTGAAGGTCTTCATCATCATCATCATTTCAGCCGAAACACATCCACTGTTGGACTAGGCCTTCACCAAGTGTCGCCACAATAAACGGTCCTGTGCGTCTCGCATTCATCACATTCCTGCATCCCTTACCAGGTCATCGGTCCACCTTGTAGGAGGCCTTCCGACGCTACGTCTTTTGGCACGCCATACCAGAACCTTTCGGCCCCGACGTGTGTGAAGATCTTAAACTAATGTTAATATGTTGAACGTGAAGTATATCCTTATGTGCTTACGTATTTACTCCTAGAATGGAACTGATCTTTTGTCTTAACCTATATACTGACCAAACAGTACGCTCTACTGGCTTTTGCTGCAGGCAATAATCAATTTGCCGGTATCACTGGAATTTAACACGATATGCTACCGGTAACTAAGTATGGTTATCGGTAGCATATCGGGTTAAATTCAATTGAGCGTTAAAGTGTATCAGCGAAAATACGCTTTTACCGGCAGATTATAAAATTATATTATGAAATGACAATAAGATATGATCACGGTTTCTTTAAAAGATTATGATCCCAAATCAAACTATCCAGATTACATTAAAAGGCTAAAAAAAAAATCAAAAATACATCAGTTGTGTCACCTAATCAATAGCTTTTTAAATTATTTTCAATACACTTGCTCAGAAAGTGACTCTTATTGCAATGCACTTAGGTACATAAAGGTCCTTGTTACCAAACTGTGACATTTTGATTATCATTACGCACTAGTGCTATAATGTAGTTAATATCTTATTGTTCAACCATTCCCCCCAGCCGTAATTTTAAGACATTATCGTATCAGGCTGGGCGCAGGTCGTCCCCCACGAATCGCCGGTCAACGCCCGTTTATTCATTTCAGTGAGTGTATTGACAGGTAAATTAAAAAAAATATGGGCGCGCAAATGAAAACAGATTTTTACCGCCACAATTTTTTTTTAATTTTACAGTTATTTTCTTCACAAGTGTATCGAAAAACGTCGTATGATACACGTGAGTAATTAGTGATCATCGTTCTCGGCTTTCTTATGACCCTCGCCCTGGTTCGGGTCTTAATACCGCCTCGACGGTAATCACTAACATTACACACTTATAAATATCAAAATGTACTATTATCTATTTATATAAATGAAAATGAATCCCTATATCCCTTGGTCACGCCATCACGCGTGAACATCTGGACGGATTTTGCTAATTCTTTTTTTGTTGTATCTGTTATTGTGAGGAGAACGTTCTCATGGAAAAAAAAAATGGGGTAGTGTAAGGTAGATTAGAGTAGTGTAGGGGAGTCAAGGGTAGAATAACGTAGAGTGGGGCAGAGTAGGGTAGAGTAGGGTAAAGTAGGGTAGAGTATGGTAGAGTAGGGTAAAGTAGGGTAGAGTAGGGTAGAGTAGGGTAGAGTAGGGTAGAGTAGGGTAGAGTATGGTAGAGTAGGGTAGAGTAGGGTAGAGTAGGTTAGAGTAGGGTAGAGTAGGGTAGAGTAGGGTAGAGTAGGGTAGAGTAGGGTAGAATAGGGTAGAGTGGGGTAGAGTAGGATGGAGTAGGGTAGGGTAGAGTAGGTTAGGGTAGAGTATTTTTTATTTTTATTTGTTTATTTTCATAGCTATAGCACTGTGTGTGAACCGACAGTAAAGACTGGTCAACTCTTAGCTGCCAGTGGCTTAATTCAATTTCTATTTTTTAATTATTATACATTACGATCACATAATTTAAGCAACAAGAAATATGTAACCAAGAGTTATGTAACTCATAATATGATTTAAAAGTGTGTTCATGGAGTTTCTTGCACGTTCTTCTCCATAGAGATCTCTTTGAAACGTGCAATTTAGCTTCACTTTTTTGACTGACCGACAATTTAAAAGTGCCTATAATTAGTCTATTTGAAATAAACGTTTCCGATTTCTGATGAAGACTCTTGTTAGGCGGCTGTATCAAGGGCTTCATTCCGAAAGTGGAACTCCTGGACATATCCAGGACATGTCCAGGAGTACCCTACCTAGCTGCTATTGTTAAATGGTTCCTTTTTGAGGAGCCGGACCACCACGCACCAGTATCTTGGACCTTGTTTCCGATATCGTTGGGATACTGTATATTATAGAGTTAAATGTTTTATTGATATACTAGCTTCTGCCAGCGGTTTCGGTCGTGCGAAAATAGTTTTGTCCATAAAAATGTTGGATCCCCGATCCCCTTATTGAGTGAATTTGGAAACCGAGGTTGCCGACATAGACGAAAAAACGACATTAGGCAGCCACATTGCACGTAGAACCTGGCCGTTGGGGCCGATAGGTTCTGGAGTAGCGACCGCGTAACGGAAGAAGCAGTGTTGTAAGGTCTCCTACAGGGTGGACCGATGACCTGGTGAAGGTTGTGGGAATCCGATGGATGCGGGACGCACAGAAGCGTTCAATGTGGCGACACTTGGGGGAGGCCTATGTCCAACAGTGGACGTCCATCGGCTGAAATGATCATCATTTAAGTTTATTAAATACCTATGAACGTATACATCTACTGTAGTAACTGTTCTTCATATGTTAGCTGAATTTATGTTTGTTTGTCTAGATGATTGCTGATATCGATGTGTATATAACGGTTATCTGGCCACGCCGCTGATCATAACTTAGCCTAATGTGATATAGTAATTATCTTCATGTGCTTTCTAGCATGCCTGTCCTATTAGATACTGAGTTAATTTTAATTTCCTGTTTTTTTCAAGAATTTGTGATATTATTTGAATAGATATTTATTATCGATTAGGAAGGGTAATATTTGACACAGAAGAGGTGAAAGAGGTTATAAAAGAAATACTTTCTGATTTGTACTACGATTAGATGTCGCCGCTTGTCTCTCACCCTTTAACTCCACTACAGCCAATAAACCAATAAGAACGCGCATTACGCAACTAACAGGCCAGACACACTTGCTCAAACACGTGGTTCGCACTAGAGACTAATTTAGCTACCCATTAGTCAAGCTAACAACCTCCCTCACGGTGCGCCGCCGCTTGGAGGTTTGGGGTAATTTTTTATAAAGGTTGTCTTCCTCGCGGCCCGGGCGGTTAAGCCAACATCCTCGTCCCCCATCAAAAGTCAGAAACATGACCTTGGACCATCTCTGGGGCTACGAGACTAACGGTGGCAGAAGGAGGAGCTTGCCCTACTTCGTGACATGCCTGCCATGCTCACAAGGCCATTCTAACCTCTTTCACCTGTATGTGATAATTGAGAAGCTTCTCGAAATTCACCAAAATATATATCTTCTGGGGCGATTAGAGATGATGCCAGCTATGGCCTCGGGAATTTTGAAATAGTTACCATGACCTTGGAAAGCTAAGGGCTACTGAAGGTTTTTAGTCAGTAAAAGTCTTAGACGCTTTTTCATACCACCTTAGAGCGAGAGTTGTTATTTCATGACACCCACCTTAAAAATAAAGCCCCTTGTTGGATTAAATTCTTAAAGAAATTTTATGAATCTTATTTTTATCGTTGCTCTATTGTCTGCTATTTTTATTTTATCTTTTTTTTCTTTTAATCTCCTTCGATAGAACTTTCTTTGTGGATATGAGCAAAACATTGTTTTTTTGCGTAGATTTCTTGTAACTAAGTACGTTGGGGTCAGCGTCCAGACTAACTGAATACAGTTAATAGTCTAATGATTTGTGACACATAATACAGCCGATAAATATTAAAAATTTGTTACATAGTGCAGCCATATATAGTGAAGTGCTTAGGAAAACGGGTTACTAGTTGATGTTCTTTACTAATCCTTTCAGTCTCTTCTTTATTGTCCTTTGCTACAATATCACCTAATAGTGTTACGTCATTATTAGCTAGTTGAATGAATGCGTACGTCATTTTGTAAACATCTTTATTGCAGTGATAACTTGTGACAGCTGCCTTTCTATTGTTTATTAGCATTGTTTACTTACACACGTTCAGTCTTACTAGACAAGCCTGCATATTGTTTAGAAGTAGAATTGTATTGTTTGTTTGGAATATTACGTCTAACCCTTTTTTTTCTGCTATATGAAAGTCAGAAACCTCTGTGCGTCCACCTAACTAGGTACTCAGTGCACACCAGATTTTTTTAAATGTTTAAAAAAATTATCTTATTCGCTGTCATAACTAATTTTATGTTAAAATCAAACGATGCGGAAACTACGGGTGAAGACTATGAACACCGTCGCGTAGAAAGGGGGATTTCTTTTTTTGCACCGATTCGAATTTTTTTTAAAACTCTTAAGCAGTTGATCATGGGAAAACCAGAAGAAGAAAAAAAAATTGAAGGATCGAAAAAGCCTCAGAGTGCGTTTTCAGAGTTCCTAGACGAAATGTTAAAAAAAAAGAAGCTTGAAGATGAGCTGGAAAAGGACTTACGTCGCGGAGCATATCACCAGAATTCGAAATATCCTCCAACATTTACTTACGAGGACCAACCGGAAATGAATGCAGAACAGTTGATCGCAGCACACGGTTTTGTATCAGAATCCCACACAGTTCTTACAGAAGATGGTTACATGATAACAATGCATCGAGTTCTGGGTGACAAAGATCCAATCAAGAAAAGAGTCGCGATATTACACCATGGCTTACTTGGCAGCTCCGAAGATTGGCTACTTCTGGGCCCACGCGCCTTACCATACTTGTTAGTCGATAACGGATACGATGTGTGGTTATTAAATGCTCGAGGTAACAGATACTCAAGAATACATATTAACAGAAGACCTGACTGGCCAAATTTTTGGGATTTTTCTTGGCATGAAATGGGTATATATGATTTACCAGCAACAATTAAATACATTACTGAAGTCACAAAAAGTTCGGAACTTCACTTTATAGGTCATTCCATGGGAGGCACAGCATTACTTGTTCTTTTGTCATCTATACCGGAGTATAACAATATATTAACTTCAGCTATTTTGTTAGCCCCAATAGCTTACATGTATCATGCTCAAGGTCCAATCAAAATGTTATCAAATTTTTATAGTCAAAATGGTCATCATTCGCTGGATTTCCTCGGACAACGAGAATTTATGCGGAATGAAGTATTCCCCGAACAAATTGTTGACAAATATTGCAAAGGTGAAAGCAAGTCGTGTTTAAATTCTTTGTTACTGTTTGGGAATGGTGGTAGTGGTGTGTGGAATCGAAAGCTACTGAAGGATGTCCTGGCTCATGTTCCTGCAGGAGGTTCCGTTAAGACGGTGTTGCATTATGTGCAGCTTGTGAGAAGCGGATACTTTCAAATGTATGACTACGGTGACGTAGATAATAATCTCATAAAATATAGGAACACTACTCCTCCATTGTACAATTTGAAAGCTATATCTTTACCTATAGCCTTGTTCAGCTCACCATCAGATTGGTTAGCGAGTGGATCAGATATACAGACCTTGTTAGGGATGCTGCGATACGTGACCATTCATCATGTGGTGAAAACAGATAATTTTGGACACTTTGACTTTCTCTGGTCACCAGACGCGACGGAACTTATTTATAATTTTATTATCCCATTATTAGATCAGAGATTACCGATGCGAAAACCGGTTTATAACCTTCAGTAATCTAATTTAGACTTTAAGACTCACTGCCTTATTATTTGTGAAGTAAACTATGGATTGGATTTGCTCATTTTTGACCAAAGATTATAACCACCTTTAAAATATGTGTACCTACTCTGAAACGAGTACCTTTCTGTGTTTTCACAAATACTTCAGTGGTTAGGGTACCAGCTGAAAAACGAAATTATCTTCAATATCTCAAGTCATTATCTCAAACAAAATTAAAATTATAAATATCATGACTTTATATAATAGTATTCGACATATTGACGGTATGGTTGGTGCAGTAGTTGAGCACTTGACTGCTGTGCTACGTGTCACTGGTTCGATTCTCGCATGAATTTAATATTTGTATTGTCTATGGATAAGTGTTCCAAGTCTGGATGTCTTGTGTATGTGAATTTACATGTTTGTGAACGCGCCCACGGAATTGGAATTGTTCCTTGTGCGGGGTAAGGTTCTTCCACTGTGTAACATACAGGCGGATGGACAGACGACGAATAGAATGTTACAAGAGTTCTATTTGTGTCATTTGCCTATGAAATATTATAAAAAAATAAATAAAAAAAACATTCAACAGTGTTTTACTCCTTAGCTAACTAGGAATATTTTCTGGTGGAAATAAACTTTATTTTCGACCTTTGAAGAGACAGTAATAGCTATTGTTTTATTTATTTTTTTCGAACAACGGTTATTGTGTAGTAATATCATTATGAGCCACCTGCTTCGTACTGCTGCTAACAATAGACAGCATCAGTACAACCAGTAGCACCAGTGCACCAGCAAAAATAACCATACGTAATAATGAATGGTGATTTGTCAAACATCGCCATCCATTTGTTATAGTAATTAACTGTCTCTACCAGCCGAAATAGATTATAATCTGAACGTTACATACATGCGCAAAATTTGTTTTCTTCTTTTTAGGTTGCTTAGCTTAGTCGCCCTTATATTGCGCCCACTGTTAGGCCTCCTCTCTAGGAGAGGGAATGGGCCGTAATCAACCACGCGGGCCAAGTGCGGGTTGGTTGATATGTGACATTTTCGACTTTTTGGTTCTAGGACATGCCGGTTTCCTCACAATGTTTTCCTTTACCGTTTTGAGAGCAGTGGTGATTAAATAAATTACACAAAGCAATGCGCCTAGCTGGGTTTGAACTTGCGACGTACAACTTGTAAGTCGAGGCCATTACCACTCGGCCACCCCTGCTCTCACTCGGTCACCACTTTTAGGTTGTACTCAAATTTTAATAATTAGCAACTCGGATAAATAGCAGGTGACGCACGTTCTGCACGGCATGCACGGCAGCGGGTCCACACTAGCACTGTGTCAGGAATCGGCCTCAGACGTCCGAAACAAAAATTTAGCGCAAAGTTGATTGTGTAGGTTAGAAGAACTGGAATGATCTTCTAGAACAAAGTCAATACCACTGATTTTACGACTTCAAAATTAGAGTTAAATATTAATTTAAAAGAATTCCACAATTTGGTAGGTATAATCTGTTATTCTATGTATATTTCTAAACAGGTGTGATTTTCAGGTGTGTTTTTAGTTATTTGCCAATTTGAATCTCTGAAAATATTTTAAGCCCAAAGTATTTATCGTCCATCTGATTTAATATTGTAAAAAAAAAAATATTCTGTAAGAGCGCGTAATTCTTACATACATGTGAACTATACAAAATGCCAGATAAACGTAGAATAAAGTACATTGAACTTTTCATTACATCTCTGCGTAGATGACTCGATACTGGAAGTAGAGCCTCGAAAAACATGCAATGAACTGTTTTTCATTACTAGAAAATGTAAAGGATCACGGTAGATATCGATTTAAGACAGCTTTAATTAGCCTTTGTTTTCGTTTTTGTTGAAGGGTCAATGACCGTTATAATCCAAGTTTATCTGGCGCTTATCTTACAGACTCGTTATTGTAATAAAAACTTGTTTGTTTTTTTTAAATTGTGTTTTATATGTGCTACCTTTTTTAGGTCTTTGTTAGTCTGGTTGATGCGGGAGAAAGTTGAAAGACTGAAAAAATATTCTCCCGGTAAAAAAAATGCAATATTTTCATAATAATTGTGTAATTTTAAAAAGAAGTTGAATAAAGTCTCTCTAGAATTTTGTAATAAAACACTGTGCAACAGTGTCTGTGATATTTTAAATTTATTTTCTTTGATTGTTCTTCGTTCACGTAAATAATCAGCAGCGCATTCGACATTGGAAGAATTATTGACATCGGCATCAATTGCTATTCACAACTAATGTGATCTTTACGAACGAATTACGCATGGACGGGTTTGTATCTTCCTACCCTTCGACGATAATCAAGCGTGTCGCTATAAACGACAACATCCTCTACATTAGTTGGTCATCATCTTCATCATCATCATTTCAGCCGATAGACGTCCACTGTTGGACATAGGCCTTCCCCAAGCGTCGCCACAATTAACGATCCTGTGCGTCCCGCATCGGCAAAATCCCGCAACCTTCACCAGGTCATCGGCCACATTGTAGGAGGCCTTCCAACGCTGCGTTTTCCGGTAAGCGGTAGCCAATCCAGAACCTTTCGGCCCTAACGACCATCTGTTCTGCGAGCATTGTGCCCTGCCCATTGCCACTTAAGTTTGGCGATTCTTGGTCATACATGAATAGAATAGAATCAATCTCGATTAATACACAAAGGATGCATTTGGAGAGTGTGCACCATCACCTTTCCATCAGCGTACGGCGAGTGCCTTACATTGTTACATTGTTTGTTTACGGTCCGGGCTCAGCCTTGTGCCTCGTCGTTTAATAAACCGTACATCGAAGGACAGAATCAATTTGCCTGCTGCGGTCTTCCTATTCAATCTCGTCGACTAGAGTGGATAGCCTCTTAACCTAGTGCACTTCACCATCAATGATTGCATCACAGCTTAATAACAATATTCCACAACTATCACACAACGCCGTCTAGTCCCAAGCTAAGCAGAGCTTGTGTTATGGGTACTAAACAACTGATGAACATACTTATATATGGTGACTAGCAATTAGCGCACGATACTTAAACACGTGATTGTGCTCATGAAAACCAAAAAAAATTTGTTATGCGAGCAACGCTGAAATTGCGAAAAAAATATCAGCTGTTCTGAGTACATTAGGCAAACATAAATGTACTGAACAGCCGATTTTTTTCGACCATGGTCCGGAGCGAGGAGGAGTGGCAGGCGGTCGCCGACTTCTGCGAAGCAATAATGCTCGCTAAGGAGGAGGCCGACCGCATCAGGCAACGGCGCTCTCGCCGCCGCCGGGATTCCGATCCCGATTTCCAGCCACCGTAGGCGCGGGTTTGCGGACAGTGAGCAATGGGTAGCTCGCTGTCCGGCCGTCCGGTAACTGTCCGGACCAAGCCCAAGTCGTCGACGGCGCGCGCTGTTCCCGCGCGTCTCAAGGAGTTGTCAGCAACAGCAGGGGCCCAGCCGGGTCGAAGCCGACTGGGGCCAGGGTTATCCGAAAGGGCGCTCGAGCCCCGGTATGAAGGCTTGAAGGAACGGGATGGGTTTTTTAGTCAGTAAGAGTCTGACACTATCTCCCGCTCCGCCCAAGAGCGGGGGTTGTCATAAGATGATTTTACCCATCGAAAAAAAAAAAGTGTTTTGAAGAATTCATATTCAGCGTAGTTGTTGTTGGAACCAGCAACAACACAAACATCATACTTGTGGATTAAAAAGAGTGGCTGTTGCGGAGACCGAACCATACACGCGATCAGATATTTGTTACTGTAGATGTGTATTGTGAAAGTGTGAAATGTCCTGTGACGCATTTACACTGTCTGATAACTAAAAGATTTACAAAAACACACCAACATAAAATACAAAAAGAAAATAAAGAGTACAAAAAACAAAACAGAAGACAATTTTTTTACCTATTGTTGACCAACGTTAGTGCTGCTGGATTTTGAGTAGATTAGCCAGACTCGACATTGAAGAGACGACGAACGAATCCAGGTCCTCACGCTATCAATCTTATTGTTCTGAGACCAACAAAACTTATAATCGTGAGCGCTGGCGAACTTTCGGGCTTCGCAAAACAATTGTCGCTAGCTATTTGGTAGGTGATCGGCAACATTTACCGGTTTAGATGCGCCTTTCATACCAATATGAGTGCTATTTAATTTTTCCATGGAGGCCCCGCCATGGCGCCCGCGCTTTATTGAAAGCCCGAATACTCGTAGCGTCCAAAACCTATTTCTTAAGAGGGATTGTTATCAAGTCTGCAACAATTGGCCTATTTGATCCTTTTTCCCTGGCATACAATAGACATCTCGCAAGTCCGCTCATTTGAGTGGGACCCGGAGGACATTGCATGTTTGTAAAATTAAGGCCGTCAGGTTAGATTAGGTTAGGTTAGATAGACGTCTCGCAAGTACGCTCATTTGAGTGGGACCCGGAGGACATTACATGTTTGTAAAACTAAGGCCGTCAGGTCTTCTGTAGACTTTTTCAACATTCCTTATTTCGAAGCATGAGGATCGTGAACTATTCTGTAGGTCACCTTCCTTCTTCTCTAGTTCCATGATATAGCTATATAGCTCGTTGTTCTTGTCTCTCCTTTTCAAGTTTTTGTATCGATTGTTTAATGTTCTCATACGCAAGATTTATATATTCAATAGATTTGTCAAACTCAATCTCTTTGTTCAGCTTTACTAATTTATTCAATCATACATCCTTATCAATTTTTTCATGTAGTCAATAAATTCATTATTTTATCCTCAAACGACGACCTCATTTTGTAGGCAGTGATTCGGCAAAGAGTCTGGCTTGAAACGTTTGCTTCTTGAATATATGTCGATATGAGCTGACTCATTCGAACTCGTGGCATTATGTTGCACTATTTTAATTCAACAAGACAAAAATATCCAACGGGCCAGCGCGTAGAACGTGGCATACGTAGCCCTCGTAGCACACCTTCCGATTCGTAGCCGCGTAGCCGCTAGGTAACTAGTTGATGACTCACTTCGTAGCCGATGCGTCAGAGAGCGGTCCGCGCACCGCGCGTAGTGCCTTGCAAATTCGACTGCTGCGTTTCTATTACGGTGGCTCGGGAGAGTAAGCGCATACCTGCGGCGCGCGAGTTTCGAGTTCAAATCCCGACACACCAATCACAAAAATCTCAATTAGGTGTGCTGGCGGCAGAACAGAGTCTATACTTTTTGAGGGGCGGTAACCAGCCGTCAAAAGAATCCATCCAGTCCGTATGAAGAAACGAAAACTGAATTCAAAGATCAATAGGAATTTAGTACGTCCGGACCGAGCCGCAGACGTAGACGGCGCGTATTATTTCACGCGTGCTTCAAGGAATTATCACCAGCAGAGTCGAAGCCTACTGGGGCCAAGGATCTGTTTCTGAAAGGAAGTTTCGGCTCCGATACGAAAGGCAACGAAGGAACTGGAGTGGGTTTTTAGCCAGTAAAAGTCTTACAGTACGTTCTACGAGTATTTCTCGCTCAGCCGGGTAAGTATGTCGTTGGATGATTTTCTCACCTTTTTTTGAGGTGGTTAAAAATCATCCAGACGACACCCCCTGCCCTCGGGCGGAGCAGAAGATAGTGACTTTTCATCATCATCATCATCATCAGCATTTCAGCCGAAAAACGTCCACTGTTGGACTTAAACCTCCCCCAAGCGTCGCCACAATGAGCGGATCTCACATCCATCGGATTCCCGCAACCCTCACCAGGTCATCGGTTCACCTTGTAGGAGGCCTTCCAACGTTACACTTTCCGGTAAGAGGTCACCACTCCAGAACCTTTCGGCCCCTACGGCCATCTGTTTTGCGAGCAATGTACCCTGCCCATTGCCACTTAGGTTTGGCGACTTCAACAGACTGACTTCAGACATTTACTGACTAAAAATCCCACCCTGTTCCTTCGATGCCTTTTATGCCGAGCATACCTTCCAGAAATAGACCCTTGGCCCCAGTAGGTTTCGATCCTGCTGAGCCCCTACGGTTACTGACAACACCTCGAGGCGCTCGAGAACAGTACGTGCCGTATGATTTTCTCACTTAAAAATAAAAGGTAAGTAGGAGAGAAAATAACTTCTATCGCTTCGCTGTCAATATAAATCGAGAGACGTCAGTAATGACTTGAACCTCATTGCCCTTTTGCGTTCTAGAACCACTGTGAAACAAACAACGTGTTATTATCATGAAATATTAAATGAGGGCTTAACTTGTTTGTGTAGTGATTGAACATTCTAGAAGGAAAATCAATGGAACTTTCCAAATACGTATAAAAAGTGTTTTTGAATTCATCTTTTTGTATAAAAAGACGAAGTTGCCGACAGAATAGAATCCTTTAATGGTTTAGGATTGTATTCTGTCGCCCACTGTGTGACTTCAACAGTATTATCTCCGTCTGCCCTTCAACAATCCAATTGTTCCTCTTTTTCTTACATTTTCATATAGGTACGACATTATTCTTAATCCCCGACGGAAAAGAGGGGTGTTATAAGTTTGAGGTGTCTGTGTGCCTGTCCGTGGCATCGAAGCGCCTAAGCGAATGGACCGATTTTGATGCGTTTTTTTTTTATTTGAAAGGTGTACCTCTCGCGGAAGTGTGGGGATCGAGGCTTTTTAAATGCTAAGACCCTGCAAAATCGCGAGGGATGCAGTCTCAGGGAATACTTCCTAGCCGCCGACGGGGGTATGCATCGCGAAGTAGTAGCAGTGGACAAGGGACTCAACCCGCTCTCCTTGGCTAACGAGAACTGGCGCAAACCTGTAGTGCTTAACACTAACGAACGCAAGGAAGTATGGCAGATTAAGGAACTTCTTGGACGCTTTTTCCGGGCCCTTCGTGGGCCCGATGTAGACCAACTAGGCCTGCGCGTCGGTGACCTCTTCGGGGAAACCGAAGGTTTTGTATGTGCAATTATGAACGAAGTTATCATGATGAATAACTATCGGAGATTTATTGTGAAGGACGGCACGGTTGACATCTGTCGGGCATGTCACCGACCGGATGAATCAATCCGCCACATTATCTCTGGTTGTTCTCGTCTAGCTAACGTAGAATACTTGCATAGACACAACCTTGTAGCCAGGATTATCCTTGAACAACTTGCTCTGAAGTACTCTCTTGAGGAATCGGAGGTACCTTACTACAGGTATGTGCCCGACCCAGTTCTCGATAATGGCGATATCACGTTGTACTGGGATCGGTCCATCATCACTGGCAGGACTATTGTAGCCAATAAGCCTGATATAGTGGTGGTGGACCGAAGCGAGAGGCGTGCAATGATTGTTGATATTTCCGTTCTGCATGACGAGAACCTCGCGAAAGCCGAGAAAGATAAACAAATCAAGTATATTGACTTGGCTTGCGAGGTTGTCATGTGGGTAGTGGATTCAGCGATTATTGTACCGATAGTCGTTTCAGCCAAAGGCTTAATAGCCAAGAGCCTCGACTAACACCTCAGGAGGCTCTCGTTAGGCGACTAGTTCAAGGACTTGATTCAGAAAGCGGTACTTCTGGACACGGCTCGTAAAGTCAGGAGGTTCCTTTTTCTGGAGCCCTGATCTCCAATAGCTTGGACCTTGTTCCCGATACCGGTAGGACACTATTTTTTATTTAAATATTTAAAAAATAATTTATATGTTAAATTTTAATGAATAAACAAATAACAACAATAATAGTCTTTATTTGTACATTCAACACATATAGTAACAATATATAATGACATGAAAACAAATAAAAGGGAACCAAACAATTAAAAATGTTTACGTTCTAGAATGTTCCAGTTACATGACCTTCTACGACCCTGACCATAGTATTGAGCGAGCGCCATACTCCTACACGTTTAATTAAACCTTTTGAAACAATTTTTTTTTTCTTAACATTTAAAGGGAAAATGTCGCCGAAACTTTTTATATTCATAAGCTTTTTGGTTTCCTTTAGAAATGTTTAATTGGTTTTTAACCCTATTCATACGATGTTTTCCTCAAGCAGTCTTTAAATCAAGGTGTGAGTTATGCGAAGCCTATAAAGATTGAATAAGCTCCTTGTTAAATAGAAAAGCTTTTTTAACAATAAAGAAAATATTGGTAAGAAATCGTCAGTGTATTACCATGCCTACTTCTGCTGAAGAGTAGCAATCTCTCTTTAGATTACTCTGTTCTATAAAATTAGTAGACTATAAAATTTCTACAGCAAGTCACATCAACTCTGTTTCTAGGTTGGCCAAAACAGTTTTGAGGCCTTTATTTCAGATTTCCAAAGGCGGCGGTAACAACTTAGGTACTCTACCTAACGTCACCTTACTCTTTGTGAGGCCTGTCACTCCTCATGACCTCCTACGCTTGTCCCCCGTTACCTGGAGTTAACACAAATATTTTTCTTCTTTTATTTCCCCATCTGAACTCTGTCATACACTCAATGCCTGGATAAAAATCTGTTATATAACCATTAGATAATATGTCCACGTAACGTCATCATGAAAAGTGCAATATCAACGGGCTGAAATTTGTACCTAAAATATGCAGCAAAATCGTTGAGAACAATTTTAGAACTGCAGCTACAGGCATGCACCTTAGTAGAAATACGAGTACTTACACATAGGTACACATTTACTTTACAAGCTTGCTTGCTAGTAAAGCAAATAATGTATATGCAAGCGTAGTGTTTGCTCAGCTTCATCTGGACGATAGTCTTTGAGGTGGAAAATCATCAAATAACTTCCCTCGCTCTGGGTGGAACGAGACGGAGTGGCAGAATTGTCTGACTGACTAAAACCCACCCGTGTTCCTTCAGTTTCCAAAGGGATTTTGCTAGCAACTCTTTGAGGTGCAACACAACGGGTCTTCGACTCGGGTTTGTTGTTTGTGTAAGAATTGTCCCCAACGCCATTCTGTCTGCCATATCCGAAACAAGGCGTAAAGTTATGTGCACTGTATTTACAACAAAATCAAAGGTTGGTTTAATAAAAAATATTACTAAAGATATTAATTTACTTGATTTATTTGGGTTCGTCAAATGTTCTAAGCGGTACAAAAGTGAGTTTTCCCTATTTATAGATACTTAATAAAAAATCTCTAAGGGCTCTTTAAAAAAGAATAATTAGGGAAAATGGATGGTCCACACAAACAAACACACAAAATAAACAAACAACGATTTTCCTTAATATTTCTTTCAATGAAGCAATCCAAACATTGGTGTTATCTGAACAATACGAACAATCAAATCATTATAAAAGTGAATTGCCCCCACAATTAAGAGGGAAATTAAAAATAGCCTCTTTAAGGAAAATGTTTTTTCTGATTGTTAGAGTTTGTTATGTTGTCTTAAAAAATATTGTTGTTTTTGTAAAATTATTATTTATTACACAAAGTACAGTAGTGGTACACAGGCGATCTTAAGGCAACGAAGCTGCACAGTACAACAGGAACACTACAGTGTACATCTTCCGCCTGTATCACGTCACAAGAGTGGAAAATATCATGAAGTCAACATCATCAGCATCATCATAAGATGTCCACTGTTGGCCATACGCCTCCCCCAAGTGCCGCCATAATGACCGGCCCGGTGCGTCTCGCATCCAAATCAAATCAAAGCATTTATTTCAAATAGACCATTTACAGGCACTTTTGAATAGTCAAATGTCGGTCAGTCCAAGAAAAGTGAAGCTAAATTGCACGTTCCAAAGAGTAGGTCTCTATGGAGAAGAACGTGCAAGAAACTCCATGGACACTCTTTTAAATCATATATGTGTTACATATAATGCTTGGTTACATATTACTTGTTGCTTCTATCATGTGAGCACAATGTCGATAGTGAAATAAAAATGTAAAATAATTAAAAGATAGAAACTGAATTAAGCCACTGGCAGCTAAGAGATGACCAGTCCCATCTGACGGCACCCGTTCACGAGCATGACGCGTGCATCAGCCCCTCTCAGCTCAACCATTTTGAAGGGAACTGAACGACCCAATAACACGTGCCACCAACAGCGAGACATTTGAGTGAGCATGACAAACTCTCAACTGCCATGCTCGTAATGTCAAAAAAAAAAAAAGTTGTAACCTCATAAAAATGCTCCATGGTGCTTCACATTCACAAACTTGGAAAAAGTGCTTCTACATTATACAATACAATTGTGTCTTTCAAATTAAAAAATAATAATATTAGTTTCCAACTAATCAACTAATTAGTACGCCCTAGTGGTAGTGGAGCTGGACCAGCATTGAGCCAAGCATTTTTATCTTGAATATAATCCTCCAACTTATAATATGCTTGTCTGCATAGTGTGCGTTTAATACAAGATTTAAATTTCGTTTCATTGAGTTCTAATATGTGGGGAGGTATTTTATTATAACATTTCAAACAGTACCCCATGAAAGAAGAGGCCACTTTAGCCAGTCTGAAACCTGGTTGAACTAATTGATCCCTATTTCTTGTAACATAATTATGTCTATCGCCTCTTTTGATAAAAAGATCAAGATTTTTTCTAACATACATTATGTTTTCATAGATATATTGACAAGGTACTGTCATTATGTCATTAAATTGGGTAAATCATTAATATAAACTAAAAACAAAAAAGGACCTAAAATTGAACCTTGGGGCACCCCCATTTCAACATTCAATCCCGACGAATTGACACCGTTTATTTGCACTAATTGCTGTCTATTATTCAAATAAGATTTTAATAAGCTTAACGCTGCATTGCCTAGTCCGTAATGCTTGAGTTTCCGAAGCAATGTTTCATGAACTACACAATCAAACGCCTTAGATAGGTCGCAGTGGATGCCTATAGCATCTTGTGCCTCTTCCCACGCATTAAAAATGTGTTTTAGTAAGGAAACACCCGCGTCAGTTGTACAACGTCCTTTGGTGAAACCATACTGTTTATCATGTAGGATGTTATTGGAGTTAAAATGACTAAGCATTTGATTTAACATTACCTTTTCAAATATCTTGCTAAGAACCGGCAAAACGGACACCGGCCTATAATTATTAGTGTCTTTACTATTCCCGGATTTAAAGAGCGGTATCACTTTACTATATTTCATTAGATCTGGAAAGACTCCTTGATCTATACACAAATTAAATATTAAAGCCAAGTACGGCGCTATAGTCTCAATAATTGAGGTACAAACTTTTATAGACATACCCCACAGATCTTCTGTCAATTTAATCTTGATTTCTTTAAAAGCTTTTATTACTGTTATGGGGTTTATATGTTTAAAGTTAAATTCAGTTGAACAGGCTGCAACGTTCGCCTGTAATAAATCAAAATCCATCGGACTCCTGCGACTCTTACCAGATCATCGGTCCACCTGGTGGGAGGCCTTCCAACGCTGCATCTTCTGGCACATGGTCGCCATTACAAAACCTTTCGTCTCCATCGACTATCTGTACTGCCACTTAAGTTTGGCGATTCTTTGGGCTAAGTCTGTAACCTTGGTTCTCCTGCTGATATTTTCATTTTTTATGTGATCACGAACTCCGAGCATAGCCCTTTTCCTTGCCGATGCATCGTGAATTACGTGTGCCAAAAGACAAATTCGCACTGAGGGTACAGCTGCTGTAATCGCACCGTAATGTGAATTTAAAGGCGTTCATGGTGCAAGTCCCGAACACTTTTCTGCCTGTCATGTTTAGAGAAGACTTTTGGCCGCAGGGAGTGGTGTTCCGTCGCTTCCGCGGACAGGTGCACATAACAGCACGAAGTGAACATAGTGCAATGTGAAATGTTGCTAACATAGTCCTAAGTCTTATTTATTAGCGATAAGTTGTATGTATTCTATAATAATTATGTTGGTGAGTAACGTATCTATGGGCCAAGGTGCTCGATAATTATTTAATAGGCGGTACTTCTGGACACGGCTCGTTTTGTTGGCGGTTCATTTATACCTTGTATCTGACTTTGTAGTAAGATTTTTTTTTTAAATAAAAGAAATTTAATTTTTAAATTATGCAGATTTTCCCTTTCTTAATTAACCTTTCAATCGTGGAAATTACAGACACAATAGAAAGACAATAGGTGCACGAACGGCGTTCGCTTGGGATTTAATGAATTAAACTACATGTGTTGATCAGGTTTTCTTAATCATTACAATGTGATTGTTTTATGAATTTTTGTAACTATTTCTACTCATTCAAATTCCACCTTATATAATCAAAACTCTTCACGCCGCCAATTAAAATGTCATATGTTCATATTATAGAAATCAGGCTTTTTGGTAACCCTATTTGAGTGGAGATGTACCTAAGCTTGTATTCATCTCCCTAGAGACGCCCTTGAGCAGGTAAACTCCCTACCAATACTCCACTGAGAGGGCTTACTTGCCTTACCCATTCAAAGTAAAAGGCAACTAAGTAGTTGCCGGGAGGGCTCATTAAAACATGCATTTATAATGCTAAGGGTGTGACGGATTGGTTGCTAGGTGTTGCTAATTTGAAAATGTTGAGCGCCTTACAGAAACGACTCAAGGATTTATAACAGAAATAAGTAGTCAACGAATATCCCCCCTACCGTGCACATCTGAATGAGGGCCCATTTTTAGGGCAATTGAGGGCTCATACTTATGATTGAGGGCTTTTGTCCAATTGAGGGAAGAATTGAGGAGGTGGGTTAATAATTGCTATTTAGGAATTCAGCTAAAAAATTCTTAAATATAATTCTCAAAAATGTAGAATATCACATTACAGATTGGTGGCGGTTTGCCTTAGATTCTCAATTCATTATATAAATGACTTTTAGAAAGAATCTGCAAAAACTGAATTTATTGGACAAAATACATATATACGACTTTAATATATTTCAATTAGATATGTCTATGATTAAGTACATAATAATATACAACTTAAATATATTTTAAGACTTGTCTACTGTATGAATTAGTAAAAAAGAAATAATGACTCAAAAGTTGCATTAGTTGTCATAGTTACGTTATTTTTTAATTCAAGTTACATTTATAGCTAAATGACGCTTTGCTTTGCATCTCTCACCACTTCGTCGAATATTCTACATAAAAATATGGATTATTAGAGCAAAAAAAAAAAAGTGTAATTAAGCGAACATTTCCAAGTGTTGATCACGTTGTATGAGCGACGGGCGGATGATGCCGTGTTCACGATCTATGGCCTGAATCGGCCGTTGGGGAAATCACCGGCGGGCCACCATCCCCCCCAGCACACCCAGGGTGAGGCTCGAGCATAACATTGTTCGCTCGCTTTGTTAGCTTACCTCCTCCATACAACGGTTTTTCTAACCTGAAAATACATGCTATCTGTATCTTCCCTATTAATTAGTAAAAAGAGTGAACACATGACAAACTGATAATTAATTTTCTATAGAAAATTTTGACTTCAAATCTGTTAATAACTAGCTTTTGCTCGTGGCTTCACCCGCGTGAATAAAATATAGCCTATGTCACTAAGAAATAAAGCAGCTTTCGATCGGTGAACAAATTTTAGCAATGGAACCAGTATTTTCAGAGATTACCTCCTACAAACATAAAAACAAACTTTACCTCTTTGTAATATTAGTGTAGATTCTGACAGCACGGTTGGCGTAGTAGTTGAATAATTGGCTGCTGTGCTGCGTGTCGCGAGTTCGATTCACGCAGGGCACAAATATTTGTATGGCCTACAGTTGAGTGTTATGGGGTAAGTTTATATGTTTGTGAAACACCTATGATACAGAAGCTAATAATATTAATCAGTTGTTAAACATATCAGAGGTGTTGGCAATCTCTGTGCTGAGTAAGAGTGATATCATTGGATTGACATCACGGACAGCGACGCCGTTGATGTGCTCGACACCGGATTGGCATTGTGGTTGCCGTGGTGATGGCTCCTGAAGCTGCCTTTGTTGCTACATCCTGAGCCCAGTCGTTAATATCTGATAACCTCTGGGCTCAAGGGCCATAGGAATATTAGCGCAACCAGTGTTCCCCACAAATATAGAGACATAACTCGTTCAGTTCTTAACTTATTTTTGTGTAAGAGTCATTGTTTATCTATAAAAAGTATGTATTTAGAAATATTTAAGTATGTTTATCAGTTGTCTAGCTCTCATAACACAAGCTCTGCTTAGCTCGAGATTAGACGGCGTTGTGTGATAGTTAAGTAGCAAGAAGCAGAAAAAGATAATCTTTTTCACCAAGACAACGCGCCCTCTCACACTTCTGCGGTTGCCTCTGCGAAAATATACGAATTCCGGTTTGAACTGCTTGTTCAGCAGCCTTACTCACCAGATCTAGCCCCAAGCAACTGCTGTTTGTTCCGTCATCTAATAATTTCGAATCGGAAATGTTTTCATCAAACGCGGAGGTAAATTTCGTGAACATTTGAAGAGAAAAACTCCAACTACTATTTGAACGGGTTAGAGAGATGAGGGTATCGCTGGGAGGAGTATGTAGAGCTTTGTTATTTTACGATCCAAGTCAAAATACAAATGTATTTGTATTTGTAAAGCATGCATTTGGCTGGTGGAGATGCAAAAATGCGTGGAAGTTTGAAGTCAAGTCATATCTTTGCAACTTTTAACTACCCTAAGAACTATACAACTCAGTCTTCTGTAGCCATTGTGAATGTGAGTACTTTCAATAAGAGAGTTATCACACTATTATTAACAAAGCGAAAGTTAGTATGATGGTTTGTGTGTGATGGTGTGTGTGTTTGTGATTACTTCATAGTCAAACATGGGAATGATACGAACATGGATGACATTTGTAAAATGTTAAGCTCCTTAGCAGTCCTGAGCTTTGCGAATACTGACAAATGCTTGCACTGACGGGACAGGTCCACTCAAATCTGTATGATTCTTTCTTCAAAAAACCACCTCAGACAAATCTGCAAGGTTCTCATGTGATTTTAACCATATTACATATTTACTATAGGGACTTTAAAAAAAGACTTTGACCCCTGAGTTTGTTTCGGTGTTTCTTCTCAGGGTAGTCAGCTAGGAAACACCGGCCTCATCTTGTTTCAACTGACGAAAACAAAAATCGACCGGGATTCTGTTCAAAATAACACAAAATATCCTCATTATAAATGTCCTATAATAATAACAGCGATGCGAAGCAATTACGGGAAACTGACAAAAAGAAAATATAACAGGAAAATTGCAACAAAATTGAACATTCATCATACGGCTTAAAAAATATGGTTACAAAACATGTACTTATTCAGAGCAAGGATTTTGCACTTGCTTTGAGGTATTTTACAAAATTTATTATTGTACAAAATGAGTAATAATTTAAATTTCTATCAAACATGAAAATGAACTTAATTTCTAAAGTCATGTGGTTCAATTTGGAGTGGCAAGCTTGATGTTTGACCACAAATATTGAATGCTACCTGAATCGCCTCCCCTGTGGCTTGCCGTGGGACATGACACGGTCCTGCGAGTATGACAAGGTTTTATTATACTGTCGCCGCAGGAGACATATTCAATTATAAGTCTATATTTATGCCACGAAGAGCAAGATTTAAAAACAATCAATACGGATTTGTCATTAGGCGTTAATATTTTATTGTAGAATATAAATCCTGACATTACACACCTCGTAAATTGACCATTTATTTTATAGAATTAAATAAAGTCGTCTTTTTGAAGTGAAAACTTCTTTAGCGGCGTTGGGCACTTTTTCTGTAATGGATATAAAATCTTAAACTCGCGTCAGGACACGTGACCTGATCGAAAAAGCGTAAGACGGATGGAGAGTAGACAGCTATCTCCTCTCTACGGCGCGGCGAAAATGTATGCCTGGGCCTACTGTTTCAAATATATAGATATATATAAATATATATAGATATATTATATATATATATATATATATATATTTCAACGTTAATAATTAAGTTTTCACTTCTGCCGGCACTCTCGGAGTGCAACCCGTCTTTTTTTTAATTGATATAAGCTAGCGCTTGACTACGACGATCCCACCTGATGGTAGACAGTGATGCAATAGCTGATGGTGGGTTTATCAAGAGCCTATTCTACTCGCACTAGCCCAAAAACAAATTACGGTCGTTTAACGTGTTTTTACAAACATTTTAAGACCAGAAAACATAATGCTTAAACAACACAATACATGATACCTAATAATACAAGAGTAAAGGTCAAAGACACAGCAAAAGAGCAGGCTTCAGACGGTAAAGAAGGCCAACAGAAAATAGGCCGCAAGGTAAAAGGGCCACTTGCCTATAAATGCAAACAGGGCCTTTTACGGCTTGACGCTTAAGGAAAGAGTCTGTCGGCATTACACTGAATATCATTTGTCATACTTTCATGTATTGTAACCATATCTAAGCGAAACATACAAAGTTTAGAGAAATTGCAAGCAAATACCCTTACATCTTTAATCTCTATGTATTCTACTAGCAGTCTAAATAATAAGGTAGTTTCCAAGGTCAAAATAATTACATTTTATTTAGTCCGTATTTTAGATAATAAAAAATATTGGACACGTATTTTTTCTTTTTTCAATTAAACAATAAATAACAAAGATATAGCCCATTAAAATTACGTGTGACGTCACCCCGTGCGAAAAAAAAACATCACGACGTGACGTTACACGTAACTTGAATGGGCTATATCTTTGTTATTTTTGGTTTAATTTACAAATAAAAAAATACGTGTCTCTTATTTTTGAATAACCTAAAAGACAGACTAATTACATTTTTTACGGCAACTAGCCTACCTAGGCAATTTATAAAATACCTTAGGCGTCCTGGCAATGTGTGAAATATTATAAATAATAATGTCCATTACATATTTTACCTAGGTAATGTTATTATATCAATTATTGTATCTACTGGTCCGGCGGCAATGTACAAAATAAATAAATTTTGGTTTATATTTACAAATGTTAACCGACTTACCTATAAAATAACGGGCAAATAAAACATGTTCTATTAGGTACTTAAAATCACTGTGTAAAAATTCTTCTAGTCATAAGTAAAATAATGTAATTATCTTGCAAATACTCAGTTAACTAGTTTAACCTAACCTGTCCGTGTCGAGGTCCCCTAAAATTACATCGCCTCCTGCCTTACTCTCGTCTTTTACACACATTACCGGCTGTTTATTCGGCAATTTATAGAATACCTAGGCAAACAATAAAATAAATATTTTTTTTATACATTATTCGTTTCTATACATTGCCTAGGTATTATATAGAATACAGGATTATACAGATTGCCGGTAACATATATAACGGAACATTGGGAGAACGAGCTGCTGCATCTGACTGCTGATTCGTGACCTCGTCGGCGCGGGAATCCGCAGTGGGAGAAGAACTTCAGGAAACGTTGCACTGTAGACTTTAACTGTTCACTACATTAATTATACGAAAAATTACTTTAAAAAAAATGATTGCAATAGTAATTATCGTTAGAGAGCCAATGGGTTTGTGAGTGTTCAAAACGTGCAATGGTTGTCAACCAACCTACGAACATTGACATCATGTTCGCCCGTTATGATAGACGCAACTCTCACTCATCGGTGTTACCTGTTCTCAGTTAAAATTACCACTATGTGAAACTCAAATCAACTAATTGTTAAGAAATAACAAAATAAATTACAATTTTCCATATTAACCGATTGTCATTATGTAATAATGTCACGCGCCGTTATATTATAAACTAACTTGGTCACGTGACGTAAATAAAGTTATTACGTTTTTCTTCTTCAACAGCGGTCAAAGTTTCTGTCTGTACATCGTGGATAAATTCATAATTTTCATATATTTATCGCGTACGCTCAACGATCCGCTTTCATAAAGGCCTAGGGCGAAAATGTCCGTCAAAAGAATTCCACTACCCGATATTATAGATGTTTCTGCTTTTCGACGTATTAATAAAGTCAAAGGCACTGACTCCATTTATTTTGTTAAATTAAATCTCCCAATTTATTATTTCTGATTGCCCAAAATATATTTTATATTTTTTTAACTTTTTGGGTAATTGTATTGTATTTTAAGTTTGTAGTTTTTTATAAAATGTTTTTACATAGCCAATTCGATAATGGACGATACATTAGCGAATTGGTTACTTTGATTAACTTCATAGATATTTTATAACATTGGTTTGAACTATAAAATGATTTGGCGAGAAGTAACTTCTACAATCAAGACTAATCAAGTAATAAATAATAGAGAAGCATGAAACAAGAGATATGACGAACACTAATTATTCAGGCAATGGGCAAGATAATGATACTACAAATGACAGGACGAGTAATTTTGCCTGAATGATATGTCAATCTAAGCCTGACATCTAAATCATCTTGTTCTTCAACTAGGGATCAAATCATCAATAATCATAAAATAAAATAAAACTGACATCAAATGAAAATGATATGATGTGGCTAACCCCTGTGACCCTTGTATAGAGCCGTTATTTTCCTTCCCCCTTTCAATGGTTCCAATATAAAGAAATAGTGGCTCCCTAAAGGCCGCCATAAGTCACACGTCTGAGAGGTGATTCTGAGCCCACTGCGCCCAGAGTACCTAAGTATTGTCTACTTATGTGTGTTAGTTGCCCTTCCTTAATTTTGCTCAAAGATTTTTTTAGTTTAAAAATAAGTTAGTAAGGTTCTCACTCCCATTTAGTGCCTCTAAGGCCAGTAATTTGTGAGAGCAATGGTGGCCGAGTGGTAACAGCCCCGACTTAGTTGTAAGTCGTGGGTTCAAACCCAGCCAGGCGCATTACTTTGTGTAATTTATTTCATCACCACTGCTCTCAAAACGGTGAAGTAAAACATCGTGAGAAAACCGGCATGTTCTAAAAAAATTAAGACGTGTGACCTCCACCAACCCGCACTGGGCCTGCGTGGTGGATTATGGCCCATTCCCTCTCCTAGAGAGGAGGCCTGAGTCCCAACGGTGGGAACATTATAAGGGCGACTATGCTATAACAGTGATTTTTTTAAGCCTCGTTAATGGCTATAGCCTCGTTAATACATATAAAGTTATCAACAAATGATTTTTTGTATGACCAATACTTTTACAAAAAACAACATTATTAGTTAGTTATTTTTTCGCTTGTTTTCAAAAGGCTTCGACGACGCCGACGTTAAAATAAACACGGCTATGCCATCATATTGGTCCCATCGCACTTGCGAAATAATTTCCACAGGTCTTGTTTTTTTCTATGTTCAATCGCTCGCTTATATTGCTCGTAATGCACATTTTACTTAAAACTTTCATTGTTTGAAATTTCTCAATTTTCATTGCGTAACCTCCATTACGTAGGCTACTTTTATACCGGTTGTAATCTTTCTCTTAACTCGACTTTTTTATTGAAATATTACTGTTCATTTGCCTGGGCCCATAACCTGTTGGGTTTCGGCAATATTTTGACAAAAATCGACTAAAATCTAGTCTAAACTCAATTTATTGTTGTTAACTTATATACTTATTTGTTATTTTATGTAGAAACTTCGAAATAGCGTAAATTACTATCATCAAACCATTCAGCGGATTTAGTGTAAGCAAAGTCCGTAACAGGTCATTGTCTTATACTTTTTTTAAACCAATAATAACTCAATAATTTTTATGATACTCCTACGTTTCTAGCATGCATTTGACCATACCGGAACGTTACGGCGTAGTAGCACACAGTGATGTAGTGGGCAGACTCCTTTATCCAACCTGACCTCCAACCTCCTTTATCCTTTGTCCAACCTGACTCAACGAATTTTTTTTCTGATAAATCTTTGTTGAAATGTAAACAAATATTTCGACCTATTTTATCAGAACCGAGAATCTCAAATTTTACTCAACACAATATCTTGTATCGTTATTTCTCGAATCAATGGCATGATCCTCAAAAAATTCGCCGGTTCTGCCGGCACTTGCTCACAATGCTCCGTCCCTCGAAGTTCCCTTCCCACAAAGGTTTACATTACCGCATCAAATAATATCACTTAGTGAAAAGAGGGGTCTATGGAGCCGTTCCGAGCCGGATCGATAAAGGACTTATTGATAAACATGATGCATGACATACTTGAACGATGATTTTTACTCCGGAACTGATATACTGTTATGCGACGATTTTGTATTAAGATTTCTATCTCTATCTTTTATCGGGATACCGTTTTTTTTGTTCAAGGCCGTTAATTCACATACATAATTCCATAATCAGCATAATAGTGTTCCCACTGCTGGGACTTAGGTCTCCTCTCTAGGCGAATAACGGGCCGTAATCTAACACGCGGGCCTTGTTCGGGTTGATGGATGTCACGTCTCTTCAAATTTTTGGTTTCGAGACCTGCTGGTTTCTTCATGCAGATTTCCCTCACTGTTTTGAGATCAATGGTGGCCTAGTGGTAACACCTCCCACTTGGGAGTAGTAACGGGTTCAATACCAGCCAGACGCTTTGAGTTGATTCTCATGTTTTTTTTTTTTTAAGTAGGTAATTATTGTCTATTACAAGATAGATCGATGACATTTTAGTTGGATATCAGGCTTTGGGAATCCATTGGATGAACATAGTACTGACCAACAGAGTGATGTTGGGTCCAGGACCTATGTCTATTATCTGGTAGCGGAGGACTTTCACCTGGAATTATGAGGGTAACATTATCTGTACCTACGTTTTTGACTACGGGATAACGTGACGGGAAAAGAATTGAGACACAACCTCAAAATATTACGGGGTTGCGGACGACGAGCCACCCAATGCTCGATCGTCCGGCAACTGTCCCAACCGAGCCCAAGTCGTCAACGGTGCGTAGTTTTCCCCGCAAGCCTCAAGAAGTTGTCAGCAACCGTAGCGGCCCAGCAGGGTGGAAGCCTAAGCCCATGGGTGATGCGAATGAGATCCCCAGGGCCCTGAAACACAGCAAAGAAGGAACAGCAGTGAGTTTTTAGTCATTAAAAGTCTGACACTATACTCCAATAACATCATCCGCCCCGCCCAAGAGCGAGGGATGTCATTGGATGATTTTCATCTAAAAAAAACCTCAAAATACTAAACCACACAAAAAATGTTCTTTATTTGCGAGAAATTTTACCGGTTGAGATGTTTCCCAGAAAATATTGAATTGCTTTATCAAGAAATCAGTCTTGGGGAAATAAGAATCAGTGAACATCGCTGAGTAGGTATCTGGCTTTATTATTAACTGGAGTTGAAGAAATATACGTACCTATTGAATTTGTAGCAATGCGTACAGCTATTTCGGTGTTTGGCTGCTATATAAGAAATAGCAATAAATATAGAAAGGAAATAAATCATACAAATAATAAAAAGGTAAAAGTTTTTGTATATGTGTGTGTGTACCTAATTTCTCCTTCATGCTCAAACGGTTGAATTGAATGTAGATATTTAGATGAAATAGAGTGTAGAATATTTTCTGGCACATTTATAGAAAAAAAGTAAGGAAAAAGAATTTATTTGGTACAGCACAAGGCCCAAAATACAATATAGATATAACGTTTAACGTTAAATGCGCAAAACCTGAAAACCAATATTTTACGTGCGAAAATCGGCCAAAATAGGTAAACAAATACAAATGGTTGTCATACATTAAAATTTTCCCATATGCGGGATAGTAAACGTTCTCATTTCAATGTAGATACGAATCTTAAACAAACTAAAATAGAACATAAAACCTTTAAATTTCATTTAATGATTCTTTCATCCCCCCACCTCGGAAAGAGTATTTTTCTCTTCGATATCTGAGTGCAAAAGCCGTTTTTATTCACTAGAGAATAAATTAAATTGAATTAAGGGCCCTTTTCCTGTCACGCGTTTAGCCCGCACGCGGTTCTCGTCCGCATGCGGACTATCCGCATCCTATCATTTGATATTGTTTTTCCTATAGCGCGCAGCCCGCGTGCGTGCTATCCGGATGTGCCTTCAGTGTTGTTTTTACTGTAAAGCGGGTTGCACGCATGCTCATAGTCCTCGTACATCGCAAACAAGTTTACCCACTGACGACACGCACAACATTGCAGCAGCAAATGAATTCTTTGTCCTGCGTGTGCCCCGGAGCGTGCTATCACCCGCATGCGGACGAGAACCGCGTGCGGGCTAAAAAAACCCGTGACAGGAAAGCTGAGGTGAGATGAAAAGTTACGTGTTGCACTCGAGTGCAAAGATTTTTCACCTCGTGCTCTTTTGACTCTCGCTAATGCTCAGAATTCTAATATCTCAATATTAGAATCCATTGCTTCCTCGATCATTAAATTTGAGCGCCTGGTTAAAAAAGCAACTTAGCGATCTTGTATAATAAATAACTATTTTCTCACTCGTATTTAGCTCAATTGAATTAAAAATCATTTAGGGTCTCTGAGGTGCGCATCTAACGTTACACATTGTATAGGTAACACGAAACAAAAATAAAAAAAGAAGAAAAAAATATAGTTGCGTGTCTCAGGGCTGCACCAAAATAGGTCCAGTTCAGCATGACAGCCAGACTACTAGTGCCTGACACTGGTTTTCAACTGAATTTGTGGTTATGACGCAACGGACGTAAAACAGTTATGGAGTGCAATATACATATGTATTGGTGGTGCGTACTAAAATAATATAAACGACCAAAATAGTCATGTCCGGTCACCCGTCAAACTATCACTAACTCCCTTTTCTTTCATATCACTTCTCACACAATCCATCCATCTTTTTTTCGGCCTTCCTATCCCTCTCCATCCATCTACACGTATACTCAGAACTCTTTTAATATGCGCTTCATCCCTCCTCTTCACATCACCAAACCAAGACAGCCGATTACTTTTCAACTTTTCAGTCACTGGCACCACTTTCAAACTGACAAACAATGGTTCGATGAATAAGAATGTATAATATAATATGTGTAAGAACACATATTTATCACACTAGTGTGTTTATTTAAACTGAGAAAATAAATATATACTTACTGTCCCAGGAATATGTTCCCTTGGTATCATTTTTTACTTTCAGACGGGTGGATTCGCTTAAATTTGCTAACAAATAATTCTAGTAACAAGAAAAATAAGATAAACAATAAGCTCTTATTTGGCTTATAGTTAATCTTTTTTTTTTATGTAAATTGCCTAGCAATAATTTCAATACTCTTTAATCCTTCTCCGAAATAAAAAACAATATTTACTAAATCTCTTTTATACCGATAATACTTAATACTTTATTCTTCGAACCATTGTTGTTTAGAAGGCGGATTACTAAGAATTTCATAAAATAAATATATCGTCAGAAAAATTAGATTAACAAAATAAATAAACAAGTTTTTAATGAAAATCATTTTTTCGTAGCAAGCTTTTGAAGCTCGGTATACTTATTTTATTAATAGGTACTCGTCAAGACGAATCATACGAACCCAAACTCTATGGGGTTGTGTCGTTTAACTACCAAGTTCTTATAGCAACCTTCCGGTTCCATCATCAGATCAGCTCTATGTCATAACAATTTTGCATTGTTATCTGATTTATATATGCATACCAAATTTCAAATCAATCGGTAAATGGGAAGTCAATCAAACATTTGCAAGATTTAACCTTTCGTATATACCTTTAATTAGAGACACAATTAAAAAGTTATTATGTCTCGCGTGGATCCACGTTCCGGACACACAAAGGGTTAATTATATTTTTGATAAAAATGGGGAAGTTACACGCTATAAAAGATGTTCGTCATACATGTAATGCAAAACATCGTTTGTAATATAATGGTGAGTCTGTCCTATGTATGACGTAAGAGGATATCAGTTTATTCTCTACTACAGTCAACATAGATTCCAATATTTTTTTATAATGTAGTTATCTTAATAATCTAGATGAAGTTTTTTTTTTTTTTTTAAAAAGAAATTTTATTTTTTTGAATTTATAAAAACGGAACACAACAACAACAACACAACGGAAAGCAGTATTCTAAACACCAGAAGTCATACCAGAAGGTTGATATTCGCAGTTCAAGCGTTATGGTGTTGTGCGGTCGACTGTACCTGTCAGACGAAGTTCCCTCTGTAGACTTTTACAATTTGCTGGAGATAATAGGCGACTGATACTGTCGTTGTTTAGCTTCCATTCTTTTGGAATCAGCTAATAAATATTGACATTTGTAACTCAGTTCTCTTATTATCTGTAGTATACCTGAATTGTAGTTTATTCGACACGTAATAATGAATTTATTTTGTATTGGCATTTCTGTACCTAATGTTGGCTTTGATGGTTTTAGATTTTGATATTTTTATTGGTTTACAATTTCATGAAATCAGTAATGGCTTTTCCTACTTTTGTAAATCTCAGTTCTATAAGAATCCATCTTTTTTTTTTTAATTTATTTATTGATAGTCTCGCGTTTGACCACCATCTCACCTGATAGTAAAAAAATTCTATTGAAAATATAAAAGAAAAAACATTATTATTATTGACATTGTACTTGACAAAGGCTGAGCCAAGATCGCAATAGCCCAAAGTAGATCTTTCATTGATTCCGGCTCTAGGATGAGAGGATCCTTGAGGATTCTTAAAGAAAACATCTAAGTCTCCGCCATCTTATCCGAGGTCTACTTTGACCCCATGCCGTGTGATTGCAGGGCACCAATTCCTGTAGCCCAATCCTTCGATTAGCATACGGCAGAAATGTCGAACTCTGCCCCATTAACCGCCACGTCAAAAGAGCAAAAACGTCCTCTTGGCGCCAAGTTATAGTTTTATTCTCCCCTGAGACCCCAAGCATTTAAATAGGTATAAATACGGAAAAATGGAAAGGGTTACTTATTTTAGAAATTTACAGACTACTTTATGAAGAATTTCTTATTTAAATTCTTAGATACATAACCAATAAATAAAACGCTCAAAATTTTAATAATCTACGCGGACTTTTAATAATCTTAGTGCACAACCGAATGGCGCGAAATCACGCGCGAATGCTTGACGCGCGTTCGCTTGGGGTTTAAGGGGTTCAAAAAAAATGGAGCTTAGCTCCACCCCTTTTTCTTGGTTGGAAAACTGACGTTTTCACATGTCCTGTACATCCTTAGTATAGTGTCAAGGTAGTCATACACGGTAAGGTATACCTGTCAGGTAAGCTTGTATGAAAACCTGCACAGTTGTGCAACACACACGGTCCGGTTTACCTGTACAACTCATCTGTACAGGCAAACTTGTCAGGTATACCTTAGCGTGTATGGCGATCATTAGCAAGTATACTACACTCCATAGCAACAAGCCAACATTATAATTATTAAAATGTACCTTAAACGAACATTTTAACAATAAAATCCCAGTAAGCAGCCATAACTTTCTTATTCAATAAATAATTAATTATTATTTCAACTAGGTTAAGGCTAGAGGGGCATCGCCTAATTACTTCGTGAAGGCACCAAATAAATATTTCATAGCCTCAGCCGCCCACCACCTTATCTGAACCAACTCATGCAAAATTTATACTTGTTAATTTACCAGGTTTCGCCCTTAATTTACTAAAGGTACAGAGTAACACATGATCACAATAATTTAATTAGTAGCAGCAAACGTTCTACGTACGCGTGTCGTTGAAAAAAAAGTGCAAGGAGTGAGACGGTTCTAAAATTGGGATTCCAAAATAATCTATTGTTTAGTTGGTTTTCATAAAAAAAAAATAACATACTCGTAGGTCTGTATTTTTGATGGTGCGATAACTCGTCAGCGGTGATTACTTTATATCGCATAAAAAAAAAATGTGATAGCTCTTAGGTTTAAAGAATTTTATTTCCCATATGACAAATACAGGTCGCTTAGAATAAAATTTAGGTAAAGAGTTTAAATTATTAGTATCATGATAGTCCCATCTAGTTACAGTGTTGATGACATACATGGGTAGGTACCCTAAGATGCTACATGATTTTTCTTTTTATTTAGATTTAACATTATCGCACTTTTTTAATTCTTCCATTATATATTTAAGCAGCCGAGCCCATTCAAACAGTATTGTTTTTTTGCTGTAGTTAACTTTTAAACTAGGTAACTTTTTTTATTATGAATCGGCTCGCGTTTGACCACTATCTCACCTGATGGTAAGCGATGATGTGGCCGACGATGGAACACTCTTGCCTAGAAGCAATCTACATAAATGTGTATGAGAAAAAAATATCGATACCCGACTAATAAAATACACGAAAATAACTTTTTTACAGTATTTGATTGGCAATCTGCACATGTGATTTCGATACTTATTAGAATTATTTTGTTGTTGCGAAAAATACCCACTATAGACGGATTAAAAATACATAAAAAAAAGTTATCTTTTTCGTTGCCTTTGAGGTACGGAACCCGAACATAAAAAACAAACATGTCTGACACCAGCATAACTAATGTGTTGCAGCTGCATTCGGTTTTATTGCAAAATAAAACATTAAGTAGGTATTGCTACTACTTCGTTGGGGGAGGCGCGATTCAATGATTGAACAAATAATGGCGATGTACCCTTTATGATGATGGACGAAACACGGTGCTATGCACTTGCAGAATCTTAGCAGTAAAAATGTATTAGTTCTTCGAGCATTTCTTTGCTAGGAACCGAACCTTTCATTCGATCTCTTTTGCGTGCGAAATCGTCAAGTTAATGAGTCCTCTCGCTCTGGGTGGAGTGAGAGGGAAATGAAGATATCGATACTTTTAGTAAGAAGACGTAATAAAAAAATATATTCGAAATCTACCGGGATTTCGTGATATCCCTGATATCCTTCATATCCATTTTCCTGCGACATAATATAATGCAGCTGGATAACTAAGTTATTCCGAAGCTAAACAAAGACAGCTTAGCCAAGCTAAGCTATGATGATATTAGTAAGTTTTTACCAGAAACGGTATACCTTAAGTGGCAGTGGGCAGGGCACATTGCTCGCAGAAGAGATGGTCCGTGGGGTTGAATGTTACTGAAGTGGCGACCGCGTTAGACGCAGCGTTAGAAGCCATCCGACAAGGTGAACCGATGACCGAGTGAAAATAAAATAAACTTTACTGTACACCAAAAAGTAACACAGTCCTACGGATGTAAGGCACATAGAACCGGTCGTTGTGGCGACACTAGAGGGAGGCCTATGTCCAGCAGTGGACTAAAATGATGATGATGATGTAAAACACCCACCAGCTACACGCTAAAACATTAAATAATTTAAATATTATCAAAAAGCTATGCACAACGTAAACGAAAGGTTCATAAGAAAAATATCTTACGGTACGGCATTTTTCTTATGGATCTATGAAAAATGCCATACCTTGCTAGTTCGTTGGAAATCGTGGCAACAATGTCCGGTATAATGAAATGCTTTATTTCATGATAAAATTGTATTTTTTCTATTTTTTCAGACATTGTTCCTTCGTTTCGATGGATCAAAAGACAACGTGTATTAACGGACGGACTCTACGCGGCGGTCAGCGAGAAGTAACGGACACACACGTGGACTACGCTTGATTTCTATGTAGCAGCGCGTAGCGTGGCAACGAGTGGCGTGGATCTAATGTAGCTCTGCAATTCTAGTTGCCATATAAAATGTATGGAGATCGATGCGTCCAGATCGGCCACGTAGCCCAATGCGTGGGGCAATTTAGTTCTACCTAAAAAGTGTTAGTGTCTGCCACGATTTGCCTGCTGCGGCCTTTCGGACTATTTTTTTTTTCTACCACGCAACGCCGTCCAGTCCCAAGCTAAGCAGAGCTGGTGTATATATTTCTAAATACATACATATTATAGATAAATTACACCCAGACATAGAACAAATGATTATGCTCATACACAAACATTTGTCCTGGGTGGGAATTTATTTATTTATTTTTCACATTTTAGGAAAGCTTACAGACTAATAACAACATAGTGACAATAGTAGGTAATTAAATTGCTAATTACAAGCTTCCACATGTAGGTAGTAATAAAGACGAAAAAAAGAAAAAATCCAATCTTGGTCCCACAAGGTTGACACAGAGTTCCGGCATAGCAGTCAGGGTTACTAACCACTACACCAACAGGCCAGTAATTATACCTAATTTAGGTATCTTTTTAAGCCAGAGTGTAAACTAGTGCGCTTCACCATCAAAGATTACATCACTGCTTACTATCAGGTTAGATCACAATCAAGCACTAGATTATAATTAAATTAATTATTAATAAAAATCTTTTAAACAATATGGCGCTGTGCAAACGGAGACACATTTTGTCCCAGTTGTCTCACACCGAACATTTTTTGATCGTCATGAGTATGTATTAAGTGGAAACAACTGAACACAAAAAAAAAAGACGGGTTGCACTCCGGGAGTGCCAGCAGAAGTGAAAACTTGATTATTAACGTTGAAATATATATATAAACATATATATAATATATCTATATACGTTGAAATATATATATATATCTATATATTTGAAATAGTAGGCCCAGGCATACATTTTCGCCGCGCCGTAGAGAGGGGATAGCTGTCTACTCTCCATCCGTCTTACGCTTTTTCGATCAGGTCACGTGTCCTGACGCGAGTTTAAGATTTTATACCCATTACAGAAAAAGTGCTCAACGCCGCTAAAGAAGTTTTCACTTCAAAAAATGTTTACATATGCGCAGGGAGTATATGATTTCATAACTTGTTCATATTATGTTATTTACTTTTTGTTTAATGAATTTTAGTTTGTATATTATTGCTCGTAGCATATTAAGCACTTAAATAAGTTACCTGAGATACAGGTTTATATATACCTAATTCAGGTAGAACGCAATTTTGTAACTTTACCTCTAGTTTAAGCCCTTATTGTAGAAATATTTATGTAAATCTAACAATTCAATAAACATTATTATTATTATGGAAATCAAACATTCATCGGTAGTTTGTATCTGTCATGAGACACCTTTTTGCGCTCTGCCTAAAACACCTTACTAAAAAATCTAAATCCTGATAAATTGTATGTGGTTTTGCAGAATTTTATTAAACCTTTAATAATAACATAGTACGAATATAAATGTCATTTTTATTTATTACACTTGTAGATTGGGTAACGTGTTTCCCCTTGATATTTTTTATTAGACACAGCTGTAAGCAATATGTTTCCGCGGGGGGATTCGCGGGATTAAAGCGTCGGTCAGCGAATCAATAGCATTTGTTATTCGGTATTGTGTTTGTACGTATTGTTGTAGACCCCTCGTCCCTGCTGGGGGTTGCGAACATTGCAAGTGCAGGGCAGGTTGATTGCAGCAACAAATATTTGTTTCATTTCCAATGTCCTTATTGTGTTGTTGTTATCGTTTTTACCGCATAAGGTAACTCATGTTCATTATTTACTGGTTCATACGTTTGGGTATAGCTTTCGTTTTCAATCAACTTTGTGTTAGATGTGCACAATAAATTAATAATGGATATTAGAAATAAAATAGATTACCTATCATTAAATTAAGTGACTTATAATAATAATAAAATACATTTAAATAAGTGTGCCAAAATTACAAACTAATGAATACTATGATAAGTATCGAATCATTATAATTAAGAGAACTTAAAATATAACCATTTATGACGGAGACCAAACTAAGGTAGTTCCGAATTTTATGCTTGAAGTAAAATTTACTTTCAGCTTCTTTAATGTCAAGGGGAAGTAGATTCCTGAGTTTCATGGTTTGTTTTTAATGGCTTAGACTCAGTGTTTCTTCATACCCTTTCCGAGGGCCATAGTAGAACTTTCGTATAATCCACAACTCTAGCAGACATCGGCCAAAACTGGTCATACCAATCTTGCTGTCATCTCTTTAAGGCGCGCGTCCACAAAATAAATAAGTACAGAAGTCAATCTCAAATATGTATTTCGGTTTTTATACCTACGCTCGGCGGTTGCGCTAGGATTGCCGTCCTGTCGCGAGACTGGCGCGCGCCCGGGTGCGGCGCCGCCGTAGTTGCGGCAGCTGCGCGGACGGCCTGCTCGCCAAACAGTTCCTATCTTAACTGTTTACCCACAGGAGCCCATTATTAAGTTATTTTACAGACGCGTGTCTCATGAGGATACCCTAGTACTCGCAATGAGCTTAATTTTGCCGAGATATCGTGTCCGTGAGCGTGTTTCTATTTGTGCGTTGCTCGAGCGTACTTTGTATGTAGATTGACTTCTGTGCATTCTTGTTCTGTGGCGTGTAAAACATACACAACACGCCATGGTTCGATTCCCGGGTCGGGTGAAAAGTGCTATTAAGTTTTTCTATTAAAAATTACTCTTGTACTCTGTATAGCCCAGAGTTTGTTAGTTGGTGTGTGCACACCCCTTTGCCTAAACTCTTAATCTCTCTTGTCGAGTCGGATTGTCGTCCCACCGGACTTAGATACTAGAAGAACGTTTTTCCCTTCCTGGATTATAAGTATTGAACCTACTGTACTGTTATACAACATTATTTTAAGTTTATGCGAAACCTGAATATAGTTTGTTCAGAATCAGTAACCTATTGGAATCCATTCTGATTCCAATAGTTTTTACACCATGTTATATTTTTTCCAAAAATATTTTAAAAGGTCACACCGCCAACATTAAGTACAACACAGGTCACAGCGGGCATAATGCGCCAGCAAAAAGATGCAAAACTACCCCTCAGTCGCCTGGATGGCCCGGTCAATATGTATTTTGCTGACATAACAAGCTTATAACTTTGTGTTTTAACGCCTTAGTTATCGTAAGTTCGAAAAATATTTGACCGAATTTCATTTCACCTAAAACTTTTCAACTATTATCATTTCGTTTTTTTTTTCATAAGAAGTCACGTCTACCCACTGCATCAGTTAACCTATAATAATCAATTCGATTTTTCCGACGTTTCATTTGGTCAAAAAACTTTTAACCGATGTTTCACTAAGCCCAAATAAGATTTGTTAAGTTTCCGTCCGTTTGTATCATGTTTCCTACAATTCAATGTACCATTGTTTTAATTACCGTATTATATTTTTATTTCACCAAACGCCTAGAGATGAAAAAGTGTGTACATAACACAAATTCTTTAATAATAACACTAATTCTCTAATTCTAAAAAAGCAGCAGGAGCCAATTTCAGATTATTTTAAATGAATATTTTTTTAATTAACTATTTAAATGTAATGGCTCTTAATATAGATAATATGAATAAAAGTGGTTTGAATTAGTCCCAATAAGAAGAATGCAAAGAAGGATGCATGCTTGTTGCATACTGCATGCTGCTTGCATACTACATGCCTGCTTGCGTGCTGCATGCAAGCAGGCTGCATGCAAGCAGGCATGTAGTATGCAAGCAGACATACAGCATGCAAGAAGGCATGCAGCATACAAGCGGGTTTAACCAACAGCTCACAGTAAGCGATGATGTGGTCGACGATGGAGCACGCTTGCCGAAAAGTAACCTATTCACTCCGGCAGGGAATTTCACTGCTTGGCTGTACGCACAGTGTTCCCAAAACACTTTGTGCGTAGGTATGAGTGGGATGTCTAACATGTACCGGTGGCGCAACGCCGTACGTCTAGTGGTCAAATGATATGACGGACTTGGCAGAAATAGATTAATTACGATTCTAGTGAACATTCCCCGAAATGTAAACGATAGAAAACCGACAGGCTAGCAACTCTGCGGCTTTGGAGCTTCGAATCAACAAGAGCATCATTGCCGATGATTCTTTTGACTTGCCTGTCAATCGATTCCAGCGCATCAAACTGGTATCTGGCAGAGCCATCCCAAAGATGAGAACAGTACTCCCTACACGATCAAACTTGCGCTTTATAAAGGTGGAGCAGCTGTTCCGGCGTGAAATACCGCTTCACTTTTACCAAGATCCCCAGTTTTTTTTTTAATATAACTTTTTTTTCCCAAATAAAGGGAAAAAGAAAGTTACACATTATGAATTACATAGTATAGTGTATTAAAGTTATAGAAGATTATTCAATGTGTAACCCATAGAATATAATACGACACTTCGGACGGACCTCTGCGTTTCCGAAAGGAAGAAGAGAGCTGGTTTTTTAGTCTCCAGGTGGTGTTGGACTACCACGAAATTGGAGTGCAGACCTCGAAAATTACTGAGGTGCACTTTGTGTGAGAGGGAAAGCATTTGCTGTTTAGCTTGTCTCTTACTATTTGTTTTCATTTTTATTCGAGTGAAAGGAGGAGAGAAGGAAGTGAAATGAGATTCCACGCTTCCAACCTTCAGGCACGCGTTGAAAGGACAACATCATTATAGGACTAGTTTGGAGACTGCGGGGACACCCGAGCCCCCCCAGGTACCATCGGGCCTACTCGTCTGGTCGCCAACCAGCACGATGGTGCATTTCAGGATTTTTCGACAGCCAACAGGCAGCCTTTCATGTGAAGCTAGCACATTAATTGGGCCTCCTACTACCTGCGGTCGGCCAGCGGCAACCGTGCCTCGGATTCCGCAACCCTCCGTGATAAGCCTCCCGATTTCTCCATGTCAGCATGAACCAGGTTGGTCTGCTTGCGTTGGAACAGCTATTTCGACCCAACTCCTCTAGACTGGCTACACTGAGCATCACACTGGAACACGGCCTGTCCGTTTGGCGGTACGTTTTTGGCCAGTGGGTGGTCGCAAGCTAACGGTCGAAACCTACTACCAGTTAGTGTCACTAGAATACCTGATTAGCACCACCCGGGGACCACGTGTAGGGACTTGCTTCGGGTATTCTCCTACGGACGCGGGTGACTCTGCCTATAAAAATCAAATAGTTTTAACGCTCACCACCGCAGCGTCGCGTCCGCTTGCCAGCTTCAACCGTGGCTGCGGGCCTTTGTAGGTAGGGCAGACAAGATTGTGTGAAATCGGATTTTGTAGCGATTCGTTTCTGTCCCTAAATTTTGTACCACAACAATGCAAATGCCGAATTATTTGGCGAAATATTTTTCTGTAAAACAATAAGACACGTGCAAAATTAAAAATGGTGGTGTGTTTTCCTTAATAAAACAATGGAGCGTTCGTCAGACAATAGCCAGCCTTGGTCGTTTAACCTTTCAATCGTGGAAATCACAGACACAATCGAAAGACGCCGTCGGTGCGCGAACGCCGGTGTTCGCTTGGGGTTTATTGAATTAATGAAATTTCCAAGCGACTTTCTGAAAACTTTGAACGGCCTCAGTAGACAATTGAAAAGAAAAAATAAGTAATATACCTGTGCAGAGTGACCATTGTTTGGGAAATTCATTGTTTTTAAAAGAGTTAAAAGCAACCAAAGTTGTATGTCTTCATCTCTTTCATTAAATTCTCGGTAAACAGAACTTTAGAACATAAGATTTCACAGAAACAGTTTGCAAATAAAGTTGATAGAAACTTTGAGTGGCCTCGGTAGACAATTGGAAAGAAAAAATAAGAAATATACCTGTGCAGAAAGAACATTGTTTGAGAAATTCATTGTTATTTAGAAGAGTTGAAAGCAACCCACGTTATATTTCTTCATCACATTCATTAGATTTTCAGTAAACAGAACTTTAGAAAATAAGATTTTTCAGTTACAGATTGCAAATAAAGTTGATAGAAAAAATATTACTAGTCTATTTACATAGCAATCAGGTAAACCCGTAAAAGAGAGAAAATAAGTCTTCATAATATAATTAGTTATTGTTTTTCTGCTGTAATTTTCCGTAAAGGTTATGAAAATATCGTTTGTTTTGATACAACGACTGAACTGTTACTAAGGTAAATTACGAGTATAACTACACGCTCAATATTGATCGTACCTGTTTTATGTGTAATATTTTTATTAAATACACAACTTAACCTTTTGATTACCGTAATTAGAGACACAATAGAAGGACAAGAGAGAGCGACCGCCGGCATTCGCTTGGGGTTAATTCATTAAACCTTCGTCATCTTTCTAACCTTGACCCATGTTATTTGGGGTGGGTGCAATATGTATTTTTCTTTCATTCTGTCCATCACTTAACCTCACACAATTCATCCATAACTTCTTTGACCCACTCCCACTCCTTCCCTCCACATGTATACCTACTCATAACTCTTTAACTCTAGTAACATGGATTTCATCTCTCATCTTCACATGACTATGCCAAGACAAAAAAATATCTTTCAACATTTCAGTCACTGGTGCCACTTTCACACTTCCTCCGATTAATTTTATTAATTTCTCACTCTATTTATTCACGTCATATTACACTCATCCATCTCAACTCATCTTCACTTTCTTCATATTTGTCTTTTATACAGCCCAAGATTTGAATACATACAGTTTAAGGACTTGTATATACCATTTGAGGGTATACACAACAGAAAAAATACGTTCAGAATTTGATGCTAGTCTCTTAGTTCTAGTTAGTTTTGAAAAAGTAACATCAATTAACATTCTTAATCGACTTTGGACTTACTGAATCAAAATATAATTAAATTAATTACGTACATGACAAAATCAATGATATTTATTCCAAATCTCTAATTTTATTCAAGGCTCAGAATAACTCATTAGAGTTTAATTAATCATCAAAACGAAATAACTGGGAATTATCAGCATCCAAGAATTGCGAAGCAGTAATGCTAGCAAAGGAGGAGGCCGACCGCATCAGGCAACGGCGGCGCTCAGAGCGCCCCAGCCGCCGCCGGGATTCTGATTCCGATTTCCGGCCACCGTTGGCGCGGGCTTGCGGACGGCGAGCAATGGGTAGCTCGCTGTCCGACCGTCGGGTAACTGTCCAGACCAAGTCCAAGTCGTCGGCTCGCAGTGTCAAGCGCGCCTCAAGGAGCTGGCCCAGCAGGGTCGTATATATACAACCGCAAAAAAAAAAACACCCAAAAATTAAATGCCTGTTGATTTACTTCGGGAATTTTGGTTTTAGACGGGAGTCCGTCAAATTATTTCTAAAAAAGTTTTTTTTTTTATGGGAAATTCCAATGATTCGCTCGAACATTGCATCTCCACATGCATATCGTGCATGTGAGCAAGGACTGTTGATTTCATGGTGGCAGACCAGCAAGGAACCTTGCCGCTTTGCGCGACACCGTACGTTATCCCCGTATTATCCATATGGAATGCACACTATCCGTATGCCATGCGTATAGCCTGGTCACCGGTCGCTTTCGCAGCGACGGCGCTCATACTGGCGGCCCATAAATGGCCATGGACCAAACGATGCCTGTGTACTACCTACGGCGAGAAACGTCTAGACCCCGTAGCTTGGGCAGGAGCCGCTTTAGTCCCAGTTCGATTCAGTTAGATGCCGGAAGTACTCTTCAAAATTCCCTTGGCTGTCAAGGTCGAGTCCCAGGTACTTTATCGTCAACTTGACGCCGATGTGAATTCCTTTTAACATTATTTGAAAGAAAGAAAGAAAAAGTGTTTATTCACGTCAAACATGACGCATACCATAACAAAATAAATAACAATATCGAACTAAAAGTAACACGTAATATATACGTCACATCCACGCAAAACGGCCAGCGCTCAGCAAAATGTTCACTGATACTAGAATGATCACTGTGATGGCGCGCTCCGAGGGCTATTTTCATTTGTATATAATACCTAGGAGAAAATTATCAATTAAAAATTAAAATTACGTCAGCAATAATAACAACACAAAAACACAGAACTTAAGAGGAGGCCTGAGTCCCAAAAGTAGGAACATCAATTCGTTAAACCCCAAGCGAACGCCGGCGTTCGCGCTCCTATTGTCTTTCTATTGTGTCTGTAATTTCCACGATTGAAAGGTACGAGGTGATGATCACCCTTTAATTAGGTTACGTGTTACATTTGCTCACTCACAGACCATTTTCGATAAGCGTTATTTAATCGTTCATCGGCCCGTTTTTCTTTTATATTTCACGAGTTCTTCTTATGTTTTGCGATTTGTACGCCATAGAGATAACCTTTTTTCGTCATGGCCCAAAAAAAAAAAACAATTGTCCCAAAGAACGAGAATAAAGGTGTTCACAAGAAAATGACAATGTTGAAGCAACAGGTCCTTTTGTCTCTTCGATCATCATAATTTTACTGTTGAAAAGGCCATTGAGAGTCGCAAAAGGTTCTTAAAACAACATGATCGCATAAAGAGACATTTCTTAGAATTCTTTAAAACTAATTTGTACCCGATTAGAATTTAATCATAACTGGTGGAATGTCTTTGAATTTGAAGTTTATTACTCCTTTGGAGTACCTAATCAGGCGGGTTATTATATGTATAAGAATACTAGCTTCTACCAGTGGCTGTGCCCACAAGAAACGTGTAGTTTTTCTATACAAACTTTGGATCCCATTTCATCATTTGGGGGTTGAATTTTTGAAAATACTTTCTTAGTGCTCACCTACGTCATTCAAGGAAACGTTGTGCAAAATGTCACGCTCACAATTTGTTTGTAATTCAACTCGAACGTTCTCACAAATAGCTCATTAATATTATTATTTATGTATTTTGATAACATTCAAATACTTTCTAAAGTCAAGATATAAATAAGCTTGCTTTCGATTTAATGTTGCGATAATTTTTTCGTTCTTCCGAGCGATTTGTTTTCCCCGACGGAAATTAAGAGGCACCCCTCTCGCATAGAAAGTAGTGCATTTAACGAGATAGGGGTAGGTCGGGGCTGTCCTACTGTGGCTTTGTTTACTTTTGTTACTTATATTACGTTTGTTGCATATTTTTATGTTAAAATAGCTTTTGCCCGCGGCTTCGCCCGCATGCATAAAATATAGACTTAGGAATAAAGCAGCTTTCTATTGGTGAAAAAATTTCAGCAATCGGCCCAGTACTTCCAGAGATTACCTCCTACAAACAAAAGAACATAAAAACAAAAAAACAAACCTCTTTTTTTTTATTAGTGTAGATATCCTCATCAGACAAATTTGCTTGGGCGAGAATCGAACCCACGACCTCCGGCATTACAGTCAGGACTACTAACCACTAGAACGAATCAAGAAGCTAGAGATATTACATAGGTGATTTAAAGCTCATACAACACACATTAAAAAATATAGACTTAATGCCTGGGGCATTCTTTGCCTGTGAACCAATGGTGGTAGAGAGATAACATGGCAAATACTATATAAAAAATTAAAACATGATTAGAAAATATGAAGTATAATTGTTGAACAAACATTCCTTCACTCATAGAAAGCAACGTTATAAATATTTAAGTCAGATAAGGGTAACTTATATTTCGATAGAATACATAACATGTATACATATTATTTATTTTTGTACACATTTTTAGTATACTATAAATAGGTACACGTGTTCTTCTTTCTTGTGGCCAGACGTTATTGTCTGCATTTCTTTTAATCTCTCCTTTGCTTGAAAAAAATAGTATAGAAAAACCCTGTCCCTTTGTACTCATATATTATATATTGTGGGAAAGAAGAAGAATCTATTACGGGAAAAAAGAAAATAAATTTATTTTTCTCAAACACAATAAGTCTCAGAGTACGAGTACAAACGAAATACAGTGTGTTGCACGTTAACAAAATAAGTTTAATAGTCATAAGCGTTATCAGCCTTTTAATGTTATCACTGCTGAGACTCAAGCGTCGTCTGTAATCTACCACGTGGGCCCAGTTTGGGTTGTTTTTGTCTTTGAAATTTTAGTTCGTGTACAGTCTGTCTAATAAGTCAACCGACTTGCGTAATTATTAGTGTAAAATGAAATCTGATGTAGTCAACGCTGGTTCAATAATCAAGGTTTATGATCATTGTTTACTATTAGAAGAACCTTAGGAAAAGTATCGAATATAAGTATTTATTAAATAATTAAATATTATGCAAAATTCCCAAGTCGGTTAACTTATTAGACAGACTATACATGCGGGTTTCCTCACGATGTTTTCTTCGTCGTTTTGAAAGCAGCTATCAGTCATGCTGAACTTTATCACCGGGGCCCTGGAACGCAAAGGTCAACTGAAAGAACACGGGTGGGTTTTAGTCAGTACATATCTGATGCTTGCTTTCACTCCACCTAGAGCGCAAGAAGCTCTTTGTAACTATATTATTATTATTCCTGTAATAAAACTGGAATGTTACCAAAAAACGCAGAAACAAAGTTCATGCAACTGTTCATGAATCATGTGTATAATTATTATAACTAATTGATTTGCATGTTATGCTATTAAATAATTAATTAAATACCACTGTATCAAAAACAATTCGGATTTTTGGCTTACTGGCGTTTCGGACACGTCATGTTGTGACAATTTTACTCGTATTTACTTATTATGTGTGGACACCTTCCTAGGATACCAAGTATTTTTTACATACCAGTATAGTCTTTTTTAAACCAAAGTTTGACCGATAGAGAATGCCTTGTTCTATTAGTCCACGTTTATACTGTCTGTTAATGGTATTAACGTACATAAATCTTAAATAAATACATTTTTTTTTTTTTAATGGATAGGCTCGGAAATATATCAGGAAACACAGACTCCGGCAGGGAATTCCATTCCTTAGCTGTACGCATAATGAATGTACTCCCAAAACGCTTTGTAATGGAGAAATATAAGTATTTTAACAAATACTTATCTTCCAGAAAAAATCTTATGAACATAGGAACTATGTTCACGTGTCTACCTACCTACATACCTAAGTTTTGTCAATAGAATACCTTAATCACAAGAAATATTGTCAAGATAAAACAAGTTTTAATTAGGTACTAACATTTCACAATACATAAAAGCCAGCCCTTACTACCCGCAATACCAAACTTTTAATAGCAGCATTCAAACCTTTTACAACCATCAATGTTACCAAAACGATGGCAAATGATGATGGTCATCATAAAACCACGAGGGTGCCCCATACGGAAAATTACAGATAGATTTTTCCCCTGCAAATATATATCTGAGAGGCATTTGACCGTCCTGAGTAATTTAGCGACGCGGCGGTGGGTAAATGTGACAACTTTTGACGCCCCCAAATTGCCCGGTCGATAGCCCAATACAGCTCGACTCACGTGTGAAATGTCGCTAATTTATGAGTAAGGGACGAACATCCCACTCACAACTATTTAGTGTAGGATTAGCTGTCGAGAAATATAATTTACTGGACTTTTCTTTTTTAGAAGGTGGGTAATCATTTCGCGTTCTAAGGTGAAGGGGCATGTCAAACTTTTAGTGTTTATAACGGCAGCAGAAAGACACAGGTGTTGGATTTCTGCTACCCTTTCCGTTCACGAGTTTCCTTTTCAGAAAATCTCTGTGTGTATCGCTCCAGACCATGGCGGACCAGGGCCAGGCAGTGGAGGCAATCGGATGACGACAACGGACGGCAATACGACGCGTTTTCAGAGGAAGTGCTGATGAATTTCTTTGCAGATATAAGTAACCATGTTGGCGCATTGTACTCGTCTATGAGATTATTAAAGTATTAAAGATTTTTTTTCTTTATTTACACTTATTGTGTTCATTTACACTGTGTAATAATATATATAATAATATGTGTAAATGAACATTGTATATTATTTGATAGTTATAAACCACCAATTATCTAAATGTAAATATAAATTATTGACGTTTCACTAAGAAGCAATAACGAACCGATATACCGCAATGTTAAAATTAATATAATAATATTAATTTGTGTGGAAATATTTAATTGCCCAGCTAGCGTTCAAAGGAAAGAAGTCCTAATTGATCGCTCTTTTGTTTAACTTGATAAAAGCTTTGGTGAATTAGTCACCATCTTGCTTTTCATCCCACGCACCTTCCCACTTACTAACATTCGATATGCTTCGCTCTCATTCGCCTATGTTCCATTTAGAACGCAACTCAATGGAAAAAATTAAAATTGCAAAAGTTATAAAAAAACTGGGCAAGTCCGAGTCGGACTCACGCAGTGAGGGCTCCGTACAACTACAAACTTAGGTTAGGTACTTACTTAATTTTTTCCCGAGTCGCAAAAAGATTTATTTTTCTTGTGACATAGTTAATAAAAAAATACTGTTTTCAGATTTATTCCTATACAAGTGCTTTATGCCAAATTTCAGGATTCTGGGTCACCGGGATACTATGAATTTTTTAGATTCCCTTGAGAGTTTCGAAAATAACGTAAAAAATTTTTATTAATTATTTAAAAAAACATTAGGTTTTATAATTGTATTTTTTCGTCAACTTAAGTTTGACTTTTTCACAGCGTCAAGGGACCGCAGACCTGAGTATATAGTTTTAATTTCAACTCGATACCTCTACACGTTTCCGAGATGAAGGGTCTTGACAGATAGACGGACAACAAATTGATCCTATATCTAAGGGTTCCAATTTTCCTTTTGAGGTACGGAACCCTAAAAAAACACAATCGGTTTTCTGGATTCATTTTTCCATGGCTGAGAGTTTTTAAGTTACCCAAGGTCTGATTCTTATGCCATGTCACCTCTTCCTTGCACTCTTTCACTTTGCCTGACCTGAAATCTAACCCAAGACCTCGTATTCATCAGTAGTTACAACCGGTATAACAATGAGTCATCATCATCATCATCATTTCAGCCGAAAGACGTCTCACTGTTTGGCGATTCTTCGTACCATGTCGGTAAACCTGCTTCTTCTGCGGATATCCTTATTCCTGATTCGATCACGCAAAGAAACTCCGAGCGTAGCCCTATCCATTGCCCTTTGGGTGACTTTAAGCCTTCTGATGAGGCCCATTGTAAACGACCACGTTTTGGAGCCATATGTCATCACTGGCAACACACACTCGTCATAGACTTTCGTCTTGAGACGAAGGAATCATATTGATTCCAATCCTGCGATATTATTCCCACAGATTTGATAGCCTCTAGCAGATTTAACTAAATTACTATACTGAAGGAAACTTGGTAGGCACTATCCTGGCACAAAAAACATAATGTCTAGAACGAAGCTGTAATTATTGTGAATTCTGTTACATTTCACCAACAATACTGCTGTTTGTCAACAACAGACTTATCTATAATTATAATTTGGAAAGTAAAGCTTTCATTCAAAGCCTACATTCTCATAATCAAATCATTATAGCATAAAGCTTTTGGTAGTACCTACTTAAAATTGTGAAATTGTGCTATTTTCGGAGCACGTTGTGAATTATTCTCACGTTAAAACTGAGTTGGTATAGTCAAGTCATTATATTTGAACATCCATTTATTGACATACTAGCCCGCGGCTTCGCTTTAAAACTGATTAGAATACCAAGACATAAAGCCGTCCTGATTGAACATTTTGTTGGACTACAAACGAGTATTTTTTCATATTTTTATTAATTAGGTGTCTATTTTCAGTTTCTCAGTCTGTCTTTTTAAAACTATTTCATTTCTCTCTTTCTGTTCTCTCTTATTTTCTTATCTGTATTATCCTTATTTATATAATATATATATATATATATATATATATATATATATATGTATATAAATGCAACCATATTTCCTTAGTGACGCCATCACGCGTGAACGGCTGGACAGATTTCGCTAATTCTTTTTTTGTTGTATTCGTTATTGTGAAGAGAAGGTTCATAAGGAAAAAAAAATGAAAATGAGGGTAGAGTTGGGTATTGTATAGTAAGGTGGAGCAGGAAAAAGCGAGAGCGAAGCCGCGTGGGCAAAAGCTAGTTCTCTTATATTATTCTCTCCGTATATATTTCTCTCTTTTTAGTACTTTGGATGTAGGTACTCGTAGATTAATAAAAATAATGGAAAAGGGCAATGACCGAATTGAAACCAGTATAGTGTCGTATTCTTTGCACTGGTAAATGTTTTATTATAAATAAACATTTTGAACTTTTTCCTTTGCACGACATTTTCTTGTGCAATAAATTTCTCAGGGCTTTATATTCGGAACAGTAGAAAACTGACGTCAATTGCCGTCTCGAATTAACTTCGTCGAAGTTTTGAAAGGATTGCAATGCAATGGTTACAGAAATAATTCATTCTTATACAAGAACGTTGTTTCTGAGAATTTTTTCTAAGGTTTCTGTATAGGGGTTATTTTCATTCGTCCTGTCTCGTAACCGTTGTTTTGGTACCTAAAACGAAAGCTGATTAAATTTAGTAGTGAAATTCTGCAGAGTTGATGGTTAATAATTGATTCCCATCCATTGACAATGATTTATTAGGAGTCCGCACCTCGAATAGAAAATTTGGAACCCTTATTGGTTCACGTTGTTGTTCACCTGTCTGTCTGTTACGACTCTTTATCTTGGCAACGCGTGGAGGTATCGAGTTGAAATTTAAACTATTACTCAGGCCTGCAATCCCTTGAAACTGAGTAAACTCAAACTTCTGAGTTAATGGACAAAAATACATTTATAAAAAAAAATATTTTGCAAGAAACGTATATTTCGACACTCACAAGGGAATCAAAACTCATCCCGTTGACCTAGAATCCTGAAATATGACATGAAACAAGGTCTCATAGCACAAGTATAGGAGAGAAATCTGAAAACTGTGTTTTGCACTTGCCCGGTTTTTTAATGTTCATTAAATTACTTCTCCCATTGCAGGTGGAGTGAGAGGGAGTAATAATAATTAAAATAAAGCCTAATATTTCCTATAAAACTTAACATTTACATCATATTTATTCTTAGTTTAGTGTTAGTAAGTACCTGCGAGTATATCTAATGTTAGTTGAAGCTTTATGTAATAATTATTTTCCCATTTATTACTGTTATTTCTATAAAAGGGTATGGGGGTTTCTACCCTTAGTTAGGGTATAGCCTCATATCTCTGTCCTATGCTATTTTGAGCTAGTTTTTCCCCTGCTACTGACAGAATGTCATTCACCTATAGAATTTGTGGTCAGCCTACGTTGCTCTTTCATTGTGTGCCGGTCCTTAAGAATCCAAGTTCGTCGGTGTATCTTGCCAGAGGGCCGTAGCACGAAATAGTTAGCTAGGTACAGAAGTCAATCTGCATACAAAGCGCGCTCGAGCAACGCACGCATTGACACCGCTCACGGACACGATATCTCGACTCAAATCAGCTCATTGCGAGCTGGCATACGCTTGAGACACGCATCTGTGAACTTTTTTGTGAAATAATAGAGTAAAAAAAAAGTTATAACTGTTTAGTGGGCGGTGTTTAAAATTCAACATTAATTATTGAATTTTCGTTTTTTTAAGGTACCAATTTCGTGACGTAGGTAGGTATTTGCTTGTACTTTGACATTTTGTTTTGACGTAACGCAGAACAGGGTGTAGGTAGATAAGTACATGACTTTGTGGGCATGTAATATTTTTACAGTTTATATTAAATACTTATCGCCGCGCCCGTGGATAGAGCAGAGCCATAGATATCCGTGAGTAGAGCCGACCCTAGCACGTTTACTGAGCGTAGGTATGAAAAGTTGAAGTAACGTTACCTTGGCCCGAGACCAAAATTGCCCTTTTGGTCTCGGGCCAAGGTAACTTTTTCTAATCAAACTGTAGCCCTTGCTCTTGCATCGGCTCTAGTGAAGTACAATTGCTGAATTTAATTACTTACAATACTTGCATATACCGTGTGTTTTTTTAGAACCATTAGTAATATTACATTAGTTCTAGAACCAAAAAGTCGAAGACATGTGACATCCACCAACCCGCACTGGGCCCGCGTGGTAGATTACGGCCCATTCCCTTTCCTAGAAAGGAGGCCTGAGTCCCAACAGTGGGAACATTATAGGGTCAACTATGCCATGCTATACTAGTAGTAATATTTAGACTATATGACGAGAAAAGACAAAAACGATTGTAAAGTTATTGACCAACCTCCAATCACAAACCTTATTGAAATCTTGTTTTATTTAAAATCATACTAAATAATTATTATAAAGACGAAAGACTTTGTGTGTTTGTTACTTCTTTACGCTCGAGCAGATTTCGATGAAACTTAGTACATGAGTAGACCATATCCTGGAATAGTTCGTGAGATCCGAAAGTAAGTACCCTTGGGATAAATTTCTACCTAAGGCTGCCATCAGACGGACTGCATAGCACCAACCGCACGCAGTCCATATATTCAACTGCATGCAGTGATCTGACTGCGCAGTTGGCGCCACGCATCTAGCCCAGGGATTTAGTGTATGATTTGATCTTTAAGTACCTCAAAAAGTTTACAATGTCAATGTGCGTTTGCTCTTTGTAATTAACTGCACACTGGCTGTATGCGGTTAGCGTTAGACAGCGTGCGTCGACACTACACGACTGTAGCCGACCGCGTAAAGTTGAAGGCATGACTGCACGAAATCGAATATACAACTGCATGTAGTTAAAAATATATCGACCGCGCGTGGTCGCTGCGATTCAGTCCGTCTGATGTCAGCCTAAGCCGTAGGCTGTCATTTATAGACCTGTGACAGTCGACTGGCCTGTTGGTCTAGTGGTTAGTTGCCCTGACCGCTATTTAGATATATATAAGTATGTTAATCAGTTGTCCAGTAGTAGTAATAGATAGTTGTGGAATATTTTATTATATCATATATTAGTTGTTACGTTTACAGACGCCTAAAATTCTGATACTAGTAGTAGTCTTGTCAAAAATCTCTCGTGATTAAAAATATACTTAGCTTCCCCAGTAACAATCGTAGTCGACCCCAAGGCAATTGAAAAAAGTCTAGGCAAGTAAATGTAAAGTTTCTATTATATTTTTCCTTTTATTTTGAGGTGGAAAATGTAAATCTACTACTAATTAATCAAACGACACCTTCCGCTCTGGGTGAATTGAGAGGGAGTGTCAAAGAATTTAACTGACTAAAACCACCTGTTTTCATTTGCGTTCTACGTAATCTTTCGAACAATCTGGTAGCCCAGATGATGAGCCACTTTTACCCTATACAGCCTTTTTATTCCTATTTTCCGTTAATCCCAGTGATCTAAAACCATACAAAATATATCAAGTGCCGTAAAAGCCGTACACACAGTACTAGCTTCATCAATATTTCCGCACGGCCGAAACTTAGGTTAAAAGCATTAGCTTTTTATTTACTTGATAAAAACACGACACGACAGCCGAGTAGGGCCCTTAAAAGTTCTTTTTTCGCCTTCGAAATTCATTTGGCAGGACTATAATCAGTAGCAAATCGTGCAGAAACGAGGCAAACTTATCACGAAAGGAATCCGGAGAGGAATCCGCTTCGTGTGCGCTACAGTACCTATCAAACCCTTGTAATCGTTAATGGAGGCTGTTTCTATAATACACCCCAGATTTTTGTTTCTGAATTTACGAAACATCTCACGTTCTTTAAGATATTTGTGCTCGTTGATTTGTGTTATTGTGTATGACAGTCTTTTTAAAACAATGACATTTTTTTGACTGAATTTATTTATTTACTAGCTGACCTGGCCACGCGTTGCTGTGGCTAAAGTTTTTGAGCAGCGCCATCTATTGATTACTTACTCAACCCAGTCGAAAGGTATCGACATCTGTTAGAATCATTTAGAGTTAACAGATAATTGTGACTGTCAAATAATAACAGACAAATAATTAGCAATAAATTAAAATTGTGACTATAATTTGAGATTTAAACTATCCTATCTCTCAAGTTGGATCGAACTGCACATGGTGTGCGAATTTTATTATGATCGGTTAAGTGGTTTAGGAGTCCATTGAGGACAAACATTGTGACACGAGATTTATATATATTAAGATTACAGCAAGCTTTCATTTAGTTTGACCTGTCCCTTGTTGAATGTATGTCTGTAATCAAGTCTTGCAAATTAACTTTCATAATTTTAATTGAGCTGAAATTTAGCGTACATGTGTAAATCAGATGTCAACGCAAAATTATTATGACATGGAGCTGATCTGATGATGGAACCGGAAGGTGGCCATAGGAAGTCAGATAAGCCTAGCGTGTTTGAGCTCATTGGAATGGTCTTGATGAGTATTAATTATATAGGTGTACAACGCGCTACAAAAACTTGCTATGTAAAAAATATTTTCATTTAAAACTGATTTTACTGTTTATGTACACAGAAAAAATAGTCCATAATAGAAATTGATACAAAGGTGCTGCTTATTTCAAAAGAAATTTCTTTCAGCAGACCTGCGAAAAGAGATCAAAAGAAATGTAGACAATAGTGTGAGCATCATCATTTTAGTCGTAAGATATCCACTGTTGGAAATAAGCCGCTAGTCGTCGTGCAGCAATCGAATTACCTCGACCAGTACCCCTAGCCGAGTTACTAATCTGCAATAGTTAACGCTAGTAGAAAGCTTCAAATGTTCGGGAATGACGTCATCTCAACGCTCAGTCACGTGTTCAGAACAAAAGAATTGGCGGCGCGGCCAACTGGAGGCGTTCGACGCAAGCGAAATAGAAATGTGAAGATAGAACTAGTTTTTTTTTTAATTATTTGATATCTGCCAGTTGTAAAGTAAAACTCCCTAGGGATGAAAAGTATCACATTCAGCCTGCTCCTCAGGCAACTTCAGACCTACTTACAGAGTATGAGTAATGAAAAAACATTTTTATTATTTTGTTTGCGACATGCAGTCGTTTCTCGTTACCTTTGGTTCCATTAATTGCCTATTCTCTATTAAAACGGTAGCTAACTAGAAACGAAAGACTCATACGATATGAGAGCTATGCTTTAGTCACGTTTCACTTTGTAAGCACACCTGAGCGCGTAATTATTGTAGCAAGAAAGCATATATTATTGAAAAATAAAAATAAAAACTCATGGCAATATCTTCCAACGCACGTGTTTAATATCAAACGTATTACTTGTACCTGAGTGATTCCATACACATACGTGATACTATTTATTACAGGAAAATACAGTAAAAGATTTAGTTATTATATTTACATATGATTAAATGTAGTCTGCTTCATTAGTTCGACGTTAATTAGGTACTGAAGGTACTTTTTCTTAGGGTTTTTCTTTTAATACCTAATTATATTCTCTTTGTTTGTTTTAATGAGTCCTAAAAAGTTCTACTTTTGATATGTCATACTAGTCACTACTTATGTCTACATATATACATATAAATAAAATCGGAGTGTCTGTTTGTAATATTGAAATAACCGCTTTTTACTAAAGGCATATGAATATATATACGCTACATACACCAAAATATTTTTTTACAATTTTTGTCTGTCTGTCTGTTTGTTTCGGTTAATCGCCGAAATGACTGGACCGATATTGACGGGACTTCTATTGGCAGGTAGCTGATGTAATAAGGCTACTTTTATTTTAGAAAAGTTATTTTCTTTTTGAAAAAATAAATACAAAATCCTGTAGTCCACGCGAAAGAAGTCGCGAGCATAGCTAGCTAGAGATAGCTCGGCGCCGGTATGAAGGCAGAAAGGAACGGGGTGGGTTTTTAGTCAGTAAAATTCTGACACTATCTCCCGCTCCGCCCAAGAGGATGATTTTCCTACCGAAAAAAGCTTCAATTCTTTTTATAAAAGCCTGTACGTAATAATACTCTGTCTGAACTCAAAGTGGCGCTCATTAGTCGTAACCACAAAGAGCGAAACCTCAAAATAAGCACGCATTAACTAGTCGAGGGTAAAGACGTTTAGACCCACGGTGCCACCCGTCAGGGCACTAATTAGTCTAGTTCTCTCTACATGAAAAGCTGAATGTTACCTTTACGTAAGGTAATTTTTTGTCAGTCTTATGTTAAGTTTCTTGTAAAGTACAAATTATTATTTTTTGTCTCCGAGTTTGCCAGAATTTTAGCATTCTGTATAAACCGATAAATTTGAGAATTCCGAATTACTAGGCCAAAAGTATTTTAAAACAAACATGCCGAATGAAACATAATACTTAGCAAAATTAAAAAGCTCCTGACGCATAAAATCTATAACAAGTAAAGGAACTGGTTAAGACGAATCTAACGAGCCCAAACTCGATGTTATTACTAGAAATCATTCTAGGGTTCACCCACCTCCCGGTTTTTGCATCAGGTCCTCGTTATAATGAAAAATGGTTAGAACTGGTTAAGACGAATCTAATGAGCCCAAACTCGACGAGTTTAGTAGTAGGCATTTCAAGGTTCTATCAGCCACTTCCAATTAAGTGTTTAAGATGCCTGCCACGGTCAACAAACGAACTGATGAAATTGAACACCTGAATAGATCTTCATAAATTGCATTTAAAAACCATCTCGATAACGTCAGCTGTCAAATAAAAAAACCTTAGATTAGGAGTTACAATGCCACGGACAGACACACACACAGTCAGACATACGAGTACTCTTAGTCCCCTCGTTTCTGTCGGGGTTTAAAAAAGAATCCAAACAGCTAAATTAAAGTGCAAGCTACAATATAATTAAATCCGGTATGTATCTACACAAAACGATGAAATCTCCACAATTCCTCTTTCACCTCACACCTCTCACGGTAAAAGGTAGTTTTATTTTGCCAAACAAAACACAGGCCTGAAGGTAACACCACTAACACCTAATGCAAAAATGTACGAGAGAATGAGTTAAATTAAGATTTTTATTCGTCCTATACCTACATCTAGACTCGGTGCCAATTTGTGACGGAAATTGAAAGATGAGTCGATTTGCTGGAGTATTTCTGCAAGTCAATTTATTGATTCGACTATCGGTCTAGGCCTTGTATCGGCACCCGTCAACTTACAAAAATTGCCTGGAATGAAAATGGAGCCGTACATGATGCGTCCGATTGCACGCTCGAGTACTCATTCATTGTTAATTGAATATCGAGTGCATATTGGAATAATTGAAGTAGCCATGCGAATTTGTAATAAAAGTTTGAGTTGTATTAACTATTTTACAAATTGTTCTGACGGTTGATTTCATAGCTCGTGGAAAATCATTTACAGTATAAGAATACTTATAAATGTAAGAAGCTAAGTCGCCAAGGAAATATTCTCCTTTAGAGTTATTTTTCTTCGAGTGAAGCCTTATGACGTCAGTAAGTAAAAGAGCTCCTTATAAAGAGTTATATAGAGAAGTGCTGGTACTAACATAAATATTATTGTAACAGAAAGATTGATTTATGAATACTCAAATATTTTATATGCTATTTTTCCTTCTTCAAATAATAAATTAGACTACTGAAAATCAGGCCTAATTAAAGAAGATAAAAATATTGACAATAAAAAAAATATCGAATATTATTTTGTTAAGATAGATAGCTATATTTTGACTACGGATAGTCTTAAGGAAACCATAATTATAATTATTAGATTTGAACACAAAATATTATATACAAAGGTGTATTAATTACTGTTGAAATATGGCCCAATAACAGGGTTACGATAAAATAATGGTAAATCAAAAACTACCATAATATTCTATTGTCCATCTACTAGACAAAAGAATATTATGGTCAATCTGGATGGACAGTCCGACCTAACATAAATAATCATTAACAAATTCCAACACAGGTAACTCAATGCTTCAAAGCGCAATCACTAACATAAAGCTTTTGCGTGTATTCAAAATAGCGAGAAAAATGATTGAAATCCGTCTACAGAACACCGCAACAGCATTTTTGTTGGTTTCAGTAAAATTAAAATTGGATATCCGATAGTAAATAGCAAAAACAAACAGAGAGGATTCTGGATTCGTTATTCCTTTGACAGGATCCCTTACCGCGTCTGTGGCAGCGTACCTTTGACAGAAAAAAGAAACAGGTTTTAGACTCGATATGAGGAAATTACGTCAAGGTAAAATATATATATTTGCACAAAAGTATCCGAGTGTGTTTAGTGGAGGTACCTACATCGTTGCTACCCAACATCTCTGGATCAATTCGTCCTAATTAGGACAATATTTTCCACGATATTTTCATTTATTCGTGGAAAATTCCTATTCGATGTAGGTAAGTACCCGCTTAGCTTTTGTTGCGGAATATTCCTACTGAACGAATGATGTGTCTCTGTTTACTTTTCTCTTACATAAAATGTAACTAGCTTTTTTCAGCGGCTTTACCTTGTTTCTAAAATTAGAATTATTAATTTGTGATGGAAGATTTCTCTATCCTGATATTAGGTACCTAATATTAAGATAAAAAATCCTATCTTCGAAGCCGGGCCATAAATAGAATTCGATTACAAACACGTGTTTGACGTGGGTTTGATTGAACAAACAGATTATCACATTTATAAATTTATAGTAGGTAAATTTCTATTTCGGTATTTCCTCAGGAATGTTTTTCCCAATTATTATTTTAATATAAGTTCGTCACAGCTTTCCTTATCTATTTCTAAATGTAAAATACCTCTCCCGATCATTTTATTATTATAATATTGTTATCTTGTCTCGCCAGGAAATAAGATTTTGCCATACGGATATTAAACGGCTGCGCATTTTAAATCACCTAAATTCAAAATAAATATATTGTTATTTCATGTTTTGGTACAAATACCTATCAGACTGAAGTCATGTAGAAAAGCCAATATTAATGTATTTTACTTTATTTATATTGTTGTACACTTCAACGAAACCCCTTATAAAAACGACAACTACTTATGACCTGTTATTGTTTGTTATTGTAGCAATAACAACTTATTTTAAATATTTTTATTGCTACATAATATATATTCTTAAAATGATTTATGTTAATTTTGAAGTGTTAAAGTATTAGTTTTAAGATTGTTTCTTTTTTTTATCTACGCCTGCTGGTAGGTATGTAACGTTTGTTTTAAACTACATAGTATGTTTTTCTCTGTAAGTGAATGTGTAATTCTTTTGAGAAAATAAATATCTTTAACCGTATTTAAACTAAGTGATATTTCAACATAATGACGATACAGCCTGTTGACGAACCGAGAGATACTGGAGGTATAGTAATATATTCCGTTGGTAACCCTGCGCGTACGGATCCCTAAGACTAACTCAAACCTAACAGTGTGAAAAACGAAGAAAATAAAAATCTTATTACTCTCCTGCTCATCTTCAGATGCAATCTTTGAGCATCTTATTGCGAGTGCCTGTGATTTTTATTTTGCTTTGCAATAGCAAAGCCTCGTAGTTCAAGTAATGACATTTGACGATATTTGCGACGACTACCTTTTTGAAAGCAAATAAGTTAAAAGAACTCTTCATTTTTGCTGCTTTCTCAATATTGCTAACGTTCCTGAGCCGGACCTTCCTTTACAACGGTCCTTTTATGTCGAACACTGGATATACTTCTTTGATTGACTCCTAGTTTTCTTTGTCATCTCTGCTCATCGATTTCACAAAAAGCTCCGTGTTTTGCGCACTTGGCTAACTACAGCATCAATTTTCCCGTAATAATGTGTTATTGTCAGCACTGATAAAGAGTATATAGAAGAATGCTAGCACGATTGGAACGATTACGTATGTAAAAAATATTGTGCGTATATTTTTTTTGCTAACTGTAATTGCTATTGTATTCGTGACGTTCGAAACGCTTAATAAAAAAAAAATATAAATGCAAAACAACTTTAATTTCAGAAATATCGGTGTCAAAAAATAAAGAAACAAAACAAGGAACACGAAAGTCGGTTGTATTATTTCATTATAAAAAAATATTTTTCACTTATCAGTTGCGGGTACCGATGATTAGATTTTTTTTTTTTTAATTCAGATAAACTAGTGCTTGACTGCGATCCCACCTGATGGTAAGTAGCGATGCAATCTTTGATGGTGAGGCATACTAGTTTATTAAGAGCCTATTCACTCTAGCCTTGAAGACACCCAAATTATAATCGGACGGGAAGACCGCAGAAGGCAGACTGAAGGGAGACTGATTGGAATTTGAAAGATTGGAACGTCGAACAAGATTTCACAAAAATAATATACTTAATAAAAAATCAGACGACATATGAACTTCTTTTTTTTTGGAAGTCGTTTAAAATAAATCAATAATTCCAACAGAAGTTCAAGCAAGGAAAATATTCATAATATTTTCTTTACCTTGATTTGTGTTATTTGTGGTCGGCCCAACACGTTTTTTTTCTTCCATTCTGTGCTGTCACCCATCACGCTATCACTGCCTCTAATTTCTTCCATATTTTTATATATTTACAATAACCAATAAACGATGTCTTAATTAAATATAAATATAAGTATAATGCAAATATTTGTACGCCATGACGGCAAGACGTAGTGTTCATTTATATTGACATAACCATCTGTGATTTTGTTTACCTACATATATGTTCTACAAATAAAAATTCCTGAATCTGAATTCCTTGAAGCGGTTTTCATCACCATTCTGCTCATTTCCTGACAAAGGTTTACAACAGCTGTCATTCCTACATAACTATTGAATAACCCAAGCAAAGCCAGAGTAGGTCCTTTGTTAATGGGCAACGGTGTTATTATTACCTTTTATCCTCTTTTTTTTAGGTGGGAAAATCATCTTATGACATCTTTTGCCCTTGGGCGGTACGGACGGGCGTGTCAGACTTTTACTGACTAAAAAACCACTCCTGTTCTTTCTTTGCCATTGTTCCAGGGTCCCGGGAAACTCTTTCGCATCACCCATGGCCTCAGTAGGCTTCCACTCAGCTGGGCCCCTGCGGTTGCCGACAACTCCTTACCGGACGGTTGGACGGCGAGCTACCCATTGCTCACCGTCCGCAAGCCCGCACCCACGGTGGCTGGAAATCAGGATCGGAATACCAGCTGGGGCGCGAGGGCCACTGCCTCGCGCGTGCTGCCGCCTCCTTCTCTAGCATTACTTCTTCGCAGCTACATATAGTCCTGACTCACTTACTGATTCATCAACGCCCAGCCAAAACCCTTAGTGTCGCCATGGACCACTTGCCACAGCCATAAACGCCGCTACAAGCGGCCACAAAGGAAGCGCGTGACCACTTTTTTTAAAACCCGCGCAGTATCATAATGAACTCTGTCTAGCATCGCGTAGTGGCCTTTGTGGCTATGGCATGTAGCCCATGTGCGTTAACACTTAGGCTAAAGCATTCGACTGCTAAGGCAGCTCTCAGGCGCCCGACGCCGCCCGAAGTAGCCGTCAGACGCCTGACGCCGCCCGCAATAGCCGTCAGGCGCCCGAAACCGGGCCACCAATAGCCGTCAGGCGCCGCAACTTATTTGAAAAAAAGCTAGGCAGATTAATTTTATTGAAGAAATAATATTATGTTCGCAAAAATTACAAGGGTAATATTTTTAAATGTTTAATTTCCAATTGATTTCTCTCTTTAACTATACCTAGAATAAGCTGACTAATATACCTACACGTTTTAAAAAGGCAGAAAAAAAATTATAATCTCTGTTATTACAACATTACTTCGGAAAAGGACTACTACCACACCAGCTTTAGGTATCGTATTTTTTATTTAACGAAAATATTAAAAACCATTTGGATCAAACAGAAGCTTTATCCGAAGTTGCAAATAGAAGAAAAAATAAATTCGTTTTCAAAATTCTATATGTTTTTATTTCACATAGGCCTACATGGGCACTTATTAAAAGTCAGAAGCTAGTACATGGCTTCAAATTGGTCGTTTTCTATAGAGATGAGCCGGCAAGAAACTAAGAAAAAAAAAACAAAAACGATGTTAATCAAGTTTTCTAACCTAGTATACGTATAAGTATGCTCAATAGAGATTGCGAAATATTCCCACCACAGCCTCATCATCATGGCGTCATCAATATTTGAAATACTAATCGCTACTTCATTTAATAAACGTTTCATGATCCTCTTTCCAGAAAAAAAGATATTATTCATACTTTTATTAGTTGTTTAATATAAAAGATTGTACAAAAATAAGTACAAGAAAATATCCAATTACAAGTCTACAAGGACTTGTAATTGGGTATTTTCTTAAACTTATTTATAAGCGTACCTTGGAAAGGGATTTATTTGACTTCTTAATTTTGTAAATCCGCAATCTGTCAAGAGTAAAATGTCGTCTATCTAATCTAGTACTGTGCTGGGAAACAGTGACATGTCAGAAAATAAATAAAAAGAAAATTATCCCAAGGAAACATATTCTCGGTATAAAAACTACCCTGGGTAAACATCCTATCATTTTGGTGCTGCCGTGAGGCGCACAATTGTAGTATTTGCTTGTTTTAGTTTCGTGTTTACCTAAATATTGTGTATGTGCATTGTGTTGTGTCAAATGAATTCAGTTTCTTATCTTAACTTCATGAAAAAAATAGGTATGTCCTTTTGAGCGTGGAGATGTAACAAACACACACACTTAGAAACTTTTATCTTCGCAATAATAGTGTCATTGTCGTGTGGATATTTCGTTCGTCGTCTTGTGATAAGGTAGTCAATAAATTCCCTCGTGTGTAGGTATTTATGCTACTTTGTGGATACTTTCCGACTTTAATGCAACATGTTTGTACGGGGAAATTTTTAATATATTAGAAAAGTTTCACGTACGGGACTGAGGCAGTGCGGAGCGCGCCACCGACTTTAAAATTTGTTGCTCTATATTCTGTTTTATTTTTATTTTAATAGGATTGGGAGAGCTTTTAATGCGGGAATATAAACAGTTGTGGCTTTAAAAGTTGGCTAAGAACAATCGTTAGGATAATGTTGGTAGTTCATTAGCAAACAGTAATTTATTCGGTGGGCATTAGAGTAATTAAACAGACAAATGCTATGAAGACAGATGGGATTCAACAATTTGGGTGCTTCAATTTTTGTTGTTAGGAGTTTGATAACAAAATTAGGTTTTCAATATGAGATTCTTGAGTTTAATTTAATTTAGGAATTAAAATAAGTTCTATAGATTTCACAACTTTTTCAGCACGCTAACAGGAGTCTAATTTTATAGTTATAAAATAAAGTAGGATAGTTTTATTATTTAAAATTTAAATAGTAACTGTAATTATAGTCAATAACTTGTTTTATGACCTAGATAGCTTTTCTATGTCTGATACTAAAATATGTAATGTCGAGGACTGTAAACGTTTTATTCTTGCTGTAAATAAAAAATTAACCGTGCTCACCCAAAATATTGGTAACATAAACAAATATATGAATGGTTTTGAAGTATTATTACAGAATCTTGGCATAAGCTGTGATATAATGATTGTCCTCACAGAGTATTGATTGTCCAACCATACGCTCAATTTGTCGGTCTGTTTCCGAAAGGGAGGCTCGACCTCGGTGTGAAAGGCAACGAAGGAACAGAGTGGGTTATTTAGTCAGTAAGAGTCTGACACTATATCCCGATCCGCCCAAAAGCAGGGGATGTCATCGAGATGAGTTTTATCCACCAAAAAAAAAAATACAACACAATACCAATCGACAAATCAGTCAAAATGACGGCTTAGTAGTGTATTACAAGGAAAATCTGAAAGCGACGGAAGGGGATACAACAGTTCAGGATAATAACTGCTTAATCATTGCGATTACTATATCGGAGCTAATTAAGCTGTTTACAGACCTCATTCTCAAGATATTGACTCACATAACACACTTCTGGAAAAGTTTTGTAATTACAAAAATATTCTACTAGTAAGCGACATAAATATTATCATTACTTCCGAGAAAATCGATAGTCATAATTACTTAAACTTTTGCTCATATCACGGACTGTTGCCAGTTTATCCACGCATCAAAGTGGGTCATGCTTAAATCATAATATTATTTTGAAAACGAAAAAACGATCTAAAACATTCTTTACTAATTCTTCGCTGACAGATCATAGTGCAATTTTACTAACATTAGATATCATTACCTAGGAAAGACTGCATGCGCAGCTATAACAAAGTCAATATGACAAAACTTAAAAATGACATACGTAGCATAAATTTTCATCCAGTTCACAACTCATGCGACACAAATATGTCACTAAACTACCTTATAGGCTCACAGCAACATGCAATACCTAATTAAAAATTCATTCGCTATAAAAATGCCTAGATAATATAGTTATGTCAAACCCTAGATTACACCAGAACCCCTAGCCAAGTTGCAAATCTGCAATAGTTAACGCTTGTAGAAAGCTTCAAACGTACGGGAATGACGTCGTCTTAACGCTCAGTCACGTGATCAGAACAAAAGAATTGGCGTCAACTCGAAGCGTTCGGTGTAAGTGAAACGGTTGCAACTTGGCTAGGAGGGCAGATGTCTTCGCTATAAGACAATCTAAACTTTAATTAAAATCTAAACTCACACCTGACAACGACGTTCTTGGAACATATAAAAAGGTACAGAAACTTCTATAACTACCTTCTGAAGGAAATAGAAATCTAGCTTGATAAATATGAGCTACAAACCGCGGGAAAAAATTGTAAATTAGTCTGAAAGTTTATAAGAACAAATACTTTGTATGTTAAAAAAACTACGACCCTCCACTTGAACTGCTTATCTACAGGTGTTAGTCCATCTAAACCAGAGATAAAGTAAATTATTGTTATCAATGAACTAGAACTCTCTAATCAAGTGTATCAGTGAATCCAATTAATTCATTTATTTTGATAGATATGCGTTTTATGTAAGAAGCTCAGTTACAGTGTTAGTTTTTTGCAGCGGCCAAAACAATCTAGCCAAATGGGGCTTCCTCAACCCACTTCCCCATAGTGCCAGTGCGGAGCCTCTCCACAGGACATGCGCCACCTGCTATGCTGCCCATCCTGCATAACCACCTGCAGTTTTCAGGATCTATACGAGGCCAACTATAGAGCTGTACAGGTTGCCAAATATTGGTCAGAAAAAGTAAAGTTTGAGAGATCGACACGAAAAGAAGAAGAAGAAGTGATAATTACAAGTTCCGAATATTTGAGAAAACTTTGCTACACAGAAACAGAAAATCTTTTTGAATTACTTCAATCATTTTATAGATGTAAATTTTGTAGATTTTGTCTTTTAAACTGTATTTGTTAATTATCATAGTATACTTTTATAGTTTAATTGAACCAAAAATAAACTGTTAGTTTATTCTGGTGATGATCTTAGGCAAGTTGCTACAAGTTGTAATGGTGGTACTACATTAATAGGTAAAATTATAAACATGTGTAAATTAAAGTAGTTTATAATAATAAATAATAATAATTATATTCCACAACTATTACACAACGCCGTCTAGTCCCAAGCTAAGCAGAGCTTGTCTTGTGCATACTAGACAACTGATAATTATACTTACACTAGCTTTTGCCCGCGCGACCTCGCTCCCGCTCGTTCCTACTTCAGCCTACTATACCCTACTCTACCCTACTCTACCCTACCCTACTCTACCCTACTCTACCCTACCCTACTCTACTCTACTCTACCCTACTCTACCCTACTCTACCCTACTCTACCCCACTCTACCCTACTCTACCCCACTCTACCCTACTCTACCCTACTCTACCCTACTCTACCCTACTCTACACTACTCTACTCTACTCTACCCTACTCTACCCTACTCTACCCTACTCTACCCTACCCTACCCTACTCTACCCCACTCTACCCCACTCTACCCTACTCTACCCTACTCTACCCTACCCTACCCTACCCTACCCTACCCTACTCTACCCTACTCTACCCTACTCTACCCTACTCTACTCTAATAAACCTCACGGAGCCTGGGACCTTTCCAACGAATGCAAAACCGTGGAAATCGGTTCGGGCTTTCTGGAGTTATAGCGTCAGGAAGGAAAAACTGACTTATATTTTTATAAAGTAGATATTTCTAAATACATACATATTGTAGATAAATTACTCTCACTCTCGCTCATCACACAAACATTTGTCCTGGGTGGGAATCGAACCCACAATTTCCGGAATAGCAGTCAGGGCCATTAACCATTAGACCAACAGGCCTGTCAAATAGGTAATTAAGTAATTAAGCCAATCTTTTAAGTATTCATAAGTTGGTTTTATTGATGTTTTTCTTTGTAAAAGTACTAAAATAAATAATAATTATCATTTTTATACATTTATTTATCTGAGAACCCTGAGATCATGGACCTTTGGAAGGCGTGAAAGGGCCGAAACCAACCCTCAAAGGCCCTTTTAGTCGCTTTAAATGTAACATGGTACCAACCGGTGAATATTCCTGTACGCTCTATGTTAGTACAGCAAATGTATTAAGTCAACCTTCTCGGCAAGCTTTTGAGGTAGTCAACACCACAATAAAATTGTAAGCTCCAATTTACCGAGATTAAGTCCGTTTAATATTGTCCATTTGTGCCTGCAGACATTTGAGATAAAGAACTACGAAAATTAATATTTTATCTCACAATATCCTCTAGGAATCAATTAGCGAATAATATTAAAAAAGTCACTGAATTTTATTCGAACAAATCTCCTATTACGACTTACTTTCTTTATTATGATGATTCTTATTGTGCTTTTGTGTACAATATTGACTAATCTACACTGTTCTTACATAATATGTATCAATATTGTAATATAAACCACTTTTTTAACAAAACCTTATCTTGCATTAAAATTGACTATATAATCTACAGATGATCTGGTTTACATATTTATTTATCACTAGCTGACCTGGCGAACTTTGTACCGCCTAATAGTTATGTTGTGATACTTACCTTTTAGCTAAACTGTCAACTCTACCTTACTCTACCCTAGTCTACCGTAGTCTACCTTAGTCTACCTCACTCTACCCTACTGTACCCTAATCTACCCTGCTCTACCCTATTCTACCCTACCCTATATAACGAACACAACAAAAAAAAGAATTAGTGAAATCGCTCCAGCCGTTCACGCATGATGGCCGTAACCAAGGGAAATAGGGATTCATTTTTATTTAAATAGACATACTTTATTGTACACACATAATGTGAATAGGATAAACATTTGCAAAAAGTAAGTTTAATAAAAAGGGCGGTCTCATCGCACTTGGCAAACTATTACAGACAAATGGACTGAACGAAAGAAAATAGGGGTTTGGAGGTCAAGGTACTAATGTCTTAAATATTATTAATTAAACATAATAAATATATATATGTCAGTTGATATACTAATAGAAAGCGAGATATAAAATTTAAGGCTCAACCGAGATGGGTTTTTTGTTCTTGGACGAGACCGAGACCGAGAATGTAAAATGTACTACCTGTTTAACATAAAAAAGCAATTTTTCAGCATTTTCAACCTTCAAAAAGTGTCGCCTTTCGTTATACAGTCGTCCAGCTTTGCTAAACAGTTGTTCATTTGCTACGATAGTAGGCGGCGTAGATAAAAATTTGTTGCAAGCCTAAGCACCTTATAGGGTGACGATAACCAATACTCAAAAATATTAGCATTTCTTTGCAGTCTTGGCTCTTTATGAAAGCTTTCTAGCTCTATTTCGGTAAAATTTGAATGCCGATCGGAACAAAGTTACAATCTCGGTTATGACCGAGAATCTCGGCTATAGTTAGCCGAGAACCGAGACAAATTTCTTGGTTGGATTTTTAGCCAAGGATACCGAGACTGAGGCCGAGACCGAGATCTCGGTCGAGCCTTAATAAAATTGAAGCGGAGTACTTACTCATTATTTTATAATTTTCTCTCTTTTTCTGCTACAATCAAAGCATATAATGACAATATGCCAACAGGCTTGCACGCCGTTGCCCGTGAGAGTTTCTACTTTTACTCCAAGGAAACGTACTAACAGAAAAAAAAGTTTCCAAGGAATAATACAGTCTACTATTCAGCCGCTTCAGTATCAAAAAGCTACAAACATACACACACTTACATATCAACACTTGTATTACAAACTTTCATTTATATAATGTTTGTGTGATATCGTTCTCAATATACCAACACAGACAACTCTGAGAAATTGTGCAGGCCCAGTTTAGTTTGGCATAAACATGTCACACATCTTTTTTTTGCTAAATATACCAGTTTTTTCACAACAAATGTTTACCTTCACAATACAGAACAGTGAGGGTCCTTTTCCTGTCACGCGTATTTTATCCCGCACACGGGTCTCGTCCGCATGCGGGTGATAGCACGCTGCGGGCCACACGCAGGATAAAGATTTCGTTTGCTGCTGCAATGTTGTGCGTGTCGCCAGTGGGTAAACTTGTTTGCGACATATGCGGACTATGAGCATGCGTGCAACCAACACTGAAGTTCACAGTAAAAACAACACTGAAGGCAGAAGATCACCATCCGCATCCGGATAGCGCGCACGCGGGCTGCGGGCCCGCAACCAATCCACGTTCCGCACGCGTGCTAGCCGCATGTTAGGAAAAACCAATGATAGGATGCGGGCAGTCCGCATGCGCATGAGAACCGCGTGCGAGCTAAAAAAACGCGTGACCGGAAAAGAACCAACAAAAAGTAGAAATATCTACAAATGAATAGGTAAACCAAAATGAAAGCACCAAATAAATTCCAACCATTCAGAACTTGCTGGAAATAGGGATCAATGGTCAATCACACAGCAGGTGTAGGTAGAAATATAAAAAATATAAGCAAACAATGGGCGTCCCATATGACCACTACAAAGAACTGGTACTGACGCATACCTCGCTTTGTGCCCGAATCATCGCTTTTTGATTTAATTAATGCCGAAACCCTTTGACATTACAATTATACCCCGTTTGTTTGAAGCAGGCTTTATTGACATTTTAACGGTAATATTGAGAGATAATATTGTAAATCAATCGACAATATTAATGAGGGTACTCTAAAATTATGTTCTCCAGGTGGCAGCACTGAGCCGTAAGGTCCAAGCACCTGTCAAAACGCAAAAATTAATGACATTAGTTAAACATCAACGTCAACATCTAACGTCAGACGTCAAAGTCATGTATACTTCTTACATACTTTTTCAAAAGAAAAACCTGACAGCTAGGTGGCGCCAACTGATGGTGTGAATTTTCCTCATTAAATGTTATGGCATCTTGGTTTAAGCGCCGCGAAAAAATTTACTTTGACTCGAAATTACTCCATACCTAAATCTACGCTTTCTCTTTGTCCTTAAATGTTACAGAATGATATGCCGCGTATCATCCCCGCTTCATCCGCATGACATGTTTGTCCCAAGCCATGGCCTGTGGGCGTCTATAACGCGGACGTGGATTCCCTGTACAAGCCATAGCTCCTTACCCTTGAGGATAACGTCTGTAATCCCATTAATTCAAGAGTGAATAGGTTACTTCTAGGTACACATGCTCCGTCGTTGACCACATTGTCGCTTACCATCAGGCAAAATAGTAGTCAGAAGTGAGCCTATCAATAATAATAATAATAATAAAGATATTAGCCATTTTTATTAAAATGTACCTATGGATATCTTAAAGGTACTTATAAACTTGAAAATATTGGATATGCCCTTTACATTATTTTAAGTAAAATATATTATTATTTTTGAATCTCCACATTAAGAAATAATATTTTTATTCTGTCTGGTAAAAGAAAGGGCGTAGGTACATTAGGACTGTATCAATTAAGAGGGCTTCCAAGAACACATATAGTTATTTGAATATTTAATATCGAACCCACATCAAAGTATGTTTTAAAGATACCGTATATTTGTTTACGTTTAATGTTTTTTTAGTAAATTAATTGATGAAAGGCGAACGTGCGGTAAAGACTACGCCCAGGTTGACGTCGCGTTGTAGGTATTTCACGCGCGCCTCAAAGAGCTGTCAGCAAAATTGACGGGGTTTACCCGATACCTGCCATGGTTGTGGGATTAATCAAAAGAGTTACCGCAGCCCTGAAATGCATAGGACCACTAAAATAATACAGGCGAGTTTTAATCAGTTGATAATTTCCCACCACATAATAAAACCGTTTTTCATTTGCAGATATACGGTTTGAAATCATTTGATCTGGTTTCATCGTAATTAGATATTTGTACCATACCACAACTACCGGTGGCGTTGTCAACTATTGTGGTAAAAGGATACTGTATGTATTTTATGTAGTTCATTCATTTGAGTAGGTACATATTACTAGAATAATTATTGTATTATATTTATGATTTATTAGTATATCAATTCTTGTATTCACCTTATCTCTTTCTTTTTTCTCACTATTTTTCTCTGCATCACCCAAAGGTTGACTAGAAGAAAATGCCTAAGGCATTAAGTCCACTTTTATATTTTTTTGTGCATGAAGTATTAAATGGAATACCGTTCATTAATAATAATAATAAAATCGTTTATTTATAGCAGAGAGCACATTTAAAATAAAGTATTTTAAATATTAAAAAAACACAGTTGCTTATTTGCTTGAACTGGGGTAAACCTGTGTTTCAGGCTACAGAGTGCTTAAATACACAAATATAAATTAACACTAATTAGGAACTATTTTAAAATTGGACTAAATTTAGAGATACGGCGTGTTTTATTTACAAACAGTAAGTAGGTCTTATATACACAATAATTAATTATTGTAACATGAGAAAGAAACATGATACAAACTGTTATCCACTAGAACCCTCCGTGACCAACAAATAACGCCGCGAGCCATACCTACACGGAAAAAAAATACCGTTGCTGATACGGTCTGCATGGCTTGCGGTGTTACTCTAACCACTTATAATATCCGTTCTAAGCCCTTTAAGTGGCGTCGTACGAAAGAATATTAGAAAATTGCTATCGCCGTCATATTGTAAAATGTCGCAAGAAATTGGAAACATTTTTTATCATTTTTTTTTATAAATAAGGACATGGTTATGTTGGAAAGTAATTTGATATGATTTATCGTATGTAAATGATTTTTTCATATTATATCTGTAAATTATAATCTAACAAAGAGTAAAGAGAAAGTCTGTAATACGAGTACATTCATAATTTTTGCATTTATGTAGTTATAGGAAATCATTTTCACAATAAATATATTAACTCTTCAATCGATCTCTCGATGACATTTTAAGTATAAGATTGATATAACCTTCGTTTGACTATGACATTTTGTGCGTTATGTTTTTTCATTACTTCAGTCCAATATCTTGATAGACCGACGTTTGTCGGGGCAGCTAGTCTATGATATAAAATGAATCGCTAAATGTGTTACTAAGCGCAAATCTCTTGAAAAACTGAATCGATTTCGCCAATTATTCGCAAATATTAAATTAATATTAATATTTTCGCCATGGAAAATAATGGAAATAAGGGTAGAGTAGGGTAGAGTAGGGTAGAGTAGGGTAGAGTAGGGTAGAGTAGGGTAGAGTAGGGTAGAGTAGGGTAGAGTAGGGTAGAGTAGGGTAGAGTAGGGTAGAGTAGGGTAGAGTACGGTGGAGTACGGTAGAGTACGGTAGATGAGGGTAGAGTAGGGTAGAGTAGGGTAGAGTAGGGTAGAGTAGAGTAGGGTAGAGTAGGGTAGAGTAGGGTAGAGTAGGGTAGAGTAGGGTAGAGTAGGGTAGAGTAGGGTAGAGTAGGGTAGGGTAGGGTAGAGTAGGGTAGAGTAGGGTAGAGTAGGGTAGAGTAGGGTAGAGTAGGGTAGAGTAGGGTAGAGTAGGGTAGAGTAGGGTAGAGTAGGGTAGAGTAGGGTAGAGTATGGTAGAGTAGGGTAGAGTAGGGTTGTGTAGGGTAGAGTAGGGTAGAGTAGGGTAGAGTAGGGTAGAGTAGGGTAGAGTATGGTAGAATAGGGTAGAGTAGGGTAGAGTAGGGTAGAGTAGGTTAGAGAAGGGTAGAGTAGGGTAGAGTAGGAAAAGGAAGATTATGTTGCACGAGTGGTTGACGTTGAATAAAAAAATTCTGCCCTAATACCAATTAACGTAAAGTCAACGAGATCGATAATAATCTCCCAGGGTTGCACGATAGTTCGATAGAGCTCCTGTGGTCCTGAAACGCAAGGGGCTCCTAAAGGAAGGCTTAGTTAGTAAAAATGCAGCAAAGAAGGAGGAGTTGCCTAGGTATTGGTTTATTCTTGGTACACCAACGCAATGCACAATTTCGACTGGCCTGTTGGTCTAGTGGTTAGTGGCCCTGACTGCTATGCCGCAGGTCATTGGTTCGATTCCCACCCAGGACAATTTTTTTTCCAGTACTCATGACACAAGAATGATTAGCTTGAGACTAGACAGCGTTGTGTGATAATTGTGAAATATTACATATTATTATATCAAACAAGATTATTTTGGAAAGCTATAGAAAATCTAGACACTGGTACGTACTAGTGTCCAGAATATACTATTGTTTTCATGGCAAAGCTCAAACCAAATAAGGTACAACAAAAGTAAATATACAAATTGACAAAAAATACACACATTAAATTAAATAACTTAAAGATTTTCTACTGGAAAAAGATCTGTGTACTCGTTGTCTAACTTAAAAAATCCGCTACAATCTCCATACTTTCATGCAATCCATACATAGTGATGAGTAAGCAACGTAAGCCCATCAAGGCTTCCTCTACACGACGGACAGCCAGCTATTTACTCTTGCTTTTCATTTTAGCTTTCTCGTTCACCAATAACATGATTACTAGGCTCGCCCGATTTAATGAAATATTCCCCGCTGCGAGCTATCTGGTGGACGTAATTTCCAACGTAGAAGCAAACCAGTTCCTACCGTCTAGAACCTATTTGATTTACAGGTTATCCAATAAAACTACTTTCGACTGGTAAAGAGAATTCCAAAATCATTTTCACTATGAAATGTGTGTATTTTCCTACTGAAATGGCAGTCTTTCATTGAGAAGGCTTGAAATTCATACAGAGTGCAGAGGAAGCAGAAATTCTGTAGGTTATGTGAAAATTCTAGATGTTGTAGTCGTTTTTCTTAGTACTTAAATATTTTCTGAATTCGTTGATCTAGCGATGTATGTGTGAGTGCGTCTGTGATGGTTGTAACTTTTATCTTTTAAGCAAGTATGGATATGTCATGAATCTGAAATTGCTAAAACTCAAATGAATATATCTAGTTCTTCTTCTTCTTCTTCTTCCTGCCCTTATTACTTGGGCGGAACAGGTTTCTTTCTTCCATACTGTCCTGTCACCCGTCAAACTATCACTAACTCCCTTTTATTTCATATCACTTCTCTCACAATCCATCCATATTTTCTTCGGCCTTTCTCTCCCTCTCCACCCATATCATGTATACTCAAAACTTTTTTAGTAATTTGCACTTTCCCTTTTCTTCACATGACCAGACCAAGACAACCAGTTTTTATTTTTTCAACTTTTCAGTCACAGTGACACAGCTTTAATAGTACATTGTTACACTAGGGGTGAAAGTAACTCATTTCGTCCCGAGAAGGAGTTGGCGGGCGAGCGAAGCGAGGTCGCTAATTCGAGGGGTTAAATGGGTTACTTTCACCCCGAGGTAAACACTGTGCTTTTCATTACGAATACGAGGAAACTAAAAATAAAATAAAAAGTTTGTAAAACCTGAGTCGTCGTACCTATGATTTTAAGTAGGTATCTTTCTTCTGATTTAGGCGGTAAAAGGTATTCCACTACTGCTTTAGCCTCTTCTCTTATGAAATTAGGCGTTAAATCACTATTTTAATCTGATAAACATAACGTGTTAATACAAATCTCGTTGTACGGAAATGTAAACAAAACTCGAAAAAACCAACGACTAATTGCCACTTTCCCGCCATTTTGTTTTTTTTTCTGCGGCCGGCCGGCTATTCAGCCTCATTAATGAAAAGTGAAAAATTAATTGTAATCTTTTAAAAATAAAGTATTTTAAAGAAATAGTTGAACAAATCAATCACATAAAATATAACATTATTTAATTAATACTTGTCTTTAAGTTATTTCAATTTTATATCACGCTGTGATTGACTGGATGTATGGAAAATTGGAACATGGTTCAATAGAAATGTGAAGATTGAACTAGTTTTTTTTTAATAATTTGACAGCTGTCAGTTGTAAAGTAAAACTCCCTAGGGATGAAAAGTATCACTTTCAGCCCGCTCCTCAGGCAACTTCAGACCTACTTTCAGAGTATGAGTAATGAAAAACTTCCTTTTCTCACTTTATCCATTCTCGTCACACCACACATCCATCCCAACATTCTCATCTCCGTTACATGTAATCTTTGAAATAAATAAACATATCTTCAAATGTTATTAAAAACTTGGAAATTAATTTTTATAGAGCTGAGGCCAAAGATTTTCTCATTTCTGGATTACAGTGATTGAAGTAAAAAATACACGATTTCATTGCGCCGCGATTTTAATCCAAAGCAAATGGATTTATTTGGTTTTCTATGCTGCTAAATACCTAAGGCCCTATCAAGAGCTCTTAGAGTGATGAAGTTAAGGTGAATAGCACGATCCCTCTTTCTCACTCGCACGCTTGACATTTTAAAACGTCATGGTTCGATCCCTGAACTTAGAATAGGGTATTTTCCTTTGGACACGTATTTTTTATTTTTTCGATTAAAATAAAAAATATCAAAGATATAGCCTATTAAAGTTACGTATAACGTCACGCCGCCCGTGCAGAATTTTTTCGCACGGGGTGACGTCACACGTAACTTATATTTATTTTTGAATAATCTAAAAGACGAACTAATTACATTTTTTACGGCAACTAGCCTATTGAACATTGCGTAAAGTGTTCAAATAGTCGTACCTATTTCATTATAATATTACATCATTAGCTTTTGCCCTCGCGGCATTGCTCTCGCTCTTCTCTACTCTACCCTACACTACACTAATTTTCATTTTGTTTTTCATAAGAACCTTCTCCTAACAATAACAAACACAGAAAAAAAAAAGAATTAGCGAAATCGGAATCGTGAATGGCTGGCCTTTCACGCGTGATTGGCGTAACCAAGGAAACAGGAATTCATTTTTATATACGTAGATGTTAAGGATAACCGAATCTGAAATTCTGCTCTTAACGGTATTAACATCAAAACGGATGGCTATTTCATAATATTGTGTAACATTTGTGATATTTGTGAAATAGCTATGTTGTTATTCACCAGTACAGTTGTACTGGAGTCGCTCTAGTATTACATACCTATATCATTGCGATACATTTTATTTATTTTTCATCCAAATTTATTGATTTTATTCGACACAAAAGAATTTTGGTCTTTTGCCAAGTATACTTTCTAATATTATACGAATCATCGTCATCATTTCAGCCGAGGGATCGAAGCCTACTGGGGCCAGGGTTATCCGAAAGGGCGCTCGAGCCCCGGTATGAAGGCTTGAAGGAACGGGATGGGTTTTTTAGTCAGTCAGAGTCTGACACTATCTCCCGCTCCACCCAAGAGCGGGGGTGGAGCGGGAGTTAGGAAAAAAAAGGGATGTCCACAATAGATAGTCCTGTGCTTCTCTTCACTCAACGAACGCCAGCAACTGTTGAGAGGGAACACCAAATTTTGTTACATACTTAAAGTTTTTTTTTATTCAACAGCATTTTCGTCCCTCAAAAAGGGATGCATACACTAGTTTCTGTTGATTTAAGAGTTCCCATATAGGCCTGGGTGAAATAAAAAACGTGAATTTTTTGAAGTTTAAATAACTGTCACACCGCCAACATTCTAAAACACATGTATAGTGATATGCAGTCAAAGGGCATGCAGTCAACCTTCCCTGTACTACAACAATGTTTACCTGATCTGCTATTCTAAACACAGCGCGACATCCATAGGGCGTTGACTACGCACCAAATTGTAATTAGTCGGCCAGTGTGAACCAGTGATACAAACATACACTATCATTTACGAACAAGGGAAACAGGCTGTGAAACATACTAAAAATTGATATACTTTTGTTTCAAAACATTTATTTGGATATGAAGCATGACATCCCAAGCTCTGCTTAGTTTGAGACTAGACGGCGTTGTGTGATAGTTGTGGAATATTATTATTGTTTCTCGGAATCTACTTCTTTATCATCATTAGCGGCCTTCCTGTTGCCCACTTTTAGCCTGTTCTGGGAACATATTCATTGTGCGTAGGTACTGCTAAGAGGTTGAATTGGCCGGAGTCGATGTTTTCTGACAGCTACAACCAAAAGTAAATAGGTTATTAGGCTAGGCAAGTATGCTTCAACAACATTATCGCTTACCATCAAGTGAGACAGTGAACAAACGCTTATTAATAAAAAAAAGACGGGTTGCACTCCGGGAGTGCCGGCAGAAGTGAAAACTTGATTATTAACGTTGAAATATATATATATATTTATATATATCTATATATTTGAAATATATATATATATATATAATATATCTATATACGTTGAAATATATATATATATATTTATATATATCTATATATTTGAAACAGTAGGCCCAGGCATACATTTTCGCCGCGCCGTAGAGGGGATAGCTGTCTACTCTCCATCCGTCTTACGCTTTTTCGATCAGGTCACGTGTCCTGACGCGAGTTTAAGATTTTATACCCATTACAGAAAAAGTGTTCAAAGCCGCTAAAGAAGTTTTCACTTCAAAAAAAAATCCTCCAAACTTCTTGACTAAGTTTCAAAGGACTGGTTTGCAGACTAGTATTAGTCCAAGGAACATAATGTTCTATGTACTTATTTATTCTGGGCAGCACTTGGTCCAACTCTAATACATGGACGGTCAATGTCCTTTAAATAGTTAATTTCTTAATCTATTTACTGACAGACGAGACAGAATTTAAACCTCTGGGTTTATTTGATTTAATTTGCACACTACTTCTCGTTTCTACGAAGCTGAGTTTCAGGAAAGGGTTCTTAAAGTGCATTCCCAAATAACCTCTAAATATTAACCGATTATGGTGACTTTTGGTATATGCACACTGTGCATGATTGGTATCAAGAATTCGAGAAAAGTAAAAAATCGATAATTGATAATAATCGATAAAAATCATGAAACACCCTACCGTAAGGTTTTCATCAACATAAGGATGAATACTCGAATTACCTAACTAGGAAGTTTTGTATGTATGATATGAATTCATAGAAAGCCTAATGGAACAGTAGGTATAAATATTGTAACAAAAAACGGTCGGTATATAACGTGATAAAAAGAAAATCTCCAACGTCACAATCGGTTGTCAGCTGCTAGCAACAAAGGAACTGTTGTGAAATCAACCTTGGCAGACTGCCTGGCGACTGTGGACCGCACGTGGGAACGTGGGTGGACCGAACCTATGTCGTCATGGCGACGGTTTGCGACGCAAAATGCTTGGTTACATTGCAAAAATATGTACAGAAGTCTTGCCCTGCACGTTTTTCTGCTGAACTGGGAAATCAAAGAACATCTCCCACTCCAGGAGAAGCAAATGGCCGTATCAGACTATTACTGACTAAAATCGACCTGTATTCTTTCAGTTGCGCTGTGAAAAAGACAGATGAAAAAAGATTGCATGTAGCGGAGATGAGAATGTTAAGATGGATGTGTGGTGTGACGAGAATGGATAAAGTGAGAAATGAGTATATTAAGGGAAGTTTGAAAGTGGCGCCAGTGACTCAAAGGTTGAAAGGAAATCGTTTGTCTTGGTATGGTTATGTAAAGAAGAGAGATGAAAAGCATGTTGCTAAAAGAGTTATGAATTTACATGTGGATGGATGGAGAGGAATCATGTAAATTCTAATTCTCATGCTACGACTTCTGCTACGACTTCGACTGCTATGATGTACGGGCCCTGATTCTGGCCAAGCAACTTTACGAGTGCTAAGCTAAGTAACTGTACTTACACAAAGACTTGTAGGTACTGACTTACATTAGTTTACCTTCTACATTTTTGCTTGCTATGTCTTGACGATATAAAGTTTCCATAGAAAAAAATCACGTGGGATCCTTAGTCTCGAACGTTCCTTACTGGGGTGTTTCCATTGTTATCCATATACATTTCGAAATTCTTTGTTTTGCTTATTTTCTTTTGTTTTGTTTTTTCATTTTACTCTCAAAAAGAAGAAGTTTGCGTTTCAGCAGTGGAAGCCTTATAAAGCTGATTGTGTTAAGTTCTATAAAGAAAAAAATGGTCCTATGGTAAACAATAACACAGTCTTAAGAAACCAGTGTGATTCACCATCAGCGATTGCATTACTGCTTACCATCAAGTGGGATCGCAGTCAAGCAAAGTATTACTAAAAAATTAAAAAATGGTGACGGAATATTCTAGTTATTATCTTTTACAAACATGTAGGTTGTAGGTATGCAAACAAAAAATTTTAGTCCTTAAAAATATTAGTTTTGACTACATACTATCTTTTATACCCACCACTAAAATATTAACATTAAATATTGACACAAGCCCAATTACTTACTCAAAACTGAACTGTTCATCAATCAGCTCAACAAACATTTGATCAAATATAAAAGACCAGTACTTACCCATGTAATAAATTAAATAATTTTTTTTTAGTTAGCTTTTTTTTTGTTTAGCACACATGTTTTCAAACTATCTAAAGTGCAATCGTGAAACGCAATGTAAATTCATTTTGATATATACAAAAGACGTAGGTATCATTTTTTATTATCATTGCATTTTTTATTATCATTATCAAGTGCAAAAATTAAACTGCATCCTATTTTTTAGGGTTCCGTACCTCAAAAGGAAAAAACGGAACCTTTATAGGATCACTTTGTTGTCCGTCCGTCTGTCTGTCGAGACCCTTTATCTCGAGAACGCGTAGAGGTAGAGTCTATCTAATAAGTTAAACGACTTGGCTAATTATTTGGAACGACTTAGTTATTAGGATTTAATGAAATCTGATGTAATCAACACTGGTTCAATAATCAAGGTTGATTAAGGCGTATAGTCCCTTGAACCATCTGACCGAAATTATGTGAACGCAACTCTCACACTCGCCTAGGCGGCCGTACGCAAATATGTGTATTTATTTGCGGCCAGCACCGCCCGGAAAACGCTTTAAATCGATTTTCTCTGCGAGATATTTATTGATTTACATATGCAATGTTCACTTTGAAGAATATTTAACCACCAATTTTTTTGTGTAAAAATGTTTACAAAGGTCCAAGCCGTTTCGAAGGAGTAGGGAAAAGTTGCGAAATTGCTAAATATTTTTTTTTGACAAAAGTATCTATTAATTGCACGAAAAAATCAAATGTTGATATTATTGTTCATGGATCTATAATAAACATTTTTTTTTTTTCAAACCAATTGATCTAGCCGTTACGGAGGAGTAGGCCTCAGAAAATCACTGTTTTATGGCACTTTTCGGGCGCTTGGCCCTTAAGAGATAGAGAACCTTATAAAAAGTACCGAATTTAAGTATTTTTTAAATGATTAAATATTATACAAAATTACCAAGTCGGTTGACTCATATCGTTAGACTATATCGTAGAGTTGAAGTTAAAACCATATAATCAGGCCTGCGGTCTCTTCAAACTGTGAAAAAATCAAACTTTTAAGAAACGAATAAATAGATACAGCCGTTTATGTCGCAAAATACGTATATATTGATACTCTCAAAGATCGAAATTCATAGGGTATTTCCCGTTGACTAAGAATCCTGAAAGGCACAAAGCAAGGTCTTATAACACAGGTATAGGAATAAATCTGAAAACAGTACATTTGTCGTTACCTACGTCACAAAAAAAATTTTCCATACGGAAAAATCTTCGAGATTCCATTCGGGAATTGTACGGAACCCTCAATGCGTGAATCCGACTCGCACTTGCCCAGTTTTTTTTAAAGTTGTCTTCCTTCGAATTTCCTTTTTCATTCTTATTTGCTATACGGTATGTACATGAAAATTCAGAGAAAAGCTAATAAGTTAATTTAAATGGAATATAATATTGAACGAGTTTTATTTACGAATAGAATCGGATGGATTCTGAAAACTGCAAAATTAAATGGAATTAACGCAAATAAGACCCGTTATCATAATATGCGTAATTAATTAATACTGGAAAATTTTCATTTACAGGGTAATTTGTAAAACACTGCCAACCTTGTAGGACTATATCATTAACATCATAAACAACAAATTTTGTTCTAATTAATTTGCATATCTAAAATGCTCATAATATGTACATAACTTAAATGTAAATAAATCCTTCGTGAGAATAATAAAACCATACAAAGTCCACCCAATTGCTATTACCACTGAGACGACCTGTCTAGTATAAAAAGTAAAAAGTAAAAACCCGACTACGACGATGTCGTTGTCGGGTTTCAGTTTATTACTTTTCTTGTATTTAAACAATTTTGATGTTAAATCACCGTGTTGCTATACTTACTATTTACTTGTAAAAGCTAAATTGTCAAATTAAGAACTTGGTAATTAACATTACATTCCTGTTCACTAGTGAAACAGCTGCGTAGACTGAAGCCCTTATAAATTATACCAAACACGACGTTTTTTAACACAAAATATCATCAATATTTAATGAGGTGACAAAAAACTTTTTGTCCACTAGAGGGCACCTCATTGAATATTGATGATATTTTTTTTGATGTGCCAGTTAAGCCCTTTCAAATGATATCAAACACGGTGTATTTATCTTAACATTTTTTTAACACATTACTTTTTGTCCGCTAGAGAGCACTCGAGGTTTGTGCCACGTCACTTAGCCTATGTTTAGTGAGTTACCTCATAATTATGTTGAGTTCCGATAAGAAGCTATGAGGGAACAGATGAACATACTCACACACATACATAGCCGGGTAAAAAAAATAAAACTTATGAGCTTTTTTAATTACCCCGAGTACTGGTTTTACGGTTTCTGCTTCTTACTAATTAATTTTATATTTACATCCTTTCAGGCTGTCTAATAATTATGAATATTCTTCTTTCTCTTGGTGCCCATGTTGATACGTGAGAAAAATAATATTTTTATAAACGAGGATATCAAAAGAAAAGCCTGGGGTTGTACTACTTTTAATTTATACAGTGGTTTTTCCATTGCTGTAAATACGAACGCTGTGGGAACTGATGTAAACACCAGCTCAAAAGGGTAATTAGGAAATAGAGATAAAATATATTTTCGACTCGAAAAGAAAATGTTGGTTATTGAAATTGCCAATGTTGGTAAGACCTGCATTAGGCTCGTGGAACAAGATGCAGTAACCACTATAAAAGAGGGTCTACGCCTAGTAGTTGGATGATGATAATCCTCGTCAAATACCTATACCACAGTGTCTCAAGACGAAAGTATCAGTGCGTGTTGCCAGTGATGACTTATGGCACCGAAACGTAGTCGCTCACAATGGGCCTCATAAGAAGACTCAAATTCACCCAAAGGGCGATGGAAAGGGCTATACTCGGAGTTTCCTGACGTGATTACATCAGAAATGAAGATATCCGCAAGAGAACCAAGGTTACCGACATAGCTCTAACAATGGCCAAACTTAAGTGGTTATGAGCAAGGCACATTGCACGCGGAACAGATAATCGATGGGGACGAAAGGTTCTGGATTGGCGATTACGTACCGGAAGACGCAGCTTTGGGAGACCTCCAACATGGTGGACTGATGACCTGGTCAGGGTAGCAGGAATCCGATGGATGCGTGACGTAGATATGATGATGATGATGATAATTAATTTGCCATCTTATGAAAGTGCGAGTACTGCTACATAAAATATTCTCAAATTAAGCTGTTTCCGCGGTCGTTACCTATTCCAAGTGAGTAATTTGCACGGATTCACAAAAGGGAAAATTAGTTGCTTCGTTTCACAATCACGTTCTACCACAAAACGAAGTTGGATGCACAATATTTTATTTAAGCTGTTAGCAGTGGGAACGTTATGCTATACTATTTATGCTATGCAAGATGGTCTATGGTAAATAAAGGACCCTAAGGAAGAAAGGATGGAAAGGAAAGGATTACTAAGACTTTGCTGACTGTCCGTCTGTCTGTCACTAGGATGTATCTCAAAAACCACGATAGCTAGACAGTTGGAATTTTCACAAATTATGTATTTTTTTTTTATTTGATATAAAGTAGTACTTGACTGCAATCCCACCTGATGGTAAGCAGTGATGCAATCGTTGATGGTGAGGCAAACTAGTTTATTAAGAGCCTATTCAATCCAGCCTTGAAGACACCTAAATTATATTCGGACGGGAAGACCTCAGCAGGCAAATTGTTCCAGTCCTTCAATATGCGTTAATACTGTTGCTGATGTAACAAAAAATATTAAAAACAAAATAAAATAAATATTTGGGAGCAATAAACGCGATTTTTTTGCCGAATTTTCCTAAGGACGGTACCTTCGTGCGCGAGCCCAACTCGCACTTGGCCAGTTTTTATAAAATCGATTTAAAAACTACTTATTTAGTATCGACAAGCTTGCATAGTTTAATGTTCCCACTGCTGGGATTCAGACCATACATTCATAAGACGTTTCGGGCTGTAATCCGTAACACAAGCTCACTGGAGGATGGTGAATGATACCTACATGTCTTCGAATTATAAGCTTTAAGTCCGATATAGGTTTCATCACGATGTTTGCAGCGGTGATGAAATAAATTATACAAAGTAATGCACCTGGCTGAGTTTGAACCTGGAAAATATACCAATAGGCCACCACACCTCTGGCTCGCGCTTGACCACAATATCACCTGATGGTAAGTAACGATGTAGTTGACGATGAAACTAGCTAACGTAGCCCAAAAGTAATCTATTCACTTTTGACTTTAAGACCTCCAGTTTATGTCAGGAAACAAAGACTCTGACAGGGAATCCCACACCTTAGTTGTACGCATAATAAATGTGTTCCCAAACGTATGGGTAGAAGTCCACTATGTACCGGTATCGCATCACAGTACGTCTGGTGATCCGATAAAAGAGCGGGCTTGGCGAAATTAATTTGTGCAATTCCAACGGACACTCCCCGAAATGCAACTGGTAGAAAATCGACCAGCTAGCAACTCTTCATCGAAATTCCAGACTTTGAAGCTTTGATGATTGTTTCGTAATTCTCAAGTTCAGAATATAAAATGGGCACTACAAGTACGCTGATGGGAATAAAAATAATTTACAACACAGAAAGACAGCAGTCTGACAACTTAAAAGGAGTTATATCTCGTAGTTTATTTCAGTAAGAGGTGGTCGCGAAACGATGTCATTATTTTTCCTTATATCACATTCCGTAACCTCTGAACACAAGTTTGAAAAGGATATGAACACATGTGGGGCCCCATAAAACCGTTTAACCAGGAAAACAGAACTTTGTAAGAGCGCTGCCGTAATATTATTATGAAATTTAGACGAGTTTCTATACAACACGAGTAGGAAACATGCTACCTTATATATTGACGTATAAAAGCATAATTTTCATAACCAAACATAAATTTTACTATGAAAGCAAAACTAACAAATTGTACGTAGTTTCGGGTAAAATGAAGCATTATTTAAACTCCACTATTGTGAGTAAGTAAAGTTGACTGTGAAATGCCTGTGTTCTAATTTATTCAAAACAGAGGCAAGTCCAGTACCTAGTCAGGTCGTCAGAAAGGGGTTTACCTTTTAAAAGGTCGGGTAGTTCTGAATTTTGTGTTATGTAGTAAATCTAATGAAAATTTTAAATATTCAACCTTTTAATGAGTTTCGCTCACCCAGCTATAAATAAACACAAATGTATAAAATAATTTACGTGCTTTTATGAGTACACTTCGGTTCTTTCTCATGTATAATATTTCGTTCGCTTAAGAACTTAAGAGACCTTAACAAAATCCTTTAATACTGTGATATCGAAAGGAGATCGCATGAGTTGCTTTTTTTATATAACCAACGAACTGGTTTGTAAAATATAATTCGAAGGATTATGCTGTTCTAGAATAGGTTTGAAAGTTGGTAGAAAAAAGAATGTGTTTTTTTAAGTGTTGAAGTATTTTTTGCAAGGAAAGCATGAATTCGTTTAAATAAGTAAAAAATATAAGAGTGCGCCGCCCGAAGTGTTTGATTTCATAGAAGAATCCCTATACGAGCCTACCGACGAGCTGAGCTGCGTTACAGTACCTACTTACACAGAGAGCTATCATTTATTTATGATTCGTATAACATCAGATTTTTTTACTCTAGTTGAATATAATTTAAAATAGAAAGGTAAGGCAAGCTTGACCGTCGATCGTTTCTAATTTATAAAACTCAAAAAAGGCACATAAAATCTATGAGCAGTGAATTTTTTCTGCACTGTCAATTCGACAGTAGAGAGTTCTGTATCTGCATTTGAACAAATGAAAACCCTTGGTCTGCCTGTTTGTCGGTAATTATAAAAAGGTAGTGAGTTCACGGACACATCTGAAAAAGAGAAATAATTCAAAAAAGACCTCCTAGCGGGATCGGAGCTCGCTTCCACGGGACTCTATCTCGATAATTTTGTGTAAACGATTTCTATTGAGTTTATTATGAAAACGTTCGAGACAAAATCTTAAGATAATTAATATTCCGTCCCTCCTGTTTTCGTTAAAACTTACATTGTCTCGTAATCAGATTATGGCACAACTTTAAGGATCTAGAAAACCATCCGCCAAATATCTTAATTAAGAGGTTCTTTCATGGATAGAGCGGGTATCGGTTGGGGCAACCACGGGCGGATTCTTGTCCCCGCCTCCTTACTGTGGCAAAACTTGTAATGGCATCTAACTTAAACATAAGTTTTTTGATAAGTCAGTGTTTAAACGATAGGGAGGAGAGGAGGGGAGTTACAGGTTGCCCGGGTGTGAGGGGAGATGTGTAGTGACGTCAGGTCGCGCGTTTGTCGATGATGTCGAAAATATTTAATATATTTTATTTTTCTTGAAAATTTCAACGTTTTCTTACTTTGAGTGATTGCTATGCAAAATAGTGATGCGATAAGATAAAAAACAAATCATTTTATGTTATAAAATTGTTTTTTAAGAAAGTTTTGCTTTGAGCTAATTTGTGATATATTTTGGATGCTGGATAAATTGAAAAAAATACTTTTATTTAAAAACTAACTTAACTTAAAAAAATAAATAATTTTATCACATAAGTTAGCTTTAAAATTACAGGAAATTTATGACCACTAGTTCAATTTGTTACAATTACATGTTCACTCACAAATTCTTTTTTCTCATCTCCTGTTACGATTTAAAAAATAAAACATGACTTTTATTACGACTTTTATTCATATTTAGTAATAATAACACTTTAGATTAAAAATCGTCTCAAAATTCTAAAAAAAAATTAAAACAGTCAAATTAAACATATTATTATCGATATCGGTATGCCGAATTCCCCCTTCACTATGAAGCAACAGGGTGCTGGACGCCTGCGCGTATCACCCCAGCGAGGATAAATGGGCCGGCAGGCGTGCTCTAGCCTCAGAATTCAGTGAGGAGCCAGCGAGTTGGGTCGGAACTCCCAACTCGCTCCGGTACCTCGGTCGAAGTCATGCGCTTCCCACCTGCATAGGGAAGTTAGCTGTGAAGTGACTTATATTTTCGGTGATGAAGACTCTGAACATTATGACTTTGGTGCCTGCTGCTGGTGAATAAGGGGGCGTTTTAAAGGTAAGTTTTATTTTTAAGGCATTTTTTTTACTTATTTTATTATTTCATTTTTTATTTTAAGTTTTGAAATTGTATAATGTCTTAATTTAATTTTTTTATAGCGATGTGTTTGGCTTTATTGCGAATACTATTTAATTGTATAATTTTAGTTTAAGTCCTATTTTTTTTTAGTTTTCTAATTGTTAATAATTTTATTAGTATTTTAGTTTGAAATTTTTAATTATTTATCCTTAAGTTAAAATTATTGTAAGTTAAATTTAAGCTGTACTTTTATTTGTACTGGATGAATATGCAACAATTAACGGCAACATTTTCGGCGGCTTTATTTCACCCATCGGGAATTCGTAAACGACCATAAAATACAATTGTCAGTTTTGCTATCAGATATTTCAATAAAATAATATTCGTACGTGCAATTGACTTTTAATATGTTCGGAATATAAAAAAGAAGCTTATAATCGCGGCTATTGAATTAAAATTATACCAGAAAAGACAAAAAGGTTTCTAAAGACCACAATATATATTTTTACGGCGATATTTTTTTGCGTTAGCGAAATAAAATCATATCAAAATTCAATTAGGTTGATCGCAAACTTGCGAATCAGCAATGCAAATTAGAGAAATGAGATGTTGATACAATTTTAATATGCAAATTAAACAACCAAACAGCACTAATGCATGGGCGGGCTATATTTTAATTTATTGGGGTCATGTATTATGATATCGAGTAAAATAAATATCTACTTTATTCATTTGAATTGTAGATTTCACCAAAGTTACTTTTAGAATCTGATTAAATCATTTTATTTCACAAACAGAATGAATTTTATACGTAAAAGAAAATATACATATTTTTTTTTATGATTTGCAATTCCTATCTTCTGCTGAACGAAAACTTGTAATACAAAATACGGCTAATTTTAAATGGAAATATGCTTTTTAAATGTTGCATATTCATTTAGGTACAAAAAATATAGTTTTAATAGGAAACGAACGTGCTTTTGGAGAAGTTCCTGAATATTCTGCTAAAGAAAATTGAAAAACGGATTTTTTTTTATCTTTTATCGCGCATGATTGCCTCGTTCAATCTTTCGTCTTCCAGGATCAGTATTGTATTTCAATGACTGATAATATTAAAACCAAATTTAAAAAATACTCCAATTAGAACAGCCAAAAATTAAACCCTTAATTTCGAGAAAAATCCAAGATTGAGTCGAAATCAGTAATTTTATGGTTTCCACTCTAAATAAGAGTACTTTAAATAATCACAACGTCATTGAACAATGTAAAAAATATAAGCACCTACTCGCAGCTTTACCTGCGTCTTCATGAGAATTTAGTAGTAATACTAAGTAACAACTTAGTAATAAATTAGCATTCGATTAATGAAAGTAATAAAAGTGGATCCAGTACTTTGAGTTTATTTATTACAAAGAAAAATACAATTCTTTCTTCTTTGTAATATTATTAGGTAATAAGTATTGATATCACAATATCAAAGAAATATTCAAAAGGAAAGCGGCTTATAACATGAGTATGTGGAATTGTTAGATACTTTTAGTCAATTTTTCTTTCTTAGGTATTTGTAACTAACGAATACTTATACAAATAAGAGTATTTATTCTGAGAAAAATATAAGCCAACTGTAATAAAGTTTAGGAAAATGATTTTATGAAACTGTAAAAAATAATATTAATTTACATTTAATTATTGATAGGTACCTACAGTTTCAAAAGAAATTAAACCTGAATTTGAATCATTATTTCTAAGAAAGAAGACTGAGTACTGCGTTCCTTAATGAGATTTCATTTAAAAAAGGCTAAAAGGAAAACAGTTTCAGCCAGTTGTAATAAAAAAGCTAAATCACTAAGAAATCATATCAATTAAAAGAACGAATACATAATTGTGTACTTGAAAAAAAAAATCAAGTACTTACAGACTTGAAATATATTTTATGAAAAATGGCTGCAAAAACTTGGTTGCTGGAGACTGAGCACCTGTTTCAAAGCCATAGGTGCCATTAGCGTACAACGTACGTGTGTTGGGCTTTCATTGCTCGATTATAACTTTTTCTACACCAACGTTTCTTTGATAACGTGTATTGAATGTTAAAATGAAATCTATGGCCTTTTAATGTCGCAAAAACGTGAAGGTTTCGGAAACGAACCGAATGATACATTGGAAAATGGACGAAATTAATTTTTCAATCAAAATGGAAACGATTATGGATTTTACGTCTTTGTGGTTTTTGTTATGTAAATTTAAATAGGGTTTCTTTTGACCAAAAGTAATTCGATTGTTCAATTACTTTTTGGAAACCCAGCTAAGATTTCAACAATTGATTTCTCTAATGATTTTAAAGTTAGGTTTACATTTAATTATTTAAACACTTTTTCATCACTTTAACCTTTCGAATACCACAATTAGAGACACAATAGAAAGACAATGAGAGAGCGGCGTTCGTTTGGGGTTTAATAATAAAATTATCTTTTCCTCCTTATTTCTTTAAGAGTTAAAAAAAAAACTTAAAATACTCCTTTGTACACCAATATAGAGCAGTGGTGGCTCAGTGGTAACGGCCCCGACTTACGAGTTGTAGGATGTGGGTTCAAACCCAGCCAGGCACATTACTTTGTGTAATTTATTTTATCACTACTGCTCTCAAAAAGGTAAATGAAAACATCGTAAGGAAATCGACATGTCCTAGAACCAAAAATTCGAAGACATGTGACATCCACCAACCCGCACTGGGTTTGCGTGGTGGATTACGGCACATTCCCTCTCTTAGAGAGGAGGCCTGAGTCCCAGCAGTGGGAACATTAAAGGGCTGATTACGCTATGCTATATCAAGATTATTAAAAACGGTATTCGATTCGCCATTTGATAAAGTGTGGTAGAACAACTTAGAGGATACTACAAAAATAGTACGTAAATGTCAGAAAGAGAGAATAAAAGACATAATTGTTTTATTAACGTTAAAACCTTTGATGTTAAAAGCCCGTCGCCCCTCTAGGCCCCAGAGAATTGGGGACCTAAAAGGAAAACCGCGGGCCACAAAGAGCAACTGAAGGACTCATGTGTTGTTTTAGTCAGTCAAAGTCTGTCACGCCCTCTAGGAGAAGACATCGGATGATTTCCCACCTCAAAAAATAAATGAAAAGTACAGTTTTTTATTTTTTATCAGCCGCCTTGTTCTGTATGAATTTCATCGTAAAAACTGAGGTGTAGTAAACGTGATGTAAACTGTAATTTCACCATTTTCTCTGTCTCAGTTCTTGTTTTTTAAGGTGGCCATACATTCAATCAATACCTCACTCTGGGTGGGGCTAGAGGGAGTGTCAGATTTTTACTGACTAAAACCCACCTTACCTGGAGGCCTTTGCCCAGCAGTGGGAGAGTATGGGCTAGATATAATTAATAAAACGCACCTATGTTCCTTCGTTTGCTCCTTACTTAATATACTCCGGGATAAAAGGTAGCCTATGTTCTTTTCCATGTCAAAGGCTATATCCAAGCTAAATTTCATCCAAATCCGTTCAGCCGTTTTTGCGTGATTAAGTAACAAACATCCACACTTTCAAATATATGATTTTAGTTTCAGTTTCGTTTCAATTTACATTCTAAGGTCTTTCTCAAATGTCAAAACGGGCATTTCATTTTTTAACGAGTATAGCTGGTGATGGCTGTTCGTATCTTATTGTGTAAGTGAGCAAGCCTGAAACAATAATAATTAAAAAAAAAATATATTGTTTCACTAACATGGCGTGCCTTTCAGGCATGAAAGTAAAACAAAGAGATAGCTCATTTCATTAATAAAAAATACAGGTATTACAATTGCTAAAAGAGATCGAAATCTTTTACTTTTTTTAACCGAATTTCAAAAAAAGGAGTTTCTCAATTCAGTTGTATTTTTTTAAGTGAAAAGTTTTACTGCTATGTCTGAGGTTTTAAATTTTATCCCAAATTCTATATAGGTATACAATGGGATATCAACAATTTGATCTGTAAAATACTTTATGGTGAAATTAAACAAATTATTATTATCAAAATAACTATGCAAGCGTTAGATATCTCATAGGATTAAATTGTTTATACCTATTAACCTTTCGAATACCCTAATTAGAGATACAATAGAAAGACAATGAGGGAAGTGAACGCTTTTGCTTGAAATTTAATGAATTAAAGCGAAAATTTTTACTACAAAATACCAAAAAAAAAATACGGTCTAGGGTTCGATTCCCAAGTTGCGCAAATCGAAAGTAGGTACTTTTTATTACAGATAGATTTTTTTTTTTTCTTCCGATGAAATCTGTCCACTTATTGAAATCCAGCATCAGATGTGTTCCAGTGTTATGTAACATATCATTCCGTTTTATGATAATTATGTACCAGTGTACCAGTGTGTATGTGTTTTTATATATTAAAATAAAACCAATATTACTATACTGACTGGACATGCAATCAACTTCGATAAAATAAAATTTCGAATTTTTATTGCGCCTAACATAAAGCATGGCTGTCGTTGATTTGATTCTTAAGTCAAAAAACAGTAATCGATTCAAGATAGTAGGTATAGAAAAAGATTACTAGAAAGAGATGGGTCACTTAGTTGAAATATTATTATAATATCAGCCTTTTAATGTTCCCACTGCTGGGACTCAGGCCTCCTCTCTAGGAGAGGGAATGAGCCGTAATCCAACTCGCGGGACCAATGCCTGTTGGTAAAAGTCACATATCTTCGAATTTTTGGTTCTAGGACATGCCGGTTTCCTCACGATGTTTTCCTTCACCATTTAGAGAGTAGTGGTGATTAAATAAAATACACAAAGTAATACGCCTGGGTTTGAACCCGCGACCTACAACTAGTAAGTTAGGGCCATTACCACTCAGCCACCACTGCTCCAAATATTATTTTCTTTAAATAAAACATTAAATAAACTTTTTGATTTAATTGTTATAAATAGTAAAAATTTGATTTCCGCGTCTGCCTACGCGCTAACTCCACCATAGTTTTATTTGAAAGAATGACCGATAAACGAAAGTTTGTGAATCAGCCATGGAAAACAGCTCAAAATTGTAATAAAAAACACAAGGTGAAACGGGTATAAGCCCTTTATTGCTGTTTACAAGAAATAAGACTATATATCAAAACGCCTGTACTATGTAGATGATAGTGGCGTCCCTAACTTTGCCTGACTAAGTTTTGGGGCTGCAAACCTATGGCCCCGTTGAATACGAACAGTCCTACTAAGTTGCCTACCTATATCATGCCTTTTGCATCTGTGTAGCCACTCAGTATTCTCAACTAATGCTATTAAGTTTCTCAATACCTAATAAGTTTCTTTAGACATTACTGACCGTGCGTAGTTCTCGCTTGTCTTTCGTAGATTTTTGATAGTTAATACGGGTCAGTAGTCAGACAGCAGAAAGTCTGACCGTCAATCTATTTCAGGAGTATCATGTTGCCCCGTAACTGGGTTGCGGAGCCCTGATAGGCACTAGGCAGTCGCTACGAGTAAAACACAAGTAGTTAGCCACACCTGCAGGCTTACTCCCAAAATTAATTTCAATTTCAATCTAAAGTCAATCTGATTACAATGTCAATTTTGACGTTACGTGATTTGGATTAAACAATATTGTCAACATATACAATGTCACTTAGTTCTCAAAATGGTCACGCAATTTTGAACCAATTTGGCGCTAGCGTAGAATTCAAGGGTACGAAACGTCACAATCTCAATGTCGACCGATCGGAATTGAACTCAAGAGTAAGCCTGCTGGTTAAACTAGAAGCCGACCAAAAGGCTAGGGAATTATATAAGTTTCATATGAAAAACAAAATAGTATAGCTTACTTGTATAATAAATACAATATAGGTACCTACCTACAGCAGCCGTTCATTGTCCACTATTCACAATAATTTTAATTAAAACATAAAGTTCTACAACAGATTTTTTAATCAAATTACAACTCATTTATCATTAAAATACTCGTATATAAATTCTTTTTATTCCAATTCTTAAACTTCAGTAACAACAAAAGCGGAACATTCACGCCGCAAAGTAAAATTTCATTTTCATAAATTTTAATCTCGATAAATTATTTTCAAGTGGAAGAGAGAACAAGAGGCTTTCACCAGGACAGACAGAATGGTAAAGGAATTAATCTAATGTCAAGCGTACCAAATACAATAGGGGACGAAAACTTTTTCATTTTTCTCACCGGACCCCTGCTAGCGAGAATATTAGTTGAGGGTTTCTAAACGAATATTACCCTGTTATCGGCACAACCAATCGAATCACCTGTTTCTTAGTAACCTAGAGCGTAAATAAGAACGCTATTGGCGTTATTAGGTACACATTTTGTTGATTTTTTAATCTGCACACTTCAAAATACTTTTAAAATATTAGATAAAACTTGTACATCAGATCTTTCACAAAATCGAATGAATCTTAAACATAAGGGTAAATCCAAAAAAGAAACAATGAGATTTAATCAGATTTTCCGATAAGTGCGAGTGAAAAAGCAAGAATAATCCTGAATTTCCGAGTACGGGACATCACGCAATAAGGGCCGATGATCCGGGCTCAGTTTGGTGGTCAATCACGACCTTTATTAAGGTTCCTCTTTGTTAGCCCTAAACCACTTATTCGGATCAAGCGACAATCATTGAGTTTATTCGAGAATTAGTTTTGTGTGAATGCGTAAGGGATCCCGGCGTTTTACATAGACATCAAATGTTGTTGCGGTCTTATTAGCTTTAACTTGATAAAGAAAAAAACCGTTTTATAAATGTGAAAGTAACATTGTCTGTCTGTCTATCCGTCTGTCAATCTATTACGCTTTTACGGTTGAACTACTGAAACGAATTTGATGGAATTTGGTACAGAGGAAGCCTAATCTCCAAAGATGGACATAGGTTACTTACGTCTATGACTTCGCCTTCGCGTTCACAATATCCAATATTCACGCGGACGAAGTCGCTGGTAAAAGCTAGTATAAAACAAATAACGGCGCTTATGAGTTATAACTAACACAAGTAGCGCTAAAAACTCAGAACCCCATAACATGAATCTCTTGTAAGTAACGCCCTACTTACACATTTCGGCTAAGAGAGCATTTTCTACCTAATTAAAGCTGGAAACGCGAAAAGTTTAGCAGTTATCCATTTTTCCCTAGTGTCCGTATTCTGAAGCCCGCCTACCCCACCGAGGCCAGTGCGACGAAATGTGAAATTTCAATTCCACAGCAAGATTTTTATTAAAGTATTGAAGCTTGGGAACCGTTCGAATATAGTTTGGAAACAAATAAACGACTTCCCTGCTCTTTTTCCTTTTTTATACATAAAAGCGGCGAGTTGATTTATCGTCGGAGCTCCGAGCGGGCTGCGTCCTGCCGCGAATCTTGATCGACGAAGCATTTCAATTTATTTTATGAGTCGACACCTTCACGAGGGTCTGTTCTTACTAAAGCACCCCCAATTCGGTCACTTCGACATTTATCCAATGAAAAACAATTCACTGTGTTTTCGATATGAAAGAGAAAGAAATCAGAACTTGTTCGTCTTTATCTCTTTGACTAGTTTAACTTGTTATCATTCCAATAGTAATGGACTTGCCACCGATCTTTTCGCGAGTTTAATGAGATCACACTGTAATTTTGCATTTGACCTATTTTCATAATCAGATTGCAAACTGTGCGATGCATTCATTACAATTAGTGCAGCTTTATTGATCCGTTACGCAAGATTTTACCAAAATTAAAATCAACTTACGAATAAAGCTTTGCTATTCAACCGGAACGAATTCGTATTAAGTTTTTATAGGACAATCAAATATCAGTTTAACGGAACGGGAACTGAGTACGGGTGGTAAAAAGCAACGCATTCTGGCACACCACACGTCCGCAAAAAGTTCTTGAAAGTGCATCGAACGGTTCGACAGTTGCACAATCAATGCGCAATCAACACGAAACGATTTTATACTGTGGCTTTTACAATGTTCGGCATACTATTTTATTTTCCGGTAACACTTGATCTTTTATGTGTTTTATTGGAAGAGTTTTTGTCGAAAATATAATAAAAACACACAGTGTCCACATCTCTTTTTTCTCCGATTTTCTTTTCGCAGGTATGCTGAAAGAGATTTTTTTAGTAATAAGCATCACCTTTGTATTATTCTTCTGTTCTTTTGCTATTGTGTACATAAATTGTTAATCATATTCTCCTTAACCATTTAGCTCTGAGCCATCATTTTTTGAAAGTAGAGGTCGCTCAGTGGTAATGGCCTCGACTGATGAGGTGTAGGTTTTGAATCCAAACACACAAAGCCCGTTTACTTTTTGTAATTTATTTCATCCCTACTGCTATCAAAACGGTGAAGGAAAACATTGTGAGAGAAACCAGCATGTTCTAGAACCAACAATTTGAAAATAGTTTGTATCAATTAACACCCACTCGTCCGTGGTGAATTACCGCACATTCTCTCTCTTATAGAGAGACGGCTTGAATACTAGTAATGGGAACATTATAAAGCTGATTATGCTTATTTGCGTATGCATATTTTTTCCCCTCTCTTATATTTTTCGGGTCTTGACACTTGTCCGTTTCGTCCATTCCTCCCTTTTACTTGTCATCTCAGTACGGGCTCTGCAGAATTGTCAGGAAAAGAAACCAAGGCAGAAATGCAAACAGCAACGGAAAGAATACTAGAACATTTTATTCAGTAAAAGTCTGTCACGCGCTCTCTCCAGAAGTTTTTAATGACTTCCTCCTATCTCTAAAAATTCTAAAATCTATTATTTAGCGAAAAGAACTTGTATGATGTTCACACATGATATCCAATAAATCCCGATAAGATCGACAGTCATATAACACCATATCTTCAACGTTATCGCCTTCAACACTCTAGAAGATACGTCAAATTGTCAAATTGTTAATTTCTAGCTCTCAATTGATGAAAACGGATCATGTAGGCGCCTTCAGAAGTCAGTTACAGTAACAGTGTCAAGCGTGAGGTGAAAAACTGACTTGTAGAATAAAATGTAAATGAAAAATCAAAAACTCGTATGTGCTCGATCTTTTTAACCTATTTCTACCTGTCTGCCTCTATCTCAACCAAAATCCAATTGATTTCGGTACTTAGTTTGTTAAATATTTTCCTGTAATATGATATAACTTTTTTTTTCCAAAATTGATATAAACCAGTATTTGACTGCGATCTCACCTGATAGTAAGCAGTGATGTAATCATTGATAGTGAGACGTACTAGTTTATTAAGACCCTTGAAGACACGCAGATTATAATTGGATGGGATAACCGCAGGCAAATTGGTCCAGTCCTTCGGTATAAGCGGAATCGCTTAGTCCGGCCCGTAGTAGTTTTTTTAGATAAATATATATAAATAAAAATAGGATTACAATTTTAAACCAGGAACGTGAAAGTTTTCACATATATTTAGGGGCTTTGCTTTTTAAAACTTAGTATGTAATACGTTCTAAACGTAATACTTTCAAACTGATATTTCGGATTATTTATATTGGCCGGAGAATTTACCGTTTGTTTTTGATAAAAAAAATCGCTATGTTGGTGAAAGATTGGCTTGAGTTTTTTTAGACTTTTATAAGCCGCGTACCTAGATTTTAAGACACCATTTCCAGCAATTATGCGGAAAAGAATAATTGAGGAGTTACAGTGAAATCGCACTAATTTTATGAAGACGGTTGTATACTTGTGCATAAGTATGTTTGTTACGCTCTCAAGCCCAAACGATTGAACGGATTTAAATTAAATTTGGTACATGGATAGACCAAATCCTGGAATAGAACACAGGATACTTTTTGTACCGGAAGTAGTTATGTTAATTTTGAACATAACTACTAAAAAAATCTGCATAAAAAAGGTTTCAGTTCGAATAAACATTTTTTCTTTCTTTCTTTCGTCAATATGGGCAAAGTCATTGGCAAACTAGTCATAAATAAATGCTAGTTAAATTCGACTAGAGTTTCAGAAAACAATGCGGTGGGAGATTGAATATACTCCATGTATAAAACTGTATTTTAACTCATCACGCGCGGGATGTAGGTATTATTATTACGTAATTGCACGTTTTTACGTAAGTCAACAAAAAAATATTTAAAAATAAAACTGGATTTTTCTAGGTAAAACAAAGATAAAGAAACAAAAATTTTCGGTCAAAAAAATTCGTACAAATGTGTGTACAAAACGACAATTAAGCGTTTTTCAAAGTCATTCCTTAGTTTTTCATAATTGTACAGACGTATGTTCAATCGGCGCTAGAGAAGTTAATAAAAAACACACTTTTTCATGATTATCTTAAAAAAATACCGATAGTTTTCGAAGACGCTTGTCCTCCGCCGAACTGTAGTTGGTGTTTAAATTCTCCGAGCATTCAATACAGCTTGAAAGTTCTATCGTTACTCTTCAGTTTGAAGCCACGGGCTTTAAAGTAAGCGGGGATAATAGTACTATTTATTTTTACAAAGATATTTAATAATTATTATCAGTTTAGTCGGCCTTATAATGTTCTCACAGCTAGGACTCAGACCTCCTCTCTAAGAGACGGAATGGTGGTTTGGTGAATATCATGATTTTAATGAAAACTAAAACTCAATGATTTGTTTTTCATTACTAGATCATGAAAAAGATCACAACCTTTATACAGCTCTTATACAGCTTGATGTCTTCGAATTTTTGGTCCTAAGTCATGCCGGGTTCCTCTCGATGTTTTCCTTCACCGTTTTTAGAGCAGTAGTGATGAAATAAATAACACAAAGTAAAGCGCCTGGCTGGGTTTGAATCCGCGACGTACAACTCGTAAGTCGAGGCCATTGCCACTCGGCCACCACTACGGTCTGCTGTCATAATTATAATCGGTTTTATTCAGGTCTTTTTTATTATATACGCCACTCATTTTTAATTAGTACAAATACTTATTAGAAAAGGTCTTGTTATTATTTATGTAAAGTCTGAATAAATAATATTCATAAGCAGCAAAGTTATTATCGTTTGTTTATATCCCAAAATGTCACTTAATTTATGGAAATATTGTACAAGCTTTTGATTTTAAATGAGTAAATGGCGATTAAAATGGAAAAACAACTGCGCTTTGTATTTTCTAATATATTAAGCTTATGTCCAACAGTAGACGTGTTTCGGCTGATATGATGATAATAATGATGAGTAACAAATGCTACATATTTTGCCAGTTGCGTGTTACTACATTTTACTGGTGAAAGAATTAAAAAAAAAATAGTCCAATACTTCTATAATTTATTAATTTATAAATAAAAATACTAAAATAAAAATCTTTTCTCTTTACGGTATTAGTATAAGTGTAACTAGATAAAAATAGTATACTAAATCTAATTTTGTAAATCCACAGCTATTTGAAGTTAACCGCCTATGTAGGTTTAACGACAACTAAATTGGCAATCGGCCCATATACCAACCACTTTGATATCAAAGAGCTTATCGAAATAAACTTTTATACTGAAAATATCAACTTATTTTACTTTTCTCGTAACCGACAAAAAGTTTATATAAATGGTACGCCAATGATATAGTATAATATGTCAAAAATAAATAAATATGATATAACCTTTTTTACGTAAGAACTCATCATAATATATTTTGGTGATAAACAGAAAACTAATTAGTTGTCTATGTTTATCAAAACATATTATAATTATAATTAAGAGTTTTTATTTATGACTAGTCACATTTATTATTCGTCCTTGAGATTGCTTGACTAGATATAATTCTCTAAAGTTATTAATTTTAATCTTATTTTATATTGTAACTTTCCTAGTCAAAGCAAATTGCTTGTTGATGTTTTTAAGGGTATTATGTGGGAGCTTGTTATTATCGATTTTCTCTACCTACAAGTACTAGTTATTAGTATGTAAGCTTTCATAAACATAATAACTTCTCCCGCTCTAGTTAGTGTGAGAGAGACCGTCAGACTTTTGCTGACTAAAACCTACCTGTGCTCCTTCAGTTACCCTTTGCATTTCAGAGCCGCTGTAGCTCTTTCCAATAATGTCAATCCAATAGAAAATATATCTGATGTTAAATTTTATAATATGATTGTAGTTGGAAAAATTCTAAAGATAAATCCCAACACAGCAGACAATATGGCCCCACACTCTGAGATTGCAAGTGTTGAACGATTTCAGAATAGTTCGCGGACGTCAGGAAGAGTGATGAAGTAAACCACCCACCTAATGCTCACTTTGTGCTCAACAACGTACGCAAAGCACCCTATTTAAAGTATACCAGTAAAGATTTATAAGTGAAAAGAACATTTTGAGAAGATAAACGTTTACATTGTTCAGTATTGAGAGCACAGGTTAAATTTTTTGCGTAGTCTGTTGTATAAATCGAATTACACTGACGAGGCAAAGAGGAACGCAGCGCTGTTTGAATTACACTAACTTGAAAAACAAATGGAGGCCTACGCTTGCTACGCGCTTGTAGCACCGCATCACATCGTAGCTCGTAGCACGCCGCGTAGCATACGTTAAAAGACTCGTAGCAACTGTACTGGGGCCGGTCACACCAATGTAAACAAGTTAGCGCTTTTGAAAAGCCGCGTGAATTTTGAAACGGCTGCCTGGCGGAATTCCGCCGGAGCCTGCCCGAGCTACGCGCCAACCGAAAAGGTAAATGGGTCATAAAGGCGTATCAATATTGACCGCGCGACTCCCATCCAGCGTACATCATGCCCGTTATATTGGCCATATCTCACGTTATGCGGAGAAGCCATTTTTTCGCTACTAATTTATGTACGTGTCGCTCTTTTTTATTTTTTTTAAGCGTGTCCTTTTTTCGAATTTCGATATTGGGATCGAGGCAAACGCGCTGCGGTTACCGGAATAATGCGGGTGTGGAACAGATAAATCGCCAGAGTTGAAATCATGGGGCTCCATTACATAAAGGTTGTCATTTAAAGTGATGTTATCGGTATTTGTGAATCTGAAAAGTGGATCGACTATAGTGCCAAGTCGTCGGTCACTATGTCTGTCGGAAAGTTCTATATTAATCGGGTCACTGTGAGTGTGATAAGTTGCTTTGAAGTATGTTATCGTGCCAGCGAGGGTTAAGGGATTATGCAATAGATTTACCGTGGTCCTGAAACGCAAAAGGCTACTGAAGGATCTCTGGTTGATTTTAATCAGTAAACGACCAACGGGTAGTTCGCCAGCCGGCCGGATCGCTAATTGTCCGTACCGTGGCCGAGTCGTCGATGGCGCGTATTGTTCCTCGCGCCTCAAAGAGATATCATCAGAACCGTAGGAGCCCAGTAGAGCCGACGCCTTGTGGGCAACGAGTACTCCGAAAGGGATTCCCGAGGTCCCGGTCCGCAAGGTAAAGGGTCCAAACAGACGGACCGCATTTCAACTGCAATCCAACGCAAATTGCAGTTTAAGTGCAGTTTGAATGCAGTTGACACGACTGCAATAGAACTGCAAACACAACTGCAATAGAACTGCAAACATGACTGCAATAGAACTGCAAACACGACTGCAATAGAACTGCAAACCGAATTGCAATAGAACTGCAAACACGACTGCAATAGAACTGCAAACACGACTGCAATAGAACTGCAAACCAAACGTGCAGTCCGATTGCAGTCGTGTACTGACTAACTGCACCATACCCACCCGCCAGCACGCTGTGCCCTCCTGCGGATGGTGCAGTCGGTGTGCAGTTCACACGACTGCAATCGGACTGCACGTTTGGTTTGCAGATCTATTGCAGTCGTGTCAACTGCATTCAAACTGCACTTAAACTGCAATTTGCGGTTGGATTGCAGTTAAAATGCGGTCTGTCTGTTTAGACCCAAAAAAGGAACATAGATGTGGGTTTTAGTCAGTAAGAGTCTGACACCCTCCCTTTTTATCCAAAGCGATACGAGTTATTTGAAAATTTTCAACAATAAAATAAAAATAAAATGTTTTCCTGTAATAAGACTCAATACACGTTTACAATGTCTGTAGTTCTTAGAATAGTTTTACAGTTCAATCTAAAAATACAAAGTACGTCGAGTCAAGAGTTAAGTAGTCCCGCCAACATCCAGCACTAGTGCCGGTAAGCCGAAAAGTTAACTAGAGCAGAATACTACGAGTATGTTCACGTCTACCTTTTGTGCTGAATTAGTGCTACTAGGAACGCTCAAGTTTTTAAGAGCTTTAATAAGAATTGGCTTTGAGTTTAATTGAAAATCTTCAGGATAAAAAAAAACTTGAAGGTATTGAAGATTGAAGTTCAGGCTTTTAGTAGATTACTAGCCCTGCTAAGAATATTATTTAGTCTCTATCCGTACCCGATACTGATCATAATTGTGTATTTAGACAAAATTAAAAAAAAAAACGCAATCCCAAAATTGACCACAAAAATTTGTCTTTAGTGAATCAATCATTCAAAATAATTGCTACTGGAAAATACTACGCGCTGTGTATATATGATTCCTTTCAATTATTTATATACGCTTAAAAACTAACACGCACACACTATAACTTAGGTACTTTGTTCACCCACTGCACGCACATTTTTTTTTTTTTGGTGCAGTCATTCGACCCCGTATAATTAGAAACTCTTGCCTAAGACTCAGATAGAATTTCTGCCTACTTTAGGAAAGGGAGTCCTATGACGCACTTTATACTAAGTGTACTATTTTTCTATATTTAGTGTTGAAGACTACTCTGTATACTTTAAACAAACTAATTACTAAATAATACCTATAATTTATTGAAATTATTAATTGATTCATGATCGCCAAGTCCAACGGCTTAACATGCTTTTTGAGGCAGACAGATACAGATTGCATAGCATAAGAATACAGATATCTTGTGCATACTACCTTTGGTTTCTCGAATCTATATAAATAGAGAGATTGACTGACATATCAATGCACAGCCAAAACTACTGGGCCTAGGAGCGTGAAATTTTGCGCAAGGCTTCCTTTTATGACGTAGACAAGAGCGTTTAGGTGTTAACTCTCTTTATCTCTTTATTCTCTATTGTACACAAACAATTTATACAAACAGTTAAAAAAAGAACAGGTGATGTACATTGGCGAGCTTAACCCACAACGGGTATCCTTACAGCAAAGCACACAATGAATAATGAAATTCTCATTTGAGGAACCTTCAATGTACAACAAAGAAAATACATTCACAATTAAACACATCAGAATTCTCTCTTTTTTTACATTGCCGAACTTAATCAAACATTGCGTTGGATGAACCAACATGCTTTAAACCATGCTAACGTTTCCGATAAAGCAAAGAGAGAGATAAAGAACCTTTTAAGGTAAACACTCTAGGGTATTCCACTGAATTCAAGTACATAACAAAATAAGCCTTTTCACTGCTGGGACTCAGACCTCCTCTCTAGGAGAGGGAATGGGCCAAAATCCACAACTCGAGCCCAGTACCTGTAGGTAAATATCACATGTCTTCGAATTTTTGATTCTAAGACATGCCAGTTTCCTTACGACTTTCCTTCACCGTTTTGAGAACAGTGATGATAAAATAAATTACACAAAGTTATGTGGCTCGCTGGCTTTAAACCCGCGACCCACAACTCGTAAGTCAGGGCCGTTACCACTGAGCCACCACTGCTCTATCTTGGTGTACAAAAGAGTATTTTCTGTTTTTTTAAGTCTCTTAAAAACTAAGGAGGAATTTTTTCTTCGATTTAAAGTGAAGAAAAAATGTTTTAATACATTAAATGTAAACCTAGCTTTAAAATCAGTAGAGATATCTCTTGTTAAAACCTTAGCTGTGTGTCTATAAACAAAATCCTTTTCTAGCTTTAAACAAAATCTCTTGAGAATCTCGCCAATTTAATTAAATTCCGTTCTTGTAAACAAGCTTATTACTATTTCCATAAACAATTTTTATATTTTTTTTTATTGTAATCCCTGTTTCGCAACCCTTTTTAATTAGGGATTGAGATATAATTAAAAGGGATGCCCATGGTATTGACAATAGGATAATCCCGGTTTTTGACTAAGCGTCTTATTTTAATGAAGCGAATAAAGGCGGGAGCAGGCGCCACTCATCATCATTATCAGCATCAGCATTTCAGCCGAAAGACATCTACTCTTGGGCATAAGCCACTGGGGATGTCATTTGTTTGATTTTCACCCACCAAAAAAAAACCCTAAACATAAAAAACCAACATTTATTTATTGGAAAAAGCTAAAATAACTAAAAAGCAGGCTTTAAGTAATTACTTCTTCTTTTTCACGGTTCCCTAAAAACTATGAAAGCATTAAAATTCAGCAGAAACTTGTTTAAAAATACCTTACCTAGTATAACCAAATAAACTCCTTTAAATTACGGTTTAAACTGATAGCGAACATAAAATTCTCACGAAGAGTTGTTTTAGGACCCACTTTGCATAACGATGCGGATATAAAACACTTTAGGGTTATCATGGAAGCCTACACGTGTGCTATCATATATTAAAGTCGGATAAAAATTAATATATTAATTTCCTTCCTCCTCAGCGTCAATATTTCCTGTATTACATCAAAAAAAAATATAAATATAAAAGCAGAAATTCATCTTATATTACCAACAGGGATATTTTCGTGAAAATATGAGCCAAGCGGAAGCCATATGCAAGAACCGAGAGTTGCTGGATTAAAATTCCCTAGTACCCTTGACGTGTGCCTGAGTACTGAAATTGCTTCCCAACGTCATGCCACAATTAGCCGCAATAAACCTTCCGCCTATAGACTTTACACTTTACGTACAATATGACTGGCCAATATAGTTGCTTTATTTACGTTAGTGATCCTCAATCTGTGGTTTGCGGACCACAGGGGGTCCGAAAAGCTAAAAAATGGTCCACAAAAACTTAGAATTTTGTTATCTAACTCAAAAGTCACATTGCTGCAAACTAGTTTTATGTTTGTACTAGTTTTTTTCTTTTTTCTATGACTGCCTAGTACTTTTGATTTTAAAAAATGCGTAGAGTCTGTCTAATAAGTTAAACGACTTAGGTAATTATTAGGATTTAATGAAATCTGATGTAGTCAACACGGGTTCAATAATCAAGGTTGAATAAGAGATAGAGATCATTGTTTATTAACAGAAGAACCTTATAAAAAGTACCGAATATAAGTATTTTTTAAATAATTAAACATTATACAAAATTCCCAAGTCGGTTGACTTATTATACAGATTGTAGTATGATATGCTACAAACTTTAAGTTACCATAAAAGCTTTTTAGATTTCCAGTAAGTAAATAATTATTTAAATTACAACAACGTGAAAAAGGGAGAGGGAGGCCTTCGCCCAGCAGTGGGACATAAATGGGCTAACTAACTAACAACAACAAAATCCAATGAGATTCAAGGTCAAAAAAGGTTAAGAACTACTGATTTACCTTTTGAGTTTTTTTTTACTTCAGTGTGTAGTTAGGGTTCTAAAAATAAATCATATAACATATCGTTGGACTATTTTTTAATCGTTGACAAAAACAAAATCGTATTTAAAAATGGAACGTTACAAAAATCGTTGTTGCAATCACACATTTAAATAGGGTATTCGTTTTACAAAATACCAAAATTAAAAAACCTGCGACTTTTAAATCGTTGTTTCTATTTGTTTAGGAGGGTTGGCATTACTTTTATTTATTTACATTAAACGGTTGGAAAGATTATCCTTAGAAATAAACAATAGCGGAGGAGTGGGGGCCGCAGGAGTCCTCGCGGTCGACTGCGTCGCGCTGATAGCGGCGGTACGTGAGCCCGAATATGTTAGCGATACTTTTCGCTGATCAAGACGATTATTCCGCATAACAACTATTGTTTTTTTTTTAAGTTGTGCCAGTTGCGCGTGACTTGTTGCTGCTTTTATTTTTATTTGCACGCTAGGAGTTGATATAACTTTTTATTCATACAAGGATTTATTGTACATATTCATTTTTAGGGTTTCGTACACAAAGGGTAAAAACGAGACCTTATTATATCTCTCTATCACCAGGCTGTATCACTAGAACAATTATAGCTAGACAGTTGATTTTGTATTTCTGTTGCCACTATAACAAAAAATACAAAAAACAAAATAAAATAAATATTTGAGGGGGGCTCCCATACAGCAAACGCGATTTCTTTGCAGAATTTTCCAAAGGACGGTACCTTCGTGCGCGAGTCCAACTCGCATTTGGCCAGTTTTTTTTTTTTGATGTTTTTATGCCAAACGGAAAGTCGTATTTGAAAAAGAATATTTATCAACCATGTTGTTACTCCATTTTTTTTAAAACCTATCATTATAAATAGGTATATATAGACACTAAATAAAAAATAAACACTTAGGAGCTTACTGAAAGCGGAGTTTTTTATTGTCTTAGTTGCAAATAACATTTTCATTAATGACAACAGTTTTAAGTAGGTACTCAATAAAAATTATTGAACTCGTGTGGTTTTATAAAACACAAATATATTTCAGATCGATTTAGAATATACCTTCCTAGTAATACATAAACCTCAAAATAATTCTTCACAAAACACTCTAGACCGTCGCTTGATCTAAATCAGTTTTTCAATCACGACATGCCTGCTTCATCTGTATGCAGACAGTTTAAAATTCATACACATTGCATTCAAAACGATTCAATTCAATGCACTATTTTTCATTTAGTATCGACTCACTGCAGCGTCGAGTTGAGCCTGAATGAATGGTGACCAAATTAGTCGTAAGTTAATAACTCTTTTGGATCGACATCAATATTATTTTGAAATTCACGTTTATTTCGTCAGGGTTTCACAACACCCCTTTCACTGAGTAAAACGACTCGTAAAATATACGGGAACCGTCGTAAGCAGGCATCTCCGCTCGGCTTCCTTAATTAATCATTACGTTGCTTAGTTACTCAAGAATCCATATCACATTTAACTTTCAAGACATTTTAATTGAACTCTTAAAATACATGCTTAATAATATAAATATCAAAGTTATTTTGCCGGTCTGTTACGCTTTTACGGTAAAGCTACTGTACCGATTTCGATGTTTGATTCAAAGTGAGCTTGAACCATAAGGAAATATGTAGGCTACTTTTATTTAATAACAACTTTTCGACTTCGCGATTCTGTAATAAATGCCATTTCACAAGAAAAAGTCGCGGGAAAAGGCATATTTCATAAATGCTTGTAAAATTCGTGAGTAATATTTTAAGACCGCCAAAATCCAATCCATCAAGCTAATAGTTTATTGAGAAATGAACTTAAAATATGATTCGTAGTCCCCTAAAGTCAGGTGCGCCCCAAAATGAGAGCCAAATTAAATTTTCCATTCGTCTGTAAAAAAATCAGAGAGCAAAAGATTTCCGCTCCGGTGGGATTGCTAGAGTAATAGCGGTGCATTTTTCGACTGTAGCTCAGATAAAAGTACTGCATCGTCAAATGTGAGGGATTGCCGACTCAACTTTTTAAGGTAGGTAAGCGTTCTTTTGATCGCGCTCCTCACCAATAATGTTACATTAAAATTGCAAAATGGACGTCTTTGTTTCCGCTTGCTAGTCTTTTTCAAAAGACTCACAAGTATTTGTATCAAGTTGATGATTGCGGAATGGCATTTTACGTTTCACTTGACTTCCTAATGAATGGTAGCTGTAGAAATATGGCAGAATATCAATTATCTTGATAAATATTCTTCTGGAGATATTAAAATATAGAAATGATTTGCATTAACGAAGGCTGCTACCGTTTCCTTGAAGACATAGATAGTGTTTCTTTATTAATACAAATGGCTACAAGTAGGAACGCCAAAATGCATTTCAGAGAGAAATAGCAGAAGAGTGATGCTCGTAATATTTTTAGTTTGCGGAAAGAAACGAGACAGTGATATGTTGGCTCATTCAAAGCTACTTATCCTGCCGCCAGCAATTAGTAAAAGTAGGAGACTACTGTAGTGGGCTACTACCTATAAATTTTGGTATCCCTCAGGGCAGCACTCTCGGACCAACTCTTTTCATCTTGTACATGAACGACATACTTAACGCACCCCTTCATAATGCTGAAATAATATCGTATGCAGACGATACAGCAATTTTATTTCACGGCAAAACTTGGGAAGAAGTGTTCGAGTTTGGTGAAAATGGACTGCTCACTATCTCTAAAACTCTTAATAAAAATCTACTTACTCTTAACTTGAAAAAAACAAAGCTCATTACTTTTTTCAAAACCATGGCTTCAAGTCCACCCCGTCAACTAACACTCAAATTCCACACATGCTGCAACGATCACAATCCACCACTCACAAACTGTACCTGTACTCCTATAGACCGCGTTCCCCACCTTAAATATCTAGGTATCACTATCGACGAAAATTTGTCTTTTAAACCCCACATACAATTGCTTGCTAGCCGCGTCAGAAAACTAATTTACGTCATGAAGAAATTACGAGACTGTATTCCTATTAAAATTCTCCGAACAGTATACCTTGGACTGTGCCAATCGGTACTCCAGTACGGAATCTCAGTCTGGGGAGGAGCTGGTAGAAGCTCATTTATTGAAATAGAAAGAGCACAAAGAGCCGTAATTAAAGTGTTACTTAAAAAACCCTTCAGATTCCCGACAGATTTACTTTACGATAAATTTCCGGTTCTCCGAGTACGTCAACTATTTATTCTCAGTGCTACACTGCATGCTCACAAATCCATTAAAAATAGACCTGACTACCAAACTTTGCTCTTAAAACGTATCTTTCATGTCCCTCTTCCTACTGCAAACAGTCTTCTAGCCAGACGATGCCCCTCTTACTCACACATACATATATACAACAATATAAGCAAAAGATGTGATATTAAAGTTCTCAGCACCCATTCATGTAAAAAGTTGACAAAAAGCTGGCTTCTCTCCCTGTCATACAATCAAACTGAGGAAATATTAAGTTAATAACACACATTTACAACACACACGAGCACACCTATACACCATCACACTAACCTCAACTTACCATACTCACACACTCAATTAGAATTAGGAACACTTATTTTTTTATGTTTTTTTTGTTTTATTTTATTTTAGTTTGTTCTTGTTTTTTTTTTTATTGTTATCTTGGTAGGCAGACTGCTACCAATATTTAATTTGATTTATATTTGATTTATATACCTGATTTTAAAATATCTTGTTTCAAGTGTAAAACTTAGCATGTCTTGGACTAAAATACATGTAAGTTAACGCAACTCCGGCCCCCGAGATACAGGCGCTGCCTAGTTTGGGGACCACAGCTAAACTTAATGCTAATTTTACTAGTTACTGTGAACACCCTTAATTATCATAAGTTTAGTACTTAAGACTTACTCTGTAACACTGGACCAATAAATTATTATTATTATTATTATTATTATTATTATTTGTTAGGGTTCCGGGTAATCGAATAGAAGACATGAATGCTTGCTAATTGAACTAGGTAACGAAGAGTAGTTCTTCGGCGAGGTTTGTTACGCCTATTTATCACTCTTAACATTTCACTAGTTATTAAAACTTTATTGTAATCTTATTCTATTCATATTAAAAACTAATGCTTCACGGCGTTCCTTCCTGATGGTTAGCAGTTATTAAATCGTTGATGGTGAAGCGCACTAGTTTATTAAGAGCTTATATACTCTAGTCTCAAAGACATTTAAAATCTAATATATAAAAATCCCAAGTGAAGTGATTTTCGTGATTTTTTTTTGTGCATTTTTAACCTCTGATGGAAAAGAGGGTTAGGTTGTGTGTAGCTCGCTGTCCCGCCGTCCGGTAACTGTCCGGACCAAGCCCAAGTCGTCGGCGGTGCGCGCTGTTCCCGCGCGCCTTAAGGAGTTGTCAGCAACAGCAGGGGCCCAGCCAGGTCGAAGCCTACTGGGGCCAAGGTTATTCGAAAGGGTGTGATGTGTTTTACATCTTTAACCTTACCCCCCATTTTTTAAATTATTATGACAGAACGACGTTTGCCTGTTTGATTAAATTGAATAATTACCACATTTCCAGTCGACAAAGCCGGTACTATAGCGGTTACCTACACCTTTTAGACAACATTTCCGAACGTCCATTAAAGGATTTGAGGGATTAAGCGAGTTTTCAAGCCATGCCCTTTGCGTTCCGTTTTTTGCACTTAAATGTACCTACTACGTATATCGGCTTAACGGTACTTGTTTTGCAGGTATCTGCTTAGCGATACTAATTAGTTTCGCTAAAAAAAAATATACTGTGTAATATAGATTGGATTTATTTATTTTGTGGTGGGAAATTGTCAAATGATTTCTTGCGCTTTTCGGTTTTTTCGAGGAGGAAATACTTACACTAATTTCTCTCTCTCTGGGGTGAAGCGAGACGGCGTGTAAAACTTTTAACAACTAAAATCACACATATGTTCTTTCTTTGCCTTGCGTTCCAAGGCGGTTTCCTTCCCTTTCGGAAGTCAACCCATGACTCCAGTAGGCTTCGGATCTGCAGGGCCTCTGCGGTATTGCTGACATCCCATATCTCTATCGACTATTCGGACTCGATCCGGACGGTTACCGAACGGCCGGACATCGAGCTACCTTTTGCTCAGCAACAAGCCCACACCTATGGTGACTGGAAGTTGGGGTCAGCTTCAGCTCTAGGGTGACTTGGGCTTTTTGGGTTACATATGTTGGTAAATCACTTTCATTCGACCTTTACGTTCTAAGGACTCCGTAACTCTTTCAACCGTTCCCGCAGACAATTTTCAAGATGGTGCCTAAGACTTGAAGCAATTTGTTTTAGAAATTTGTAGTTGTGGTTAACCAATTACCAACTAATTTTTGATAAGTAGGCACTCCAGAAACTGCTGGCAGATAATCTTTTTCACTTACCTACTTACTGTACTTGTTCATCCAATAAATTGGCTTTTAGCGAACCCCTATTGTAAGACTCAACTTCAATAGGTTGAATAAAAATCCATTCTACTTATCCACCTCCCAATTTATGAAGCTAGTAGAAATATGCCCTTTTAAAAAAATAATTTACAAAAAAAACTTGACACACTTTCCAATCTAAAAAGATAACTCCCTACATTATCACCAAGCTGCTTTGCATTTTTGCGAAAACGGAATTATTATTATTAAAAAATTCTCCATCAAATAAGGGAGAAATTATTTGATAACAACCCCACATTGAGATTATACGGATTAAATTGAAAACGTAGCCAGAAAAATATGCAGACTCACGCGCCGAGCTCGCCTTATCGTAACCTCATTGGCAATCTCGAACGGAGAGAATGTACTCTGAATATTGTTCCGCTGAAAAAACTTAAGATTTCTCGGCTGAAATCCGCTTGGAATGACGACCAGCCTGTGACGGCTATTTGTGCACAAAAATGTTTAGATCATATTTTTTTCAATTAACAAAGAGACAGTACGGAAATTGATACGAAGATTAAGAAAGTTATGATGTAGAAAAGAACACCGTAATTTTCTCTTCAAAGAAAGCAGTGTTACAGTTTCAAATAGACCCTTACAGTTTCCAAATCCTCTCAAGAATAGAGTCATTTCAAAAACTCACAAACTTTACCCCACAAACAAAACGAACTTGAAATTTTATATTCGTTTCAGCTCAGACATGTGAAAATAACTATATAATATGTTGAAAGAAAACTCTTCGTCCGACGTCTCCACGTAAGTTACGAGCCAAGTTTTTCTTGTATTACTTTTACTACACGAACTTGTTCAAATATGCCAACTCGAATAAATGTAAGACCTGATGTCCCGTTATGTACGGTTTTTCAAATTACATTACCGAAGCAGGCGTAGTCGGCATCCAAGTAGCTGTATTGTGAATCGATTTGGAGCATGCGGGGCGGACAAAGGACGGCAAACGTTGCATTACGATAATGCATTTTGGAATACCGGAATTCCGTAGCCAAAAACGGGTCATCGCCGATACGATAATACTACTTTCACAACAATTATCTTCGGAACTCATTGGCACAGTAGTGACATCTACTCGTTGCTGGGTGTCTGTGAGGACAGATTCTTGGCAAACAACTAAACATGCTATTTAAGTAAACTGGAATAACACAAAGTTAAAAATAAAACTCTATTACAGAATTATGATATTGAAACGTGACACCTCCACTTTAATATCCTAATTGATAGTAGTGGTTAAAAAAAAAAACATTAATAAAAATAAATTCACCTGGATTTTTGAGGCAAATCTAAAAAACACCTTAATCGTCAAAATCCATCCGATCGTTTATATACATAGAAACGTAGTCATACAAAGTACACTCCTTAGCAATCGAGTAAAAATAGGTAGCTTCTCCAAACTACGTCTAAAACATTTTAGTTTGATTGAGGTATATTATTGTAGCACACAACATTAAAGTGATACTCTAAAGAGCGTAGAGAAAGATGGATAAGGGTCGATTTGAAGCCAGAAGGCACATTTTATCTCACCACATTACTTCTAAAGAACCATTCTACTTGAGCTTTGATCTTTGAAAGCACCCCTATAGGGTAAGGCCACGGCCATCACTCCCTTTGAAATAAAAAGTCATCTACGAAACAATTTTACTTATGGGTTTTAAATAATTAGAAAACAGACCGGTTGAGTACATACGAAATCCACTTACTAAAATTATTATGAAAGTTTTAAAAAGCAGTTATATGGTGCCTTTTGCAGAAAAAGTACTCGAACTAAAAAGTTTTGTTTGATATTAAAATAGTTTTGCTTTGGCGTCGATATTTAGGTAGTATGCTACTTCGTAAACAAAGTTTCGTTAAATATTTTCATTAAACCGTTTAGTTAATTTAATTAACATTGACGGCCATGAGTCTCCGAAACTCCTTATAACCTAACCTAACAGTTTTAAGTCTTAATAACCGAGTGAGTTGAAATCAGTTTTACATGTATAGGAGGAAATTCCACAAGTGGGTACAATTACAAATGAATAAATCTGGGAGCCAGTGATAAATCCTTAGAGCTGTTTCCCCGTTTTATCTGCGTTATCTGGGACGTGTGATCTCCTGCCTTCACATACTAAATGTGGTGTGTCACCCACTCCTTTTAAATTATACATGCGATTTTAAGTAACCATCCATGGGATCACGATGCAGGACCCTCAGTTTCGCTTATCTGCATGATTTCACAGTGATACCCACCCCCGCCCGTTCGGGTAAATTGATTCAATAATATTGTCATCTTGCACATTTTGTATGTAAACCCTTTAGTGCGCTGATTCCATACTGATCAGTATTTTGTAATGTATGTACATATGTAATGTTGGGTTGGATTTTATATTTCTGAATTTGGACTATATGAAATTGGTAAAATGTAATCAAAATAAAAAAAATGTCATAACATGATAATTTTTGTGTAAGAATTTTAACATTAATATGTAAGTAAGCTTTGTGTACATATAATAGCTTTGGCGCAAAAAAGCATACTGCTTCTTATTATTTTTATAGGAAAATTTTCCAGAAGTATATTCGATTCATTCAAGCCTAAAAACTAACTGCATTACAAATGCTATTATTAGACAGTAGTCAAAGTAAGTAATGTTAAAGAGGGTTAGATGCAACTAAATAGATACATATGTAAATTCTATTAACATTAACAGAAGATGACTCAGGTATACCAAGGTGTAATAACTTAAACGATTACAATAAAACGTAAAACAATATATGCACGAAAAACATTAAAACACACACGAAAAAGAAATTCAATATCAACATAACAGAACACCGGATGACAGATGATCTCGAAACGACGAACAAAACAACATTGAGAAATAACGGAAAGCCAATATGTCGCAACGAAATGAAGAAATGACAGAGGTAGGAAACGATGCGCAAAATTTTATTACGTTTCTAAGGAACAGCAACGTCATACAAACTGAGAACAGATCGCGCCGACATTGTATCGGGCTCAATAACTACATATCACAAAAGACTCGCTGCATCGCCCCGCATTTTATAGCGGAACTGAATCGATCCACTGGATATTGCTTGCGACTTGCAGCCTACCCAATGGAAGATTGCTACATTAAAAATTGCGCGCTGGAAGGTCTATTCATGCAATTCGCACAGAGTTTGAATGCGAACGCAACGCTCCAACGTGCAGGTGCGGTTCAGGGCACATTTTATATTAGCCGAACGCCGCCCTCCCTCGTTTCACCCCTTATTTCCATTGGGAATGCTAATGAAAACAAACACATGCGTATTTTCAGCTGCGCTTAACATAATTTAACTCCTGCTGTCCTAAATTAAAAAACTACGCGGTTCTCAAATTGGAAAACTTTTGAGAGTAACTGCATCCACGAGCATACCCGGGAACTTTTGTTGAAGGCTACAGCAGACGAGACTACAACGTAGGTACCTACTTGGAAATACACCTAAATAACAGAAACTCAAGTGAGAGCTAATGAAGACATCATTTTCCACTCACAGAAAAACAATGATGCGAAGGAAGTTTTCTACTTTACGGGCGGTGAAGTTTTTTAATTTACTCCTAATGGAGGAAATATCAAACGAGGCATCAAACCATTTGCGAATTCGCAACGGCACTGAAGCTTGCTAATGACCGATATTATTCGAGACATTAAAAAACCTTTTACAAATACAGCGACTTTTCAATACTAACGTTATTTAGACACAAATTGACAATTGAGCTTTATTTTAAGCGTAACAATCATAAGCTGGTGGAAAAGTTATGCGAGCTCGAGTTAAATATAATATTCCAATTATTATTATTTCAGACGGCATTGCTTTTTAAAAGGCCTATCTTAATTGGAATATTTAAAGAGATAATAAAAGAAAGAAAGTTGGAACGAAAATCTCAAGTAATTTACAAAAAGTTGTCTAAACTACGACACTTTCGAGCTACTCTCTTCTATTTAGGCATTACTTATACCTTCATTTTTTTTATGAGTCAAATGCCTTTAATTTACAGCCCGCAAAATCAAAGATAAGACGAAACAGACATCTGCGGCTTATCATTAAAGAAATACAACAATAAATTAGGTGTATTTAAATTTTAAAATAAATACTCCTAGTAAAATGTGGAGGGTGGGAAATATGCAAAGTATCATTGCAGCAGCAATAAAGTATGATGATAAAATGTCCTCATCTAGTATAAACAGACGTAAAAAAAATTGACGTGTAAAAGTGTTGTTTAAAAACCTATATACAAAATCTATTCTGTGATATAAAATAGTCAAAACTAGGTCATAGTACCAAAAAAAATAACTGTTATTACATTTAAGTTGTTGTCATCACTGTATGGACCGCACGGAGGAGATGTCAGCAAACCCTAGGGGACCAACAGGGTCGAAGCTTACTGGGGCCACGGGCAGTCTGAAAATAAGACCTGGGGCCTTGGGACAATGGCAACGAAAGAACAGGAGTGTGTTTTTAGTCAATAAAAGTCTGACACACCCTCCTGCCCCGCCCAAGACCGGAGAAGTCATAGGATGATTTTCCCACCTAAAAAAAGTACGACTTTGTAAACACGAGATGCAGCGAACAACAAACCGCTGATGTAGCGAAATTGAGTCCCTGAGTTTTTAGCTTTAACAAGTGGAAAATGTTGTTAAGAGTATAAAAACTAAAACTGTAAAACTTCCAACGGTAAGCAAAGACCGTTCGATGCGAGCCAATGGTATTTTTCATAAAGCGCCTATCAATTCCTGGAAAACTGTCGGATATAAAGATTTAATAGTTTTATACCAAGTTAATCTCTCATACGAACTAAACTACACAACAGAGAAGCTACAAGCTAAACTGTTTTGAAAAAAAAACGATCGTCAGTTCGCAAAGGAATTCTCTCCATTAAACTGTGCGCAAACGTCACTTTGACGTCAAAATACTTCCCCAAGCCTATTGGGATCGCCCTTTGATACGGCATACCTACCTAAACACACTTCTGTTTATATCTCTTCAAAGGATACAGGATTTTTTAGAGAAATAGAAAAAAAAATGTGCTTGTCCTTGTGACTATGGTTCTGAATTCAATATTAGAAAGGATGTACCTAGAACCAAGAATCTAGGGGTCTTTAAGTAAAGAGATAAAAAAATACGACTAATTATAAGCTGTGGAGCAGGACCGGCATTAAGCCAAGCATTTTTATAAAGGAGACAATTTTCCAATTTATGATATACTTAGACAAGTATAAAGTATAAAATTTAAAGCATGTTTTAAATTATGACTTATTTATTTGAAGAATTTCTAGTGGAATTTTATTATTAAATTTTACCCCATAACAGAGCTAGCTACTAACGAAAAGTTAGATCCACCTCGATTCAGATTGGCTAACAATCTGAATCGAGGTGGATCTAACTTTTCGTTATCAATTTTAGTATTAAAATTGTGCCTGTCACTGTGTTATATATGTACATAGATCCTCACTTAAAACTCATTAGCCCGTCGACTGACTGTACTTTTATCTTGAAATTTAACCTAGTCTATCATAAAAATATCACAGGCCTTTATTCACCTATTTTCGTTCAACCTGACACGGCATGCGGAACGAGATTTAGAGATACGAAATCGCAATCGACACGGTTTTTCCATCTAGAAATTGCCATAGCGCAAAAAAAATTGTTTGAAATTTTTCAGAGGCAAGTTTACTAATCATTATTGACGTTATGATTTTTAGCTTTTGTTATTTGAATATTCACGTAGCTATTTTTGATCTTTGTTTTGTATTATTTTTTATTACGTTTCGTTTTGAAGTGGAGTCTGGCAAGCCACTTGTGTTACATTATTTTATTTTATTAACGACATGCTCCAGCTTTGCATGCGTGTTAAAAAATGTAAAAAACGTGTAATTCTCGTAAAACTACTATCATCATCACCATTTCAGCCGAATAATGTCTTCTGTTGGACATAGGCTTCCCCAAGTATCGCCATAACCACCGGTCTTGTGCGCCTCGCGTCCTTCCAAAGCTGAATCTTCCGGTACATGGTCGCCACTCTTGAATCTTTTGCTGCCATCGACCATCTATCCTACGAGCAATATGCCCTGCCCATTGCCACTTAAGTTTGGCAAGTCTTCTCCTCCAGCTATGTTGGTAACCTTGGACTCTATGGACTCTATAGTAGACTAGGTAGTCAAGTACCTATGCAGGATATCTAACATATAAAACCTAGCTGAGTAGTAAACTCTGCAAACAAATACACGAGGTAAAAGACTTTATTTTATATAATACTAGCTTTTGCCCGCGTGTTAACCTGCGTACGGAAAATATTGCCTATGGCACTCAAGAATAAAGCAGCTTTTTTTTCAAGGAAATAATTTCAGCAATCGGACCAGTACTTTCAGAGATTACCTCCTACAAACAAATAATTTAAAAACAAAGAAAAAACTTTGTCAGAAAGTATCTTATGCCGTCTCTAGGTCGTAAGGCTACCTCCCACAAATTTTCAACCAAATCGGTCAAGTCGTTCAACACGAATTTGTTTTATATAATTATAAACTAGCTGTGCTGGGGACTTCGTTCGCGTGGACTACAGGATTTTGAATTTCTTTTATTCTAAAATAAAAGTAGCCTATGTTACTATCGCTACCTGCCAAAAAAGCCCCGACAAAATCGGTCGGTCCAGCCATTTCAGAGATTAGCCCGGACAAACAGACAAACAAAAATTTAAAAAAATGTTATTTTGGTGTATGCACCGTATATATATTCGTATGCATGTAGTAAAAAGCAGTTCTTTCAATATAACAAACAGACACTCCAATTTGATTTATATGTATAGATAATAATAACCCCAAACCAAACCAAGCAAAGTTTATGCCGCAACTTCTAGATAACTGATAGACACACTTATATTATTTCTAATAAGTAAAGCAGTCAGTACCACTAACCACTAGACTATCAAGGCAGTCGTAATATGTATAGATAACGAAGTGTTTCTGTTTACATACTCTTGTTTAAAAGCAGAGGCATTTATATTAAGCAGAAGCTTGTGTTTGAGAGCGTTGAACACAGGTGTCTGAAAGGAAAGTAACATAAGTACGATGATTCCTTTTATATGAGCTTCATTATGATGAGAACTTGAATAGCATGAAGCCAGTGTGGTTAATATATCCTTTTTGGAACATTTCCACTAGCTCGCTTTTCAAACGAGCTTGTTTCGCAAAAGTGAAGGTAGCACGAGGCGTTCGCGAGACCCGGGATATAAGTGTCCCAGCACAAAGGCCACAAAAAAATGCCGCCACAAAAAATCGCCGCCGCAAAAAGAAGCTAGAGCTTTTTATTGTGGCGCATCGCAAAACACGGGCCACAAAAAAAGCCAACACAAAAAAACGCCGCCACAAAAATGGCTGTCACAAAAAAACGCCGCCACAAAAAATCGCCGCCACAAAAAGAAGCTAGAGCTTTTTACTGTTGCGGCATTGCAAAACACGAGCCACAAAAAAGCCACCACAAAAATAAGCTTGAAGTGGCTGTTTTTTGTGGCCCGTGTGCGGGTACATTAAGCCTCTTTCTTTAATTTATATACATAAATCCGAATTAAAACCGAAAGAGGGCCTCGAATAAATAATGTCGGCTCGTTTTTCAGAGGTCTTAGATCCGTCGTCCTACTTAATACGAGCATGTTTTTATTTTTCGTATTTAAAAACTCTGGTAATTATGAGTAAGCAGATTCAACGCGAGGAAATTTTGTGTCCCAATTGTTTATTTTTTTATTTGTTTGGTGTTGTTTTTCTCCTTTTATACAACTGAAATTTACCTCGAATTGGGAAACGAGAAGGTTGTTTTTGTAACACAGTTTCGACTCGGTTTGCGAAGTTTAGTTTGTACCTTCTGGGTTCATTAAAGCATATAGACATGTTAAACGGTTGTTGTACGGTTTTTTACAAGATGCATTTTGAAAAGTGTGCGCGGGAATGCATGCCTTGATTCCACCATCTCCTTTCTACTACCGGATGACCCGTCGTACGGCGAGTACCCTTACATTGATTAAACTTCTACGGTTCGGACTAAGCGTTTTGCTTCGTCGTTTACAACACGTACTTCGAAGGACTGGAACAGTTTGCCTGCTGCGGTTTTCCCGTCCTTTTATAAATATAGGTGTCTTCAAGGCTAGAATGAATAGGCTGCACCCACCATCAAAGGTTGCATCACTGTCAAGCACTGCTTTATATATAAAAAAAAAACATGATACATTTTTGTCAAAGCAATAGTAATATATAAGTTATAAATAAACAAATTAACTAGCTGGACAGTAGCAGTAACAAATAGATATTATTATAATTGATAACAAATAAGGGTAAAAATTCTAATAACGGCTACATTTGTTAATTTGTTTTTGGTAATAAAACTGTAAACCATAATTAGTAAGGATGCGGATAAGTCAAGATAAATTTTATTAATAGAGTCAAGTTATTTTTTCGTACCAAATTACTCACTTTATTTTTACCTAACCGGCAAAATTTACTTTATACTACAAAGCGAAAAAAATACTGCAGTATACACTTCACAGACCCAGCGAAAAAAGAAATTAAGCACAGAAAATACGAATGAAAACACACCAATATACGGTGTAAGTTTAAACAATACTTCGTTACGATGCTAAATTTACCCGAGTCTCCTCACATTAATTAAGGGGGAGCGCGCGTAGAATGTTATTGTACCAGGGAAAAAATTAAAATGCCCTTCCACACGTACAGCGAACATACGGGCGTATTTGTTCGTACTATGTTTATTTTCGCCTTCGGAAGGGACCTGTATTGTGTTTGTGCCTGATTTTGAAATATTCTTTATTAATTTTGTTGATGAGTTTTTGGGGTATGTTTACTTATTGTGAGCGAATCTATTTTGTAGGTACATTGTTTTAAAGGTTATAACGGACAGACCAAAGGCCATAGAAAAAAGTTTAAGAGCGCCTAATTGGTTTTAGATATGACAAGGTAAATATAAAGGAATATCTGTTTTTTTTAAGAGTTCTTCAGCTTTTTGCTAAAAAAAAATGTAGCACTCAGGAAACGCCACTTCCAGTCAGGTTTAAAAAACAGTTAAGTCTTTACATTTTCTGATGAAATTTTTTGCAGTAATTGTTGTTTCCCGACGAAGGATTAAAACGAGAGATGTGAAAGGGATAAAAGAGAAAAAGTACAAAGAACACTCGACAGTCACAGCTCTGTATTCCCTGAGGCAAACCCATTGGAACGCCTTACGAAATGAAAAAGTATTTACCCCATTCACAGGTAATTTTGTTACCTTAAACGTGTATTTAATGTTTAGTTTGAATAATTTGGGTAAAGATTTGTCCATATATCTCATCATCATCATCATAATTTCAGCTGAAAGACGTTCACTTTTGGACATAGGCCTCCCCCAAGTGTTGCCACAATTATTTTTTTGTTGTCAGTTAAAGTATGCTACAAAAACACTATCGACTAAATATTTACATGCCATCAGTAAATGAAAGAATGTGTCTTTGCACTTAATCTCCTATAATAATATTTTTTTTATCTATCAAATTTTACGCAAAAAATGGCATTTAATTATTATTATTAGATACATTAAAAAATATATATCGTACAATTCCATGTTACCCAACAATTTTATTCACATTTTAGTACAATAATTTTCAATCACTAATTTCACAGCAAGTTTATAAGTTATTATTAGTGGTGCAGTTATGTACCAGTGCTGAATAATATTTCAGCTACAGGCCGCGATACGATCACGCAATGACAATTAGTTTACCGATTCGTTGATAAACATTGCGCTTTCACGCGCCATTTCAAAACATACAAGTTTCGACCTTATAGACTGTTCTACCAATTATATACTATAGCTAGCCTGTATTGTCCCACCGCTGGGCTTTCATGTCATCTCGCTATCTCATTCGTGGTCTGCAAAAAAACACATCTACAATATAAGAGTGAACAAGGGAACGGTTGAAAGAGTTACCGTGGCCCTCGAATGGAAAAAGCAACTGAAAGACACAGGTGAATTTTACTCAGCAAAAGTAAGACACTCTCTCGCTTCTCGATTTTACTCAAAAAACCTTCCGTTGTATATCCGTAGCCCCGTTTTTCAGAGTTTATTATTTCTTTGACTTTATACTGTGCTTACCATTCAAAACTTGAAGAGAAACTGAAAAATGTAACATCTCAAAGACGTCTTTAGTAATGGCATTACGGAAACTTATACACATTACACCATGGGAGGCGTCAAAAGAACTTTTCACACGTGATCCTTTGTAGGCGCTTAGCTCGCATTCAAAGAAAAAGAGCGATAATGATACATACACTATGTGTCATTACTTCACAGCAGTTGCTATTGCATTTAGGGCCTGAAGCGTGCATAAAAAGAAAGCAGTTTTATTTTTTCTCCATAAAGCAATCTGAAGAATTTTAAAATGACGTTTACCCCAATCACATTAAGAAATCGTGGGCTTGCAGATAACAAGCAATATGTAGCTCGCCCTCTGGCCGTCCTGTAAGCGTCTTGACCGAGCCTGAGTCGTCGACGGCGTTTAGTGTTCCAAGCAAAACCGTAAAGGCAAAGCAGGGCCGAAGCCTACTAGGGCCATTGGTTGGCTGCCGAAAGGGAAAGCAAGGCATAAAAGGAACATAGGAGTGAGTTTTTGTCAGTGAAAGTCTGACACGCCCTCCCGCTTTGCTATACAGCGGGAGAAATCATTGGATAAATAATATACAATTATTTTTTTTTAGGTATGTGAAACCTGAATATAGTTTTGTTTAGAATTAGTAACTAAATGGATTTCAATAGTTTTTACTCGCTATTATATTTTTTCCTAAAAACATTTAAAAAGGTCACAAGTTGGACACCACCGACACTAAGTGTAACTCAGGTCATTGCTGGCATTAGGTGCCAGCAAACAGTTGGGTGCAAGGGTGAAACCACCCCTCAGTCGTCTGTATGGCCCGGTGTATTTTAACTGGCATAACAAGCTTATAACTTTGTGATTTTTCATGATACAGTTATGAAATTTTGTACATAGATTATTTACATAAAAATACTAGTCACGTGTTTCAGATTTCGCAGATATTAAAACTAGTGTTATATAGATAAGAAATTACCTGTTTTGGGGTTTTTTCAATTTATTTTGATCTTAGACAATTTTCTGTACTAAATAAGATAGTTTAATAAATATAACTCGAACCCTGTCACAAGGTCAGGGCCGCTTGTAATTTACCGTCAAAGTGAATAATGATCCGCTAATGACAGCAAACATTATTGCCATTATTCTTCGCAGTCAATATTGGCAGTCTGTTACAGCCTTTATCGCTTGCCTTTGATTGCCGCATTAATATAATTAATACGATACTCTATTAGAACTATGTTTAGAATTGTGTAATAATTCAATTAGATGTTATTGTAGACTAATAATAGCAGTAATAGGACTCGTAAATTATCATAAAATTTACATAGCATGTTTTTTTTTTGCCGTTTTATATAAATAATTATACGATAGGTAAAAAAAAAAATATATCTTATTGGCTTGAAAACTACGCAGCAAACTTAAATATTAACTATAAATACTTTTAAACCTTTATATGCAAATATATAATACAAAGACATGCGAGTCGGATTCACGCCCTGAGGGTTCCGTACTGACTTACCTATGTAAATAATTCAATTACGGAATGGAATCAAGAAAGATTTTTCCGAATTACAATAAAAAAGATTGTGACGTAACAACAAAACAGTTTTCTGATTATGAAACATGTGAAACCAGACCTCGCTTTATACCAATTTCAGGATTCTGGATCAACGCGAATTTTGATTTCCTCGAGAGTGTCGAAATGTACGTTTTTTGCCATATAAACCGAAGTAATCCTTTTTCTCGTTAACTTACAAGTCTGATTTTTTACAGTTTCAAGAGTCCGCAAACCTGAGTATATGGTTTTAATTTCAACTTCAAGAATTCTCAAAATAAAGGGTCTTGACAGACGGACGGACGGACAACAAAGTGATCCCTTAGAAGTTACGTTTTTTTCCTTTTGAGGTACCTACGGAACCCTAAACAAACCAACGAAACGATATTAATCTTTGATCAATAAAAAATATACTTACCGGTAATTGCTTATTGATTCCTATAAAATGTATCTTAACTCAAAAATAGCGACTCAGATTTGAGTGTCTTTGTAAACTTTACAAAGAGGTTTACCGCAAAACCAATCGCTTAAAAGCTTTAGCTTCTTCGGAAGAAATAAATCAAATAACAATTTCACAATAACTTCAATCTTGCTATTAAATTCCTAAGCAAATAAAACGTTTGATATCGCTAGAAAGATTTTGAAAAGTAATAAACTTACCCAAGTCACACTATAACACTGATATTATAAACACGAAAGTGTGTGTGTGTGCATGTTTGTTACTTCTTTATACTCAAAAGGCCGAACGGATTTGAATAAATTTTGACACACAGGTAAACCATGTCCTGAACTAGAATACATACATATATATATATTTTTTTTGTCTCGAGATTATTTTCATTTGGGATCATTTCCTACTTACCCACGGGCTGACAGGAACTAATAGGAAAAACAAGGGGACAGTTTTGCCCTATAGTGGGATAGAGCGGTATCACAAATAAAACATGCAAATAGTTTGTTAAAAATTAGGAATAATAATGAGAACAAAAAAATTTCATAATATAGTTGGTACAGAACACAAAAAGGCCGTAATAGACTTTGAAACCGATGTGATCCAAACCGGTTTAATTAGAAACCATATGATTATGGTTTTAAACAATTAAAAACACTAAAGAATGTATATTATTATTTCAATTTTATTCCTACGAATTAAAAAAAAAAATGTATTGCGCAGTAACACACGCCGGGTATATATTATATATATATATTATACAGTATCTTCTTATTAATTTAAATCCGCGAGAATTCGAACCTCTCTATAATTCGAAGTTATCACGAGTTCCATAGAACAACTCTTCTACTAAACAAAATGAGATCGCCGCATAACAAATCGACTCGTTAAAATTCGAACTCATAAACATCAAACACTCGAAAATGTAGACTTTTGAAAGATTTTTAAAAAATTAATTCTTATTAAAAATGTACATGAATCTATCTATGACATTTAAATTTTATAAAAATAATTGCAGTTATTAGTTGTTAATTGTTGTTAGTGTGACATGTTCGTTGAGAACAGAGTTACTGATTTTCACGGGCTCTTGAGAAGACTCAAGGCATCTTTCCTAACTCGACTGACCCGGTGTAAGAATAGGAAATAATTCAATAAAATATCAATAATTTTAACAAATTTTTAATAATTTATGTATTTAATTTATTTATTATGTTATACATAACAGTTCTATTTTAATTTTAATTCAACAATGTTTCTAGGGGTCAATTAATGCCTTAAATAAACGATAAATAAATAATAAATATCTAATTAATATTACTTATTATCATTCATATTTTTTCTCTCGACAATTTCGAACCGTTTCATATTTCAGACTCTGGTCAATCCGTATTATTTTAAAAGTCGTTCGAGTTTTGAATTTACAAGAATCGACTGCAGCTATATTAAAAGGTAACTCGTTTCATATTTCATCAAAACGAGATAAAAACCACCAAATTCAATAAAAGCGCAACATTCCTTAGCAGTGGTCACACCGAACTTTCCCCGCATTCTACAAAGGTTTGGGAATGACATATTTAAAATACACCTCTGATTTACTCATGGCTATCTGAACTTGCAATAATAATAAATGTTTTAACTTAATACAAATAAGTTTCATAATTGAGTGTCACTCTGTAAAACCTTTGTTTTATGTTACAAAAAGGTATGCGGGATATTTATTCAGTTAGTACCCCAGCATGTTACTCTGTACTGCTTTTAATATGTATATTGCATACGTTTGTCCTATTTATTTATTTCTGCTAGATTTTAATGAAACCATTTTAACAATTGTGTGTTCATCTTTTTTCAAATTTGCTTTGAGTCGAAACAATTTCATAGGTGGAGTGTATTTCTAGCAACTTGCTCAACTGCTCACGGATATTAGAATTCTTGTCGACTTTTGTCTACTTTATTAAAAATGTATTTTATACTTCAACCTTCCATATGACTCACTCTGTCTAGTAATAAACAGATGGTCAGAAGCAAAGGAGGACTTTGTTTTATAAAAAAGGAAAGACATAAATTATAACAAAAAAAAAAACTGTTTTTTGCTTCTATATTTTAAACGAACGCTAAAATCACTTATAGGCGCTCGAGCGAGGTCTTAATTGAACGCCAATATCAACTTATAGTCAATAAAAAATCACAAACAACAATTTCCATTTAAAATATTTGTTCGCACCAACGCTTCTTGCATTTTCCGATAGAAAACGGTGAAAGAAAAGAATTACAAGCGCGTGTTTAATTAACGTAGATGGATGGATAGACTGACGTTATTACGTGACGAAACTGTAGATTTTTCAGTCGGATTTCTTGTTAAACCTTTAGTGGCGTTCCGTTGCGATTTTTACGCTGAAACATTTGTTCGGAACTTTCTGGATTACTCTCGTACTTAATTCGTTTCACCAATAGGAATTAATCTACTCAAAGAATGGAAACATCGTATCCATATTAATATTATAAATGTAAAAGTAATTCTGTCTATCTCGTGCCTGTTCATGTTTTGACGGCTTTGAAACAAACTTGGCACATCTACTGGAATAGGGTTTTTATCCCAGAAAAAAATCTTTTTAAATTTTTGGTTTATAATGATTTTGAAGATAGAAAAAATCGTTAATAACAAAAATGCTTAACAAAGATTCACTAAGCCGGAAACGAAATCAGTAATTATAAACGAGATTAGTAAAAACCCTTCGCTAAAAAAATTTCGAATAAAAAACCGCAAAAAAGCAAACAAAATAAATAGTTTTCCACTACACAAATCTTTTTTTTCGAGAGCAATTTTCAAATTACTTCTTCCGCTTTAAGGTAAAGGAGGAGGGCGTGTCAGACTTTTACTGACTAAAACCCACCTATGTTCTTTCATTCGACTTTCTTCGTCTAGGGCCACAATTAAGCTCATTTCAGACTATGCTATAATATAAAAGCATGTAGCTTAAAGTTCATAGCACTACAATATCGAACACATTTATTTAATTTAGCCAATAATATATAGCTATACAAATAAATATACTATGAACGCTACTATGCTACGTATATGCTATTATATTATAGTGTAGTCTGAAATAAGCATAACTCTTTCAAATGTTCAGCATCCACAATTTTCCTACTCTCTACATATGTCTAACCCTAAATACCAAAATCCTTTAAAAATTGAACTCCCGATGATAGCTATATTTGTAATTTCGGTTAGTGGCAATAGATAGGATAATTGATAGTGTGGATTAGAACAATACGTTGACACGGCGCCGATTCCATTCCGCTTGCGGTGACAGAGCACCGCAATTGCAATATCGGAATTGCTTTGATAGGTGGTAATGGTATTAGTGTTGAATTTCTACAATCATTTTGTAAGAGGTAGGTATCACGACACAGTGAGACTGTGATATTCATTCGTATGTGAGAGAGAGTTTTCGTGTGAGAATTTGTGAAAAAAACTTAATAAGTAAAGTTGATAAAGTTTACTTAAGTAGCTTGACTTGTATTAGGTTACGATAGGGCTGGCATGGTTGTACTGTGACAAAAAGTCCCTAACATAAGATTTAAAAAAAAGTAATTCGTTTTCAATTTCCATTTTCTTTACAGTATTTTTTTTGTTGTAAACATCAATCAAACACGTCAATTATTTTTGTTAGTTTAAACTAGATGTGACCGATGTTTCCTAACCGACTACCCTGAGAAGAAACACAGAAACAAACTCAAAGGTCAAAATCTCTTTTAAAGTCCATACAGCAAAATCGTAACGGTCAAAATCTCATGACAATTACACGTTACATTAAGAATTACAAGTCTCTCAAGACTCATGAATAAAATATAAGGTGTCATCTTAAGCTATTTCTTCAACAAAATACCTCTACGTAATGCAATATCAAAGGAACTCGTTAAAATTAAACAAAAACATGATAAATATTCGTGCCAGATTAGCATTCAGCAGGTGATTCGTTTTAACAACCCTCTCTCTATTACGTTTTGACAATATCCGAATAATTACAGGATGTTTTCGTAAAGCGGAAATGACGTACCGAATTGACAATAATCCAACGGAGAGAATGTCGCGTTCGCGAGGCAATTTCCGGTTGTACTCCTCTCAGGCGCTTAACGGTTCCAAAATGGAATACTAAAACTGTTGAATTAGTCACAAATAACTAGATTTTGAGGGGATATATTGCCCTAAAAAGAATTTAATATGATGAGAAATATTTGTGGCAGTTATTTAATATGCGAGGACTCGTCAAGGTCGGCTGTTGTCAGTCGACCTTTTTGTTTCACATCTTTAGCTCCTTCCTTCATTTCATTTAATATTTATGGTGTACTCGTAATACTTAAAAATATTGGCTGCATTTTTATTAAATAAACAACCTACGGTGAAGCGGCATTACGTTATTTTAGGTACAAATGTAATCCACTCATCAAAATGACTGATCCAAATAAAATAAGAAGAATATATTGAATACCCACCAAAGAAGAAACTCCTCGAACGCTACATCTCAAAAACTTTAAAAGGCATCCTAATCCGAAGTCAGTTCGTACAAGATTTCGTATCTTGTTTTTATTAGGTCAGAAAATTAAGCGTACACAGTTCGAACTGGTCCGGCGCGAGATAAGATCGCAACACGAGGGATATTGGACTCCAGTCGGTACTAGTCCTGTCTGAGGTATTCCAGTTGGTAGTATTTTCGATGCGAATTCCGTCTTTACTGTAGACGAAATGTATTTTGCCAAATAAATGCAATGACACAATTTTCAGGTTGAGTTCACTTTGATCACGACTTGTACGTAAGTATATTTTAATATATTTGGGATTCGTCTGTGTATGTTAATATCAGATGCCAATAAACATGTTTCGAGGTACTAGACCGACTATAAACCTGTATCTTCATAATTGAGATTGGAATTTGAAGGGCGTGATCGACGCTTTACTTACTCAATATTGGATAATATTGAACACATTATTTCAATTATTTGATTTACGATGTTATGCGGCCTGTGAGAATATAGAAACTGATTTAAATTTTTGTGATATAAAAATAAAAATCAAATACTTAGTTTACCATAAAAAAAACACGAACCGAATTTGTTGGAAGCCATTCTAAAAATTCAACTCAATACTACAATTTTGCATGCTCCAAGACTTTATATTTTACACTGCGGAGCATAAAAAGTGTGTAATAAAGCCTAGTATTTTATAGTAGGTGCATGTCGTGTATAGAGGAACATTGCATCGTTTATTAGTGCAGCGGCTTTCTGAATTTCTGCCAAGTGGTTAGGCAATGTAGCACGTTTAAGGTAAGGGAAATTTAAGCTCTCAGCTAGTTACCCGCTCCCTGAGCTCTTGCGTTAATGACTTTGTACAATACGCTTCTGGATTATCCGTTTTATTATAATGAACGGCTTTGAACTCCGGATAGCAACGAAGGCATTATATTGATTTATAATGGACTTACATTTCAGATTATTAAATTGAATGTTAATTACATTATATTGAAACGAGTTTAAATTCCACATCAATGATGTTATGTGTGAAATTCACATAGTTTATGATACGAGTATCAATATTGATATGATAAATCGATAGGGAATTTATCTGTAAATTGCGAATAACCAATCAGCGTGCCTACCGGTGCGGGATAATATTTCTATCTGATAAATCGACCACGAAATTGAGGGGTTGACTGTGACGCGTAAAGTGTCAACTACTCTGGCTGTGCCAACTAGGTCTTGGTGCTTTTTTGGTCAAATAAGAAAATTCATGAAGAGATGAAAGATTCATTAAAACATAATGTTTGTTCAAAAATCTACCTTCCTAAGTTAGAAAGGTTCGCGATAGGTGTCTCACAGGGTTCTACACTCGGCCCAACCTTTAAAAACCCTTTTTATTTAAAAAAAATGTTTCTATATTTTTTAATTCATTTAATTTTGATAATTTGGAGTTTTTTACCGTTTGTGTTCATCAATATCTACACAATTGGTACAATAATTTTATAAACATTTAAATTGTACTTTTTTTTAAATGTAACTAGTTCGTGATGATTTATATTCATGTGAATATATTTAAATTATTATTGTTATTTGTCAAACATTGAAATGAAATAACTAATCTGATCAATCTATAACGGATATCGATTACTACCGTTATCGTTAATTGATGCCTGCACTAGCGTCGCGAGCAGGCTAGCCTGTCCATAAATGCTTGACGTGTTAGTTTGCATTAATCACAGCAGCCAGGAGATGCATGCCCGGGATATTTGTGCGGCCATGTCATGGGTTTAAACCCCCGTCATGAAATATTGAGCAACAAACGATTTCTGTCTCGCATAGCCTGTCTGCATAGCGCACCTATTTCCCTATGAATAACAGCGCAGTTTGCATTTTCGCAAAACCCCCCGTCCCCCCCGTCCTAGTTATCTATTTACGAACATTCCTTCCTAGAATATTGTTTGATCGAATCAATATTCAAATTAAATTCGAAAACTTCACAGTCTTCCTTAGTTCTACTAGTTTCATTCAGTATCTAAACTTCACGATACTTACTAAAATAAATTGAATAGAGAAAGTTAAAAATACAAATGACACCCAGTACTGTTTAACTGGCGCTGAAATTAAAGTTTTCCGATAGTTCTGTGAAAATGACTGGAGCACTGGGGTTTTAAACGTAGCCGTCTCAACTATCTATAAAGTGATATTGAACCAGTACTGTACTTACTAAGTTTGCCAAGTAATGAACTTCAAGATATATGGCGAATTTATACTAAAGGTAGAATAAAAATAAACGCAAAAAGTCAGTTCATTCTTTTTGAAAAAATCATAATATTTTTAACATCATCATCATCATTTCAGCCGAAAGACGTCCACTGTTGGACGTAGCCTCCCCAGGTGTCGCCATAACACTGCTTAAGGTAGTCTCGCATCCATCGGAATCTCACGACCCTCCTCCGGTCATCGGTCTAACTTGCGGGAGACCTTCCGGTACGCTGCATCTGTCGGTACGAGGCCTGGCGGCCTCGGAGGACTGGGGTGGCCCCCAGTAGTAAGATTAAAGCATTGCATAGACGTAATGCAACTGTCTACGAGAACCTTAATTCTTTTTTTTTCTTTCATGATCTAGATTAACAAATAGTTACAGTGACTTTTTTTTAAGAGGAAAAATCATCCAATGACATCTCCGCTTGGGCAGAGCGGGAAATAGTGTTAGACTTTTACTAACTAAAAACCCACTCCTGTTCCTTCGTTGCCATTAAAACAAGATCCGAATCTTCCTCTTGGCCACAGACTCTTGGCCCCAGTATGCTTCGACCCTGCTGGGCCCCTACGGCTAGCTGACAAGTCTTTAAAGCGCGCGTGGAACAACCTTCGCGTATATCAATATCTCTCCTCACAAAGTTCTGTTACACATTAAATTGTTCTATTTCGAAATATACGGGAAACTACGAAGGAGGTGTAACATTTAAGTTATAAATATCCGCCAGTGGCCTCCCTATTCTGTACCTGACACTTTGACATGACATGACGTACGTGGGAAGGATTCAATGTCAGATTTACACGCAACTCGATTCCGTCAGAGAAGATTTCCGTGACGTGCGCTCTGTCAATTCCGTGTCTGTATTCTCGTTTTTATGGGAATGTATTCAGTTTTATTACACGTAACTTTTTTTTTGTTGTAAGTAGATAAAATGTAATTATGTTGTTTGTTAGAATATTTCTCGAAACAGACCTTTGTTGCGTAAACACTGGTTTCCTATTACTGATTTGTTTTAAGAAGCTTTCATTACTTTGTTTTATTGATAAGCTTTTCAAGTACTAATTGTAGGAATCCTTGAAAGATAGTTAAATAAACATGTTTTTAATGAAAAATAATTTTCGCCAAGACAAATCATATGAGCCCAAAGTCGACTGGGTTGTGTTATTTAACTACCAAGTTCCTACGGCCACCTTCAGGTTCCATCATCAGATCAGCTACATGTCTTAATAATGTTGTATTGTCTTCTGATTTACACATGCGTGCAAAATTTCAGCTCAATCGGTAACCCGAAAGTGGATCAAATTTAATTTGCAAGATTTGATTACAGACAATTGTTACTAACATTGGGACAGGTGAAACTAAATATAAAAGGTTGTATATTATATTATACTCTTTACTGTACACAAAAAATAAAAATTTAAATAGGAACTAAAAATTACAATTGGAACGTCAGTGTATCATTATTTAGATCTTATTTTGTTACTGTGTGAAAAATGAAATGTGTTGCTGTATTTTTTTTTAATTAGTAATAGGTAGTCTCACGCTTGATTAATATCTCTCCTGATGGTAAGGGATGATGTCGACGATCAAACCGATGAAACACGCTTACATAAAAATGACCTACACACTGTTGAGGTGCAGGTTTTCTTCTAATATATACAACAGTTAACATTAGACATGGAACCAATTTCTTAATATCCTAAAATTGGTATTGATTTAGTTTTTTTTTTTTTAAATAATATAAACTAGCACTAGACTGCAATCTCGCCTGATTATAAGTAGTGCTGCAATCGTTAATGATGAGGCGCAATAGTTTACTAAGACCCAATTCACACTAACCTTGAAGACACTTAAATTATAATCGGACAGGAAGACCGCAGCAGGCAAATTGTTTCAGTCCTGCGATGCTCGTTACTAAGTTTGCTGCAAAGTAAGGATATTATTCAGTTGTAGAGGCATTCTTTATCTCCACGCATTATTTACATTTTCAAACTTTTCAAATTACTTTATTATTGTTTATATTACTGTATCTACGGAATTAGGGTCGTAATTGAGGCTAACAAACATGGTCGGCCTCAATTACGGCCCAAATTCTTTTTGTATTTAAAAATCTTGCCTAAAATTGAACAAACACTTTATATCAGTTTAATACTTACATAAAATATTTATTAAAATCCGATGTGTCCACAGTTTGGACGCTTTATGTTATTTTAAACGGCGATCTCTCCGCATCGTAGATACGCACTGAATTTTTAGTGCAATGCGACGAATCCGGTGCGGACAAAATTTGTAATTTACGTTAGTTAACGCTACCGTGTTTTTCTAGTTTAGGTTTTGGTTATAACTGAAAGAAAATAATATGATATTTTGTTTTTTTTGAGCGTTATTAGAATGTTCTATGTCCATTAAAAAATATTTTTGTGAGTATTAAAAAAACTTTTTTTAATTATGGAGTCTAGTGATTAACTGCGATCCTTCCTGGTGGTAAGCAGCGATGCAATCGTTGGTGGTGATTGCACTAGTTTATTAAGAGCCTAGGTGTCTTCAACACCTTAATAAAATTATGTTCAGACGAGAAGACCGCTGCAAGCAAATTGTATTTTATTTTATATTTATTTCTTTCGTGAAATACTTCTAACCAACGTGAGCCTTCGACTTTTGCTTAGTTTTATTATTTGTCACTCTAAAAGACTCTGAGTTTCTTCTCACATAAGATAAAATCATCGAAGGCTATTTTTTTTTTTTCGATGGGAAAAATCATCTTGTGACAACCCCCGCTCTTGGGCGGAGCGGGAGATAGTGTCAGACTCTTACTGACTAAAAAAAACCCATCCCGTTCCTTCAAGCCTTCAAATCATCGAAGGCTTGAAATCTATCGAAGGTCTATAGAGAGGACTATGTTCAGAATTCCTTGCGTGATTGAATAAAAAATGATGATATCCGCAGGAAAATCAGGTTAACCGACATAGCTCGAAGAATAGTAGAACAGAAGGGTGATAGGGTGGAGAAGACGCAGCGTTGGAAAGCTTCCTACAAGATGGACCTATGACCATGAGGATCATGGAAAACTGATGAATGGGAGACGCACAGTACCGATTATTGTGAGCTGAAATGAACTGTTCATAGCGGACAATAATATTCCTATCATTTCATCAATTTCAAACATGAAAACCTATGCCATTATTAGCAAATTTCAAGGTAACCACTGCAAAAGAGATAGCTTTAATTGCCACAACGAACGGTGTCCAATTGAATCGAAAGTTAGCTAGTTCTAGTCAGAATTTCAAACTAATTTAATTTTCTATACTCATATTATATTTGTAAATGTAAAAATAAAAATAAGCAAAATTATAGAATGACGGGACCAAATTGCATGAACTTTTTTAACGCTATTTCTTAAGATCCAATAAGGATCTTATGAACAGAAAATTAAAAATATGCTTATAAATTGAAAATATGTTTCGTTTTTTACTCATGATTTTTCTAGTATCACCATTTATGCTAAATTTAATAATTGCTTTATGTATTACTGCCCAATTTCGAAAATCTTATCTCTCGACGGTAAAATTCAAATTAATTTCTTCATTATAATTACTTTAGACAATCATTATATCTTTGAAAATGTATTAAAATATACCCCTTCGACGTTCATTTGTCAAGATCAGTAGAAAGATATGCGGCAGAGGTAGTTAGTAATGATTTGTACCTGTAACCCTGATATCCCCTAAACTGAATGTCCCTTTGTTATGAATCTACAATTGGAATTCAAATTAAATTTAATTATTAATAGGGTGTTAGGCTGCGTATCTTGACGAAAATTCCTTTATGATGGGCACTTTCAATCATCCTTAATATCTAAGTCTGGTTTTAAATTGAGACTGCCCGCCGTGTGTTATCACACTAAAAAATGAATAGTACGTTTTGATCCAAGTGTAGAAAATTTGTTATTGCAACCGAAGCGAAATGCACCCGAGTAGCACAAGCGAGAGTGGTTTGGAGCCGTATGAAACGACGGTTTTCAATACACTTACGAAGAAATACTTTTTTGAAAAATATACTACGCACTTTTATTAATTTTGTACTCAAGAAAAATTTCCAAAGTTGTTTAAAGAAAATCTTTAAAAAAATTGTTGACTGTGACGAAATAGGAAAGAAAAAACCCTTAAAAAAAAACACGAGTTTGACAAGGCGTGTTGCACATCTTGTTACTCTGTCGACTGGTAATGTGCCCAAAAGAATTTCGGCATTGCCACACTTCTTTGACGTTACTTAAATTTAAATAAATGATAAGTTTTTGAAACAGAACCAAGAACTTTACTGAAAAAATAAACTCCAAAAGAATCGTCCTGACAAAATTTTAACTGGAAAATGTTCCTCATTAAACCAGTGATGGCCGGTTTCATTACATCAATATAAACGACATGGGACAGAGTTAAAAGTATTTATATTTACATAATTGCATTTTATAGTCGCATACGATTCGTTCACCCACGCTTTTTCACGAGACCGAACGTAGCGTCTACATTAAATATATTAATATGCCTGCATAATGTTGCTATTAAACACTTATTTACGTCAATAAACATTAATTTCGCATTTAAAACCTTATTGTAATGGGACATCACAAAGTATAATTTTTGAATAATACTACAACATCATTTGTAAATATTAAAGTGATGAAATAAGATAAAAACCAAACAAATCACGTTTTGTTTTTGGAACAGCCCCCTTAAATATTTATTTTATTCTGCATTTTAGTGTTTGTTATAGCGGCAATAGATATAAATTATTTGTGAAAATTTCAAATGCCTATAATTATCACAATTCATGAGACGGTCTTGTGACTGACGGCCAGATAGACAGATCGGACATTGAAGTCTTAGTAATAGGGACCCGTTTGGGTAAGGAACTTTAAAAACACACACAGACTATGCGTAAGCGGGATGTTGGTATTGGTTTCCGATGCAGCTAAAATTCTTGTCTGTCTCTGCTTATCGGATTCCACCTCCAACCTCCTCGCAAGAAATTCAATTATTACTTTACGAATCTTCACAAAAGTGATACCGACTCGTTCCACTACAAAGTGCGTAACTCCAAATCTCATACTTATACCAACGAGCGAAAAACGAAAAAGTTTTGCGAACAATGATTGAGAACTTTCAGAAAATTTTGGGTTATACCTAGTACCATTCAACATAGTGCTTATAATAATAATCTTAACTAAATTCTAGAGCTAATTCGTAAGAAGTTGGCAGTAGTATCATCACAACGTTAATGTTTTCCAATTGTCGATCAATTGTTTGACTTATAATTGTTTGATATTGGTTAGTTATGTAGTTTATTAACTTGAGCATATATTGTATAATTGTTTTATATATATATGGTTTATGTACCTATGTCTATTCTTGTATTCGTTTTCTTTCTCTCGTTGATTGCACCTACCACTATTTTTCTCTGCATCACCCAAAGGTTGACAGAAAATGCCTAAGGCATTAAGTCCGTCTCTATACTTTTATTGTGCATAAAGTTAAAAAATTTAAAAAATTTAATTAATAAATCTTCTACAACATAATGCAATTTAAAATTTACAGATTAAAGGATTATCATACTGCCACGCACCACGCAGCGTTGCGTGTCTTTTAACGTTGCTTGCTATTGGACAAAAAACACGCACAGTCCAACACTCAGAAAATGTATCCACGCGCGTTCATTCAGATCACACGCCACCAAGCGGAAAAACATGCGCACGCGCGCGTGGGTGCGGGGCGTGACACAAGGTACACTTTCACCAAAGCGAACGTCTTTGAAGGAAATGAGCCAGAGCCGCCGTGAATCCATAAAACGCAAATACTTGCGTGAAAAAACTCGCACGTTGATACAGATCAGCACTCCCGCAAGTACGCGAGTAGGTGCGTTGACACGCAACATGCAGCGTGATGCGTGGCAGTGCGATAATCGCCTGTAAGCGGGGTATGTCTGTACCTACAAGCTATAGAGCAGTACACAAGGGGATCAAACCATTTGATGACATTTGAATGAATAATCGTGATACAGATTTGTCGAGAGATATTTTTATTGCGTTGCAGCATGGCAATATTAAAATTCTGTATTCGTTGTAAAACTTTTATAGGGAGGAACCGTATCTCCATTTTTCGTTCAGTTGTGATTCTTCAGAAACGGTTTTGACATTGATAAGATTTCAAGTGAGTTTTTTCTCGGCATTACACGAATATTGTTTAGCATCTGACATGTTCATATATGTAAAGTTTTATATACTTGTATTTACGAACACAAAAGTTGACCTCCTTGCAACTATAATAATCGTCATAGAGACTGAACTCGTTACTTGAGTCTGGCGTTGCGACCTTAATTTTGTAGACTTTTATCTAAACTAAAAAAAAATAACGAGAAACCATTCTTGTGTCCCATTTGAAAGATGTACATCTACTACAATACATTCAGTGCCGACAAAATTAATCACTTGGACATCCTAACATTTTTAGTACCTACCATAATTATTTTTGTACGACACATCGTGCGACAAAGTAGTTTGTAATTGTCACTAATGACGGTAGTTTCCAACTAAATTAGGTGATAAATCGCTTAATAATCGAATATTTTCGACTAAAAACTGCCTGCCTTGATGTTTCAGTACTTCGATCGCAGTTAACTATGTTTACCTACCGTCGCTAGGCGACCGAGAGCTTTTATGACCACTCACGTAAACGATAAAACAATAGCAGTGATTTTACTAGTTAAAGCGTCATTTAGGTCGAGACTCTCAATGTTGATTAAGAGTTTTTCTGAACAGCAGAAGTTCAGAGCAACGGCACCGATTTTTCCTAACCCCATTATACCAGTTATTTTTTTAAATTATATCAAATTGTGCAGCATCGCAGTCAATGCTAAACATTGATACAATCGTTGACGGTGAATTGCACTAGAGTATTAAGAGCCCATTCAAAAAAAAAAAATTGTCTGGAACAACCATCCCTCTCACTGGAGTCGGGCGTTGATAGCTGCGCCAAAGTTTTAACTTATGCAGCCATCATCGTTTTATCTTTGGCTCCTATAATTTTTTTTTAGTTCTTAACTGGAAGACACAAGAATTGGACGGGAAAACCGCTGCAGGAAACAATAAATATCTCGTGTAACTTTGCAACACTAGATCTCTCATAACATAAAACTGAGTTTGGTTTTTTAGCCAAAAAACTAATTCGATCAATTTATCTCGACTCATTTTATTCAAAATAAAAATTATTTCACACACTTTTTACAAAAGGATGATGTTCAAACTTTTATACCTTGATAACTTGATGATTTCGATAAAAAGCTTACTCTCAAACCTAATCATATTTATATGGTCTATCTCTGAAAGCAATTTTCCACTTACCTATTTAGATTTTAATGAAACGTTATTTCCCTATTATAAGTTTCACGACTGAAATTTTTGCTAAAGAATATTTATGGCTCACAGCGGTGTATCTAAAGCAATCCCGATAAAATGCATGTGAGGAAAGTTATAAATATATATAATACTAAACATGTTTAAGGACTAATAAAAATGAGAAATTGAGGATTCACGAAGAAGGAAACAACGTGGTGGTAGACAGCCACCTGAGTTATTTAAATTCAGAGTTTTATAATAAAATTGACTTATAATATCTCACAAATATTATAAAGGAGAAATTTTGATAACATACCTTTGTGTGTATATATATATATATATATTATAATACTTCATGCATATACGCAGAACGTTCCAAATATTGCGAAGTGTATGCAAAGCAAGCGACAGTACAATATCGGAAGGGTAGGGGATCGGGTAGCGGGGGTGCTTAATGCGCTTACGTCGCGTCATACAGATTTATAGCAAAATACAGAGTTGAATTATGTTAGATAGAACAACGATCTTGAAGATTTATTTTTGGTAAATTAATTATGTTTTGTAAAAAGTCGTAGAACAGAAGTTTTTGTTTATGATGTTAGTAATACAGTCCTACAGAGTTGTTAGTGTTTAACTACTTTAGTTTTAACCTTTTGAATGTCTTATGTTACACAGTTCGACATAAGCAATTGTCTTTCTATTGTGTCTCTAATTACGGCATTCAAAGAATTAATAACCCTGTATACACAAATTAATCAACTAAATATACTCAAACAATTAATCCTAAAAAAATTTAACGTTCTTGCGTTGTGTGTTACTCTTTGACGCTCAAATGGTTAATTGGACTCGAATAAAATTTGGCAGAAAGGTAGACCATGCCTGGAATGATCCCTCGGGATGTAAATATAATTAAATAAAATCAATTTCACAGTACATCTGTGGGTAACGTTCTGATTAATTACACAGCGGATTGTGATGCGGTTCGGGTCTTTATCACTTATAAAACGTGTTTAATTAATGGTAACTTTAGCCAGTTTAGCGCAAGTACCTTTTTAAGTTGATTAACTTTAAAAGATATATCTTGGCGTGTTCTGAAATCACCCGTATCAGAGGTGTTAAGTATATTTCTTGAGTCACATTCGAACCGAATCCAATTGAGTCACAGGAAAGAAGTTTGACCTCTGACTCCAAGCGCTTACCAAGTATTACAGATTTCAATTGGCCTAGATTAAACGCGTAACACCTGGGTCCAATAGGTACCCAGAAATAATTTACACCCAGTTTCGTTCTTATTACTTAACGGAACCACGAACGTAGAAACTTGTTTTAAAAATTTAATCTCCTCCCTATCGGTATAAAATGTGGGTCGACTCGTAAAATGGCGATAGGTTACTTACTACTTAATGTGCGTCATAAATCCTAGTACAATTTATTGGGAATAATGTAAAAGCAAGGAAGACGTGGGCTCAGGTTATTGATTTTCTTACCTTTCTCAACAAATGCTGAACCAAATGAATACTGTATTTTAGAGCCCAAAAATACAGTTATTTTGTAATGTTTTAGTGTTTCCAAAACCACCATAATTGGAATTCTAGAAACAAACAGCTCTACCCATAACCTCTGTCAGACATAAACACGACAACACGCAGAAAATTACAATTCCTACAGAACGTAGGAAATTGAACATATTTCAATAACATGATTTTGAAAGATCGGAAGTATGATTAAAATGACAAAGGTTCGACAGGGCCTCGGTACTCCAATTGGAGGGTTCAAACGAATTTAGACTCTAAGGTTGCCAAATTTAAAGTTATACTGCATAATGTTCGGGTGACAAACGTATTTGTAACTTTAATAATGTATCTGTCTCACTTGCACACAGCGGTTTTCTATATCTCGGCGTCTACGTACGTTACGCCCTTTATTACTTCCTTCATGCTATAAGTTTAAACTTCAGCACATTCCAGTTCACAACGTTTGCTTATTTCTCTGTAATTCATGTGCTATTGTGAAACAGACAGTTTATGAAAGGGCTTAAACGCGCCACTAAAGCCCCTTATCACGAACACAATAATCATACAAACACACATACATAATTAACTCCCAGTTGTCAACCTTTTGTTAATTTAATGATAAGAGTCCTTTAATTATGTAAGTTTTAGTAAGCACTTTCTTGTTTATACATTCATTTAAATTTTACAGCCTCCGTATCTACATTATGCTCATTTCGCTTGAGTGGACCGAATTGAGTCACATACTCTTTGTTTATTGTGAGCGACAACCCTGTAATACTTGAATAAATTATCCCTATCCACGCAATACAACCTTTTAGCATTGATATTTCGTTTTACAAACCAGTCATTTACGCATTCATACCTGCACGCTGGTCCCGTGGAATTACTACGGGAAATGAAACGTGATTTCAATTTTCCTTACATTTATCATAAGGGAGGTGCGGGGCGAAGGGGCCAATTTGAACCACTTGACGCGGATTTGACGTGAAGTGCTTTCACATCGCCGGCTAAGCCAGTGGCTTACTGAATCACCCGTCATTTGCCTTTGATGAGGCCAAATTCACGTTATTGAAGATATTTGGAATGTCTGATTGTTCGGTCGTCATCTCAGGATGCGTCTGCAGAATTTGTTTATGAATCGTTTGGGGTATTATTGTGATGATAATGCCTCCCGCAAGATTTTCACTCGCTTGCCATTTAAATTTTTGTTTTGTTTCCTCAAGAGTTTGTGTTCAGTTTACTTGAAAATTGGAAATTTTAATTAGAATTGTAGCTTTGCATAGAGTTAGGAACAAATGTTACCTGAGCAAAGTTAGCGGCGTTAAAATAAAGTTTTATGATCTAACTTCGGGAGCAATAAGCGAACAATGTATAACTCGGGCGATTGCTGCAACGCTCAGGGTTCGACTATGCACACAAGTTTATTTGTTAATGTGCTGCCTATTTCATGTTTCTCTTAATCTAACGGTATTCTGAAAGAGTATAAACATTCCGGGTTCATTTTGGTTTTATATTATATTTTTCCGAAGTTTTAAGTATCTGTGATAATATAGGTACCTATATTATCACAGCTACTTAAAACATATAGGTATACAGATAAACTCTTTCTAACATAAGTCTTGTATAAGCAACCTTTAATTTTTTCCAGTATTGGGTCTCAGGTCTCCTTCCTAGGAGAGAAAAGGATTGGTTCCAGGACATGATGATACACGATGTTTTCCTTCATCGTTTTGAGAGTAGTGGAAATAAATTACACACAGTAATTTTCCTGCCTGGGTTTGTAACAAAGATTTGTTAGTCGGAGCCGTTACCACTGGGGCACCACTGTTTTGAAATCTTTCTATTTGGAAAAAAATGTTACGTTTGTTAGAAGGCTTACCTTGGAAATGAATAATGCGAGAGAGCATAAAGTATATTTCCCGGCCTTTTGCTGTCTCTTCGTAAATTCAGTTTAGGCTGGAAAGCTATGACCCTTAATAAGGCTTAGTGCACACACCTTTTTTCCTGCTCCGTAACTCATTTAAAAGAAAACTTCGCTTCGAATTTATATAAACGTAGACTGCGCAGAGAAAAAGTAAGTTTTGGTAAAGTTATTTTTTTTCATAAAAGTTTTGATGTAGTCAACGAGAATTCAAACAGTTTGGGCTAATGTATTTTTAAAAATTGTAGAAATTTTATCTTTCTGTTTTACTTAAGAAAAAATATCAAAACAAGAAAGTTATAAATATTCATGTAGCTATATCGCATAACTAGTTTAGGAAAATAAGGAACGTTTGTATAGTTCTTCCTTTCACTCTTAGGGATCCCTTTTCACTGCTATTGTTTTAATATAGCACCTTAAAATTCAAATGAGGGCTCAAGTCTGCGTCCCTCCCCAGCCGTTCCATACCGTTTATATTTATTTATTTCCCAAACAAGAATCGCAATGCTAACTTCTATGATTTATGGCTAGTCTACGTATTTCGCAGGCTCGTTTGTATTGCAATATTGTCGGGCAAGTTTCACGGAGCGCCAGTTTTGCCGTGTCTCCCCCGTGAACAATGGTCGCTGACCGTTTGTTTTATTTTGTTTTGTTTCGACGCGACAATAGCCTGGCTTAGTTGACTGGATTTCCCAGTGTTAATTACCGATTCGTAATTCATTTTTTTTTTTGCTTCTGATGGGAAAATCCATGAATCATATCAACATTCGAGTCTTTGCGGTGGTCGTATCGATGTGTTATGGTGTTGCCAACTTCATTTAAGCTTTATACGATTCGATCTATTCCACGAAATTAAGGAGATTAGTTTGAAAGAGGCGAAAACTCATCGGAGTAAAAGAGGCTAAGAGCTTTACGTGGTACACGGCTTGATGGAAAGAACAAAGAGGATTTTATGAATGGCTTGTTTCTTTAACTACTGCAATAGTGCCTATTACTAGTGGTGATCCTTGTGTTTATCAAAATATATTCATCATTAACGTATCATTGATCTTAAGTAGGTAGTGTAAATATTAATGCATACGGCGAATATTGCTTACCGTGAGTGAGCAAATATAATTGCTTTCTGTTGAGTGAGCACAAATTAATAACTGTATCGAGTAATTATTGACAAAGTGAGTGGATACATTTAAATGATGGTTTATATAGATTCGAAATTATATACCTACCTACTAGTCCATAAATTGATGGAACTTTACACGTTCGGTACAGGGCCGCTCTCGTGAGCTCATTCATTCAATTTGATGCTAAAACAATAAACCTTACTATTCTCATGGAAATGTGCCAAATTGGAATGACTATGTGAGTTCACTGAATTTTATTTTTCGTACACTTTCATCGAAACAGTACGTACGAACAAAGCATGTTAACTTTTTAATCAAAAACATAAATACGCGGTTAGTGTTTTTACAGCACTAATCTAAATCCTCACTATATGTACCAGGTACCTAACCGTCTGGGCCAAAACGAAGCAGAGTGGGAAGGCTACCTTTACGAGCTAGCCACATGCGAGACCGCTGTAAATTTTGATAAAATAGCATTAAGCTTCTGCTCCACTGTACCCCAACCTAAGAGCCTGTCCAGACAAGGTACGTTTTATACGCGAGTCTTCTCGCGCGTTTACAAACATAGACTAGGAAATAGCGATTGTGTTGTGGCATGCATATCGTCGGTGGAAACATCGTAAATGAAAAGAACGTCGGCGATTTAACGTGCACCCAATTATACGTTATCTCAATTCTCAATTGGAATGGTCTGATGTTCTCATATCTACTGGTTACTCTTTTTTCAACTTCGTCAATAAGAAGTTTCGTGTCGCTCTATTTCATATTAAATACGTCCACTCGCAACGGACTGGCGCGTAGCACTGGACGCAGCAATGGCACCCGAGTATCTCGACTCGCGCGGCGCTCGCACGTAAAACGCACGAATGGAGAGGACCGCTCATTGCACGCGTTTTGCTCGCGATTGAGTAAACGCTCGTAGGCATCTGGACGGGATATATGTAGCTCTAGTATCTCGGGTACAGTTGCCAAAATGGATCTTGAGCGCTCGGCGTCAGAGTGGGGATCGCTTTGCGCATTCCATACATTGGCGGGCTAATTAAAAAAAATTAAAATTAAAATTTCTTTATTTCAGACCCAATAGTCCATAATATCTTCAGTCCTAATCGTCTTCATTGTTAGATACATGCAGCAACGCAGGGAACGAATTAGGAGTGACGTCTATGACGCGAAGACGCGGCGAGCCAATCACTGACACTCCCCGCCCCCTTGTCTCACTTCGCACCACTAAGACACCGAATATTTAACTTCTGAGCAACCGCTCAAGATCTGTGCTAGCAACTGTAAGTTTGCTGATATTGGGCATGATACTTTAGATTTTATTGGTGGTCTAACAAGGGATGGTCAAATTCATGTTACTTAGTTCTTTATTCAAAATTATTTACTGTACACAAAAAAGTGATCTACACTATATTATAAAGAAGTAAATTTAGATTTTTGTTTAGGAGGCGTAATCTCCGAAAGTACTTTTTCGATTGCGAAAATTTTTCCACCGTTGAGTGCTTTATTCCTGAGTATTATACATATTTTATGTTTGCGGCCGAAGCCTCTGGGAAAAGCTAGTTATAAATATATATGAGGATGCGTGAAGCACAGTACCGATCGTTATGGCGATATCTTTAGGAAGCCTATGTCCAGCAGTGGACTAGGCTGAAAAGATAATGATGATGATAACAGAGTTTATATGCAGACGCAAGCTTAACTCGAAAGTTTTTTTTTCAGGAAAGCATTGAGTAATAGAGAGAAATCACAATAGGGGGTAGGGTCTAGGGCATAATTTTCAAATTGCAAATACGAGTACTATGTTTAAAATAATACATAATTCTTATACTTTTGTTTTCTCAGAAGACAAAAGCATCATCTTCAGATTTGTGATGTTTTGGAGAAATTTTATGTTTATGATATAACTGAAAACTGCTATTAAATCTTATTTTTGCACTGGTGACCCCTCCCTGGTTTCTCACGGGTCCAAATTATATACATAAATCTTCCTCGTTAATTGCTCTTCCTATTTATGAAAACCGCATCAAAATGCGTTGCGTGAGTTAGCGGATAAACCGACAACAAAGCGATGATAACCGGATTATTTATTGTGTATTTTGTCTAAACTCTTTGTTTCTTCTTTCATTATTTTTCCTATCATAAATAACGTGCTTTTTGTTATTTTACCATGCAAATCTAATGTAATTTACTCTTTGTTACAGGTAATTTTTCAACGAAACCTGGAGAGCAACAGGAGTGACACTGGTAATGACACCCCTCCATCACAACCGCTACGAAAATCGTCTACTTTGTACTACGACCATAATTACCACGCTTGTGCGACGTGGCATGTTACGAGCTCTCCGTCCCGTAATCCCTCTTAGTAACGGAGCAGACTAAAGACTAAACCGTATGGTAAATTGCACGTTAAAAGCTCTCATCCACGGACGGGTACATTTCAAAGTGCCAACACAGTCCAGTCTAGTAGTTTCACAAAACTTATTTAAGAACGATAAAATTACGCTACTTCACTGGTGCCCAATCAGCGAAGAATATTAAAAAATTCTTTATCTTGATAGTTTATTTAGAAATTGTACGTTAAAAATACACTTCGGCACGGGATCGTACGACTTGAAATACAAATCCAATTCAGCCCAGCTTTACTAAAATAGTTTGAGCACGTCGCTATTTTACTACCTCACTGCTCCACCGGTGTTCAACCAGCGTGGTATATTAAAAAATCCAGTACTTTAATATTGATAGTTTGTTGAAACCACCGCGTTCCAGCTCAGCGAAACTATAACTTTACTAAATCATTTAAAAAGTACATAGCCGTAGGTAGTGTCCGTCCGCTCCGCTCGCTCCGCTCAGGGGCGGATTTCTGAATAGTTACACCAATTGTTAAAAGTTTCAGCTTAACTGCCATTTCTCACTGCTCCGGAGATGAAATTTGGACAACCCTCGCGATGTTACAAGTTGACTATTATTATTATTTAGTATGAAAGAGCTGGTTGTTATAGTTATTAACGTCTTTGGGTTATTGATGTTATTGCACCATTCGCCTTAAAGTGTTACTTGGGGAAGGAACTGACAGTTTCCTTTATTTGGTATTATGGTATGTGATTTTTAAGGAATTGCATTTGTAAAAATGAATGGATTATTGAAAAAAATCTAACCGTTTAGCAGATCTAAACTGACAAACAGAGTTTCAAAATGAGAAAATATTTAATCTGCAAGCTTATTTGTCATGCAAATACTCTAGTCCAACTTAAAATACCCCTCATTTTTATCGAGACTTACTAAAATCTTTTAGAATAAATAAATAAGTAATACTGGTTCCTTTTAATTTATCTCTCCATTTCAATTCTAATACTCTCATTAAAATTCCTACCATCTATTTTTGGGGTTATTCCTACTTCAATATCACTCATGAAAGATCACAGAAATCTTTGATTAAGTATTAACAATTAGATAAAATTAACGACTGGAATTAGGTAAGTAATTGAAGAAAAGCTTATTTATACGAGTGAGAGTGGAATAAGGCTCTCAAGGCTATGGGAGGGAAATAATTAGAAACATTAGCTTCAAAGATGTAGTTTGGAAATAATATAAAAACCTAGCTTTGGCCCGCGCGGCTTCGTTCCCGCTCTACCCTACCCTACTCAACCCTACTCTTCTCTACTCTAACCGACTCTACCTTACTCTACCCTACACTACACTAATTTTTGCCTTCTCCTCTCAATAACGAACACTACAAAAAAATAATTAGCGAAATCAGTCTAGCCATTTACGGGTGATGGCGTGACCAAGGGAAATATGTATTCATTTTTATATAAATAGATTGTAACAGTTGGTAGTCTGCGCACTAAAATAAATTCATGTTAGCGATTTAGAAGAGCAGAATTTCATAATTAATGCACTGTTGCTGAAGGCTAACCGTCCGAAAATACATTATTTTGTAATTACTGTACGCTCTGTTTGTAGCCAGAAAACCATTATTCCAAACACAATGAGTTTTCAGTTTCAAGTAAAATTATCAGAACATTCGTTGTTTATATTATAAATACGTTTGTTTCAACGCGAAAACACCTCTGTGTTTTCACGGTAATAATTACTTGGAAACATCATACAACATAACATAACATAATCAGTCTTATAATGTTTCCACGACTGGGACTCATGCCTCCTCTCAACGAGAAACATTGACGTCTATATAAATTGGTACTTTAGTCTTGTTTGAATAGGGAACTATATAAAGGTAGGTCCAGACACACGCGAACGCGCTCACAAACTCACATTATACACAGAATCGTCCGTGAGCGTTCCCCGGTCTACTTACATATCCGTCTCTCTATGTTCCAACACAAAGGCAACCTTATTCAATAAAAATTCTTTCCCCCAGCGGGAACAGTTCAATAAAATGCCCTCGCAAAAGGTGTTATAATGAAACTATCTTACAAACAAAACGTAGGGGTTACTTTATTATGAAAAGATCTTTTTATTTTCCGCAGCGTACTTTGTGTGAGACAGATCTATGAATAGACTTTTTGTTTCTCTCCATGGGTGCGTAGTCTTAGGGTAAAATCTCAGGTAGATAAGTACTATTTATTTTACATTCTTACAAAAAAAAATCCATGTACTATTTTCTTTTTCCCTTTTCTAAAAGAAACGTTGCCCCCGCTAAGACTAACTCCTTTATCGTGCGTGTGTTCACAAACATGTGAACTCACACTCACAAGAAATAACTATCTATAGGCTGTACAAATTTTATTTCCAAACTGGAATTAAACCCCCAACTCTCAGTACAGCAGCTTATCGCTGAACCACTGCGCGTCAAAATCAGTATGTTGTTTCTTCTATGATCTATGACACGGATGACCCGAATAGTCTTATTACTAATTCCATCAAGCCAACATAGCTCGTCAGTGCACTTATGGACTATTTTGATTGATGTTATCTACGATTAGTATGACATAATGAAGATATTATAACTCAAGCCATATAGTACTCATACTTCTTCCTTGTCAACTAGCTTATGTAATATAAACATGATCGTTCGCTGGTATTACTTGAATCTACAACAGCGGTTGGGTTTCAAGGATGATATATTGCACTAATATTGACAACTTGATGGTCGAGCACTCACGAGTATTACATCTATGTAGTATACGACATTTCAAAGTATTCAGTTAGACTTGACTAAGCTAAGTCCTTTATATAGCATCAATTTAGGATTTCAATTGTGCTCATCCACTCACGCTTTACGAAGCCTGTAACGTCGAATAGTTCGTTCAGTGAAATCGCGCGTATACTGAGGCACAACAATGCGTAGTCTTCCAAATTCTCCGTCCTGTGCACGCATGACCAGACACAAATGCCATTCACGGGCACTCCCCAGGCATGCCTGCATTGTCCACTCGGAACGACTGCGGAAAGTATACGAAATCAACCGAATAGATAGTGCAGATAGTCCGTGGGCACATTCAACACGAACAAACACACATCGCTACAGAAAAAGAAGCATAGCTATTAAACGCTATCCATTCTTTTTCTAACGTGAACATTGTGACATTAACAGCTTCCCAACTCGAACTAAGAGGGGAAAGTCGAAACATAAGGTGTCAAATGTTGCGTTATAATACCCATTACATAAAGCGCTAAGTCATTCCACAGCAGCAGTTTGATGTCGTCACGATACGCGACATTATACGCGCAATGTGGCGTGGCTGAGGCGGGAATCTATACCAACTTAATGCAATGGAATATCGGTCACGTTTAAACTAAATGTTACTTTAACTTGACTGTTTGTAGTTAGCGTGAGTACGTCTCTCCGGGCGGAGGACCCGGACCCCTTGCAAATTGAAATCGCAAAGGGGTTACGCCGCACGCCGTACTCCGTCGATAAACAGTGAGCGGAGCGAAACGTATCATTGTCCTCTGTATATTTTAATTATTAGACACAGCCCGGGGCCCGCGGGGCTAGCGGACCCTCGGGTGCGAAGGGCCTTTAATGGTAGCGATCTTTCGTTCCCTGAAGGAGAACGTGGGTTGTTTCCTTTTACCTTTATTGTTTTATGTTTTGTGCGTTTAATATTTAAATATGTTTTGCAACTACCATCTCAACTACGTTGATGGAATCGGAAAATGGGTGCGTAAATTACCAAGGTTTCTTTCTTCAAAATTGTATCCCATTATACTTTTCATATTTTTTCACTCCACTATTAAATTTATTAATCAAAAATACGTGCAGTACAAAACTGATGTTGAGCCAATAAAAGACAATTAACTCAAAAGATGGTTAGAATTGATCACTTCATGATGTTACCAGCCATTTTATGAAATGATGGTATTTCAGAAAAACGCATTATTATTCCATGATATTGTGCTCAAACAAGGTTGATCATAATCGTTAATTAGTTAGGCCATCGGTAGAGTCCACTGTTTTGCGCGTGAAAACGCTCCTACGCACGTACTTGTGGGAGTGCAGAGCTGCATCATCGTGCGGGTTTTTTACGCACTCACGCGCTTAGAGACGTCTTGTAAATTCACGCAGGCACGCACTTATTTCATACAAAATCACACACGGTACTACGAGACTCAGTATGGCATACCACGCGTGTCACCCCGCACCCACGCGCGTGATTGCGTGTTTCTCCGCATGTAGTTGCGTGATCTGACTGAACGCGATCTGCGTGAACGCGCGTGGATGCAGTTTCAGTGTGTTGGACTGTGCGTGATTTCTGTACAAACAGAGATACTTACAAGCAACGTTAAGATACCCATTTACACACTACGCTGCGGGGTGCGTGGCAGTGTGATAACCGCCTTGGGTTTTGCAGTTGATGATATATAATTAACTGATTTTAACACGCTATCTTCTGTGAGCAGCAGCTAAGCTCGTAGACATAGCGTTGTGACGTTTATTGTTGTAGCAAATAAAATGAAAAATAAACAAGATGGGGAACGTAAGGGGATTAATGTTGGCAGAGACGGCTGCCGACAGCGCCGGCATGTGCTCAACACAACAATTTGTAAACGATTCGCTTTGTTACTGCTTGAGTATTCACAACGATTATTATTTTAAATCTGACTTGTTTTAGTTATGTTACTGAGAACGTTAGTCCTCCATGTATAGCAATTTAAAGTTCTTACTTTAAAGCTTATTATTAAGTGCAAATTGCAGTTTTTATCTCGGCTTATCCTATAAAGTCAACCGTTATGTGACCCATAAGACAGTGGGCACTTACCTATTCGTGACTGAGACACGCCTATAAAGAACACAATAAAAAGACGTGAGTGCGTCATACGTGACATAGTTATAATTATAAACCTTTCTTATGACTCAAACACCCATTTATAGTTGCCCAAGTAACATAAAATTGTTAATAAATGCGTACAGTGTAATGCAGAATTACTCATTCATCGTGTAAATTACACTTCTTTTTCGTTGCTAGTACGCAGCACGCGATGGCTTTTATTTGCAAGTTTTTTGCAGCTGAAAGCACCGCATTTATCATTAGAGCTTAGCTTTTACCCACAAATGTAAATTAAATGGTTGTGTCCCCTCTCTAAAGCACAAATGGTTCGAATTAAAATCTCTACTAAATTATAGCAAAGAATGTAAAAAGTTAACATTAATTTTTTTTTTTCTATATTTCATAATGGTCACTTTACGTACAAAGTACAAATCCTTACATAATACAGTTTTTAAGCAACATCGGAGGTAATTGCATTGATTTAAAGAGAAGGGGAGTTTTCTGCTTGTATAATTTCGAACGGTTTGTTTTCCTGTTTTGAAACCCCTTTGTGAGTATTTAATAATACCATGCAACTGACAGATAAGACTGCTTTGTGATTAAAAATGTCCTAAACAGAAAATTTAATCTCTTATTAGGATATTAAAGATATCAAATCGGTAAGGATCAAAGTCTTTTAAAGCATTAGGCTATTATCTTCATCACAATCGTAACATAACTGCGCATAGCGGTGGAAATTCTGCAGAATTTCCTGAATACAATAACACTATACCAGTTAGTTTACAACTGGGCTCACAGTTTCATCTCGATAACACAATTTACGTCAAAGACGACCATCGGGGAGGAGTAAGAGCTCAATTACTAGGGAATTTGTTGCTAGACTAACATAGCCAACCTAAATATTGAAGAAAAGGTTCAAATGAGCACTTTAATGATCCGAAAATTCGCATTTTCTAGTTCTAAACAATAGTGAACAATGTTATATTATTATATACATGTTAAATATTAAATACAACTAGCTGACCCGGCAAATGTTGTTTTGCCATATAAATATTATTATTATTTTTATCACTAAGGGGTATGAAAAATAGATGTTGTCTGATTCTCAGACCTACTCAATATGCTCACAAAATTTCATGAGAATCGGTCAAGCCGTTTCGGAGGAGTACGGGAACGAACATTGTGACACGAGAATTATATATATAAGATTATTAAAGCATTTTAATGGTTTAATTATGTGGTTCTAAGTCTATATATAAAATAGGAGAAACAGATTGACATCAACGCACAACCTAACTACTGTACTAGGAACATTAAATTATACACACGGTTTCTTTTTCTGATAAAGGCAAGCGCTAAGGATTTTTTTAAATTTCAGTTTTAAGGTAGTGAAAAGAAGTTAGTTTGTATGCAAACTGTCCAATATAACTATTTAGGGGTTATTTAAGGTTGTATGGCAGAATAAATATCTTAGTGTGATTTTATTGATATTGGCGTTATCCAAAGTATACTGTCCGAACCCCTCTCTAACGTAGCCATCGCTATTTATAAAATAGTGAGTGAGGTTGTGAGCCCTCATAGTTGATAGCTTGATGATGATTAGGTTACGATGGGGCTGGCATGGTCGTACTGTGACCAAAAGTCCCTAAATTTATATGATTAAAAAAAAAAAATCTATGACTTTGATTTTTAGGTTATCATCTAATGACATTTTCGCACTTGGGCGGAGCGAGCTTTCACGTTTATAATATTATCAAGTCATTTGAACATGTGACCAGATAGATCCCCGCTGACCTTTAAATCCAATTCCTTTGCGACCACATCATCGCTTACCATCAGGAGAGATGGTGGTATTTAACCAAGCAAGCCTATCAATAATAAATAAAAAAAAAAATGATTGTTTTATATATGCATATACATTTTGAAGATTCCATAACCAGGATTTTTTTGTGTTAACATTATTTCTAAAGATCGAAGCCGGACATGAATGTACTAGCTTCTTCTAACAAAGGTTTCTTCATACTAATTTTGACACCCGTTTCATTCTTTTAGCCTACCTACGTCATAAAAGGTCGCCTTGTACAAAATTTCATTGGTTTAAATAGTTTCGGCTGTGCTGTGTTTTTCTAATATACATATATTTTTTTTTAAACCTATTGACCTATCCCTTACCGAGGAATTGACTTCAAAGAGTCACTGTTTTATAGCAATGTTTGGGAGTTAGGGTCATAAATTGAAATATCACTAAAATACATAATACACAATTTTATAATAAATAAACTCCACTAATATTAATTGTGATTAATTTAAATCATGTAACAACCACATTTTGACTGGCGTGGCATTAAAATATCGCAATTAGTTACAGAGTTAATACACAATCATCATTCTTGATTAATTAACAGTATAAATTATTATAGATGAGTTTGATTTCAAATTGTTGGAGCTTTATTATTTATTTAAAGCCTTGAATATCATAATATTAATGCTGGAATATTTTAGCAGGCTTAATAAATATATAACCGTTTGGTAATGTTTCAGGAATTTCAGATCAGCCTTGTTTACAATAAATACTCATTTAAATTGTAAAATCAAAGATACACTGAGATTTTTGATTCGAAGTCGTCAAATAATCTGTCGTTCTGGATAAAGTAAAAGGGCGTATCAGTAGAGCAGGGGATGTCATTGGATGACTTACACACAGAAAAAATGAAAAAAAAGATATGTAGTAACACTCACTTACCATGATAATATTTATGTTAAAAAGTCAAGCGTACGAGCGAGTAACAGGAAGTGATATCTGCTAGAGTGGTCGTGGTTATCACAAAGGTAGCGGACTCCGGACGCGCCGTCAGGGTACGCACGACTTCCCGCAACTTTTGCCGGCTGGCAGTCATCCGGATGCACTTATTCAATATGCCGCCAACAGCTATTTTTATTTGGTCAGTCCATCGCATTGGAGATCTGCCACGTGGTCTCGTTCCATCCACCTTTTCTTGTATAAAAAGGCGTTCGATGCAGTCACCCATTTAACAGTTCAGTTTAGGTCGTCAAATATATCGCGTTAAGAGTTGCCTTTTAGGTTGCAGGGCCACATACATACATACATAAATAGTCAGCCTTTTAGTGTTCCCACTGCTGGGACTCAGGCCTCCTCTCTCTAGGAAAAGGAATGGGCCGTAATCCACCACGCGGGCTCAGTGCGGGTAGTGAATGTCATATGACTTCGAATTTTTGGTTCTAGGACATGCCGGTTTCCTCACGATATTTTCCTTCACCGTTTTTGGAGCAGTGGTGCGCAGAGCCACAGTATACGGTAACTTTTTCGAACAACATATTGTGCGGTTATATTTCTACCACACAATAGGCATTGATTGAAAGTCTATCATTTAAAAATACATTCAAATAAATCTCTTTTTATCGCCAGCTGCCTGAATTCACTTGCGACGGATACAAAGCGCTCAAATATTTTATATTTTATGCGTAACACGAAAAGAAGTAATATCTAACTAGCACTTGTCCAGTGACTTCGTTCGCGACAATTTTCTTACAAACTTTAACACCCCTTAAATTATATTATATTGGTTGATTTAAAAATAATAATGCCAGTTTTTACATTTCATTTTGATTTTAATTTGTGCAAAGTTTAATGTTTATTAAACCAAGGAACTAAATTCTCCTTTCCTTAAATACCCACTAAATCATTTTATAAAGGTAGTTTTGAAGAAAGAATAATGAAAACATTTTTTTATTTACTTGGGTTACATATTATATAAATGCTGAATTTTTAGTATTTATGCCCCAGAAATAAAATATTGTATACAAACTAATTTCTCCCTTTTTCATCATCATCATTTCAGCCGAAAGACGTCCACTGTTGGACGTAGGCCTCCCCCAAGTGCCGCCACAATAACCGGTCCTGTGCGTCTCGCATCCATCGGATTCTCGCAATCTTTACCAAGTGATCAGTCCACCTTGTAAGGGATTTTCCAACGGTCGCTCGTCACTCCAGGACCTTTCGGCCCCAATGGCCATCGGTTCTGCGAGCAATGTGCCACTTAAGCTTGGCGATTCTTCGTGCTATATCGGCAACCTTGGTTCTCCTGCTGATATCTTCATTTCTGATTCGATCACGCAAGGAAAGCATAGCCCTTTCCATTGCCCAGTGGGTGACTTTAAGCCTTCTGATGAGGCCCATTCAGAGCGACTACGTTTCGGAACCAAATGTCATCACTGACACCAAGCACTGGTACTAGCTTTTGCCCGCGGCTTCGCTCCCGCTCTACCCCACTGCAACCTACTATAACTTACTCAACTCTATTCTAACCTACTCTACCCTACTCTACCCTGCTCTACCCTACTCTACCCTACTCTACCCTACTCTACCCTACACTACTCTATACTACCCTTATTTTCATTTTTTTTCCATAAGAACCTTCTCCTCACAATAATAAACAACAAAAAAAGAATTAGCGAAATCGGTTCAGCTGTTCTCGAGATTTGTATTTAGCATTTACCGATTCATTTTTTATATTATAGAAGATACTGTTACAAACTTCACCATTTTTGTCCTTTTTTTTTTGCTATTTACATAACTCTGTTTGTGAATGTTTGACACATGAAAGGTTTATTTACATGTTTGTACACTAACCTTTGCATTGGTTATTCATCAATAAAAACTTCGTTATTTTATTTTACCAATTGGTTGGTTCGTAAAATAGATAAAGTTATGAAAAAATATTTCCGATGCAGGTGTTAGGATTGGTACTATGTTTATGTGATCAATTTTGTTCGTGGCCACATGTTTTTTTTTTTATAGATACTGTATATTGAAACTCTATTTCGGTTCAATGTTGTCACATTTTTTAATTTATGATAGGGACTCTCTGCATTAACAATAATAATAATAGTTTGATGATGTAAACTAATACTTGAGACTGCGATCTCAACTGATGGTTAGTAGTGATGCAGTCATTGATGGGTTTATTATGAGCCTATTCACTCAAGCCTTGAAGATATTTCAATTATAATCAAACGGGAAGACCACAACAGAGATCATTATATACTTATAAATTTAAGCTATATCTGTTACTATTTTTTCCCTCGGTTTCTCAATATATCTATAGTAATATTATAAAGAGGAAAGGTTTGTATTTTTGTATGTAACGAATAAACTCAAAAACTACTGTGCCGATTTCAAAAATTCTTACACCATTGGAAAGCTACATTCACCCTGAGTAACATAGGCTATATTTATTGCCCGTGCGGAGCCGAGACGGGCCCCTACTATATATATATATATATAAATCACATTGGTATGTCCGTGTGTATATTTGTGATTTAAAAGGCAGAACAGATTTTAATGAAAGTCACACCAATAGGAAATACATAGAATATAGGATACTTTTACCGCCAGGAAACCGCCGGCATAACTTAGTAAACTATATGTTTACCATTCCTTTAATGAGGTGCGCCGTACGTACTGTTCGTGTCTACATTGTCAAGATCTGTCAACACGCTGATTGGCTGCCACAGATCTTCTTCAGGCGTTCGCAAAGCTGTGTTTGTTTGCCTAACTTATATGTAAGACTACTGTGTTTATAGAGCGACTGTGCATACAAATCGATTAGGCTCTGACCGCACAATGCGATGCCGACGTGCGGCGCTCAGCTTTCAACTCTAATTGTCTAAGACAAGACGACTAATCTATGTCTAACGACTTATTAGGAATCGGTGTATTTAGAAGACATGTAATAAGATAAATGATATTTATTTTGCAAATAGATTTTTAAAAACACTTTTACACGTAATTTTTTTTGTCAAATTAAACTAGATGATGCCGGTTTTTCTTACATACGATGGATGGCTTTTCTATACTGTATGTTGTGTTTTCTCTGTAGAAAATTCTTACATAGAAGTTATAGGCTTCGCCTGCGTTAGTTCTGAAAGAAACATACTCCTTGGATAAATTGTATCCTATGTAACATTCCAGAACATGGTCTTCTCGGTCTTCTCTTGTTTCATCGAAACCCGTTCAGCTATTTGAGCCTGAAGAACGAACACACAAACTAACACACACACTACAAACTTTCGCATTCATAATATTAGTGTGATTATTAATATTTTATCTATGGAAGTCTGATAGCTTCTTTTTAATTGAATTAAACTAGTTCTGGACTGCGATCCCGGCTGAGTAAGCAGCGATGCAATCGTTGAAGGTGAAGCATACTAGTTTATTTAGAGCTTCACTCTAGCTTTAAAGACACCTAAATTATAATTGGACAGGAAGACCATAGCAGGCAAATTGTTCCAGTCTTTCGAAGTACGCGGTTTTTGCTTAAATATTGTAGAGATAAAAATTAACCAAATCATACTTTTCTCTCTTACTTGACGTGTTAATAATATGTCAGCCCAACCGTTTCCATGTTTCGTCCTAAGTATTTAATTGACTATAAATACAAAACTGCAGTCCACAGACTATAAACACAGTATTTAAAGATAAATTACTCGCCCATTAAATATGTCAATTGGAAAACAGATTACGTTAATTTTGTCTGTGTTAAACTCAACACTTAATGCGATTAAACGCCAATGTAGTTAAAGCCTTATGTTGCATTGTTTTGTCACACATACGTACGATTAATGATTAAATAACATTAATTGATTTTTAGTAATCAGTAGGCTTTATTTATAAAGGGGTTTGTGTTTCGTATTAGCTACAACTTGGGCGTCTTTAAGGCCAGGTTCTACTTATTTTGAACATTTTTAAACCTCTGTAAATCCACAAATATAAAAGAGAACCCCATGAAAAATTATTTTATTAAAATTGACTATTATGACCAACCGCCGGGCGGAAATCAAAACATGTTATAGTAAATTAGTAGCCTCGATAAAAAAAAAAAACATGTATCTGACTCTAACGCAAAGTCAAAGTCGTCGACCTTAATTCTCCTGTGGATATCATCATGCCATAGGAAATCACGCAATTCTCAAATCTTTATAATTAATCCTAAATATCCATAGTATTTTTCTGTGTAAATATAGTACCAAATAATCGTCGCAAAAAACCCTTCTTTAATTCTAACGAAATTGTTACAAAAAAATCACGTCCGCATTTCCCAAGGTACAGTCGCGCACAAACGAAAGTACCGCAATCCCAAAAGTTTGAACCCGTCTTGTACATTCGTAAACAAAAGTTGCCAACGCTAATTATATTAAAAACCCAGCCTTGGGATGACGTGATATACCAGGACAAGGGTGCGCATTAATCATTCTCAAGCAACGTTATCTCATGTACAGAACCCGACGCAACTTGTACCTTCTGTCAAAGTGAACACGCTAATGTTTTTGTATGATGTTAAATGTACTGCGGGTCTCTGTTTCGTGTTTTAAGTTATTTGCGTATTTACTTTTGGTGAGCGAAAAGGATAAACGTTTGCTTAGTTCCAGGTTTTAATATAAAACTTGATAGAAAAGAGATATTGAAAGTATTACACAGTAAATAAAAAAATATATGAATATTCTTTCGATGAAACTCATATAAATCTATTAGGACTGACGTATAAATTGAGTAATTCTAGTAAGTTACTACCTACTTAATTTCCTTTGCTTTTATTAAAATCTTATATGAGTACATTGCACTCAGTAGAACTACGTACAATGTATAAGCAATTTTCAATAATAGCTGGAAACCGGATATTCCCAATTCGTGATTGTTCGTAGTATATTATCGCAGTAAACTCAAGTGGGTGCCTATAATTAAGTGTTATTACCCCAAACTTAATAAGCGAAGTAGGTGCTTGGGCGACGTTTTTCGATGCGCGATGAGGGCCCCTAAAATATATTCCGTGTTAGGAGAAAATAAAAAAAAGTGACGTGACACTTTTTGCTGGGTTTAACGATCAGTCCGCGGTTGTCGTTAAATCAAGGGGGTTTTCGTGCCATGAATATGCAAATATAACATTCGTGCTGACGATTAATGCCGATTTCCCGTCACGGATAAAACCTTCGATGGCATTTTACGCAACCTGTTGACTCATACTCGTGGCTCGGGGATCATGGCTGAGCTGTTCGTTGCTTGTTTGTCATTAGTAGACTAAATGACGGGTTGCCTTTCAGCAACTGTTACAGATGACTTCACTATTTTAATTAAATCGAAATCTATGCTTTGTCTGCTTATGAATGCTTTTTATTTCACAAAAGGTTTTTTTTTGTGCGTTATGTTAGACTTTTAGTTTTATTTTAAATTTTATATTCGTTATAATTAGTTACAGATAAAACTGTCGAATAAACGGAAATAATGTTAGGTTAAATATAGAATGAAGTGTTGGTCATCTACCGAATCGGACAGATGACAATGTTGCCAACATAAGCAAAAAGGCTTCTGATGATGATTATGAAAATTTAGAAGTATACTGAACGCGGTGTAAAGTCCGACATGACTTCCAATGAAAAGGGAGGATCCTTCGACCAAGCCGTTGTTATATCTGGTCCGGGTAACTGCCTGATAGAAAATTGATTTCTGGTTGTTATATATGTTCTAATTGCGCGGGAACTCCAACTATTACCTGCTTACCATCGGATGGGCTCACAGTCAAACACTAGTTTTATCATTTTCAAATTCCGTGATGAATTTCAAATATTATGAAAAAAATACATTAAGTAAAAATAATAGTCTTTCAGAATGCTCTACTATGAAGCTCATAAATTGCTACGCACCGTGCTACGGCGTAGCTTAAATGCTACGGATATGAAAACATGAGTCTTTAACTATTCTTACAAGCTTTTTTTTAGTTGCACCTTTCCCGATGTTTGTTTGTCTGTAATCATCGTCATCATCACCATCAACAGCCTTTTTTCATGTTCCCACTGTTGGGATGCAGGGCTGTAATCAAATCTTGCAAATTAAATTTCATCCACTTTGCGATTACCGATTGAGCTAAAATTTTGCATGCATGTGTACCTACATGACAATGCAAAATTCTAATGACATAGAGCTGATCTGATGATAGAAACGTAAGGTGACCATAGGAACTCAGATAATTCTATCATGCTTGAGCTTTTTTTGCTTTAGAATGGTCTTGACGAGTATTAATTATATAGATAAATACCGCGCTAAACTTTGTTTGTATATAAAAAATGATTGTAAACTTATTAACATGAGGTTCTTACAGGAATTCACATTCAACAAATCAATTATACGTTTAATTTTTTATACGATCAATCCTAATCCATATTCCAGTAGCAGCATCACATTTTTTTCCTAACCATCAGGATTTCGAAACGGAAATCCTGATCCGATTTCCGAACGGGCAAAAAATATTGTTGATTCATCTTGCCTCACCGCAACTTCCTATTTTGGACCTTTATACTTGTTTATTTTCCGGGCATAAAGAGTGAGGTAGGTACACAGAGGGGAGATGAAGGAAATATTGAACATAATATAAATATGGCAAAACATTATTGATTCAGTATGTTAATTAACTTTGACTGACTAAGGAAAGACTGGTTAAGGGATTGCCTGCTGCATATCGCGGGTTCGATTCACGCCCGCGAATATTTCTATGGCTAACAGATAGATACTTCGGTTCTGTGTGACTTATGACACTAATATTATAATAGCGAAGGTTTGTGAGTATATGTGTATGTTTGATACTTTTACATGCTCAAACGGATGAACGAATTTGTATGAAATTTGGCACACGGGTAAGGTATGTCCTGGAATATTAACATTTTGTCCCAGGAGTATGATTCCTTCTCCACTACACATTACTTAGGCGAAACCACTTGCAGAAGCTAATCATTAGTAGATTTCTGATCTATTAGCAGGACAATTTCGGCTTAACATTTTTTTTTTTTTTTTTTTTTTATTATTGATAGGCTCGCGTTTGACCACTATCTCACCTGATGGTAAGTGATGATGTGGCCGACGATGGAGCACGCTTGCCTAGAAGTAACCTATTCACTCTCGACTTAAAGACCCCTAGGTTGTAGCTATCAGGAAACACAGACTCCGGCAGGGAATTCCACTCTTTAGCTGTACGCATAATGAATGTGTTTCCAAAACGCTTTGTACGAATGGGTGGGATATCCACCATGTACCGATGGCGCAACGCCGTACGTCTAGTGGTCCGATGATGGAACGGACTTGGCGGAATTAAATTGTGCAATTCCAACGCACACTCACCGAAGTGTAATCGATAGAAAACCGCCAGGCCAGCAACTCGGCGTCGATGCTCAAGGCTTTGGAGCTTTGAGTCAACAAGCGCATCATCACCGATGATCCTCTTGGCTCGCCTCTCAATCGACTCCAGAGCATCAAGCTGATACTTGGCAGACCCATCCCAAAGATGAGAGCAGTACTCCATACACGATCGAACTTGCGCTTGGTATAGGTTGAGCAGCTGTTCCGGTGTGAAGTACCGCCTCACCTTAGCTAAGATCCCCAGTTTTTTGGCAGCCTGTTGTGCTTTTGCCTCAATGTAAGAGCCGAAATTGAGGGTAGATGATAACGTTACCCCAAGAAGCTCAAGGCCGTCGGTTATCGGCACGGTAACACCCCGGAATATAGGAGCCGGGTAAAATTGGCTTCGTTTGGCGGAAAAAAGACACGCCTGGGTTTTAGCAGCATTGAACCTGACCAGGTTGGCATCGCCCCAATCGGATACTGCCTCCAAGGACAAGTTCAAGCGCTCAACCATAGCTTCCCTCAAAGACTGGATCTGTGACCCACTAGTACGTGCATCGGACACGTAACTCTCAGCAACAGTGCTATCGTCTGCATACCCAAAGGTACCGGGTTTAAGTAGGTCGTTTATGTGCAGCAAGAACAGTGTTGCAGAGAGCACCGACCCCTGAGGGACCCCGGCATTAATATCCATTTGCCCGGACGAGCAGCCATCAATAACTACTCGGATGGATCGCCCCCTCAAGAAGTCTGCGATCCAGTTACACAGACCAGCGGGCAAACAGACCAGCGGGCAAACATATAACATAGCACTAACATGTAATTTACTGTACTAGTTGCAATCCTGACTATAAATTAACATGTATAGGCAATTTTACATACTATTTCACGTGCCATAAACCTGAAATAGTGGAAACCAAAACAGTAGCTATAATAATTAACTACCGGCGCCGTCTTGTGTTGTAATAGTTATAGTATCGTTGATACGATAATTACTATGCTCAGTAATACCTATTATATATGTACGTAGATATGTAATGACTTTATGTACTATGAGTCGTCGAATCTTTTCTCCTTCTCTGTCAAATCCATCCAAAGGTTTTTTGCTAAAAATCGCTTTTAGCGATAAACCCACCCATTGTAACAATGGGTGATCTTATCGCTAAAAGCAATTTTAGTTATTAATATTATAATTATTTATTAATGAAAATATTATTTATTAAATAAAACTTTATGCACATAAACACTGTACAAAAGCGAAGCTTTAAGCATTTTCTGCCAGTCGACCTTAGGGTGGCGCAGAAACTTAACACGATAGGTGCAACTTAACGATAAACAAATAGAGTAAGAAAAAAAATAAATAAATGTATACTTAGATACATACATACAAATTAACAATGTTATTACGAGAAACGAATCTAACCAATCAACGCTGTGATGATTAAACCAACTTCCTGCGAATGTGTTCACGTGCCATGACCTTAAAAGTGAACCAACTGGACGCTGTCCTGATGTTCAAGGGAGCGTATTAATGTTAAGCTCCTATTGTAATGTTTTTTGGTGTACAATAGAGAGTGTATCTATCTATGTATACCTAAATATCTCTTTATGTACCCTACCAAATTTTTTTAGGTTGTGTAGGGTATAACTCACTCGAGGTCAGAAGAAAATATAACCAAATTTTTAACAATGTGCAGAATTCTAGAATCATTATTAGATACTCCAGAACTGCGTGGCCGAGCTGTCTCAACTTTGTGCCCCAGTTAAATATAGTCGCATCGGCAGAGGCTGCGGTACCTAACTTTTTGAACAATCCCGCATTCTCGTCCTTCCTTTAGATATGTTAATATAAAAGGTACCTTAATTTATATATATAGCTTTGGCACTGAGTGTGTCCGTCCGTAATTCGCTAAATAGCGAAAAGCTCATTTAAAAACTAAAAAAAAACCCACTAAATAGGCACTAGAATCAAAGCTTAGCGTAAATCAGAAAAACAAAACAAAGCTGCTTCCATAAAATAATCAAATAATCATTTTTTTGTTTAAAAAATCGTTAAAAAAAAAGATTTGTTCTTTTAAATAAACATTGGCCCACACTAGGAATTACTCCTGTATCGTAACTGTGTTCACAAAGATGTAAAGTCAGACATACACTTCAACTGCCCTCACATTCAAAACTTTGTTTTAAAGGTCGTGTGCAGATATATTAATACTTATAATAACTAAATTACTAAGGTCTTACGCATAAGAAAATAGTAACTCATTGTTGTCACTTACCCTTCTAACCAATTAGATAATTAGAAATTAGTGAGCTGTTTTCAAGTTCACCAGTTGATGTAAGCCCTTTAGATAGAACAGACGCATCTTTTATTAATTAAAAAAATTAATGCCTCACCTATTCATAAAATAAAAGTGTAAAATTCTAACGATCCTTGTTAAATTTCTCGTGGAGAGCAGTGGTGGCGGAGTGGTAACGGCCCCGACTTACGAGTTGCAGGTCACGGGTTCAACCAGACCCTGCCAGGCGAATTATTGACGTGACAACGTCTTAAATTAGGTTGCGGCTGGGAGTCACTTATGAAAAAGTGTAACGCTCGGTAACGTTACGATGATGTTTTAGTAAACAAAATATATTTCTATAGTTAAAATTTGTGCAATTCTTATTTTCATTCAATTCCTTGTTCCTATTGTGCAATTTAATTATATTCATATCAATAAATATTCTACCGAGAAAAAGACGTTGTCACGTAAAATCTTCGCCCGTAAAACCGACTTTACAGGCAACCATTTTTTTTGTATAATTTATTTCATCACCACTGCTCTCAAAACGGTGAAAAAAACATCGTAAGAAAACCGGCATGTCTTAAAACCAAAAATTCGAAGACATGTGACATCCACCAACTGGGCCCACTTGGTGGATTACGACCCATTCCCTCTCAGAGAGAGGAGACATAAGTCCCAACGGTGGGAACATTATAAGGCCGACTATGCTTGTTAAATATTAAAATTATTACTTAATACTACTTTAATTTTAGTTGTACTGATGAGTCAGTTTTCTTAACGTGAATCACAGTGACTATACTCCATTCGGAATGACATTAGATATTTAAACAATATATTTTTAATGTCCGATCAACAGATTTTGACTTTTATTGCATCGGCATTATAAATAGCGGCTGAAGTACGCAAACAGTTGGTATTGTAACTGCTTTTTTGCCATCTTTCAATGCCATCCTGCCTACCGAGTAGAAATTAAAATCGGTCGAACTGACAGTAAATTTGGTTTAAATGTCATACTTTATTTAGAATGGAGACATAGATTACGAGTATAGTGTAGTTAAATGACAGCTTAAATCGCAAAACTTAATCCAGTATTAATAGCAACCAACAACAAAAGCTTATACATCCTTTATTACAAGAAATCAACGTCCCAGTGTTTACCCAGAGATGAAAGATTCAACTCACACTCTAACCGCATATGTTACGTCACTTACAAATTAAATATACATAATCTCTTCTACTTGATGTTTCTGAGCCAAGAATGCTTTAACGCGAGCAAAATGGATATTATTTATGTACATCGAAATTATATTTTGTTTCGTGAAAAATAAACTTGGAATCATGTCAGTATTCTATTTAAACAACTTGTAACTGGAATAATGTAGGTTTTTTTTAAAATCATTTATGATTCATATAAAAGAATACAGGATTTTTTTAATAGGTACACCCTTACACATCCTAAGACATTGAACATTAAGTTAGAAACATGACTAAAGCAATGAAAAATTAATACAGGTAATTTAATGATAATAAATAAAATATGTACATCGACACACTACATTAGTAGGGCAACGGTACTTACTACATACACACGCACGCACAAATACACTAGTGATGCAATCAAATTCTCTATTATTTAGGATTACAGTTAATTACCTTCTTCTTCTTCTTCCTGCCCTTGTCCCATATTATTTGGGGTTGTCGCAATACATATACAATCAGTAACCAAACTTAAATACAGAGCTACCTGGCTAATTCTTTAGGTAGGAGTTTAACTCTCATCTTCAATACGCCTCTTAGCAACCGTTATACCGTCTCCATCACAATAAAATTCACATACGCAACGCATAAAATATTTTATACAACGCGATACGCAACTGCTTTTGAAAATGCAGCAGAGTTTTCAAATACCGCACCGTACTCAGATACCATCGACTCAAAGAAAAATACATCAACTAGTTCGGAGGCAATGTATGTATTTATAACCTACTCACTTTTATTGCTGTAAGGCATGCATGCCAGTCATACATTTCAAATTCAAGGAAACAAGTATGCGACCTGAGAATTGAACGAAATTCTTTGCAAGTTTGTTGACTTTGTTGACTTAGTAATATTTGCTACGTGCCGCAAACAAATCCTCCCTATCGTAACGAAATAAAACAAATACTTACAGTCGTAGACGAGGAGCATGCAGCTGTCTCTACCCCCATAACACGCTTTATTAGTTCCAAGCGATCAAGATTTTTACTGTTACACCTCTGCATAAAACGTCGGAATCAAATCGCAAAACCTCTTTAATTAAATTGAATTCTTTCTTTTATGTTCCCGAATAACACTACACATAATGGCGGATAACGCAATTCCGTCCCAACACGCGCGGAGAAAGATAAACAAAGCTATGAACAGCCTAATGGTTACTATTAACCACTAGAGGTGGCAATAAAAATATTTTATATCTCTGTTTCCGGCAGACACGCGGTCGTCACGCGATACCCTGACGTGACCATTCGTCCTAATTTCAGCGGGACTGTACCATGTTTACGACCGATCAATATACCGCCATTCAACTCGAGACAACCGGCCAAGCAACCTCTTCCATTCAGATAATCTCGACCCTCGACTATACTACTGCGACGCTGGCAATCAACTCTCGAATTTGTTTCCCAGTGTCATGCGATAGCAGGGAAATATCTGTTGCGATAAACAAATACTCGTGACAGTCACCCACCGCCCAAATCGGGCTCATGAAAATATTGTTTACAAACTGCTCAGTCCGAGTCCGAGCACATAAATTATTCCACTCGTGTGTTTGTGCGCCGAGTCGGTTTCCTCGCCGCTCCACTCCTTTACCGTTCCTAGCGAAGCAAAGAAATTAAATCAAGGTATACGTGTCCATAACGACGCTACTGAAAGAGGTGGATCGTTGTGAAATCTGACAGTTGACGTCAGGCAGGCCACAATGCTCCGCCATCCTTATCGCTAAGAGCGAAATAAATGAGACGACTTTTTCCTGCTTTACGAGCGAGTCACTCTAAATTCCGTGTTTTGTTTCGTTTTAGTAAAAAAATATGTTTATATATTTTTAGGTGGGCCGCCTAAATGAAATGTTATTTTTTACTTTCTTTAATACAGCCGCATAAAATTTTAAGATACTGCTTAGAGCTTTTTTCATAATTTTGTTGGTAAAATTAGTAGGTAAAAGGAAGAGACAAGCTCCGGGCGGATAGCGGTGTGTAGCGAAGGAGAAACAAGTTGCTGAAATCTCGTGTAACATAGATAGAGCATGTTCGGGTTCCTACCTGATATTTTGGTAAATATTTTGTGTCGAAAAAGGAGACTGTTAATATTTACTACGGCGATAGTTTAAGTAAGCAGACGTCCTCAGTACCAGTATGTGCTTGGCTCGCTGCTTGTGACATCCGTGTCCAATGATTTGAATTTATCGTCGTGAGACACGAAGAGGCTTCATTTTGAACGTCTCTCAGCATTATTCTTTCTTAAACAATAGTTACCCGTTAAAAGATTTTCAGTTAGCGTGGAGGGGTATCATTTGAAGACACGACACCGCAACGGGTATTGCCTCGGTCGACGTTTTATTTATTGCGCTCCGTGTGTATTTACCGTCACTGTTATTTACACGGAGTACAATGACAGTCTTATAAATTTTACCCACTGAATTTATTTCCAGTTTTTAGGATTCAAACACGAGCATAAGAAACAAAAGAAAAAAAGTTGACCAAGACAATGCCTTAATAAATGAAACGGACCAAAACATATTATACTTTCATCGTTACGAAATAAAATATTTTTCATCGTAAAGGTTCTCAGGATTTTCATTACAAAATAACAAAAGTTTTTCGAACAAAACGCGAGTAACAACAACGTAGCTATACCTCTGGTCTGCAGTCTCTAGATTTTCTCAGGCACGGTCATTACCCCCGCGTACTACGGATCGTGACCTTGCATTTCTTTTACACCGTAAATGGATATAATATTAAAATTGTGTGGCTACAACGCAAACATATTCAGTATAACGAAAAATATGAGGGTGTGGGAAAACAGTGTAAAACCGTATATGTTTTTAAAACAAAGCATCGTTTTTTATGATAACAAAATTTTCCGCAACATCGACACAATGGGTCTGCAGACTCAATTCCATAGTAATGGAATCAGATTAAAAGCAATAATGGAATTCCAAAAATTTGTTTACGATATTTCAAGCATTTAAAATCAGTTTATCAGAATGCTTGGCTGCCGGAGAACATGGGCAATGTTCAGATTGCCCGCAGTGTACCGGCCCGGTGTTCCGCACACTGCCCGGCCCACCACTCCGGCTGTGTTAATGGGAGGACGCAGATGTTTTTCATCTTACGTGGCCAATATTGCCCTATATAGTCCACTAAGTATAAGTGCTTTGAAAACAAACATAACATTTCCAAGTTTATTATTCAAGGCCCAGAATTATTTACAGCTTTTTGTAAGAAATGTCACATAATTATCATTAATCATTTAACTTAGTAAGTGTTTGAGAGTTTTCCGATACTGACTTTAACGAAATACGTAACATTTCTGGAGTAGTGATGGCTCTTTGTGTTTTGGTATTGTTCACATTTTTTTGCTAAACGACGTAGTAAAATTTTATTGCTGTCTTCACGAACGGCTTGCGATACATACAAATACGGAGCTCGACAAAAGATCTAGTTTATGGAGTCGAATGAAATTAGGTATTGAGTCCTAATAAATTTACTAGTGCAGAATGTTTTATGGATATATGCTAGTATTCTATCTACTTATTAATTTATTTTCACACACCACTTGCAGACGATAAGCACACATACACACACACACACAGTTCACCAGTCGTCGACGTCGTGTAGCGGGCCGAAGCCCTCTAGGGTCAAGGTGATTTTTTTAAAAGGGCAACTAAATGAGCATAGATGGATTTCAGTAAAAGTTTGAATCAGTCTCTCGGTCCACCCGAGACCGAGAAACGTCATTAAATGATTTTCCAACACCAAAAATGCAGTACAATGGTATGTCATATGCATACTCTACTAGTCTACATAAGCATAAATATAATCAACCATATAACATTCTTAATATAGCAAAATCCATCAGGTTAGTGACTGTCACGAGGTTGCGGGAATCCGATGGATGCGGGACGCACAGTTTATTGTGGCGACACTTGAGAGAGGCCTATGTCCAACAGTGGAAGTCTATCGCCTGAAATGAAGATGATGATGACCGTCACATGTCTTTGAAGTTTTGTTTCGGTTTCCTCACGATGTTCTTCTTCACCGATTTGAGACTACCAGACCATTTCTTAGTAATATTGTAGTGGGCAAGTGTGTTTGTTTGTGTCAATCACGTCACAACGGTTTTGAGGTTTACCACGACCTAGATAAAGACTACTTTCGGTCCCAACAGCACGTTACTCCACGGAATAATTTTCTACACTCACGCGGACAAATTCGAATAGATACGTTGGTGAAAGAAACAGTGGTTCACGTTCCTTCCGCATCAATGGAGCGAATACCCTCCGGTTCTTACATTGACATATTTTTGTTGTAAGAATGCTAAACGAAAATGATATTCATCGTGAAACTCACTATTTATTTGAGACAGACTTAGGGTGTTCCGAGTACTTCTTACCTCACCCTTTCGAGCATAACAAGTAAAGGGGATGTAATATACATTGTACGTAGAGTACAATGTTGTTTTATTTACACGCTGTTTTTCTTATTTTATTCTGGTAAGATTCCTTCCATGTCCTCCGCAAATAGTGGAAACGTTTACATCACTAGCACTCTAGTGATGTAATCTATACATAATAATATAATAAACCTGTAGTTTTTAGTTGTGAGCACATCACATAAAATGTACGAAATCTGTGTAGATAACTTTTATACATTATAATTGTGTGTTACTTGATATATTACTGACTTTCTTTCGTTGCAATCGGTTGACTATATCGAAAGATATACTACATTCATTGACTGGTAGGCGGTACGAAGTAGGTACACCAGGTCAGCTAGATATACCTACATAAAGTCGAATGCTACGTGTCTATTCGAATACCTCTGTACTCAGCACACATAGCAACCTTTTTCGTAACTTAAAGTCCCTTAAATAGCTATTTTACAGGAAAGTTAAATGCCAATAATAAATTACGATAACCGACATCGCAAAACAAAAAAAAATTGGGAAGAAGTATTGGTTATTTTTCTCTTTAGTAGAAATAAAGAATTTTTAGTAGAATTTAGTAAAAAACGAAGTATCAAATGGCATCTTTCTTCAAATCGTCTATAGTATACCTATCTTTACGACAACTTGATACTTGAAGCTAGTGTTATTCAATTTCTTACTAACAAAATTACAAAAAGTATCTCTTGTTATGCCCAAAAAACTGGGTGTCTCACTCACTTACACTAAATTTAAATAACAAATAATATAATTAAACATTAAATAATACGATGAAATTAATTCATCATCATCATCATGAATATACTGTAATAAATATGATAATTTAAATTAATTTCAATACTTTAATAAATTTTTATGTTGACTTGTTTTTTATAGATTCTTATATTCAAACTATATAATATAATATTCGATGCATTACGGATTTTGTTTATTTAATGGATGTTTTAAATGTACGCATGCGAGTGAGAAATAATGGCTTTATTATTATTATTTTAACAAGTTACATATATATTTTTAAGTATTTTTTAAAAAACAATAAAAAAACATTTAAAAATATAAAAAAAACAGTATCCCACCGGTATCGGGAACAGGGTCCAAGCTACCGGTGGTTAGGGCTCCAAAGAAAGGAACCTCCTAATGATACGAGCCGTGTCCAGAAGAACTGCTTTCTGAATCAAGCCCTTGATCCTGTCGCCTAACGAGAGCCTCCTAAGGTGTTGGTCGAGGCTCTTGGCTTATTATTATTATTATTATCAGATTCAATTGGTAGAATGTCTTAAAAAACCAAAATAAACTATTACATTGGTTCACATTAAATGTACGGTGAAAAAGGCAAACGGCGCGGGAAGAATTGCTTTTTACGGATCGACTAACATTCCGCAGTTCCTCCATGGTTGAGGGGGGCAGGCAGGTACGTGACGCGGGGAGAAGAGGGAGCGCACCGGGGTTCGGGGGGGAGGGGCTCGCAGAAATGAATTGTTTTTGGTTTACCGTAAGGTAACATTACGTTATTGCGTACCTTTGTGGCTTTTTAAGTGTGTTTATAGGATTTGGTGCGGAAGAAACGCCGAGTGTTTTCCGGAAAACAGTTTAATAAAAATCTGAATAGTACACACATACGTAGGTACACATTATCCGTCACAACTCGACTGAGAATCTGTTTGCGACGTTTAATTCCGCCTGAACTTTTCATTCTCTTCATAATATTATTTTTTACGTCAGAGGCGACATTGTTCTAACTTGTTAATAAAAATTCGGTGGTTCGCGCAGTGAATTAAGGCAAGTATTCTGATGTTCGCTTACCTGGCTCGTGTCTGACGCTACCGTCACAATAATTTAATTTCACTCGTTACTACATGGAATTATTTGAAAAAAGCCGAGGGAAACTCATAAAGCCATTACATTGCTTGGAAACTCCTGACGTAGCGATCACAGACACGAGAGACCGCCGCTCAAAATTAATTTCTGAAACCATTTAAAGTATCAAATTTTCTAAATTGTTCGAGCCCTTAAAGCTGCCAATAAAATCTTAATTAGAAGCAACGATATAATATGAAGTAATTAAATAAATTGATAATTTCATTAGATATAAATAAAGGACAGTTCAATTGGTTACAACAATGTTCTTAAAATAATTGGATAAGCACAGATCTGTTGAACCCGTGACCTTTGCTAGAGAGTTTGTGATTTTCAGGTAGAAATTGTGAAATATCTTCATGAAAATATCACAGATGGTTGAAACAAAATAGATTATATTAGATAATCCAAATTTTCTGGATATTTATTAATCATATTTATTAATTATAAATAAATGTAATAAAAAACGAAATCAAAAGATTGCCTTCTTGGTTGGTCCGGCCACTGTGGGGACTCAGAACTCCTCTCTGGGAGAGGGATCGGGCAGTAATCCACCACGCGGGCCTAATGCGGGTTGGTGAATGTCACATGTCTTCGAGTTTTTGTACAATATTATAAACTAAAGAAAAATTAGCACCACAAAAACAAAATATTTTTCTGAACTAACCATCGAAATTGGTTACTAAAATATTGAAGCAACAATTATCATCCCATATATTGGTTTGAGAAAGACTGGTGACGTGGTGGAAACATCTCACTGCCTCACGGCAATGACGCCACTGTCCATGATAAACAAACAAATAAAAAACTAATACAGTACTTACTTCTACAACATTATTTTCAGATAGAGTGAAACCTGAATAGTTTGTTTAGAATCAGTAACTAAATGGATTCCAATAATTTTGACACCGTGTTATATTTTTTCATAAAAATATTTTAAAAAATTACAAGGTGAACACCGCCGACACTAAGTACAACAGAGGTCACGGCAGGTCTTAGCGAACATTAAAAGCCAGCAAACAGCTGGGTGCAAGTGCAAAACAACCCCTCATTGCCTGGAAAGCCCGGTGACTATGTATTTTTGCTGACATAACCAGCTCGTAACTTTGTGATTTTTCATGAGACATTTATGAAATTTTGTACATAAACATACTAGACACGTGTTTTGAATATACTAAAACTGGTTTTGTATAAATACATAAAAATAAAAGTTATTTTTAAGAAACAAATCCAAGAAATCAATGCTGTGATAATTCTGCCAACTTCTTGCAAATTTATTCAGGTGTAGTATTATTTAACCGACCAACATCCACTTGTGTTTCTTCAGCTGACTTATGCGGTCCTGGTCCACAGAAACTCTTTCCAATAATTGCGTCAAACTCAATAACCATAATTGGCCAACAATAGCGTCTTAAGTTTGTCGTCGGTTGGCTGGCTAAGTTTGCGACCGTAACGCTAACGACCAAATATAGCAGTACATAAATTATTTCTGTGTGTTTGAGAATCAGCTAGCTGTGCACACTGCGCTATTACGGCGCTGGAATGCAAACATAGTTCTGAATATAGTTTATATCAACATAGTTAAGTGCATTAGGGATTCATTACGAACATCATGGGAGCATTCATTTACTTATGTATGCACTTATGCAGTTTCTTTGATGTTCTGACAGTTCAGAAACTATTGCACAAGTTAAGCATTAAAATCTATAAGCAGTTTCAAGTCTCCAGCAAGCTAATTTGCTTATATTTCTTATCTTCACTATTTTTATATTATAATGCCAGAAATAATTGCATTGCTGCCAACAATTTCTGAATAACGTGAAAAAACCTCTTCAATACTCAATACTCAATTCTTCATTGCTATCCACAATGTAGGCTTAGGTGGTATACATTAGCAAAGAGAAACAATCATGGACCCTGTCGGGCACAGCAAAGAAGGATAATTACAATAACCAGAGGAGAGGCTTTATCATTCAGGCATTCCATAATCCAATTTCAAAGTTTAAAGTTCTGTTCTTCAAAGTTTTGTTACTAATCACCCTGGCGAAGCAGTAATGCTCGCAAAGGAGGAGGCCGACCGCATCAGGCAACGGCGCTCTCGCCACCGCCGCCGGTATTCCGATCCCGATTTCTGGCCACCGTAGGCACAGGCTTGCGGACAGTGAGCAAAGGGTAGCTCGCTGTCCGGGCGTCTGGTAAAAGTCCGGACCAAGCCCACGACGCCGACGGCGCACACTGTTCCCACGAGATCTTTCTGTACCTGTTATGGGTAGCCTTCCAACGCAGCGTCTTCCGGTACGCAGTCGCCACACTAGAGCCTTTCGTCCCCATCGACCACAATCACAATCACTTTAAATAATTTTAAGGTTTTAGAAACCGAAAAAACAAAAATATTTTGCATATTCGTTTTATAATAAGCTTGGTGAGTATAAATTCACCATGAAATATTTTTGTAATTAATGCAGGGCTATTAAAAATTCGTTGTGGTTATTTGTTATTTAATCGAAATCAATACCTGTTAATTTAAATGATTGACGTCGCTATTGTAGAATCCAAAAATAAATTTTATCAGAGGTCAACCCGGCCATATTATACCGTTTTTTTAATAACCGTGCGAGCTGTGAAAATTCAATTATAACCACAAAATCAATTAATTTTGTTTAAAGCTTTTCCAGTTACAAATTATGGAGTTAAATATTTATCGCCAATTTTATTTTTACCTTTAGTTTTCCTGTACAAATTCTGGTTGAAACGGGAGGGTGTGTCAAACTTTAACGAAAGAAAACTCACTCCGTCTTATAACAAGAAAATGCCTTAGTACCAGCTTTAGTACAAGAGTTGTAGCAAAAGCGAAAAAAGCCTTTTTCAAAATTCATATATTTTTATTTCATTTATAAAACGTCAGAAGCTAGTGCACGGTTCCAAATTGGTCGATTTCTATGGAGAAGAAACAGCAAGAAACTACATAATTACTCTTTTCTTGTGTCATTTGCCAATCATTAAAATATTATATTTCAATGTAATACAAAACCCATGTGTTCAAAATATTCAAGATCCATCAAGTCAATCGTATTAATATCCATTTTTATCATTTTTTTTTGGATTATCACACAAAATCAAAGCTAACCTTAAATAATAATATGCATATTATCAAAGTTGGTACCATAGTTAAACTAGGAATTTTGGGCGGTCTAGCTTACTACCACAAATAGTTCTGAAACTATTGATAAGCATCATTGTTTATACCTAAATTCCAAATTCAAAACGTACTTTTCGTCTTAAACCTAGTAATAATCCAAGAAATACACGAAATTTAGATCGCGTTTTAGCATAAGGCGGATAGTACTTCATCAGTTGACCTTTTTGTAAGAGCTTCGGTAACTCCTTCCAATCCGCAGCCACCCTCAAACGCGGTAGAATTCAAGACAACAACAAAGTACTTTACTAATCACTCAAGCGCTTAAATCATAGTACAACTAGTTAATTTTATAGCTGTCGACTCTAAGTCGGCTTTGCTCTGGCTACCACAAAGCAAACGCTAATCTGAGAAGCTACTAGTTATAACAATGTATTAGGATTACGGAGCTTATGGTTTGAAGCAGTATATGCAACAGACCTCTAGTCTATCCGCTATTCTACAGGTGTTACAGTTTCCTCGGTTATTTTTAGACCACTCTATGTGATCATCATTATCATCATTCTACCTTTAAGACGTCTTCTTCTTCTTCTTGATCGTTTCACTCTTACCAGAGTAGTCGTGGTTATCACGATGGTAGCTCTCTGGGAGCCGTCAGAGTACGCCGCACGACTTCCCGCCACTTTTGACTGCTGGCAGTCACCTGGGTGCACTCGTTCAGTGGGCCACCAACAGCCGTTTTTATTTGGTCAGTCCATCGCATCGGTGATCTACCACGCGGCGTCGGCGTCGTTGTTTTACATGAAGTGACTGCCTATTAGACCTTCATAACCCAGTTACTGGGCAACACGATAATCCTTAGGTAGACTAATGATCAGGCTTTTGGTATCTGACTATCAGTAACGACTGTAAAAGATCTATGAATGACAGCAGGGACCAATGCTTTACATGCCACTAGGGTTTTACGGGCTTCTGCAGACATGGGGCGTCAGTAATGTCCTAGAGAAGTAAGTTAGTAATAAGGTGAGCATCTTAGAATATGATAATTATTATGTTTAACAAAATCACGAAGTTGTAACCACATTGTAATAATATTTCATACGGATGAAAGGCACTGAACAAGGTACTGGTTAAATAATGGAGCCTACTATATTAGTCGAAATTAAAATTTTATGGCATCGCCTGACCCGACCCAGTTTAGGCGATAATTAGCCGAGCTAAAAAAATCTTGTTCGCTTTTTAAATTTACTCCCTTATGCGGGAATGTTTTTGCATTTTTATTTGACGTTTAAAGCATACCTACATGGTAGTGCGGTCTAGTTGGAAATTTTAAATATGGGTTTGACATTTATTAAACGCTTTGGGAATAATGGATAAAGTTGACAAACATTGTTTTAAATAGGGGTTCAGAGTGTGATTTTTACTATTTTAACTAAATTTTAAATTTTAAAAAAGTCTAAAAGAGGAACAGAAGTAGCCTAGTAATAACGGCCCTGGTCTCAAGTTCGAACCCAGCCAGGCGCATTACTTTGTGGAATTTATTTCATCACCTTCCGAAACGGTGAAGAAAAACATCCTAAGGAAAGGGTATGTCCAAGAATCAAAAGTTCGAAGACATGTGTGACGTCCACGCAATGATGAATTAAGGCCCATTCCAGCCCAACCACATACCCAAGCAAGCGTTGGAGTGGAATCCTCAAGGAAAAAGAAAGGGTGGCCGTCCCCGTCGAACTTAGTGCCACGCCGTGTTGGCAGAAGCGGCGAGCTACGGAATGACGTGGAGTGAGGTGAAGCGTGAAGCTCAAGATTGCTCGCGATGGAGGATTACTGTGGACTTCCTTTGCCCCATCTAGGGGACATAGGATATTAACTAATTAGCCAACTCTCCTGGAGAGAAGGCCTGATTCGCAACTGTTGGAATATTATTAGGCTGACTACGCTAATTCTTAAAGACTTATAAAATATAAATAATCTACATCTACACTAATATAATGAAGAGGTAAAGTATTTTTTTTTTTTTATATGTAGGAGGTAATCTCTGAAAGTACTAGTCCGATTGCTAAAATTTTCACCGATCGAAAGCTGCTTTATTCCTGAGTGACATAGGCTATATTATATTACGCGGGCGAAGCTGCGGGCAAAAGCTAGTAATAAATAAAGCTCGTTGCGTACTTTAGAAGAGTGAATAGGTTATTTTTAGGCAAGTGTGCTCCACCGTCGACCATCATCGCTTACCATCAGGTGAGATGGTGGTACAATGCGAGCCTTTAATAAATAAATAAAAAAATGTTTTTTTAAATCCCCACCCGATTCTTTGTTCGATGCACAGAACGCTGTTGTACGCCGGAGGGTGATCGACAGAACTTCAGTCCATAGTCTAATTAGAAGCATTGTCATCAACTACTCGTAAATTGTTCTTTATATTTTTTGCTTTATTAAAATAATTATCATACTTCTTTTTAAGGTTCCATACATCAAAACGAATAAAATGGAACCCTTATAGGATCACTTTGTTTTCCGTCTGTCCGTCCGTCTGTCTGTCTGTCAAGACGCTTTATCTTGGGAACGGAAAATTAAACTCAGGTCTACAAGCTGTGAAAATTTAAACTTTTAAGATAGCGAATAAAAAAGATACGGCCGTTTATGTCGCAAAAAACGTATATATCGATACTCTCAAAGATCGAAATTCATAGGGTACTTCCCGTAGCCCCGGTATCCTGAAATTTGGCACAAAGCAAGGTCTTATAGCAAAAGTATACGAATAAATCTACTCGTAAAAACAGTAAATTAGTTGTTATCTACGTCAAAAAAAATGCTTTTTTGCAATTCGGAAAAATATTCGAGAATCCATCCGGGAATTTTAGTTTGCACAGAACCCTCAGTGCTTGCACAGTTTTTTTTTTTCTAGCGAGACTTTATAACATCGATCTACTATCAATACCTATGTTTTGCAACAAGGGAAGAGTCCTGGAATTTTAATTAATTAGATAATTACTTCTTGCATCACAAAAGGCATTCTCTACCAGCTTAGTAACCTTGTGATGTAACATATAGACTTCCTAAACCTTATCTGTGTAGTTTTTGAATAGAACATCTGAGACGCTAATTTGTATAGTTCTCATATGATTTGACCATGTTTACTGTATGGACTTTAAAAGAGACTGACCTCTGAGTTTTTGTTTCGATGTTAGAAAACACCGGTCTTATCTAGTTTAAACTGTTGAAAAAAAAATACGCATAAAACTGTTTTTTTAACCTTTTTGCAAAATAAATATGACTTATCGGCTAACTTTAAAATCGTTACTAAATAAACATAAGTGTCTGAAAGCACTTAAATTGGCTAGAGTGAAACATCATCACTACCATCATCATCATTTCAGTCAAAAGACGGCCGCTGTTGGACATAGGCCTCCCATAAGTCACCACATGCGTCTCGCATCCATCTGATTCCCGTAACCCTCAGAAGGTCATCGGTCCACCTTCCGACCTTCGGCACAACACGTTTCTGTTTAGGCAAGCGTCACGCTGTCACTGACTCTTCTGTTCATATTATTTCTCACTGAATCCATCCCTTTGAACACAAACTGCATCTGTTAACAACATTTAACTAAACCCCATCGAACTAAACGCTGATTGCATACGGCTTCCACCTGACTGATCGTATTATTACAGTCTGCTCTCAACAGTGGCGTCGGATGCCGGACTCCTCCACATTATCCCCTTAGGTTACGGGCCGTCACCGTATCAACCTAATCAGATTCATTGGATTAGGGAGGGTTATCAGAGTAAACACATGTGAGCTAAAAGCACATGCATGTTGCCTAATAGAGGTTCCGACTACTGTATACCTATGTATAAAGTTACAAGTACTGGTAAACAAAAAGGCCTTTACCAGTGGTGACTGATTCCATTATAGCCAGACACAAGCAAATACTGGTATATTATATCTGATAGAACAAACGGCCTACGATGATGACGATGATGACTGTATTTTTGACTTCCACCACTCAGTAACTGGGGCACACGATAACCCTTGACAAGGCTTCGAAATTATGAATATTAATAACCTAATATAAATACAAAATATGCCTATTAGTCTCGAAATGATGAATCCAGCACAAACAAATATTAGTCGATAAATGTATATAGCTCGTTGTATCGTTTGTACAATTAATTATTTACACAAAGATATACGATATTAACAGTAGCGAACATCAATCAGCACAATTATGTTTGTGTAACTGTAGAAACATTCGCGGAATCCACACATTTTCCTAAATTAAATGTAACAAGCGTTTTTAATGCTTCCTAGCGGTAATATTAGCTTTCCGCACGCGTTTTAAAACCGCAACGTAGACGTGAAATGGGTTCATAGGAATTTTCCCCTACCCTAGTGGAAAATTTAACAAGAATACGATGGCGAAATTAAATAATTTGAAAAAAGTTATAAATATGAAAAAAGTTTTTTTTCACTGATTCCTTCACAAAGAGCTGGAAAATTTTATAAAGAGAATTGGTGCTTTTGATACATTCCGTGCCACTCCAGATTTTTCTAAAGATGTAGTAATAAGCTCTCATGAATACACACGAGGTATCAATACTTTGAAGTGTAGGTAACTCATACTTTTTAAGAAGAAATTCCTAGAAATTGTGAAGGCAATAACTGAGAAGCGACAACTTTCATTCGGAATCTTGAACGAACGAGTTCTTCTATCACATATATCAATTCCAAGTTCATTGAAAAGCAATAAATACCAAATATGTAGGGATTTCTTTTGGGAAAAAAAAAATACTTTCAATTGAGTTTCAATGTAAAATTATCCGCTTGTCCTCTCATTGTTATCACCTTCTATGTTATTTGGGGTCGATGACATATTTTATTCTTCCATTCTGTCCTGTCATCCGATACGCTGTCGCTGTCTTCTTCTTCCTCTCCATCCATCCACAGTTATACTCACAACTCTTTTCGTAACATGCGTTTTCTCCCTCTTATTTACATGACCGTAATAAGATAAACGATCCTCTTTCAACTTTTCAGTCACTGGCGCTACTTTCTAACTTCATCTAAACCCATCCACAAATCCTACTGTTCTCCCACAAATGCAGTGTTAATACTTTATATACTCGTACTACATATTTAAAAAATGTATTATTGAAATTGTGTTTCAACTTGTACCCGTTATATTTACATTCTTTGACATTCTTAGAACAGAATTAGTACCACCAAAATTGCTTGAATTGAAATCTACCGTGAATTCGTGATCATTCAAAATTTTATTTCTATATTTTTAGTTCCAAAGGAAATATATTCGAAAACAGGCAATGCTTGACATGCTCACATAACATGTACAGTCAATTTGTAAATATTAATAAAATATGTGTGCAAGAAATAGCATTAACTCTTTGAATGCCGTAATTAGATACACAATAGAAAGACAATTGCTTATGTCGAACTGTGTAACAAAAGACATTCAAAAGGTTAAAGGAAAGGAAAAAGTAAATTCAGTCCAACCCATCCCTTGCTGTCTTGCTCAATCAACAGCCTAAACCAAGGACCATACCCCCGGGGGCGAGGAGCCTTAATCGTTTAGTTTATTATCCGATTTTTTTAGAAGACTTTACTGGACGTTTTAATTTATCAAGGTCGACACCGGCAAGTTCGTTTAGGCAGACAAACGCGTCCTATGTTGGCTAGAAAAAAAACACTTATAAAAAATGGAATACAGTTGTCTGGACCGAACAAGAGACAAGATAGTTAATTCATTCTTATCAATCAATCCTCTCTGTATATAACTTTGTTCAAGTTACGGAGAAATAAAACATGCAATCGAACTGCAGCTAAGTTGGTTAGGGTCGCCGCAAACGGGCCACACGCCACAGCCACAGACGCAGACACGAAAAGGTAAAAGCACCTTTGTGCCCCGCTTCTGCCTTCTCGACCAGCTGCTACTTTTTTAACTTATCCGCGCAGTATCATTATGGACTCTAAATACGAAATTTTAAATACGCGAGTGGCATATGATGAAATTTTGCCACATAAAGCGAGAAGCGACGATTTGATTAGCGTGTGCCACCCACTGGCGTCAACCGTGAGCGGCGAATCCATCTAGAACGTATGAAAAATATAGGAAATATGCCAGTGGAGGCGTTTTGTGGTCGTGGCCGGTGGGCCGTGTGCGGTAACCCTTATTCGCTGCTAAGAGAACACAATTATTCAGGACTGATAAATCAGAATCAACGACTTTCGAAGTCGTGTCTATCTCATTATTTGTTTGAAAAGGCTCCGAAACTTAAAAGTCTGGAACGTATACTTTTTTTAAAGTTCGTCTTCTTCCAGTTTAGTTCTGAGATTATCACACGTAAAGCCTTACTAAGTAGAAAATGTTTTCATCACGGCACTTTTGTTCGTAACTTATTTTTAATGGGATTTTTGCAAGACTGCAGCTTATCGGCTTCTCTCGCCTGCTGCTGGACTGAGAAAGAAATTAACTTATCTATTATCACAACTCTACAAAAAAAAAAAAATTCTTTGTCCTAAAGTTTATTTTGTGATTATTCTATTTACTATGCTCTATTATAAAGAAAAAATACCAATATTCCTTAAAAAGTTTGCTTTTGTGGTGATTTTGACACTATATAATTTTTCTTGAGTTTAGTATATTGAAAAAAGTATTCAATAGTCATCATGATGTTTTTAAAAATACCACGAAAAAATTAAGATGCAGTAACTGTCACACAGCATTTACTGATGTTACTGAAGTGATAAACAAGAATTAACTATTTTTAGAAGACTATAAGAGGTTAAAATTTCATCTAGAAAGTGTGTATATGAAGCTGATGCATTGAGTTATATATGTGGTACATTTATTTAAAGTAAGAGAGATAACATTTTATTTAAATACGTGTGAAAACTTTGTGAAGCCTACGAAGCTTATTTTAAATACCCTGTTCGTAATTTAGATATACCGTGGGCTCCACATGTTGCTTGCAGTAATTGCAAAAGATGTTTAGAATGCCTTCTAATGGTAAAGAAATGTTTAGTAAAAAAAAATATATATTTCTTTTACATAAACCATTTTTTATTGTTATCTTTATTTAATTTATGTTGGTATCGAGATAAAAAATGGAGTATGAAATTCGCAGTACCAAGAATTTGACGATAGCCAAAAGACCACGTCGGTGAATGTTATTTTTGCGTAGTTAATCCTGCTGAAAAATGCAAAACCCATTGAATATCCTGATCTTGCTTAGTCTTCGGCTCCTATCTCTCATAGCCCTCGACTTCCAGCACCTGAACCTCCTACAAAATTGTCTCATTCAAGTTTATCTCAGAGTTCAAATAAAATATTGAAGACGAAGAATTTGTACTCTCACAGACTGTTACCGAGAGCTAGTTGAAAACATGTTAGAAGATTTAAAAACTATGGGCTGCAGAATGTCTTTAAGGGTTCATATTATGCTACATGCTTATTTAGATACCTTTAAAAACAACATGGGGGCGTATTCATAAGAACAAGGAGAACGTTTTCATCAAGACATCATGGACTTCGAAAGCTGTTATCAGACCCAATACAACGAAAATATGATTTAGGACTACATTAAAATTTGGTGTTTAGTGAGACCAAATTCTTATAAACATGAAAGAAAATGTAAAAGAGTTCAATTTAAACCTTTTCTACTATTTTGTAATTTGATATGATATAAAAAGCTGATAAAAATTATACCTACAAAAATTAACTTGTTTCAATTTTTTTATAAAAAAAATTTAACTGTGAATTTTCTAAAATATTGATCAACCATTCTCCTGGATACAAAAGCAAACTTGATCAGGCTATATATATTTTTTTGGTTAAATTATCGATAAATCTATCGATATTTCATACTCTCATAACAAAGACAAAAATGTGTTGTCTTGTTGTTATAGTTGTATGTACGGTATTTTACAATTTGATACTTAGATATCTCAGTGTTAAAATAGTTGTTTTTGGCTGAAAGCAAATAAATGAAGACATTCAATATAAAAGTATAGATTGAAGTATTTTTTATGTACATTCGGCATTCGGCTGCAGTGACATATATAGTGCAAATTTTGATAAATATAATAAGCTATCACTAGGTAGTTCAATCCTAGTGAGAATTTTGTAAACCGATGGAGCGAGACGTACTCGTACATGACTGGTCGTTAGGGCATCACTTGGAAGAAGCCTATGTCTAACTGTGGACGACGTTTGGCTGAGCCTTCATTACCTATATCAAAATACACTACTGTACAGGGGACAGTGGTGACTGAGTGCTAATGGTCCCGATATACGAATTGTGGGTCGCGGGTTCATACCCAACCAGGTGCAAAACGTTGTGTAAAACTTCAAACAGCGTCATACATTTATAATGCAAAAAAATATATTAATTATAAAATTCTTTAAAATAATCATTAAATCTTAATTTATCCCATTATTTCGTATTTTTTTGCTTAAGCAAGTTTATTGAATAACAAAATACAATTCTTGGCAGTAATTTTGTAAAAATGTCTATATTAAGTACATAAACGCCAACTATTGAAATTTATTAGAACTACTAAATTAACTTGCTTTGAGATGAGCCGCCGTGTCATTGTCAACTAAGTAGGTATTGTAACTTTTTGAAGGTGACTTGACTGACCGACAAAAGCCTTTTTTTATTATAGTGATGTAATACAACCTTTGCCAAAAGAAAAATACAAAATCCAATTATCTAACTCAGTGTCATTTGTTTGTTTCAGGTATTGGATAAAGAACTACACATACACAAGAGTACAGAGGCGAACTTGATGCCTTTTTTTTGGCATTTTCTTTCTGTCAACCTTTGGGTAAGAGAAAAAGGTGCAATAAAAGAGTGAGAAAAAAAGGCGAATACAAAAATAAACATACTAATAGACCATAGAATATATACATTTATAAACCATATAATATATAACCATACAATATATACTCAAATTAATACACTGCAAACACTAAAATAGGAAAAATTGAGGGGATTTACGAAATAAAACTCAAAAACCTCTCACTGTTATAATGCAAAACCCAGCATCGGTTACGTACCTTTTCCTCGAAGTACGACGTTTAATTTTCTGATTTGATTTTTTATTTTACTTTTACACAAATATTTTTACAAAGGCCAACCCTTAAAGGTTTTTTGTAAAGAAATTACATCAAAAGTAAATTCGGTTGTACGAAAATTCTTTATTAAACAAACTAGGTTAAAGTCTCGAATTCTTATTGCTGTATTTTATTTTGTCCTTTTCTACTATTGATACGGATAATTAGAATGAGTTTCTTTTGAATGGCGGAGACAAAAGTTAAAAGTTAATTTAATATTTTAGGGGAAACATTTTTTTATTATTTTATTGTCAGATTGACATTTACGTTTAAAACACACCTTTAGGTGGACCGATGACCTGGTCAGGTCATGGGAATCCGATGGATGCGTGACGCACAGGACCGGTCGTTGTGGCGACCCTTGGGGGAGGCCTATGTTCAACACTGGATCTCTTTCATCTGATATAATGATAATGATGATGATGACTTTACATGGCTACAAAAGCAGATCAAATCAAGAAATAAGGCAAATTGTACTTTCGCTAAATTAAATCATAGAACTTTATGGCCTGTGAAATTAGTGTGGATATTTCATTACACTAGTACCATTAAAAGTAAATAAAATTTCAAGACAGACGGAAATAGGTTTAAGAAACGTAAAATCACCTTCATTCTTCCTTCTTCAAGTTTTAAAACTTTTTTTTAAATAATATAAACTAGTGCTTGACTGCGATCCCACCTGATGGTGAGCAGTGATGCAATCGTAATGAATCGCACTAATTCATGAGTTCAAGACAATGCTTCTTTTTAGGGTTCCGTAGTCAATTAGGAATCCTTATAGTTTCGCCATGTCTGTCTGTCCGTCCGTCAGCGGATAATCTCAGTGAACGTTAGCACTAGAAAGCTGAAATTTGGTACCAATATGTATATCAATCACGCCAAAAAAGTAGTAAAAGAAAAAGAGGAAGAAAATCTTTTATTAGGGTACCTACCCCCCCTACACGTAAAGTGGCGAGTTATTTTTTTTTTAATATCACACTCTGTGATTATATTCTTAGATAGGTATTTAAAAATGAATAGTGGTTTACTAAAATCATTTTTTGATAATGTTAATATTATCGGAAATAATTGCTCCAAAAGTTTAGAAAAATGTGTCCATCCCCCTCTAACTTTTGAACCATAAGCTTAGAAAATATGAAAAAAATATCAAAAGTAGAACTTTATAAAGGCTTTCTAGGAAAATTATTTTGAACTTGAAGAGTCGAACAATTTTTGAAAAAATGTACATAATAATTTCTAAACTAAGTTTGTAATTTAACCGTATATAAAAGCATTTTTTTTAACCTAGTTTACATATTTTTTAAAGTAAAAAAGAATTATTAAAATCAGTTCACACAATTGAAAATTACAACCGAAAACCCAACACCCGGGCGACTGAGGGGTTTTTTTATCCTCGTATCCAGCTGTACACCTGGCTGGAAAAAATATAACATGGTATTATTGGAATCGATTCAGTTACAGTTTCTAAACAAACTATACCGTTTTGCATAAACACTAAAAATAATATTGTTTATCACAATAAAACCGACACAATAAGCAAGAGTTGAAGACAATCAGGCTTAAATTAAAACCATTGATTTGTGACATCTAACGTTTTAGCAATGTACGGGTAGATACATTGATCTGAAATTGGCAATAAACCCGACCAACGCTAGGGTTGTCGAAAAACTTTGGCTAGAATTACGAAATACTTAGCAAGAGTATTGCAATTACTGAATCATCCTAAATCGTATCTAACCTTGGGGCGGATCAATTTGGTCAATGTCTGGGAACTTAGCGAGCAATTTCCAACTGGAATTTTCAAATTTTGAAGTTTTTGGAAATTAGAAATAAAACCTTATGAATATGTCGTTTGTTACATTTATATCTCCATCTATAAAAAAGGAAGGTTTAGGGTTCTATACCCGGAGGGTAAAACGGAACCCGTCTGTCCATCTGTCTGTCTGTCTGTCCGTCTGTCACCAGGCTGTATCTCATGAGCCGTGTCAAATTAAAAATATAAAAAAATGGCTAAAGTTTCTTGGTAAAAATTACGATGATAATATAATAATTAGTTTTAAATGAATCATAGTGGTCCCTTAAACTATAATTGAATTACATCAACGTAAACATTAAGTATTGCCATTCTAAAACGTAAACAACTAAAAATGGCTACATAATTTTGTTTTCCAACAAACCTTTTTAATTAAATATTAGTTAGTGCCCGTGGCTTCGCCCCTATCAACTAAATAATCTATTCTACTCAACCCTACTCTATCCTACTCTATCCTACTCTACCCTACTCTACCCTGCCCTACCCTACTCTACCCTACTCTACCTTACTCTACCATACTCTACCCTACTCTACCCTACTCTACCCTACTCTACCCTACTCTACCCTACTCTACCTCACTTTACCATACTCTACCCTACCTTACTTTACTCTACTCTACCCTACCTAGTCACTCTACAATCTTCCCTGTTTGCTGGTCAACAACAAAAAAAATGTCTTATTAAAATTGATCCAGCCGTTCTTTTAAGTAATAACGTGACCACGAGAAATAGTAGTTCATTTTTATATATTAAAGATTTACTTTAAAAAAGCATTTTGACAAAGAAAAGTCGCAAAATAAACTAACCACTCTTCTTTTATTAATAATCGAATATCATTGTAAAATTTTACTCTACACTTCATACCAGCTAACTTAAACCTTATTACGTACAAATAAGGGTGTATCTTCGATACACTTATGCCTGAGAAGAGATCCTTATTAAATTGCTTGAAGAAACTTAACAGGTATAGAATATCGATTTTAAAACACAGTACAATGCATTTTGATTCTACGTTTTAATTGGAGCATCCCTCGCGAACAACGGACTTTAATTTACTTAGTTTGTGCTCCATCGAATACCTCTCACTCATCCGCTTGGCTACACAGCAAATTGTCCTGGATTTGAAACAGTAAGTACTGTACAAAGAATATTGGTTTCTCAAGTTTATTGAATTCGAAGGATTCCTGTTCACTTTTTTCTTTTTGATTACTTGTTGTGACAAACGTTTTGGCAAGTCTGTGAATTGTAAGCGTTCTTTTGTGTGTAACAAGCTTTTTTTTGAGTTATTGTGCTTTTTTTTTTGAGTTATTGCGCTTTTATTAGAACTAACCTAACTTGGTAAGTACAGTAACGTTGGATACTTTGGCCAAATTATACCTCAGGGCCAACGTAGCGCAAATAGGGAGCGTTTGCGCACCCCCCCCCCCCTCCCCTACAAGTACAAACAGCATAAGTGTGCGAGGGGATAATCCATTATGTTTTGGGCAGTACGCCCATAGTATAAATTTCCTAATATCAGAAATAATTTTAAAGAAACTTTTTCTTAATGTAGGAAATCGATGACATCATGTCACATTTTTAATGAATAAAACCACACCTGTGTCCTATAGTTGCCCTTTGCCTTCCTGGAACGCGGGTTTCCTTTTCAGAAAATCCATGCGACAAATCACTAACTTGATCCCACATAGATCGAGATCAAACAAAGGTAGATAACGCCAAATTTTGCCAATCAAACATCTACAAACCAGAACATTGTTTCCCGAACATTTCGGTCTCAGATTCACCGCAGTATTTAACTATTTAAATTCAATCAAAGTGAAACTCCTGTCGCACGAAATTATGAACACCTTAAGTCGCTTGTTGAACAATAGGTTCAGTCTCAAAGTACTTAACTCAATCCCTAAGTAACTTAAAGTAATGCCTAACTTCGGATGCGAGGGCAGGGCCGCGCAACTTTAATTAATTTGAAACTGTTCGACTATTCGGACATTCGAATTTGATTGTTTACCTCATTTTGTGTCTGGTTCGAATTCGAACTTCGTTTATTGGTAAAGATGACTTCGGTAACGAAAGAAAACATGTTTATTTCACGTAAATAGACGCACAAATCATTAAAACAATACAAAAACTAGTTTCCCTGTCAGGCCATGTGTGTATTGGGCATACCTGTATTGCACCTTATAACCATAGACAACGGAGTAGATAAGTCTCTTTGCTTTTATGTACGCAGGCAAAGCTGCGGGCAAAAGCTAGTAAAAAATAATCAAATCCTGTCCTTAATTCATTCAATTACCAAAAAAACTGGGCAAGTGAGAATCGGACTCGCGCACTGAGGGTTCCGTGCAAACTACAATTCCCGAATGGAGTCTCGAAGAATTGCGAAGTTCGCAATCAAAATCATCATCATCATTTCAGCCGAAAGACGTCCACTGTCAGGCATAGGCACTGACTGCAGCTATTTACGATATAGTGTTAACTTGCCATTATTGTCGCATTTTGCAAATCAGCGGGCCAGCAAATCAGTAGGTGCTAAGTGGGCTTAAAATTCTCAGTTCAAAAACATTACCAACCTTTCGGCCTCACCGATCCTCATAGGAACCGTTCGTAATCCATGGACTTTACCATAAGGTGTTTAATTAATGTCAAACGTGTGAGCGATAAATAAGGATGCAGCTACATACTACATTTGTTTTATCAGATATAAACTAGTGCTTGACTGCGACCCCCCCTGATAGTAAGCAGTGATGCAATCATCGAAGGTGAGGCGCACTAGTTTATTAAGGTCGTCTATTGGACCGCATTAAGAGCTCGTGGTAGGGATTCAGCGCGCTTAAAGAAGTTTTTTTTTTTTCATAAACACTGTGCACACTAACCTCTCACTAACGTTTCAACCTCGCCTATCCGCATAGAACAGTCCAGGACAGCGCCCACATCACACTCCTATTTGTATGCACATACTGCAACTTGAACGTTGGCAAGCCCGGACTAAAGGTTAATGCAGCCGGATTATACCCCGGGCATGTGTCACGACCCAGTTTATTGAAAATTCTGCGTAAATTAAACACAACCCTTATTCCAGTCAGCTTAGTAACGAAACATGACCTGTTTTTCATGCATTCTATTTTGTCCCGCTGTTTTATGGCTCGCCGCGTTTGTGATAAATATGAATACACAATTTTCACAATATTTTGGTCGACTACGGTCGCTATAAGCTAGGAAATCAAAAGAAGATTAACTTTTATAAGAAAACTAGCTTTTGCCCGCGCGGCTTCGCTCCCGCCCTTCCCTACTCCACCCTACTATACCGTACTCTACCCTTCTATACCCTACTCTACGCTACTCTACCCTACTCTACGCTACTCTACCCTACTCTTCCCTACTCTACCCTACTCTACCCTACTCTACCCTACTCTACCCTACTCTACTCGACTCTACACTACTCTGCTCTACACTACTCTACCCTACTCTACCCTACTCTACCCTACTCTACCCTACTCTACCCAACTCTACCCTACTCTACCCTACTCTACCCTACTCTACCCTACTCTACCCTACTCTACCCTACTCTACCCTACCAAACTTCACATAAACAATCTACCAAATAGTCCGACAAAGCCTAAATATTGGGTTTGGATAGGTGAGCCCGTTTATAAATTATATAATTATAAGTCAAGAATGGACCATGTTATGTAGCAATTTAGAGGTTTAAAAAGTGTTTTGTATGCAAAAAATAAATAAAATATTTGTTACATAGGTAAATATTCTCAAACCTGTTGAACCATCAGGTGGGACCGCAATCAAGCACTAGTTTATATCAATTTAATAAAAAACACTAGCTTACGCCAGCAGCTTCACCTGTGTAAATATAAAAATATATTCCACATTTGTTTTTTTTAATTATACAGGGTTATTTGTAAAACACTAACAACCTTGCAGGACTGTATTACTAATATCATAAACAGCAACTTTTGTTTTATGACTTTAAAAAACATAATTCATTTACCAAAAACAAATCTTCAAGATTTCGTTGTTCTATCTAATACATTTGAATTCTGAATTTTGTTATACCCTATGTCTGTATGACGCGATACAAACGCATTAAGTACCCCGTCAGCCCGATCTCCGCTATTGTACCATCTCTTGGTTCGAAAAGACTTCGTAATATTTAGAACTTTCAATTTAAATTTTTTTTTTTTTTTGTATGAAAATCTTCTGGACTAAAATATGATACATTTTTAAGTCATAGAACAAAGTTGTGGTTTATGATGTTAGTTACTGCGACCACCTGATGGTAAGCAGTGATACAATCGTAGATGGTGAGTCGCACTTGTTTATTAAGAGCCTATTCACTATAGCCTTGAAGACACCTAAATTATAATGGGACGGGAAGACCGCAGAAGGCACATTGTTCCAATCCTTCGATGTACGCGGTAAACGCAATGAGGCCAAACGCTTAGTCTGGGCCGTAAAGGTGTTAACAGCGTAAGGGTGGATACTCGCCTTACGGATATGAACCATAACACATAGTATCCTATGTCCTAATCCAAGTCATAAGTTGATATATACCTTTTCATATTCAGTTTTTGTTTTTATAATTAACATTGCCCCCATACTAGAATTGACTCCTATAACGTGGGTGCGTCTAAACATGTAAACTCATAAATATAAGACAAACGACAGTCGCTACTAGTAGGTATATATTATTCATAATCTCGCGATTGACCTCTATCTCACTTGATGGAAAGCATCTATGTGTTCGACGATGGAGCGCGCTTGCTTAGAAGTAATCTATTTACTTTTGACTTCTTCTTATTTTCGTGTCGATTTACTGTATAGCTCCACTTAATCCAGAAAAGTACTGGTGGTTGTGTTGGATAGGCAGCTTAAAGTAGGTGACGCAAGCCTTATGCAGCGGCTCTTCACTGCCGCTGTTTTAGAGATGGGCCGAGTAAGTCCCATTTGTCGAGACTTTTGACAGACCCCTTAGTTTCAATTTTCCGAAATCAACAAAAGCAAAATTCATAGTCAGATCCCGCACCTTCGTTCCACAGTCACACTTGAAACAATAATAGCACGTACATACATCTTTATCGATCACCTTAATAAACTTAAGATCGGCGTAGCTACCAGGCTATTAAGACCAGATAATTAAGGTACACAGATTTCGGTGTCCTCACCGTTGCCTACCATCGAATAGATTAGATTGAATCCCAAATGGGTGTACAAGGGCATGTAGATTAATTCTACCAAGAAGACCTATTAATTTAAATTGTATTTTTGTTTTAACTGAAGGGGTTTTTGAAGACCTTTCCGTTAAGCATCCAATTGTTTTTAAATTAAATTTGTGTTGATTTAACACGAACTTAACAAATACTAATATTCAACACAAAATAATTTTGCCAATAAAATTACATCATCAATCTATGTAATCGAAAGTTGTAATTCTTTTTGTGTTTTTATGGTAACTCTATTTTTATTTAATTCTTAACTTTTCTCTACTGTGATATGCACTTGTTATATACTTAAACCTTTGTCATGAATCATTCTGTCTTTTAGTGAAAATTGTATGAATATCCACTCAGCAGTTTTTGAGTTATTCGCGTTCATATAAACAGGAACGTAGCGAGGGACTTTGTCATACGATATGAAAAGATATCAGGACAAGGTTATAAATTATGAACACTTGCTTCAGCGTCATCAAATACCAATGATTTTTTTAAATAAATACGAATTAAGAGGGTCCATCCCGTAACGCCTTTCGATTAAAAAGCTTGTTTCATCCAATGCAATGTTTGAGAAAAAGGCAACGCGAAAATAGAGATAACACCTGAACGCTCGGCTGGCATTCACTAACTTCCGTCACTCTCTCAAATATTTCCAGAACTAGTTCCCGAAAATACGTAGTTTTTAAACCTTAAAAGTTTTTGAGAAAAAAAAATGTCATTCACAATCTCAATTTAATATTTCCATAAATAATATTTCGAAGAAACCTGCACACCACGTCTGCCAAACCCTTTGGAGTATTAAAGCGTGATGTTACGAAACTTTCAATTAGTCTGCCGTGGCTTTCAGTCTTTATTATTTTATTTATTTATCTCATACAATTTTAAAATTCGTCTAACATATTTTTAGCTCTACAAACTTTATGGTTTGATGGCGAAAAACGCGCGTTATACAAAAACTTAATGACTTCATAAAATAGTAAAAATATGTATGGTTTTGCTGTCTCTGGATGTGTACAATACTCATGTAAGCTTAATACTTAATTTATTTATATTTAAGTTGAATACAGTTATTTAATTTTCAACAAAATTAATTTTACATAAATAAATTAATACACACATGTAAATATTTTATTTTACATGGAACGACTCTATTTACCACCACATCAGCAGCGATTAGTAACATGATATATCTTTTTAATTTTATTGTCCGATTTCCTAGCTTTGACTTTACTTACCGACTGACAAAGATCTAAAATGACAGCCGGCTTCACAAATAGGTTAAAATGGTCACCCGTCCACAGTCTGACCTTGGCAAACGTTGCTTACCTTCGAGAACCACCTGAGTGGTTATTATTATTTAGCTACGAGCTCTTTATGTTGCAAAACTTAAATAACAAAAAAAAAAATATCTCTCGAAAAATTTTCTGTAGGCGGGCTTAAAACCGCTTTTTCTGTATTTTTCTTGTAAAATACTAAGCGAGACAGGACGTCGGTCCTTTGTTTGTGTTGCCAGAGATTGGGCAGCTATATTTGCCGTGTAATCCCGTATAGGTATGTCTGTAGACCGTCGTCTAATCTCGTAAAGCTTACTCGGCCGCCCCGCGGGTTCGCATCATATTGTCTGATGAGTTGCATGCAACCACAGCTTCCAAGCAAGAACATAAGTACTATCCTTCGTAATTTTAACCGAAGCTATAAGATATCCGAAACAAAAAAATAACCGTAACCATAATATAAATAAAGGCAGAATCTAAATGACAGGTCGTAATCGGTTTTCGTTAGTTTTTTGTAGCCATATGAATAATAATCTGAACCAGAAATAAAAGTCAAATCTTGCTAGTTTACTTTTATCCGTAACAGATAATCCGAAATAATTTCATATCCACAATCGTAACCGAAACTGACAAAGTTTCGGATAAAGACGACAGGTTTTGGTTTTTTATAACCCGGTCATGCAAATAATAAACTAAACTAAAGGCAAAACTAAAAGAAATAAAAGGCAAATCTTACTATTTTTATTATACTTTTATAATAAAAATCCGAAACTAGCGGATAATCTGAAATAATATTTTTTCCCGTAGCAGTTCTGAAGCCGGTATAATATTATTTCTTTATCTGTATCCGTATTTATTATCCTAAATTTCAAATACAATACATCCCTTCTCCCAGGTAAGGGCGCCTAATGACAAAATGGCCAGTCGTCTAAATTGCTGGCATTTTTGTTGAAAGTAAAATGTTGTTTTGTTTAATGTTTACGTCAGGTTTTACCTGGGTGCGATAGGAAAACCATTTGCCTAATATGTTAAGTTTGAGTAACAATCTAGCCAAATCCAACTCAAATCAAATTCTACATAACTTTGCAAGAACAGATTCATTCTACTTGCAGTTAAGGAGAGGAATTCCCTCCGGAGTCACAGGACCTGGCAGCTAAACCCCAGAGGATTCTAAGTCAAGAGTAGTTAGAAATAGGTTACTTCTAGACAAGCGGGCTCCATCGTCGACTCCATCATCATTTATCACTAGTTGAAATAGTGGTCAAATGCGAGCCTATCAGCAAAAAAAAAACTGCATCCACAGCTCAGTTACTTTCGATGGCTACTGTGCTACATTCAATATTGATACATCAATATAAAGTTTGTTCGCGTACATCGAAGGACTGGAACACATTGCCTGCTGCGGTCTTCCAGTCCGAAATAAAGGGTATCTTCAAAGAGTGAATAGGCTCTTAATAAACTCTTGCGCCTCACCATCAAAGATTGCATCACTGCGTACCATCTTGTTGGATCATCGATAAAAAAAAACTGATCTCAAGGTCGGGTATAAAAGTCTTCAGAAAGCCTGTTTAGCCAACAATAGGTTTAGCCTTGAATATCAAATAATCGATACAACATTTGCCCAAGTTTATCCCTTTTCACAATATAAAACCCGTATTCCCAGCAACTAAATAAAATTCCATATGAATAAATAGCTTCTATACGTCTCCACTACATATTGTTATCGCCCGCAATTTTCTGCCGTCGCGGTTTGCCTTACGTAGAAATATTACAATACCCAGGTACCTTGCTCCGAAAAGCCTATTTTACGTTCAGCACATATGTCGCAGGATAACTGGAAAGATCGCTGTTTCGCAAAAAACCTAGGGCTTTTGCAAGAGACCGGATTATCAACAGAGCTGAATTATTTTATATTAAATGCTTTGTGCGAGCTTCGATTAGTATCCCTTTTAATAAAGTTTAATCTTATCTGTCGAGAAGAATTTAAAAAAAATGTCGGATGTAAAAATACGTGAGTGTTGACGCTTTAAACACTTCCACAACATCCCTAGTGGGTGCTGGAACCCTGAGCATCTACAGCGCATTTGTAACCGTGATATGTACACGATAAATAGTGTGTAAGCTACAAACTTCCGAGCATGATCCAAAACTTGTGTCTGGTATGATAATTTCTGCGCCCTGTGCCTGGGCACCGCTGGTACTGCCCTAATTACGGCATTGATTGTTAAAAACTTAGACTGAATATTGTAACAATAAAGTTAAAACTAGGACAAAAAAGTTTTTCTAATGATTATAATATCTAAGAAGAAAGCTTTATTATTATTCACGATCAATGACGATGAATATAAACGCTGTTTGGTTACGTTACGCAACACATTGATGCGCTGATTGGTTAAATTTTAACCCATCAGAGTGAACAGATTATAAATCAGATTTTAGGTAAGCCTACATTTACGAGATTTAAACGACTAGGTTTTGCATGATAATCTTGTATCAATACCAAATTCTCTTTTACCTTCCAATACTCCGGTATTTTGCAAAAACTCTAAGACTTTAAAAATATAATAACATTGGGCGTACAGGGATAATTACCGGTTGGTACCACGTTCCATTAAAAGCATGTAAAAGGGCCTCTGCGAGTTGGTTTCGGCCCCTCGAACGCCTCCCAAAGGTCCAGAGGGTTCTGAGATAAATAATTGTTTAAAATTAATAATAATAAACATTTATTTCTGGAAAGATACCCATAGATTGACACAAATATGAATACACAGAAATACATAAAACACAAACAAAAACATAGGTACTAATAACATTCATTCATTAAAAAAAAATATTAAAAAAAAAAAATATTCTGCGACGCATATAATGTTGTGATCCAACCATTGATATACAAAAAACCCGATCCAACAAGTTGCGTGGCTGACTGTACTATGTAATGTTATGTCACGACACAACACCGCGAGGTAATCTTCTTACGAGGCTCTGGAGATGCGTAACTGGATTTACTAAACACGACTTCATATTATGTACAAGTTAGGACGCAGGTGTCTTCTTTACGCCGATAATAAATTTTACTTATGAACGGGCGGCGTCATAATTAGAGGAGTGTCTTCCCCAGCTATCAAAGTAGCAACTTATTATGACACAGTAAAATAAAGAACAGTTCCTTATTGTATAAACAAAAAGTAGGTTATTGTGTATAACCTACTTTTAAAATTATGTAGTACAAAACAAAAACAATAAAGAAATATCAAGAGCTATTTCATTAAAAGTTGGTATGACCGTGCCATACTTTTCCGGACTTAGTATTCTAGCAACTTCATTCTACAGACTTCTTTAGAATTCGAATTATGACCTATTAAGAAGTCTCTGAGGAGCATCAGAGGAAAGGAATCCCTATCGTATTTACTTAGTGAGATAACTTCAAATAATTAACAAAGATATCAGCATTTTTCAGTACCGAACTGCATTTTTATCAAACAACTTCAAGGGACCGCAGACTTAAGTCTGTGGTTTTAACTTCAACTCGATACCTCCATGTGTTCCCGGGATAAGGGTCTTGATAGACAGACAGACGGACAATAAAGAGATCCCATAAGGGTTGAATTTTTCCTTATGAGGTACGCAACACTAATTAAATACCAAATATAAATATTTAAACATCGTCTTTTGTTGGAGAGCTGAAAGGGACCGGTATCTCCGAATGCTACCGGTATTTTTCCGCTATCGAAGCAAAAATGCTGAAAGGGACCGGTATCTCCGAATTCTACCGATATTTTTCCCAAAAATTAACTGCAAAGCCATGACAGGAAAGTAAACAAGGTGCACAGTATTAAACATTTTCTGGGGAACGTTGTAAATCCTGGTTCTCTGCGGCAGAGTGAATACGGCGCTCTCGATAATCCTATAATCCTTATTTACTAGAAAGGCTCGAAGGGTCACAAGGTTTATCCGAACGCACTCGCCACACAAGGCGTCGGGTACTGTTTTCTTCTCGGATTTTACCCCAAAAATAATAATAGTACCGATAGGCAGGGAGCTAGTGTGACTGTGGTGTTCATTGATATTTAAATATTTACGGAAGATATAATACTTAGAAAAGTAATTATTTTTATCATTATTATTTTATTAAGCCTGTTGCATCGTACTGCAGCATTACGTCCTTGCTTCTACCCATTTTATAAGTTAAATACAATATCTGACCAATACTTTTAGTAGAAACCAAAAAATATCTGAAACTAATATAATTTAGAAAAGGCAATTAGGCAGCCTATGCATAATAAAATAAAAATCAATTTTGTTTATATAAAACTTAACAGTCCAATAAATAAATAGCAAGCCTCATTAATTAAAATTAGTCAGAAAAAAAATGTAAATGGTACATCATGTTTTGTGAATGTCATCGTTACACTTCAAAACCTCTCCCCTCTGACTGGCATTATTTCAACGTGTTGCCAAGTTACGTAATTGAGTTCGGAACTAAGCGCACCCTTTAATATCATGAAATATTAAATATCTTAAAATTATTAATTAGCTATAAGTAATGAAGAATTTAATTGAAGCTATTTTCGCATTTTATTAATAAAGAAAATGGGAAACAAAAATCTGATATTTCTTTTTAGTAATGGTAAACAACAATAATATATGTTCCCAAAAATTAAAAGCATCAGCATTCTAACTGTACAAAAGGAACAAAAAGTATCAACTGTTCTATCCATTGGGAAGTGAATATGCATTTCCTTGACGAGTGATCGCAGCGTAGGATAGAAATGCTGGAACCACGTACCGGCCATCACTTACGTCCACAGTAATAGCCCTCTTCCCTGTGAGTCACATAACTTATGCTGTCTGTATACGGAGGAAACTATTAAAATGTCCTTGTTTTTCATTGTTAACAATAAAAAGTGTTCTTTAAACATTTTAAATAATAATGATAGCTTTTGTTTTAACTACCCTGACTCCGTGACTATGCAATACCTGTTTATAGCGTAATACTTCCGAGATCGTAGGTACATTGTCGCGGTTTGGATACGCAAAGAGGATATATAAACCGTAAGTCCCCTAAATCAGGAGTAGGGGTGTAACGCTGACTTAATATTTGAGGTTCTTGAACTTATTTTAATAAACGTGTTGTACCTATTCAAAGGTATGTATATTATCAAGGTGTATCTTTGTAATCGTGTAACGTTATTTCGTGAAAATAACCGCGATATGGCTTGAGGTTTGTGGGAATTTATTGGTATTCGAAACTCCTGCAAATATACTTCAATATTGAAATAACTCATCGTAAAACGTAATCAAGTATATTTTGATAAGCCACGCTTGTAGAAGTACTCTACTAGGTTTTGTCCGCGACTTCGTCTGAGTGATTGTCGAAGTCGAAGCCAGATAAAAACTAGCCTGTCTAACATATCCTTCTTAGACTTTAAGCTTACTCTGTTCCAAATGTCATTATGCTTGATTCAGGAGATAGTTTAAAAGTGACAGCGTAACAGACAAACAGAGTTAATAAAGATCTATAAGTGTAAATAAAACCTTTTTTTTCCAAAGAAAGTTTAATACAAAATCTGCTAATTATTGTTACATTTATAACATCAATATATTACTTATTAATTGAGCGGATCGCCATCACACAGATCATAGATATAAGAAAAGCTGAGAGGTTTTCTCTGTCAGGCTACAAAAACCTGCAATGTAAACTAAAAATTTTGGAAATATATAATTTTAATAAAATTTCTTCATACATTCTTGAATAAATAAATATTAAAGCCTGAGAGATTTTCTCTATTGGTTAAAAAATTCAGTAATATGAATTTAAGAATAATGAAAAATGTATAAAAATAAATCTTTAATAAAACTTCTTCATACATTCTTGTATGATGAAATTTTACTAAAAATAATATATATTTTATTGTACTCGTAATTTCAGTGGAACAGTAAGTTTTGCTTCAAGTTGAAGGAGCCGGTTAGGTGATTGGCCATTGTTCTCTAAAGCTTTGAATCAGGTGTTCGTACTTACACAAAAAATATAGCCATGGGACTTTAGGTCTAATCACGTTGTTTATAAAGCGCAAAAGTATATCTATGAGAGCATGCTTGAGTATAAAGAAACATTATAAGGCAGTCTATGCCATGCTATGCTAATGTAGAAAAGTTACAAAATAGTTAATCAATCACCAAACGTTCAGTGATAAAATCCACCAGTTAAATTCTGAAAGAACTCCGAAAAAAATCGTTTACAATAAATCACAGTGAATTTAAACCAGCGATCAGACTCGCACAATCTCAATAACAGGTTCATACCCTAATCCATTTCAAATGATTAAGTACAGGTGCTATCTACCTTTCAACATCAATCGTTAAAGTCATATCGACCATTTATCAAATATTCACAAAAACCTCTTACAAAATGATAAAAGCTTGCGACGGAACTCTCGATAACCGGAACGGTGTCTTTTTTCATTGAGCGAGGAGGGCCCTCGGGAGGGAAATATCAGCATGTCATTTGTTTATATTGTGGAATTAATCCCCCAAGCCGGCATGACTGATGAGTCGAGTCAAACGTCGCCTGCCAAACAAAGAAACACCGAGGTGTGTACTATAATCGATGCTCACTTAAACGACAGATGCTACAAACGGGTGCCATCAATCTATCCCCCCCCGAACACCCCCTATCCGATTCCTACCCCCCGAGGGCCGAATTGTTATTCACGTTCCATTACCTCAATTTTTTAGAGCCGAGGTGCCTGAAAAGAAACCCTTTCACTTATTGTGTCTCATTTCTGAATTGGTGGAGGGCCATCATAAAATTAAATTTCTTTAGATTATTCATATTTTTTTCTTTATTCTCGTCGAGTGTTTATTCAGTATCCCGCTGCAGATGTTTGAGGTTACACGGTGAAGTCGGAATATTTTATTATTCGGGCTTTTAGTGATATTGCGGTTTATCCTTGTTGGTTCTGTTTCGCTGGGTGGATATCTAATAAAACAAACAATAATTTCAAAACGTGTGGCCGCACGAGCGCACAGCGCGAAGTGCGCGACACGCGACAAGAATCATTCAAGAAGCGATTGGAGTCGGCCACACACGTACGGGAATCGAGCAAACATCGAGGACTCAATGGGCCGAGCTCAGCGTGCGTCAAGTCACGTCCCTCCGACCAATAATTCAATAAGAAACAATCTGCCAAGTGGAATCATAGACTCGCCTTCAAGCGGTGCAACTATCACTCTAATATCATAAATGACGAATGTTTGTTACTTTTTACGCTCAAACGATTAACATTTCATTCAAGTTGGATAAAAGACACAAGAGTGGACCAAGTCCTAGAATAGAACATAATATTTCCCTTGATACCTACCGTTTTCTGCTTCAACGCGGACGATGCCGCTGGCAACTACTAGTCTTATAAACATACTTATCTAATTGTATTTCTCCGTTTACAATCACAGTCGGAACTTCTTGTATATCAATACAAACAAGTTCTAAGCCATTTTAAACCGCCGCCGACATGTGAACTCTAAGATTAAAGTGATTAGTTAATTACTGGAATTAGCTAAATTTTCGCAACAACATTGTGGCACTGGGACTTGTGAGAGGTTCACATGTATTTCAAACGAGACATATAAAACCCGGGTAAAGACCAACAGCTTTGTGAGTCGTGAAATTTCTGTTATCGTAGCACAATGGGTAACTGCAGCTTAGAAGCTGGAACAAAGCTTCATTATGCGTTTAGCTCATTACCAGAATCATTAATTCGATGGACGGGGTTTTGGCTAGAGCCGCTATGAGGCTCGTCATATTAATGGCAGTACCTCCTCTCGCTGAGATTTATTCACGCTATTGACTCACTCGTGAAGACAGGTGGCTTTCTTCTTTATTAACGCCATTAATTATATTCACACGTTTGTATATACGTAAAGCAAAATACAGTAAGTTTTTTTTTTACTTTTTGAGAAGTTTCATGTATCGGATTGTGAGTACAAATATAAACGTTCCTTTTCAACAAAGTATCAAAAAATTACCAAAAAATTATTAAATGGCGAAGTGCAAACTTTAATTGAAAATATCTTGCTCTAACCAAAGTCTAAACCAACTTAGCTCACTCATTTTTATCATAGCAACAAACTGTATTTAATCTCAGAAACTTCTTTAATTAAGTTATATGAAACTTTTAAAAGATATCCTTCAAAAGGGGAGAAACATGAGCGATGTGGTTGTAACGAGATTTATAAGCCTACCTGAACAGAACACAGCTTAAAACGGTACAGTTACAAATGAGAGAAAGGGAACTGATAAATGTGCAAAATAAAGGATTATAAATCACAGCGGAAAGTTTAAAGTGACAAAATGGTGTTTAGCCTGGAGCAATGAATGCAGTATCACTGTGTGAACACAGCACTTATTAGGGTTGATACTCGCTGCTCGCTAGTAGTGCCGCGACGCGTCGCCCGCAATCAAGAAATCCCGTGTTACGTTGCCGAGACCGGGAAATGTTGATACACTTTTTGTTCAACTCAGCGCCCGACTGCTGGAGAAATACTCGCCGCAAATATTTGCAAATGATTACATAAAATATTGAATGAACATCTTTTTGAACTACAGTTTTATGTTGCTGTTAAACGATGTTGTTTAGGTACGGTAGAAATACGTAGATGTATGTTCTTAAGTAGTATCCTGATATAAAAAATAAATATATTGACTATCGGACTCCTCCGAAACCGGTGACCGATTTTTATCCTTTTTTTTGTGTATATTTAAGTATTTAAAAAAATTAATAAAAATCATAAGGTTTTTATTTGACGTAGCCCTACATGGGCACTTATAAAACGTTAGAAACTAGTTTGCAGTTCCAAATTGATCGTATCTATGGAGAAGACCGGCAAAAAACTCCACGGTTACTCTTAAAAAAATATTGATTTTATATTTTTTTCATAACTATTACTTAAAATTTTAATAGGCCTGAGAATTCGTTGTAGGCTATTTTTACCCTCATTCTCTTATTTTTCCCTTTGATACATGTATATGGCAGATCAACGTTTGCTGAGTCAACTAGTTTAAGTATACATTTTAAATGTTTTTAAAGCCTATTTTTACATTTATTTAATTGACTAAAAGAATATTAGCCAACTATGATCGAATGAAAATCGCCTAATGTTTATGTAGTCAGTCAGAAAAGATTAAAATCCACATAAATTATTTACAAAAGTGATCAGCTATCAAGACATTTATATTTTTTTTTTATTGATATAAACTAGTGCTTGTCTGTGATCCCACCTGATGGATCTAATCTTATTTAAATGTAAAACAAATTATCTACAAGCATCCAAGTCTATTTCTGCAGTTTAAATAATTTAATCAAATGACAGCAGTCTCTACAAGCGTTATAGTGGTCACTTAAAATAGATTGCAGTGTAAACTAAGTTGCACTTAGGGCCAAAGCTGAATGTTACTATAAATTAGTCTATCTCGGTCCGAGTGACGGGAGCCGACGAAAACGAATTACTTTCTTGAAAATACTCCGAGTAAAATTACTTTGTTATGGTACAGCTAAATTAAAAAGTTAATGTATTTTTTCACCAAGTTTTTACACAATTTAGATTAAAAACCGGGAAAATATTGCAGGTAAAAGTGTGTTGTAACAGATTTATTTAAAATTTCGACTGATCCCATGTCATAACTTTATTTAATATGAAAAATACAGAAACATAAAATTTAGATAGCTTTTACGTACTGAAAACTACTTTGAAGTTCTATTTATTTTGTTTATTCAGGTAAAATTATTCATACGCAATAATAAATTCAGAATCTCAGTTACCAAGATCAGCTCCTCAATGGGCTGTACTGAAGCTGTGCTTAAGTCTCATTGACAGAAGTTTGAAATAAAATTCTTGTTAATGAGACTATACTTAATTTGGCACACGATGCACCAAACACCCTGTATAAAAAACCAAACATTGAACAATCTGAATCGTTTTCGAAATATTTACTTGACAATCCAAAAAAATTCGAGACATTACATAATTTTTTGATAAACAAAATCACAGAGGACCTAAAATAACATTACGCGCTATTCTATCGTAATAATGAATTTGACTTAAAATACTCCATGTTTGGCACTACGCTAATCACGACCTCAAGTCTCGGTCGGTCTACTGTTATGATCTGGCATCTCGAGTCTCGCCGATTGTTGTAAACTTAAGTGTCGAGTTTCGTTTTTAATCAGTCAACACTCGGCTGATGACGTGAACATAAGCCGATACTTGACCTCAAGCATGAGCTTGTGAATCTCGTTTATTAATACGATCAGAACCTCAAGCTTTGATATCAAGTATGAGATCATGGGCTGAGGAACGTTTATTAATACGGGCCTCAATGGCGATTAGCCAGACATTACTGGCCATGTTTTAATTGAGTTAGCGTGTAATTACCAAAATATATTAACTAGTAATTCTACTAGTTATTTAGTAACTTTTTATTTGTATGTTCCAACAGGCCAATAATAGTCCATAGAATTTAATATTATTCTGTATTTTATAAATAAATACATGTTATTGTACATAGCTGTCAGTATTACTTATTTTAAAACACTTAATTATGAGTAGTGGCTAAAGAGTCGCTGACTCACCTCAATATTTGCACTCTTTCTAATGTCACCGTCACGTATATTTATTTCAAAGTGGCCGTTCTGACAGATAATAAATAAATATCCAAGGGTACCATGAACATTTTTAAGACCGGTCATAAAATAGCTCAAAGTTCTAAAACCATGAGGAAGGTAGCTGAAAAGAAAGAACTCCTTTTAGATTAATGAATTTAAGACCAGCCCGCAGGTACGTATAGGTAATACGATTCACGAAAACTCGAACACTGCATTAGCATGCCGTCTCACCTGTACACTGCTAAGTTAAAAATCATGTAGCACTCGCGTCCCGTGTGGACGCCGGACGACGCCGACGGTTGGGGGAAATGGGGGACTCGAGAAAATAAGGAAAACCTTCCGCTTTTGTGTAACTCGAATGCATGCGCTGCATGCCCACTGAGCACTCTATCTCGATCACACCTTCCCAGTTTACAATTTCAAGCTTAAAACCAGTTCCGGAAGCCTCCGGCCCGTGAACATTCACGTTACAACGCCTTCAATGCGGCACGGGGACTGTTTTTTGCAATGCAATGTCAATCTTTCCTGTTCATTTAACCGTAGATAACATGCTGTTTGAGCATTTGATGCGTACTTTATACTACCAATGAACAGTTCAACTTCAGAACAAAATGTTTTATTTGAATGCGGGTATACAATAATGGTACTGGTATTACGGAGCACGTATCGAGCGTATATTGAATGATCGCCGCGCCCAGATTGTTGGTTATCGTAACACCAAATTTTCTATTTGATCGAATCTAATAAGGTGACGAGAAGTGAAGCTTCGGGCGCGAGGCGCGGCGCGGCACGTCGCGATCGGAACGACGCGGTGCGGCGCGCGGCGCGACGCGCGGTGTGGCACGTCGGAGAGACGCGGCGCGACGCCATCCCGCCAGAGAACCAGAAAATTACGTTACCATTCCCCCGCACTGGTTCAGTCCGTTCAAAAATTCCGAAATCTCGTTCCAATTTCGAGGATAATTCTAGAAAATTCGACGTAGAATTGACGTTCTGCGATTTGAGATACCTCTGAAAGTCACGCGACTGAGTCAATTAGTTAGTTTTTATAGTTGCCGACAATAAGTCAATGCGGTTTTGAAAACAAAGGAGCTATGCTAAGTAATTTTATTAGTAATCTATTCCTTGGTCAATTTGTATATCAATTCTTGTATTCGCCTTTTTCTCACTCTTTTTTGCACCTTCCACTACTTTTTCTCTGCATCACCCAAGAGACTGCCAAAGGCATTAAGGCCGCCTCTGTACTCATGTGTGCATAAAGTATTAAATAAATAGATAAATGTAATTAAATTTTCTTTGGATTTTAAAACATGCCTCGGAACACGAATCAACTAGTTTCAGCCGCGTTGTCAAATAGTTCTGTTTCAAAGTGAGGTCCGTTTCAGATAGAATTAATTTAATTAAACTGATACCTAGTCGATCCTTACAAGATGTTTGTCGACAAGTTAAATAACTTTTAGGGTACAATCGTTTTGTATTCAAACACCAAGTATCCCAGATCAAATTTAACGGAGATGCTAATCAAACACAGTGAGTCTGGAGCAATTGTAGATTCTATGAATTTGCTAAAACTCAGTCCAACTGGAGGGCAGAGGAAGTTATGAAGTTTTTCGTCTTGGCTTGCTCTGAATCAATATGATTTTCTGAATTTGTCACGGCACTTGCTTTGAGCAAAGCCAAGACTTGTGCGGGCATCGGTGCAGATGGAAGTCCCAACTCAAAACGTTTAGATCATTGATTTTGCAGGAGCCCGACAAGTTGAAAGTGTACTTAGGTTCAGGTATGCTCGGTTTGCATTGCTTTAGAACCCACATCAAGGTAAAGTTGACGCATCGGGACCTTAATTACACATGGAGGGTCGCCTCTTTTTCGGGACTACCTTAGCAAAGCCCATCAAAAAGTTTGCGGATGCTTGCTGAGCCAGTGTACGGAAACTCGCCCAATACAAACATACTTTACCGTACTGAAGGTTTTGTTTCTATGAAATAAGCAAAATGAAGTAAATAAAACGCGAAAGTAGAGCACGAACGTGGACTTTCATTGTAATTTAATAACTCAAGTACATATATTATTAAAACTAATCGCTAACGTTCCAGGTATCCAAATCAAATTAACCGCAAAATTTCTAACAATTCCATGCCGTGAGCGTTACCCAGAAACCAACCAATTACGGCCAGCCAACAAAACCAAGTGCTGAGCATGCAATTGAAAACCCATTAATGTAACATACCTACGTGATGGCAGCCGTGCCGCGCGCGTGACACCGAATTCGATGCGCTGCCGAAGAACGTGATGCAAGGGTCTTTTGTTCTTCCACCATCAAATAGTACTTTAGCGGACTAGTTTAGTTGAGCTAGTCGCCTCGCGTCACGCTATTTTATCTTCTATATTCGGAACACTAGTCTAGCTTCGTGCATTTTTCTCCGACATAAATTTTTAATATTATATATTTAATATTAAGTAGTGTTTGACTGCGATCCCACCTGATGGTAAGCAGTGATGCAATTCTTGATGGTGAGGTGTACTAGTTTATGAGGTGCCTATTCACTCTTGCCTTGAAGACAGCTAAATTATAACCAACGGGAAGAACGCAGTAGAAAAATGGTTCCAGTTCTTCGATGTACGCGGTATAAATTACGAGGTGAAACGTTACGTCCAGACCGTCGAGGTTTCAACAACGTAAGGATGGATCTCGCTGTATATCGGGTTGTCAGGGTAAAAAGGTGATGGTGGAATCAAGTCATGCAATTCCCGCGCACACTCTCCAAAATGCATACAGTAAAAGTTTTTGAATTGGAATCACAACCCAGGTCAATCACAATAGATGTATGATTCATTTGTTCACAAGTTATATCTTAAAAATAATTTTGCAATTTTGCTGTAAAGCTGGCTTCACAAACGATCCTATGTACTAGAAACCTAACCTTAAAAATGGGAATACACATAATGGACGTAAAATTAAAGGCTGGGAGGATGACTTGCTGAGAGAATGGAGAAGAATGGCTCGTAACGGAGATAAGTGGAAGGAAATAGGGAAGGCTTATGTCAAAAGAACATCCAGACGAAGTGGTTACTAAAAATATGTTTACCAAGAGATTTAAAAAAAAAATTTTAAGTACGTAATACCTACTTATTTATATAAGTAAGTCAAAACTGTAATATAGTCAGTGAACAGGAAAAGGCTTTTATTAATATTATTGTATATTGTAGAAGCTTAACACATCTTTTAACATTACTCTTTTAACTGTAATATTTCCTACCATTAAAAAATTACTCATAGGCAGGGCAGTAATCCTGTCGATCGTATTTCGATCACGAGGACCAATCTCAATGGAGATTAGCAAAATAGCTACGCAGGATATTATTACAATAGTAACTGACCCGGCAAATGTTGTTTTGCCATATAAATTATCAGAGAAAAGACTGGGGGTGGGAGTAGGGGGGTAAACATAACCTAAGACATATTCTTATTGACCAAACGGTTGCAAACTAGCGTTCCAACCAAGGTCACCTTGGTTTAGGTGTTTGGTTTGCCAACAAGTTCGGTGGTTGGGAAAACACGGCTCCTAACCAAGGGCGTTGAAAATTATGGTTTACAACTGCTATCTACACGGATTAAAAAAAAAAAAAACTAGCAAGGTCACCTTCGTTGAGACGTTGGTTTGCAACCATCTGGTCACCTCTTTAGATCTACGAAATATATAAAAAAATCTTAACAATCGATTAAGTCGTTAAGAGGACTTCGATAAAGATCATGGTTTTTAGCCTTTGGCTGTGGAACCCTAAAAAACAAATGCTATCTATTAAAAGTCATTAGTGAGCAACAAAATTAAAAAGCGATTCTACTGTTTTGTCTACATTACAAACATATTACGCGTGTACTAATGTTTATTCAGTACTTCATTAACATTATAACTGGCTCGACATAAATTGCCTTGCTCAACAACAGTTAGTTTTCATTTATATCGAAAATTCAACTACGTTTATCATAGATTTATAATCAGCAATATGAAACATGAGGCGGACATAATACCAGGAGTATTATGTTTTTCCCTGGTTTTGTAATTGAACTAGTCGCTACCAGCGGCTTCGCCCACGTCAAAATAGAAAATTGTCCCAAGGGCACTTACTCTCGAGATAATAGTAGATTATGTGACTAGGGTATAAAGTAGTGTCTTTAAGTCGCAGGCGGCATGTTGAATTCCGAACGATACGAAGGTTGCTCATTTTAATCCCGAACGTTAGTGAGGGATTTATATAATTAACTCCCGAGCATTGTGAGGGAGTTAATAAAGAAACCTGAGTGAAGTGAGGAATTCAAGCCACCCATGACAAAGACAGCTTTATCCCCGTGTCGCATACTCTACTTTTTACACCATCTGTGAGCTAACTAAAAGACAATTTGGTCGACCAAATCATATAATAGAGAAATATATAAGTATTATATTTGCATACCCCATACTGCATTATCTCCCTAGGGATAGAATGACTTGCTTTAAGTGAGGTTTGTATAACGTTTAAAACGACATTATCGAGCAGGTGGTGTAAAAAGACTATTATATCATAATCTATTGTGTTTCAAACATCCTTATCCGTTCAAATCTTCGAATGTGAAGAAATAACAAACATACACACAAATACACACTCACCATCTTCTGCTTTTATAATATTTTTTTTTTTTTTTTTATTAGGACGCGGTACGTACATTTACATCTATAAAATTGATGTAGATAACTTTTATACATTAAAATTGTGTGTGACTTGATTTATTACTTAGGCTTTGTTTCATAGCAATCGGTTGACTATATCGAGAGATATACTACTTTTATTGACTGTTAGGTGGTACGAAGTGCGCCGGGTCAGCTAGTCTCATCTCATATTTGTCAGTTTATACGGTAACCCCTCCTAAATAAGGATTTTGATGCAGTTTTCACAAAAAGAAAGTGCAATAAATAAGCAAGGATTGTATATATAATTGGCACTTGTGCTAAATCGGAGCGTCTGCCTATAGTATATAATAAAAAAATCAGACGCTCTCGACTAGATGTAATGGAATTTCAAAAAGGAGATTGGTATGCACTACCCTTCCAAATATTTAATCAGCGCCAATTATGTTGGTACTTGATTTCGAAACTTGATGATTCGATTTCTGTTTCATCGCACACGGTATGTGGATAATTCAGTTGTAGAATGTTTTATTCCATGCTTTATTTGGGGCGATGTAACATTTACGCGAAAAGTTCTGTTGCGAAATAACCTTTTGCGATTTCTCATTAGTTCGGCAATTGATTAGTTCAATAGTATTTTCAGTTCGAAACGCCTAGTGTTCTGTGACTCTTAATTAGTGCCTTTGTTTTGTATTATAGACGTTAAGGAAATACATTACTATTAATTCATTAAACCTTAAACGGACCCCGGCGCTCAATGTCTTTCTATTGTGTATCTAATTATGGTATTCGAAAAGTTAATATGAAAAAAAAAGATAACTTATGATACATTAGGAACTTTTTGAATGCAAATTAAATGTTCAATCTACATTAATATAATAAAGAGGAAAAGTGTTTTATTTTGTTTTTTTTTTTGTTTGTCAACACACGACATGACTTCACGTCTCAATATAGTAACAGAACGTGTCAGAACTTATAACACTACAGATTGCTTTAATGAATTTGAAGTTAGAACGTCTGAATTGTCACCAGTGAGGTGGAATGTTCGTCGACTACCCCAGAACACCCGACTATTCCATTTGTCCTACTTGTTCCACAAAGTTTTGCTCATTTGTAAGACGTCAATAAAACTTTTCTGCCCGTTGGTCCCATTTCACTGCGTTAGTTTCAATAATTTCTTCAATATCTTGACGCCAAGATAGTTAAGAAAACTGACGAGAAGCGAACGATTTTTACGCAATTTTTTTGTTTGTAAACTAGAAGTCTATGAAACTATCGACACAAATCGAATATAATCCGATTCCTCAGTCTATAACAAATCGCTTTGCACCTAAAAATAATGTAGCTAGTAAGCCAAAATCTCATAATCAGCCTTTTAATGTTCCCACTGCTGTGACTCAGGCCTCCTCTTTAAATATATTAAACAGTAAAAGACACCGTTCCCCACAAAACTTCATTAACAAAGCATTACGAAAGAATACTAATTAAAAGCCTGACAAAAACATTTTTGATCAACTTTGTAGGTAGCTGTTTACTCTTCATATTCCTCTTAATGCCTGCGGGAAAGGTTTTTGAAGTTCCCTTTCGATTAATTACCTTCCCTGTGGAGATAAAACGTGGGTAAACTGTAGCATTTTTTGCTCCACGGGGGGTATATTGATCATTCTAAATAGGTTGGGTGGGAAATCACGGAACGAAGGTACTCGCCTCGTAAATGATGTGTTGTTGGATACGTACTGGTCAATTTATTGTTTTGCTTACTTTTGGTGTTGTTTAGATGAAAAGGTAGGCACTGAGTTGAGTATAATATAATAGAATAAACTTTATTGTACACCAAATTAGTAACAATTTCACAGAAGTAGTAATATGGAATATTGTAACTGGACAGGATTATTTATGTATTTATTTAACCAGAAGGATAACACATTTAAGAAAATATAACACAGATAATATAAATAAACCTTTCATTCAGTCTTCTCGCAAATCGCCAGACTATAGAACTATTGATGTGAGGATCGGTCATTATGAAAATGCTAGGCCATATCGATCCGAAGTGAATGTTTTGCGGCTGAATAATGAGCAAGTATGGTGATAACACAATCATCAGATTACTCGTATGGCGTTTTATTTTGTGATTGCTACATGATCTGTGGAAGTAAAAAAAATGTAGCCACATCAAAACTTTCACAGTCAAAGAAAATCATGAAGAAAAAGCGATCTTGTGTTAAAGCTCGAGAAACAAAGTTTAGAGTTGAAAGGTTAGAGAGATAAAACCCCGAAGTGCCGCCATATTGAGACTAATAGCTCGATTTGGAGCACCCACAAACTTGTAGCGGTTTGAGGTCGAAGCATCACGACTGATGACGCATTCGCACAAAATTCTAAATTCTACTCCGTGAGGTTCTCAGTGAAGTCTAAAGTTTTTCCACAGATTAGTGGAAAACTTTAGACTTCATAATTGTTATTGTAGCGAACAGCTTTTTTATTAATAAAGTAGAAAAACCAAAAGTACGAGAATTAACATTCCCCTAGAATTTACAGCAGAATCACCAAATGATACGAAAATAAATTCAAGTGGATAAAATTACAAAATTCACAAGCCTTCCATAACAGAGGCTTTTTAAAATGAGTTTTAAATGGAAAAAACATTGCATTTTACATAACACCGTTACAAAATTATGTTCGCAAAAACATAGTTCCATTGCGCATTTATTATTCAAGCTAGTCAATATTGGATGGCTGGTACAGCTACCTACGGGCGTAGGTAGCTGTATCAAAATTCATAGTATCCTCTAGAGAGCGATCTATTTGCTTCTATAGTATATGCAGATTGTATAGTATACGCTTTGAAGCAGCTCAATATCTTATTCTGTTTCAAATATGCTGTGTTATGTGCATTCTAATGTGCTCTCGTGCGCTTATTAGACGGAATGGATTAGGGATAACGTTGCTTTAAGATTTGATGGTATCTGATGAAATAAATATCTATATGGTTCTGTTTGTCTATAATAATATTGTAAAGAGGTAAAGTTTGTTTTTTTGTTTGTAGGAGGTATTGGTCCGATTGCTATAATTATTCCACCAATTGATAGCGTCTTTATTCCTTATTGACATAGACTAATGTACACGGGTGAACCCGTGGACAAACTAACACTTGCATCAGTCTCAAACTTATGTCTCAGACGTCTACTTTGTTTTACTCTAGAGTGGATGAACCAGGTATTGGGAAATCCGTCCTTTAGGGGGACAAGCCGTTCTAATCTATCTTACTATACGGCACATCATGTCCTATCTAGCGAGAAAACAAATTTCAAATAATTAAATATATGGTATTTTCTGGTGTAATTCACACTGTTTCAAGTCTCCAAACACCTTCCTCTCACCTGAAAATGACAAAACCATATGAATTGCTAACAAGCCCTCAGTCTTACGTATCATTGATGATCCGGCTGTTCCGGACAGTTACAAAAAGCACAGGATGTTTGCTGTGCTTCAGTGTACTGTAGCCTGCGCTCAGTCTCTAATACCTCGCACTTTGACTGCACTAAATGATCTCTTGAATTCTAATCCAACAAACTATTAATGGCACGTCAGATGTACTGTGAGAAGGATTGATGTACATGTTCTTTATAATTTTAATTGGTTTTTGTTTACTTACTGTAACTGAAAATAAAAAATTGGTAAACTGGGATTTAAAAAAAGCGATAAAATATTTAGAGCAAATTTATTACACTTTCACAAACGCGTGTATTTCTGTGAACAATATATTCATTCGCCTTATTTGTAGTAGGTGGGTTCCCTGTAATTAGTGCCATGTTATGCCTTCGGGCACAGGTATTGTGTGAAACTGCAGGTGACAAGGTCGAGTAGGTACAGAACAATATTGAATCTGATTATTCTATTGTTTACGCCTTTCAATCAATCGATCGAAATGACCTCCAGACGTCTAATTTACCCATGCAAAAAAAATGAGTGTGACATAAAAATAGTTAAATCTACTAAAAAATATATCTATAGGTATTCGTTAGGTTAGGGGAAGTTATTCTATGGCTTACCATCATCAACATTTTCCTAACCTCAGCCAATTTTAGGATCGGTGTAACAGGTTATTTTTCTTTTCTGTCTTGTCAACCGTAACGCTGTCACTGACTCACTTTTTGTCACTATCACCCTTCACACAATCCATCTATCTTTTCTTTGGCTTCCCTCTCCCTCTCTTTCCATCAATGTAGATGTTTACTCATAACTCTTTTATTAAAATAAAGAAGAAATGTAATACTTATCACACTCATAATATCTAACCCAGAGCTACTCTGGTTTTCATTACTGGATAGTGCATTATTTATCTATAATCCAAGACTGAGATGGCTGAATAAACTGTTGGATGGCATAATTTCCGCTTGATTAATATTCTTGTGGAAAAATAATATTCCTAAGAGCTTTTAAGTTAATTATTTTCTTTGCAATGTTTCCCCTTTACAAAATATTTATAGAAGGTAAGTAAGCGCACGGCACGGTGCTCGGTTCGGTTTTCACTGTCCATTTTTATTACACACAACAGCTATCGGGAATTAGAGGCTCACTATCAATCATTTTTGCCCAAAATACGGACTCTGTGTCAATCGGGTAACTAACAGATTGCTTCCCTGCTTCCCTCCACAGTACCTTTCGTGGAACAAACATTTTTTTCCCGCTTATATATCACGCTAAGTGATTGATCACTCTATCGTTCTGCTTTAAAGGTAAACAAGTTTTGGGTGTGCATCTTTATTTCTAAAGATTTGGCAAACTAACTTTTATAATAAATGGGTTTCTAAGAGAAGATAAAGTCGCGTCGCGTGCCGTGGATCTAATGTGGCTCTACAAGTCTAGTTGCCATATAAAATTTATGCAGATCACGTATGCCCAATGTAGTTTTACCTTTAGAGTTGTGTAACTTACTACTGCTCAGTGAAACTTCAAGGGTCGTGTTTTACCTGCCTGCGAAATCAAACCATTCAAGTGATTATTGAAAATAGCTCAAGCAACTAAATATGTTTGACATATTCCTCTTACATTAAACATTAATATTATAATGCCCTCATAATCAGGTCAGACGTCGGTTCCGCTGATCGTATGTTGACATGGCCGGGGTAACGAACCCGCTGCAAGTCAAAGCTACGCGCTGCAGTGCAAACACCGCTTATACACGATAACCTCGTTCGTGATGTGACGTCAGAGACGCTTAAACAAAATTTAACAGGCAATTGCTTCCATTAGTTAATGTTTGGAAAAACTTTTTACGGTTTTCCTAAGATGTTTTTTTAAACGGTTTATGGGTGAAGAAAGATGTTTTTTTTTTTTATTTTTAAGATTCCGTTCCTCACTTTGTGGTTCGTCCGTCTGTCTTTTTGTCAAGACCTCTTATCTCGAGCGCACGTAAAGGTATCAAGTTGAAATTAAAACCATATACTCAATTTTGCGGCCCCTTGAAGCTGTGAAAAAATCAACTTCTAAGTTAACGAAAAAAATGTTTGTACGAAACCCTCAGTATGCGAGACTGTCTCGCATTTGCCCAGTTATTTTTGATAGATTTTGCACGTCTAACATATTTTTTGGGTAGATAAACTAGTATTATAAAAAAATATTTATTATATTAAACCCAACGTTGGGTAATGTGGTCTTAAATTGGTTATTGGTTATACTATATTGCAAATACATTGATTTAAAGGATTTTCACAAATTACTTACCAAGAGTCTGTCTAAAAGACATGGGATTTTTAATCATCATCATCATCATTTCAGCCGATACACGTCCACTGTTGGACATAGGCCTCCCCCAAGTGTAGCCACAACGAACGTTCTTGTGCGTCCCGCATCCATCGGTTTGCCGAAACCGCTACTTGGGAATTTTAATACTTTTCATAATTTTATTAGAGGTACTTTATTTTTATTCAAATTAATGAGAGATGATAAATGACGTCAATTGTCTATTATAATAGAATTCCGTTTATGGTAAACAAACTGATGAAGCGAAAGGTTATAATTATTAACTTTGTTCGAACTACCCAAGTCGTTTGACTTTTAGACATACTATACTTATTTAAAAACGCTTCTCCTGATATAATTCAATTTTTGCCTTACGTAAGGTCGTGTTGATTTCATGCAGCCAAAATTCACTGAAAAATAATATCAGTATTCAGTGACAGGTTTTCAGTGGAATATTTTCAATGGTATTTTTCAGTCGGCATCAACTTTCTGAAATTAATCAAGCAAAAAATACTTCAATAAAATTTCATTTGCTGAATTCTGGTTACGGAATTTTTCGAAGGCACAATACTAGGTTTCTGATGATTTTTATTCTCGAGTTCAAAAGATATTTCAGTCGAGTTTCGACAGTCGCTCGAACTCCTTTGTGTGCCCACCAACCTCGAGATTATCAAGCTATTGGAAGGTAAGTCTGTCTGTCAACTGCCACAGCTTCAAATATGAGAATATGAATAGGGCCTTCACGTACGTCGATTTGATAGATTTTTCACTTGCTTGCATTTTGAATGTTCTGGCTGAGTTGAATGACTTTAAAGATATGAAGTTTGAGAGCTTAAATATATTTTATTGAAATTAGGTTTGCCTTACAAAAATAAACTGAAACACCTCGAAAGGTTTTTAGCTAAACGGGTCCATGGGTTTTTATATGCGTTGTTAATATAAGAATTTCTGTGGTTTTAAATATAACAATAAATACTAAAAAATAGAATAAAATATATATTTAAGGTGGCCCCCATACAACAAACGTAAACGTTTTTTCCCGTTTTTTGCTCGTTAATTATACTAATGTTGTAAAGGTACGGAACCCTTTGTGCGCAAGTCCGACTCGCTCTTGGCCAGTTTTTATATTTAATTCATGAAACCCCAAGCTAACGCCGGCGTTCGCGCACCTGTCTTTCTATTGTGTCTGTAATTTCCACGATTGAAAGGTTAATAATATTCAGTTTTACATCTAACAACTGCCTTTTGTTGGCAAGCCAAACTTTGTATAATTTAATTATGAAACAAGTTAATTTCCGATACAAAACTTATCGATGGCGGCCAATTAATATCAAAATAGTTCACCTCAAACTAGTCGGAACTTTGTAATACTCATTGCTCATTGCGGTTGTTATTTAGTTAGTAACACCAGGGCTTTCAGTGACAATAACTAAATCATGCTTTATACTTAATCTATAGAAACCGATTTTTTTTAGGTGGGAAAATCATCTATAGACATTCCCCGGGGGTCATTTTTTTTTTTAAATAGTCAAACTAGTTCTTGATTGCGATCCCACTTCATGGTAAGCAGTGATGCAATCGTTGGTGGTTAAGCGCACTAGTTTATAAAAAGCCTATTTAATCTAGCGTTGATGACCTCTAAACTAATCTATGGGGTTTTTTCCTTTGCTCAGCAACATTTTTAGTTACAGTCAGAGTAATTATGTCGACGGCTAAAAAGTAAACAAAAAATATAATTTTGCAAATTCTCGAAAATGGCAAAATCGTAATTTTAACAACAAGGCCACTATATTACATATTTCATCTTAGGTTTTACTCTTTTTAAAATTTTTAAAGTGTGCAAGATGACATTTTTAGTAAGTTGCATGTACCGCAATAGGGTAGTTTCCAGGGTCAAAATAATTACATTTTTTATTCCGTATTTTAGATACTAAAAAAAAATACTTGACACGTATTTTTTTCTTTTTTCGATTAGACAAAAAATAACAAAGATATAGCCCATTAAAGTTACGTGTGACGTCACCCCGTGCGAAAAAATGCAGCACAGCGTGACGTTACACGTAACTTTAATGGGCTATATCTTTGTAATTATTGATTTAATTTACATATAAAACAATACGTGTCTCTAATTTTTGAATAATCTAAAAGACAGAATAATCTTAAATGGTAGCCCAGACAGGACATATAGCCCATAGAAAAAATGGTGGAGGGAAACGAAAGCTTCTGCAATGGCGATCGCATACCGAAAGACGTAGCTTTGGAAGGCCTGGCGGACTGGTGATGATGAGAGTTGTGGAAATCCGATGAATCCGAGACGTACAAGGTTGGTCGATGACCATAGTGAATGTCTTTCAGTTCTGGGGCCAAGGGTCTGCTTCTAAAAGGAAGGCTCGGACCCTATATGAAAGGCAAGAAGGAACGGAGTGGGTTTTTAAGTCAGTAAGAGTCTGACACTATCTCCCGCTCCGCCCAAGGGCGGCGGACGTCATTTGAATGATTTTAACCCACCAAAAATAACATCTTACTGCTGAAATGTTGGTAATGATAATGACGTGTACGGCGTGAATGTTCACTATAACAATGAACGTTTACGTCCACTCTATATAAAGAACACTCTCACCTCACTCAATGCCCCATAATTATATTATGCAGAGACATGAATATTATTCTCAGACCTCCACTATCAACAATGGACTATAAAAATATCGTGCACTATCCATCTCATTCATATTCTGTTATACAATAGAAAGAGAGGAGCATATGGGCTTAGTGAATGAGTAAAAGAGACCGTGATAAAAGGGTAGCGTTTCATGAACATTCAAGACATTACGACGTATCGTTAGAGCAGTAATAAGCGTTTGTTTTAGTGCCTATATCTTCTGGCAGTGGCTGCCTATCTGCTATGAGGAGCGTCTACCTCTTTATGTGTCCATAACAACCTAATCGTGGATGGCAACACTTTTTTAGGATAATTTTATGAAACTAGGAATGTTGAACGTAGTAATTGTACACATAGGGTAAATATAGGACCCTATTACTAAGACTTCGCTGTCCGTCTGTCTGTCACCAGGCTGTATCTCATGAACTGTGATAGCTAAACAGTTTAAATTGTCACAGATGATATATTTATGTTGCCGCAGCAAATATTAAACACAGAGTGGGTGTTTTTAATATCGTGCGGATTTCATCTCTCTCAGAAATTTCCACGCATTACAATCAATACTTTTATGCAATGGATATTTGCGGGGGGTACACGTGAGAAGCTATTTCGCATGCGTGATCAAAACCACACGATATTAAAAAAAAGAAAACACAGTAAAATAAGTTGTGTAATACAGTTAAAACCCTGCACAACAAGCCTGCGTACGCGAGCCTGACTCGCTCTTGGCCGGCTTTTTATTTCTATTTCAAAAAAAAAAAACCTTCTCCAACTCTAGGAATTACTCCAGTATCGTAAGAGCGTCCACAAACATGTAAACTCACATAAACCAGACATCCAGATCCGAAACACCCATCTGTAAGCGATACAAATATTTGTTCCGAGCGTAGCTGTCAATCGCTCAACCACAGCGCCAATCGCGTGATCAGAGCTAGTTCATCTCTCGATGACTGACTTAGTCTTATAAGTTTTGGTAGCCTGCACTCTACAATAAAGTATATGCAGGATTGTGCTTAACAAGCATTTGAATACAGTCCAAAATTTACCTATGAAAACGTTTCTTTAACAAGATGAAAGTAGTTTATTTAGTATTTAAGTTTTTTATGTACGTATGTAAATTATAATAAATTTTGTTAAAACCGTTAGATTATAGGATATATAGAATCTTTGTGGCTATAAAAAAAAAGATGAAAATGAAAAAAGGGGATGATAATAATTATTTAGAACTAACAAAAAATCCTGTCGTCCTTACAGCCACTGATCTCTTAGATCTACCACAAAATGCTAAGTTCGACAGTTCACCTCATAGCACTACCGTCACCACATAACACTGGTAGAATAACGAAGAACAGTTGCCAAAGAATAGTAAGAAAAAAATATTCACAAAACTTAGAAATTCAACATCTCACAATAGTTGTCCTCGCATAAGGCTAGACCTCAAACCCTCTCAGGCATCGTAATCTAGAAGCATCACCAATGTCACCATTTGCATTTTATTGCCAAAGTTTCTGGCCGCAGAACGCCTATTTTTATGGTAAACTTATTCAAATGCACGGCTACGTCATAACTTGGGTAAAGGGGTGTGCTGGCATGGCAAGCACGAGAAAACTTTGCGACTAGCGATCTTACAGTGTGGATTGTAACTGGCTTGAGTGAACGCTCCTGGGATCTGTTTTTTAAGCAAACCAACTCGCGACACAATATTTATAAATATTTTTTTACAAAATAAAATATACGTCTGCAAAATATCTCGTAGTTGGAATTTTAATCCTATTCGAAATGTGCATACTAACAAGGTAAGTTTCTCATGCGATTTACTTCGATATCACAATACCTAGCGGACACGACACGCTCATGCCGCTTTTCATGTGCCCCTTCACGAATTGGCTACACGACAGCCCCGTTCTTATTAATGTGAAAATTCACCCAAGTTTTCTGTCAGAAATGACATAAAAATGAACAGCTTTCATGTCGTGACAAAGGCTAATAATAAATCAAGCGGAACGGTGACTTCGTCCCCGTGAGCACGGCACTAATACGCGAACGATTGCCCTTCTGACATAAAAAGCAATGTTTCTCAAATTGTTTATCGTATAAAATCCTTTGAACTTCTAACTGGTATCCATGATTGATATTTTGACGTTTCACAAATGAAACTCCGCAGCTTGATAGACAAGCAACGAAGAATACCTATCAAGTAATAAAGCAATCGACTTTAAAACTTTTTTAATTAAACCCCGACTACCACACGAAGTTTATTTCGGTACTTAATTCAACACCACTGACGAAAATTTTATGTTAAAACCAAAAAAAAAATGCTAAATAGCTTTTATTTTTTAAGTCGGTGTATTTAGTTTTGTTTCTTTGTTTTTTTACTTTGACTGCCAAAAATAAAAGGCATTTTTTCTAAGAGCTTCTAGTGCTTGGTAAAAAAGTTTTCAGTACTGATCTCATCTCCCAACAACTAACACTAAACAGTGTACTTGTTCTACGGGAAGGGACTCATAGAAATGACAAACTGCCTATAACGACTCAATCTACACATTGTTTGTGAATAGTTTGATTAGATTTGTTTGTGAATTGGAAGTGTACCTGCCATAGAGACCAGTACACATCTGCATTACTCCTCTGAACAAACCGGTGTTTTGTTATGTTCTGAAATGGTGTGAGTAATACACATTGATAATTTGCTGTTTAAAATAGAAAAGTTCCATTATCTATCTCCAGAGATACTAAAGTATGTCCCTGAAAAGTATTTATTTCAATCACGTAAACTCCATTTCTTTTGAGAACTTAAAGACAAACACACATACATACATACGGGGAATTTTTTAAGTCAAAAAGTAATAAACAACCTCCATTTTTTAAGTCAGTTAATAACGTGATTTAAGCCGCTCCATTATTTCTGAAACCATAATGGATGAACTTTGCGTGAAAAATATTTTATTTTAATATTGTATCATTTTAATCTGACTAAAACTTTTTCAAATATAATACTTTTTTTTTATTAAATATATACACATGATCTACCATTATAAATACATTGTTATATGTTTAATATATATTATAATGCAGAACATAGGCCTAGAGGATCTCAACCTACTACTTATTTATATTTAATTAATATTATATATATTTCTAAATACGTGTAGTATTTAAAATTAGAAAAAAATAGGAAATATATAAGTATTATATTGCCACCTGTATATGTAGATTATAGAATGATAAATTACAAACAGACACAGAACAAATGAGCATGCACATCACACAAACATTTGTCATGGGTGGGAATCGAACGCCGTACTCCGGCATAGCAGTCAAGGCTACTAACCGGCAGAAGAAAAAGCCAGTCTATTATAAACGTTAATGCAATATAAAGTACTTATTCAGACATATAATATGCTCTTCTTTCACAATGACGTTGTAATTATTAATTAGTCGAGGATCTATATTTACAGACTCGCTTGTTTTCTTTTAATCTGCAGCTCGGAAACGTGGTTAGCTTGCAATTAAGTCCATGATGACACGAGGAAGTTTCCTTCATTAAAATATAACTCAGCCACGCAGTACGTGGCTGCGTTATTAATCAACGAACCAGTCAACATGACGGTTTTGATCCGAAGCCGTATTTCCGACATAATGGAAGGAAAAGCTACCTATTTTCTCCCACTGAATGAAAATCAATTTCGTACAGTTGGGAAAATTCATTTATCGACCACCTGCGCTCCGGTACTCGATCAAGCGGAGACCAATACAATGGGCCACCGTCTAATCTTAAGAAAAGCGCTTTTAAAACGTTGTTGTCAGAGATTACCTACCGCCGTATAGAAAAGTCTATGAATCAAGCCGAGGTAGACCAGATGTTTTCTTTGTCACAAAAACATACCATTATTGAAGAAGTTCCGACGTCCGTCAATCATTGACTTATTCATGAAGTCGACCTAAGAATACTAGTACACAATGAAATCATTTTATTGAACTCTACTGTAATATTTATCTCACTGTACTGTAATATTCGCTGAATTTATTGCTTATTTACTTTCAGGAGCGAGTACATAAATATTTTATAAACAACGGTGGAACAGTCGTATTGCTTATTACACTAAGTGCTAATAAATTTCCCGTTAGCCACGTTTACTTAGGTACTGATAAAATGAGATCGCGCCGATATCCCCGCGCTATAATATTTTTCAATAAAACTAATGCAATTTTATTCCAATCTCGTTCGCTTTTCTGTTTGTATCTGTGTAACAAATATGATTTAAACGTAGGGATAATAAGACAAGTGATACTTATTACTTTACCTTGTCAGAAGTTCTGTTCACATTTCGAATCGGAGTTAAATTCCCATAATTTATACTAAAAGCTGTGTGTTAACTTCATTTGAATAGTTGTGGACTTGTCGGAGCGGCCCAGTGACAAGCAATGTATCGTGGGTGGACTTCAAGTGTCAAAGTTTCGTTAGGCGCGGTCTCGTGTTGGTGAACTAAGCGGCGTTCACGTTATAACTGTCAAAGTTATTATTACCCGTTCTGTATTTCTGTTTGCAAACGTTTCGTAGACGGTGTGTTCAGACGACTTCAATTTATTCAATGACAAAATGAATTTAATTAAAGTTTTGAGAGGCATTGATGTTTCAGGCGGAATTCGATCGGAGAAATGGCAACATTAATTTAAGTACGAATATTATTTCCAAGTTGTACTTTCTTATTTACGACGCGACGCTGCGTTTTAACTGAGAGCTCTTTGGAATAATTATTAATAATGTCATTGTTAATATTCAGTTCTCCTGTTTAATTGAGTTTGAGGGTTATTAAAAATGCCCCTTGTTCGAATCGACCCTATTACCTTATCCTCTATTTTCAATATTTAGATAATAAACAATTTATTTTATCTTCTCATTACCTTTAGCGACAATTACAAAAAAAAATATTGATGAAGTCGTTCACGTGTCTATAATTGAGTACACAAAAAAGTGTTTTAATTTGGTAACATCTTGATTTCCTTCAATGATCATACAACTCTGACATTATCATATCGGGTGCCTGATAGTACTTAAACCCTTTAATTATCGATTCTGAACTGAGAGAGCACATTGAACCGTCAAAGTACTTTTCATTAAACAAAACGCTCCTTAAACTTCGGTACTTTGGTTTAATGAGTATTTGAGTAAAAGTAAACGACTGTTTATCGGACGTGGCGGAGAATTACGATAACTGTTATGATTTTAAGTTTAATTAAAAAAATATCTAGTACCAAATAACGAAGTCAGCCATTTGCAATTTGATAGGTACTTGAGTATTAAATTGGTATACAAAATTGCCAAACAGTTTTTAAACGTTACCAAAATAAAACAATATAAATATGCGTTGGTAAAAATGTGACAAATATTTTTTTAATTAAAATTCTTAGTATTTTTTTATGCAAATAAAACACAATTTCAAAAATCAAGTTTCCTCCAATCCAATCACCTTTCAGCTAAGTCAAAATATTAGTAACAGAATGTCGTAACACAATGTCGCAGTACCGTCGTCCAAACATTCCACCCATCTGTTAGTAAGTCTTGAAAATGGCGAAAAATAAAACGAAGGAGGGATTTGGTATTATCGAAGTAGATCGGTGCCGGGGTGGCTTTCAGCCCTGGTCCCAGAGGACTCTACCGAATGGAATACATCCAACGTGGTTTGGAACTGTCACAGGCGGGCTAGGTAACCCGGCCCTCTCGATTAAACAGCCATTTTTCTTCTTACCTAAAACAGAAGGTATCTGAACTTTTTGCTACCGACTTATTTTTGTGACTCCGTGTAAAAGATGTGAGGATTTATAGCATTATATTTAATTTTTCATACCTTTAATAAAATATAAGTCACTGTAGCCGGCTCTGTTACCTGTAACATAAATTAATTCAGATTTCATTTTGTAATTCATCGCAATAAAAAGTCCAGATTACACAAACAATTTATTATTTACGGCTTACTCTGTGTCTGTGTTCGCATTCGTGAAACAGCCGCCCAGAGCTTTACATTTTTGAGTCATTAACTTAAAATATTAATAACCTGTTTTTATGATTTCATTATTCGTTTTACTTTTGATTGACTTGTCCATTAGTAGAAAAATTATGAATTTATGAAACGAAAAATAATTCATAAATTCAGAAATAAAATTTGCCATAAATTTTATTTTCTTATACCAACCGTGAGCACGAGGAATATTTCAGTACATTTTTTGTAAAGTCCCAAAATATAAATCCCAATAATCATATATATCCGAGAATATTTTCATAAGTGTGTTTTGACAGGGGAACATTAAATAAATGGTGCGAACCTCGGTCTTGGGTTTCGCGCCTACTAACACCAAAATTCCATTTAGCTGACTAGGTGGATTGAATGCTATAAAGAATTTACAGTAGCCCTGTGACCCCGAGCATTAAAGGACGAGAACCATGGCATTAGCGCGTTGACAGATGTTGGCACCGAAATATTTCGAAGGGTTCGGCAGGACTACTTGCATTTATACCCCCAGGGGGTAACGCGATGTTTCCGCAATCAAATGATACTTTTAACCCTTGGTTAACACTCCGGGATATAATTTGGATGTAATACATGTGATGGGGTAAAAGGGTGTGTTAGTGACGGTCTGTTAGAAGGCTCATGTTACGATAACGCTTGAACGGTTCATAAATCTTAAGTTCTTAATAAACTTCATATACTAACCAGTCAGAAAAAAAAATGAATCAAAAACAGAATACTTACCTGGTAGAAAGACGCCAACATTTACGCAGATACGGCACACAACTATGGTTCTTTCAAAACGGATGTGATATAAAATAGTTTCTTTAGAAAACTCACCGTAATACAAACGAAAGAACCCGTCTGCTCCAAATGAGCGGCAATTACTTAAGAACTCGGAGATTATGAAATAGTTCTAGACTTCCTTTAGCCAATTAAGAACACTTGTCGTAAAAAACGACACTATTAAAATGGGACTGCAGAATTAATTCAATAAAAAATGTTCCACGTCAAAAAAGTAATATTCGAGCTCCATCTTACACAAAGCTATAAAATAACTCCCAGACTGGAAGTGTCACAATCATGGTTTATTCGCGTGGCCCTTTCAGGAGACACTGTTTTTATGAGTCGGTGTAAGTGTCCCTGTAGAGTTTATTTGTCGTGTTTTACCGCAGTGGTATTGAAGTGTTCTCAAGTCGAACAAGTTTTGCTTGTTATTTGCTTGACCACCACAAGATGGTACATAAAGTTGTCGATACGGTGTGGAACTTACGGTGCCCGAGTGTGGCTGACAGTTATGTAGTTCGTGCAGTGTAACATTCCATCCTTTGCAACTTTTTCGCTAGATCCGTTTTTTAAACTTCAGATATTATTTTTGAATTTATATTTTTATATTTTATTGGCCATATACTAGTTAAATTCCAAAAAGTAAAGCTAAAAAATCAATTTTTCATATTAAAATGAAGAGTTTCAATCAGTGCTCCATAATATTTTTAGAGCAGACGCTAAACTTTGTAATATTGGAAAATCTTTCTTTATGTAAATGGTATAAAGATATAACCCTCAGAGTGAACTAATGAAAATTTTCTTAATTAGAGAGACATGGTACATCGCTAAAAATCTTCATCATCTTATTAAAACTTTGCATTTTAAATGGATGGAGAGGTAAGATAGCCCGATAGCGTCCAACGTGATGAATATACAAAAGCTTACCAACATGTAAAGAGTTTATACGTAGACTGAAAAAGTTAATTTTATATTTTGATGAAAAAGGAACTCTCTTACTTTAGATTTATTCAACCCTCTTAACTATTCTTAGTCATTTCCTCACTGAATGACCGCAACCACATCCAACGGGTTTGCAAGCTATGCGGTCTCCCGTAATGCGTCCCGCTCGGTACATGCTGTCTCCCACAGCTACCTTAACCAACGTCCAACAAACTCAAACTCACGATTATTTCTTTTTGTTCACAGGCAAAATGGGAAGATTGGCGCCACTGGTGATACGGCTGCTAGCCGTATCACTGGTGGCGTTCGTCCTTGCCGAGCCGGGGCCAGGGAATGGCAGCGACCATTCCGTGGCCAGGGTTGACCGGGACACTGGCGTCCCGGGGCCCGCAACAAACCCGCCACCACCGCGCCGCGCTGGCAAGCGTGAGCGCAACCGCAAGCGAACCACTACTACAACCACAACCACGACAGTGGACCCCGATGACGATGACGGCGCCGATGCGACCACACCCATCGCCACCACCACTGTCGATCCACGAGCTTTCGACCACAGTAAGTACTCTCTATAATTATCTAAAAACTAATCTGTACCAAAAATGGATGCATGATACAACAGAGCTCTAACTGATCAACTGTCCCAGTCATCACAGAGTGAGTACCAACATTTTAGGGCAGAATCTTCTGGTGTGCCGCTTCAGGACCGCTTGCAACCATTCGCTTCACTCGCGCTGGCTATGCCCACTATGCTTCTATCGATCCACTTCGGCTACATTCACGCACGATACCCGAAGACGCCAATGATAAGTAGAAATACGGAGTTGGTTCAACACGTCTACTATCGCAGTGAGTACTTAGTCTAAGCCAAAGGAGAATCCACGAAGTCGCCGACAACCTTATGGTTACCGTTACGCTATTAGCTTATATGGCTAAAAGATAGCGTATTAAACAATGAAAGCCGAGACCCACAAATTAACTAACACCCTACCTTTTTAGTAAAAGGTTGTGTGGTCAGTAAGTACTGTTTTTTAGGCGTGAAGCGGCAGCGGGCCACTCCGGCGGTGCCGATCGGGCCGCAGCGGCGCTGGCCGGGCAAGCAGCACAAGAGGCGCCGCCGCCGCACCACCACCACTACCACCACGACCACTGAGCCAGACGAGGACGAAGACGACGTGGAGCTCACCACCACACTAGCCACCACGACCGTAGACCCACGAAGCTTTGACCACAGTAAGTGCTTAAGCGCAGCTACAAAAGCCTGGAAGCCACGCCTTTGACTACTACGGATCCGGCCCTTTCTTACAAGAGTAAGCAAAATTCAAAATTTAGCTACATACTGTAGCGGTGGTAGTCACAGACGTAGTTAGTTTCAGACTGTCAGTCTGTCAGTCACACCACCACATCTCACCCGCTGTCATTGTTAACTGTCACTGACGGGTTACTACGTTTTCATTGTTGCTTAAAACATGTTTTTGGAGTTTTCAAGTTCTTTAGGTAGGTACAACCTGAATTAAATTGAGCGTGTGTGTGGTGTGTATGGCTTTTAATATATCACATATTAACAACATTATTTTTAGTTTATGTGAAACCTGAATATAGATTGTTCAGAATCAGGAACTGAATGGTTCCAATGGTTTTTACACGAAGTTATATTTTTTCCCAAAAATATTTAAAAAGTTCACAAGTGTCCAATAACCACCGACACTAAGTACAAAAACAAGTTGCGGCAGGTCATAGCGGGTATTAAGCGCCAGCAAACAGCTGAGTGCTAGTGCAAAACTACCCCTCAGTCGCCTGGATGGCCCGACTATATATTCTTGCTAACATAAGAAGCTATGATACAGTTATGTACATAGATTTTTTACACATGTATCGGGTTTCACATATATTAAAATTAATGTTAAATAAATATGTACTATTGATCTGCAGCATCTTAGAAATAAGTAGTAATTAAATTTTACACAAACACTCAAACAGGGAAATAATTTCTCGGCTGCTCTGAAATCGCTGGTCAGAACAACAGCACAATCATTATTTCACATAATCTGAAAAACAACTTCCATTTAGCCGTAATTATCCAAAAAATCCGTGTAAGTACCTGCCCCATGTAGGTCAGGACCGCGGGAGATAAATCATAGAATAATTAGACGCTCGTTAGGCAGAACGTGACGCTTCATTAACTGATTAGCCACAGGACTCGTCATGGCAAATATTATGAGTTATTTTTTGCTAACCGAGGGGTTAACCGTCGTTTGTGGTGTTCTATAGGGATGCGGGGTGTTAATTGATGGTATATTTAGCCTGGCTTTTTTGTGATATTCTGGAAAGGGTATGAGGTAGACGTATTCTGATGATAGCATTTCATAGCGTAGCATAATAAGCCTTATAATTTTAGGAGAGGGAATAGCCGTAATCATCCGCGACCCCAGTGCGTATTGATGGAAGTCACATATCTTCAAATTTTTGGTTCACGACCGTTTTGAGAGCAGTGGTGATGAAATAAATTACACAAAGGCTGCTAGCACCAATACTCTGATGATGCCTGTAATATAATGTAATCGAGAAAACACTGCTCAATGATTAATTATTTCTTTCTCACAAATCTCAATACAACTTTATCTCCTACATATCTTTAACAGTTCACGACCCTTTAAATAAAACCGCATACCCAAGCGTGTTCATTACATCTAACGCTATAAATATCACATTCCGCCATCAAGTTTAACTGATCTTGAAAAGTTCTCGTGTGTGCCGTAGTCGCTTTAAGTCGCATAGTTTAACGAGGGCCGGTCCGAGGGTCCAGGAATGCTGCCATCGGAGACGTGGGGACATCCAAATTGCTTGTCTCTAAACAACGGACGGACGTAATTTGTGAGTTATGCCTCGGGTACACGAGACTTGTTTTTGAAGCTAGGATAGTGCGCAAGTAACGTCCTGGCTTGGCGAATGCTTTGCAATCAAATTAAATAATAGTATTGCAGTGACTTGGGCAGTAGAGTAAAATGATTCGAGTGGATCCACTAGAAGCCAGTGCTTCACTGGTCTTATAAGGATAGTATACAAGGTACATATAAGATAGTAATCTAGTTTTTTTGTTTTTATGTTTTCTTTTTGTTTGTAGGAGGTAATGCCTGAAAGTACTGGTCTGATTGCGAAAATTTTACCACAGATAAAAAGCTGATTTATTCCCGAGTGACATATGCATAATTTTATGTACGCAGGCGAAGCCGTGTGTAAAAGCTAGTGAAAAATAAAACATAACAAGAACCAAAACGCATGTGGTTATTTAGGGCTGTCAGTTTGTTCTAAACAATTACAAACAGAAAGAATATAGTTGAGTTTTTCCTTTTTGCAAAATAAATATAATTTATCATTTATCATGTGTCAGTAAAATTCTGAAACTCCCTCTCCTCCAGAGTGGGAGGACGGCTTTTTTTTGTGATGATTCAAATGACACCTTCCGTTTACTTAGTAAACAGGCCTGATGCCCAGTTGTAAGAACGTTATATTATATAAGATTAAAATCTAAACAATATGATATAGTTCTTTAACCATGACAGTACACGCAAGTGACTAGCTAGCTAGCTTTCTTTAATTCTAGCCTGGCCTGAAAAAGTTAGGCTAGTGTATCCCAGGCGTTACTAGTCACTCCGACCATCGAAGGAATGTGTTCAGCTAATGTGGTATGTCACCCTCCCAGCAGTTTCATTTTCAAAAACTACTATAGTTATGTACGTGTAGTTATTTTAGGACGGGTAACTCTGTTTGTTTGAATATTTAATAGGTCATTCTTAGCTAAATGAGGTAAAGAAACTATGGGTACATTTACGATACTAGATCTTTATTTTCAAGAGCTTACTCATGATAGTGAAAAGATTAGCTGGAGATATATAATAAAATGAATAAAAATAACTGGAGCACCCAATATTTTATAGAGCGTGAAATATCTGGACCTAGGAGTTTTAACCGATTAATCTTGTGGTGGTCACTAAAATACCACTTATTGGCGACCGGCCATACTTGCTCTTGCCAAAGCCTATATTAAATATATCGGGCGATTATCTCAAGCGCGACTAGAAATAGAAAATAAAACATCGGTATTTTCCCTGATTGTTTATAAACTTAAGGTGATTCCCATAAACTAAATAAATAAACTTTCTACATTTTCAAATATAAATTGAAAGTTGATCCTCGACTTTGGTGCAGCGAGGACCAGTTAAGAAAACCCGGGAGCGTAGTGAGAAGAAAACAGTTTCGGTTCGACGTCGGGAAGAAAAGTAGAAACAGTACAGGTCAGGAAAAGTTGGTGAGGCCTGTCGCCCTGCGGGGTAGGGGGGCAGGAGGGAGTCATTTCACGCCTCTTGAGCGCGCATCAAACCAATATTAGGTTTATTAGATAGATGGGCCATCGTGAAAAGCGATTTTTCATTTTTTGCCATTCATTATTATCGGCTCTTAAGTCGGTTCTCAAATAAAATGGTTTTAGTAAATTAGATTTCATTGAGCTGTACGTATTAATTTGAATAATTTGATTGTTTTGTCTGGAAGTTTCCCGACCGAGTAATTTACTTCTACAAATAGTATTTTAATGACTAGATCTGGGAAATGTTATTCTTATGTCTATATAGACAAAAATCAAATGACTAATGTATGTAAGCATGTATGCGCATTACTTCAGAACGGTTGCACCTAATTAACTGTTTTTTTTTTAATTGTTTTTGTCAGTATCAGGACAAGGTATATTTAAAAGTGAATGATTAAAATATTTACAGATAGTTAAATGTTTGAGATAAACTACAATTATTTTGTGTAATAGCGTACGGTGTATTCATGTGCATTCATGGTGTTTTCCTTCACCGTTTTGAGAGCAATGGTGATAAAATAAATTACACAAATTAATGCGTCTGGCTAGGTTTGTGCGTTTGACCTACAACTCGTAAGTTGAGGCCGTTACTACTAGGACACCACTGCTCTCCACTATAAAATTTATTTTTCTGCTTCTTCTTTCTGCCCTTGTCCCATATTACTTGAGGTCGGCGCAACACGTTTTCTTCTTTCATTCTGTCCTGTCACCCGTCAAACTAGCACTAACTCCCTTTTCTTTCATATCACTTCTCGCACAATATGAAGTTTATTCTATTCTATTCTATTTAAGCAGCCAAGCGGGGCGGGGCATACAGCTTGTTTTTTGATAATATCTCTCGTTTTATAGCATGCGTTTTTACGTGTATACGAGTAAAACTCTTTATGACGCTTTTACTCCCAGTGCAATTAATCTAAATACCAGTTGATAGTAAAACAAATTTAATTTAACTGGCCTTTTGTTCTAGTGGTTAGTCGCCTTGACTGCTATGCCGAACATATCGCGGGTTCGATTCCCATCCAAGACAAATGTTTTTGTGATGAGCATGACAATTGGATCTGTGTCTGGATGTGATTTATCTAGAATATATACGTGAGTTTATCAGTTATCTACAAACAACAAACAGTCAGTCATACAACAGACTTCTTAGTTTAAGACTAGATAGCGTTGTGTGAAAGTTGTTGAATATTATTATTATTAACTAGATTTTTCCCGCGGCTTTGCCTGCATACATAAAACAGGAAGAATAAAGCAGCTTCTTATCAGTGAAAAAATTTTTGCAATCAGATCAGTACTTTCAGAGATTACCTTCTACAAACAGAAAACAAAATCTCTTTATAATATTAGTGTAGATAAAAATAACTGTCACAGACGATGGTACCCTAAAATTTATACGTTCATAAGATTTGAAGTGGAATATATTTGACATGGGACTCTTAGAAATAATTTGTTTCATGCAAACACACAGTTGGTAACAACATATTATTATTTACTTCAAACCGCTTTAATCTAACGCTATGTAAACCTAGCAAATATGTTCATTGTTTGAATTTAGTTCACTCTAACGTCAAATGCCATTAAATTAATATTCGTCAAAGCTTGCATTCAAAATACAGCGGTCATTTAAATTCATATTGAATGTACCTATTAATGTTGACGTAAACATGTGGTTTTGGCTGAATTTATACACTGGGAACATTAACAGGGAAATATTGGTATTGCTCTTCAGCATTGTTTTATAATCCACTATTTTTTATTTAGTAGGAAACGAAATGGGACTCTATTCATACTCGTTACTGATCATGTTTGTGTAGACAAATCCCAAAACTATCCACGATTTTTTTTCATATTAGGTAAATTCATAATTTCTACTAGAAAGCACTACGCGCAGTGATTTTACATTTTCATTCATTCATATAATCAATACCCTGTACAATATTTCCATAAGTTGACTGACATTTTGAGACATAAACAAACGCCAATAACTTTGCTGTTTATGAATATTATTTATTGAGACTTTATTTAAATAATCACAAAAACATTTCTAATAAGCCCTTTTGGTATTTGTACTAATTAAAAATTAGTGGTGTATGATGAAGGCTTGGCTCGGTTCCACAGTTATTTTTATCTACATAGAATATTAGTTCACAAATGATTGAATGTTATTTCCGTCCCTTCCCCGAATAACCTTGGCAATGAGGAAGTAATTACCAAACCTTCTAAGAAACCATTCACCATAATAGCCCCCTGGCAATGTTGGAAACAATTACCCAACCTTCAAAGAAATCGTCCAACAACGCCTCAAGAAATATAACCATTTACATTTTGCTTTCTTTAATTTTGTAATACTATAAACTTCGTATTGTAATCAAACACAAAATGGAACCAGTATTGGCTACAACGACAAATCGTAACTGGTGCTACGCGCTATGAAATTTCGTAACCGGTGCTACGCGCTGTGATATTTCGTAGCACACTGCTACGAAATATTACTACGGTAGAAATTTTAATCTTTTACTTTGGCTTTTATGTCGTACATCCTTTATGTCGCATTCCATATACATCATTACTGCCTTCGCCTAAAATGTAATTGCAATTTCCGTTTCCAATTAACTTTGCTTACATTTCAATATTTAATAAATGCAAGTGTTGTTTACATACAGCAAAAATTTCCCCAAATATTTTCCTCTCAGCGAGGTTATATCTTAACATAGAGTGAAGGGTCCTTGTTTCTGACATGATTTTTATGCTTTTTTTAGGATAACAGCGGTAGCGTGTTGGGCAACCGGCGTGAAATAAGGGACGAGCCTTTTTCACGCTTTTGGTCTCAGATTCTTACACGATGTAGTATGACAAAGTACGGAGCATAGCCGAATAGTGGTTATCATGTAAACTATAATATATATAAACATCATTGTAGTTATATATAAGCGATCATTATAATACAAAAATGGAACTTTTTAATACATATTTAGTGTCTTTTTAAATCTAAAATGGCTGGTATTATAATTCTAACCGTCACCTTTTGAATCATTTAAAATGAAAACCTAAAAACCAAAGTCCCACCGCTAGCACTCCTTTGATTCCTATCTAAAATTGATGTAACATTTTATAAATCAAGTCAGATTATCACTGACAACTCTCACCCGGCTTCCTTCAGTAGCCCTTTGCGTTCTAGGGCCGCAGTATGCGGACAAAAGTTTTATATTGTGTTACAAAAATGAGATAATTACACCGTGTTTGGAATACAGGTGCACTATTAAGGCTGGCAATGTGGACCAATGACCTGGTAAAGCGTTGCGGGTATCCGATGGATGCGAGACGCACAGGACCGTATATTGTGACGACACTTGAGGGAGGCTTATGTCCAACAGCACACGTCTTTCGGCTGAAATGATGATGATCATGATTACGGCTGATAGAGAAAACTCAAAGCAAACAAAGCTGACAACAAACACGACATGTAGAAATCAAACTCAAGCGAGAAAACACTAAAGAAAAAAGTTTGCGGACTAGTAGCAACCGGCTACAACCGGTTCAAACCGGTTCAACAAAGAGCTGAAATTAAATTTACGTGGCGCAAAGAAAAAACTAGTTACAAGAGGAAATTGGCGGAGACAGTGACAAATTGTTCCCGCAAGAGGACGCTGTTCCCCTCCTTCTTACACTCATGTGAAACCACATTTCACCTCCCACTCACTCTGTATGAACATGCGGTGCTGTAACATGAATGTACCGGAATAATTGTGGCCTTTTTGTAAATATAAAGCGTGTACACAAACACGGCCTTAGCAGCCGATTTTAAAATGCAATTTTGCAAAGTACACACAATTTTAACGACCTCCAATAAACTCGTACGTGAACGTTACGTAGCCAATAATTACACAAACAAAAACGTGCTTTAAAAGCGAGTTCGACGATAAAAGCAGCAAAATAAATTATTTAAAGTACATCGCAGTAAAAACATTCTTTTTTCCCTCTCTTCAACAATGTTACCACTATTTTCGTCATATACCTTGACTTCAACAAATCTCGGAAACATTGCCAAAACTCAGCCACCTCGTTATTTCCAGATCAAACCGAATTCCTCCAAATGAAACGAACGAGTCTCTTGCCAACTAAAGCGTAGAAAATGTAAGATGTAAACATCTTCAAGTGATTAAGTATTTTGTGCCCAATCTGGTACAAAAACAAGGTTTAGAAAATATTAAAGATCAATTTTGTGAAAGTGGACGCAAAAAAATAATTTCATAAAATACGTAGCTCTTTTAGACAAGTGCACATACTTACAAAAGATTAACTATTCAGGTCGACTTACCGGCAATGTTAAAGACAAAGTGATGTGAGCACAGCTGTAAAGCTTCGCATATTAACAAAATATTTAGGCGCGTCTAAAGCGGTCCACGCATTTTCAGTGTAACATTTACCTACGTGACGTACCTGCTGCCTCTCTACCTGTTACCTGGGTACTTTTCCGTGACGCCAAATATACGCATATCTGCATTTTTACGTCTGTCGGAAACACGCTGAGAATTACCTATTCAACCAGAACAAAACAAGTTTATCTGTCAGTTTTGTCATTGCGTGTATTATGGTTAGAGTGAAACGGAACTGTCTGGAAGCCTGCAAGCGATGACGGCACGTGCTTTGAAGGCTTTTTTATTTCATTGCGCACGTGTACTTTAGCAATAGCTTTTTAAAAATGTAGGTACACTCGATGGTTGGTTGGTTTGAATTGGAGATTGAATTTAGAATACTACTTTTGCTAGTCTCTTAATTTTTTTTACTAAAGTTCTCTTTTAATTCATTAAACCCCAAGCGAACGCCGGCGTTCGCGCACCTATTGTCTTTCAATTGTGTCTGTAATTATCACAATTGAAAGGTTAAGATGTACTTACCGAGACGTCTAAAAATCCAACGTTATTATTAGCTTTTAATCCAAAAAAAATGCATTAAAATAATGGTCTTAGGTTACAAATCGTTTTCACCGGGTCCTAAACCATAAACAGAAGCAAAATTTGGACCAAATATTACCATTTAACACACGATTGTGTTTCTTATCACCGTAAAGGCACAATGTAGATCAGTCTTAACGACTTCTCCAGGATGATCTTGTTAACATTGCTGTTTGAATCAAAATGGAAATTGAGCTGTTGCTAATAGCCACGTTGCAACAGATTGGCCTCTCGGAGCCAGCGGCGCTACCTAATGCCAGTTAGCAGAACCTTGTGCAGCACGACATCGTTACTTCTGTTACAACACTCAATTTGAGCAACAGAAGGTTGAATTTGTAAAACGAGCGAAAAATACAGCGGATTCACAAGCGTCACGTGGTCATATCAGAAACAGAAACTGTATTTATTTATTTATTGCCAATTTACACTAAAAGTTTAACAGCACACATATAAATTACAGGCACATGTTAATGAATATCGATAAACACACAAAAGATTTGAAATCATTAACATAATAATAATGAAAATAATTATAATGATTTATAATAAATAAATATAAAAAATAAAAACTATTGAATACCATGGCCGTAGATTGCAAAGGGTAAATGAAGGAACAAAGTTAGGTTTTAGTCAGTAAAAGTCCGAGTCCCTCGCTCCACCCTAGAGTAAGAGAAGACAGATGGTTACACACCGCAAAAACAAACGTGGTCATATCAATACCCATACATTTTGAACTTTTTATTGACGCTAGCACTAATACAATTGTCACCTTTTCTTTTCGAGGCATAATGAATGCGTTTACAAACATGTACCTAAACTCACGTACACAAGTCACCCAGAAGTAACATCCGTAGGCCGTAAAATAAATTGTTTTGAGCGGAAATCGAAACCGCAACACATAGTGAGGCAGCCAATTGCTCAACCACAACGCCAACCGCACAGCACCAGAATGCGTCAGCAGGCACTAAGAACGAGAAGCCACAGCTTAAGCCGTACTGTCCACAAACGCGTAGCTTTATAGACGATTCATTATTATACTCTTGACGTATACCTCCCTCTCCTAAAGAGGAGGCCTGAGTCCCAACACTGGGAACATTAGAAGGCCGACTATGCTATGCTATATACCTGAGCAGTGTTGGCCATGTGGTGACGGCCCGGACTTACGAGTTTGTAGGTCGCGAGTTCAAACCTAACCAGGCTTACTTTGAGTAATTTATTTCGTCACCACTGTTCTCGAAACGGTGATGGAAAACATCGTGAGGAAACCGGCATGCCCTAGAACCAAAAATTCGAAGACATGTGACGTTCACCAATCCGCACTGGGCCCGCGTGTTGGATTATGGCCCATTCCTTCTCCTAGAGAGGAAGCCTGGCCTGAGTCCTAGCAGCAGAAGCATTAAAAGGCTAATAATGATGATGATACCTGCTTGAAGCTTACATACAAACCTATGAAACTGTCGACTGAGCGGCAGCGTTGATCCATCGTGTCATTGCCGCTTTGATGACAGAGTCTCAGTCTCTGATGACTCTCAAGGACCGCCATTATTTACGTCAACCAATATTAATAATCAGTAAAATATTATCTGCCGTCGAGAACATTCGTTCAGAAACGATTTTAAGACTTATCTTTACTACAAATACAGTTTTAAATCGGTCGGGGTTTGGTGGCACAAATTTGTGCCAGCGAGGCTCAATGGTAATACTTGTTTACTGGCACGTTTTTTTGCCGCTGGGGCTCTAGAGGTAAAGGATATAATGACGAATACGCGTCTATGAAGCTACGCGTCAGTGGACAGTTAGTAGGCCCTAGGCCGTACTGTGTACGCACGCGTCAGCGTATAGAGTAGGCATTTCACCCAACATTACACCTGATTTCGGCCGTCGCTCGACATTAACTTTCTGTATGTATCTACCTTGTAGCTCAAGTGTATACGGTACATCTCAACTCACAGACATGAGAATTTCCTATTATTTTCAAGTCGCATATTTCAGAGACGAGGCTTTGTTATGTTCACGTCATGTTTATTTTTCCCTAAGCATCTTTTAAGATTAAATACTCATGATAAAATAGACTTTTTGCTGAAATATCCTTATCAAACTGACGTTTACGTTACGAAGCCACACAATATTTATTTTGTTTTGTATTCAATAAGAAAGACAACATAATGGAGTGGAGTGGATCTTTAACATATTTTTTTAATATATGTTGTCAAATAGACTTTTTTGTGGTAAATCATGTAATGACTGCTCCCGGTTTAGGGTCGGGCGGGAGGGTTTAGCTTACTTATTCTGACTGGAACCACACCTATGTTCTTTCGGTTGCCGTGCGTTTTATATCTCAATAGGCTGCGGCATGCTTAGACATGCATTAAATCATCTTGTCTGTAATTATAGTTTACGAGTAATCGTAGGATCAACGCGTTAACTGCGTCCAGAGAAGCGTAACTGGAGTCAATCGAGCGACCTCCTATGTTACGAGGACATTACCACAACAAATTAATAGACTTTGATTCAATCAAGAGGTTAAAATATAAATTAACACTATTAAGTTCATCACTTCACGAGCTAGACGGTGTAAGTGACGTACTCACATCATTTTCACCGTCTAGCGCTTCCCAAATCGAAAACCGATTTTCATGAAATTAAGATCGTCCTAGGGCTATATCGAGTTGACATCCTGCATAGGATGAAATTCAACTAATTTTTATTCTTACTATTTTTGCCGTATGCTTACGACACATTAACAAAAGAAAAAAGTATTAGGTATTTCTCAACTTTAGGACTTAAAAAAAAATCTTTAAATGTCCACCGAATACTGTATGTTCATAAACAGTAATATCAAAATGCCTTGATTTTTTTTAATTTATCAACATCAGAACTTATATAAAATTGTAAGTACATATAGGTACTCGTACCTAGAATAGAATCATGCTCATTATTCAGTCTACTGGAGCAGTAACAAATCGCTACCTAACAATTTTTAAAAGAACGAAACGCCTTCAGTAATGCAAAAGTACATAATTGGCATTCAGTTAGTCTTATTATTTTTGAGTAATTTCAAATAACTTTTCTTTTACATAATACTTTCACAAATAGATTAATTTGAAAACTTTCAAAAATTATCTGTAAAATATTTCAAAGTTAGTCCAACTCTACTCGTACATTAGGTCGAATTAAACGAAAAACTTGTTCGTTCAATGAAGAAACTCGAATAAAATCCAAAACAAAAGATACCTACAATAAGAATATAAAATCAATGTAAAAGTCCAGACAAGTTAGAACGTCGCTCCGTTTTTCTAACTTTGAAAAGACTCTTGGGCGAAAAGAAAATTCAAACAAGTTCATTTTCTTTAGATTTGACCCTAAAGGCGAGATATTCCAAACAATATTTTCGTATTTGAAGAAAATAAACAAACTTACTCGTATATAACCTGAGTATATTCTGCTTTATATATTTGATATAGTCAATGGAATTCTGAAAACCGTTTGTGGGTTTAAGAAATTTTGTTGGTCTAGTATTTTGATCAATCTACGAGCATAATCTCGATAAACCTTTAAATTACCAACTCAAATTCTCGTCACTTATGGCCAATCTAAGTTTTCCTTTTTTTACATTAACAAAAAAATACTACGCACAAAAGTTTGGCTAGAACCACTCTCCAGCCTCCCCATTCTCCAGCCAAACCTCTCTATCTTGGGCGTTACCTGATACATGATCAAGTCGCCACACCACCTTTGCTGTAGACGACCTAGACTAGAACTTCCTAAGATGCCCAGTGAATGATAATATTAGCTCATCTATCCAGAAGCATTTGTACTACGTAGCCAGCCCACTTCCAGTTGCTGGCTGTCTTTTCCTCAAAACTTTAAGCTTTTCGTTAAGATTATTTGGGTCAAATGAATTATTAATTTATGATCTAAAATAATATATCATCTAGCTCTTGTCTATCATCTACTTGGGGTGAGCGCAACATGTTGTTTTCTTCCATGCTGCCGTCCAGTCAACCGTCACGCTATCACTAACTCCCTTTTCTTTCATATCACTCCTCACACCATCCATCTTTTCCTTGGCTTCCCTCTCCCACTCCATTCCTTGACACGTATACTCATAACTTTTTTTTAGTAGTATGCGTTTCAACCCTCCTCTTCACGTAGACCAAGATAAACGATTCCCTTGTAACTATAAAAAATATAGAGCATTAAGGTTCTATTTTATTTGTAAAGTTAGCACAAAAGTTTCCACATTAAAAGTATAGATCTGTCTTACTTTACTTTTTAACTTGCCTTATGGTCTTCATTTCCGTTGGCACATATTACGGACCGTGCTTTCTCCTCTCATATGAAGCTGGTTTGAAATACCGAAAGTTTTAAACTTTTTCTATGTGTTTTTTTAGTTATAAAGGTTTCGGGAAGCGTTATTAATATTAATTATTGTAGTTTTTGTTAGTATTTCAGATATTAACTGTAAACTTAAAAAAGAAAATTGGGCGATCAGTTTGTTTTTCACATGAGAACAGTTTTGCCTATGTACGTATTATTTGTTAGGTTTTATGTGTGTAGTAGTTGGTTGTGGTGTTTTCAAGATAAGAGTTAGCACTGCTAGAACTCAGGCCTCCTCTCTAAGAGAGGGAATGCGCCGTAATCCACCACTCGGGCTCAGAGCGTTTTGGTTGAGGTCACATGTCTTTCAATTTTTAGTTTTAGAACACGCCTCACGATGTTTGCTTTAACCGTTTTGAGAGCAATGGCGATAAAATAATTTACACAAAGTAGCGTGCCTGGCTGGGTTTGAACCCGTAAGCCGGGCCGTTTTCATTAGGCCACTACTGCTCTTCAAATTTTAATTATACTGATACAACTAGCGTCCCCGTATTTTGCCAACCTACTTAAAATATGTGAAGATGATATTTTTAACCTATTTGCTAGATTTTAATAGTATAGTCACGACACTACTATTGTATTTTGTTTGTTCATAATGTTATCTTTACATGGAAGTCAAACTAAGATTTTCTTTTTTACAAACAGACAACACTTAGCTAATAAATTCTGTAAACATTAACAAAATCTTACCGTGTAATCTCCGTAATTAATAAGGCTAGCAAGAAATCTTCGCTTCTTGCGGATAATCTGTCTTGATTCATACGTTTATCCCAGGTATTAAATTTTCAAATGGAAAAAGTTAGATATTTTACACAAAACTAGCGTTCGGAGATATAGTTGAGGATACCAGCTTGACATAAACATAATTATCCTTACATATAATTAAAACTAGTCTCTCATTGGGTCTGTCTGTATAAACGCAATAAACTCACAAACTATTATGGGGATTGTCATGCAGTTTCATCGATAGATAGAGTGGTTCTTGAGAAAAGGTTAAGTGGAAACTGTATACACAATTGTACATGGTATACATGTATATAGTACAAAGATTTCTTACACCCGTGCGAAGCTAGGTCGGGTCTCTAGTTCATACATATATTAAATGTTTATGCATTTGGATGTTTGTTACTCACAATGTTTGCCAGCTAAGTGAATGATGTTAAAAAGATTTGATCATAGAAAACCGAAAAAATAGTTGCTCAATCAATATAAGAACAGTGTTTGGTTGGTACTTGGCACACGGAAAGACCATAACAAAGGATACTTGTTATTGTCATCCTACTTATACGTCCCTGTGTTATAATTTCACGCAGGCAAAGTCACCGGTAGAAGCTAGTACAAGGATATTACCTACATAACTCAACATTAATAGTTACAATTAAGTTTAATTTCACAGCGTCAACTCGGCATTGTAGACGGGGAGGCGTAAACAAAACAATTACAGACCTACTGGTAGGCAGTGCCGTAACTAACCTTTTTTGCGCCCCGTGTAGAGATGTGCCTTTGTCGGCAATATTGCCGTGAAGCGGGAGTATTGCCAAAGTATGAATATTGGTTGCAATATAGCCCGCAATATTCATATATTGCCGGCAAGGGCACTTCTCTAGCCCAGTGCCAGTTTCTGTAACTGTGCCCTTAAATAGATAGAGTTGAGTTTAACCGCAGAGGGTAAGTTAAACCGCATGACGCAGGTCCTCGCCGGACTCGAGTGTTTTGGGGGGTGTGTATAAGGTAGAAGATAGCCCCGCTTGAGCGGACCTCCGCCGTCTCCTCGTGGAGGCGATCGACGGTGACGACCCTGGTTCTGACCATGGTACAGAGCGAGAGGAAATAAAAAACAGTTTTGGAAAGTATACGGAACAAAGTCCAAAGTCCCAAAAACCTCCATTGAATATTACCTGCATATCTCCAAACAGTAATCTCCTTCTGATGAAATGAATGATAAGACACTTGGCCTTGGTTTGATAATATTTCTGCGCCCCATTATGATTCGCCATGTGCCAACCGCTGGCACCGCCCAAGTTACGGCACTGCTGGTAGGTAGTTACGAATCTCTTTCAAAGTTCGCGTCTCCCAGCTCAGAGTAACGCGACTCTTTGACAATGAATTACACTGAACTTTGTATGTTTTAGGGTGCTATTTCAGTAATGGACGGTTTAAGTACCGGGGGATAATTAATTAATGTTGGTATTACATATTTTTGCAAGTATGTTGACCCATGAATCATAATCATCATTATTTCAGCCGAAAGATGTCCACAGTTGGACATAAACCTTCCCAAACTTTCGATACAACGATCGGGCCTGTGCGCCTCGAGTCCATCACCAGGTCATTATTTTTTTTTTCTTTTCCGATGGGAAAAATCATCCTATGACAACCCCCGCTTTTGGGCGAAGCGGGAGATAGTGTCAGACTCTTACTGACTAAAAAACCCATCCCGTTCCTTCAAGACTTCATACCGGGGCTCGAGGGCCCTTTCGGATAACCGTGGCCCCAGTAACCAGGTTATCATCAGTACCTACGATTGTTTTGGTTTTTCTCTCCCTAGCCATTCATGTTCCCCTGCAGGACAAAGGCCATCCCAAAGTCCATCCAGACATTCTTCTCTCATACCAGCTCGAACCAGTCCTCGTAGTAAACCAACTACCCTGGTATAAAGTATTATATTCTTAATCTGTGATCATGTTCCAAATTATATCCAAATCCGTGTAACCGTTGAGTTGTATTCAGATTTATAATACTGTGTATTATTATAATACTTTTTTTTTTGTGCATCTTTAAAAAATGCATCTACTTAGCAGTGACTTCATGTTGAGTAAGATAGGAATAGATGTCACACTATTTCAAAGTCCGTTTTATCTTTGAGTAGGAGCATAAAGCTAAATGTTCTATTTAAAAAAACTTTTTACAAAAAAAAAATATAACCGACTTCAATGTTAAAAAACACTGAAAAGTATAAAATAACTTTAATTTCGGACGTCGGTGTTTCTATAATACTTGTGTCTCTTCGTTATATTTAGAATAGATGAACCATCAAGAAACAGGACATTTTCAAAAAGTTCTGTGAAGAATTCGAGTGAGTGACAGAATTACCAAATTCTAACGAACAATTCAGACGTTACTCTTAAACATTGCTTTGGATTGCAGTGAATGACACAGCAGGCTTAAACCATGATCACGTTGATGATAGACTGGTCTGGACGGACCCTACTTCACGCCCCATTCCCACATAATACATACACATACAGTATCTTCACGTACCCCAAGATTCTTACTTACCTACATCAATCGCACATACTTATATTTTGCTTTAAATCGTTGCACTGTCACAACATACAAGCCGGTTAACTAGCAACCGGAAGACGCAGCGTTGGCAGGCCTCCAACAAGGTGGACCGATGACCTGGTCAGGGTCGCGGGAATCCGATAGATGCGTGACGCACACGACCGGTCGTTGTGGCGACGCTTGGGGAAGCCTATGTCCAACAGTGGACGTCTTTCGGCTGATGATGGTGAACTAGCAACGCAACCTGTATACCCGTTGCTAAATCGACACACACCGACGACATCAACTCGTTCATTAATACGCAGTATGTATCCAAGAAGTTACGTTTCCTAAAAGAGACCAAAACAGATTTTCTAGTTTTTGTTAATTCAGTTCATTTTGTTAGTCGTCTGTCGCTATCCTAAGATGTTTCTTGTTTTGTCAAGTACTCACGATTCATTTATTGACTCAGTACTCAATCGTGAACAAGCATCTGGTAGCCATGCAAATATTTGATCCACATGGAAATCAAACTGAGTTAAAGCCAGCGATTTACTCAAACTATCATTCGATATCATGCTCGTGATATCGACTACTATCAGACTCACATTACCAATTCAACTATAATATAATCTACAGATTTTCTTACTCTACTGGATTGAGGTATTTTAAAAAATAACTTTTCCATTATTTATTTATTTATGAATCATAACAAGTGTTACGAAATAATAAACCTCAGAAATAAACATTGGTGGACCTAACAACCACAGCCTTTAATGCACACTCCATTACATGAAACCACAGCTTTAGCAGAAACAGAGCGTACACGGCTCTGGAAAATTATTCAAAATATCTATTAAAATAAATAAAAAGTAATTAATTGGCTTACGATAAAATATTATTAAAAAATACCAATATTGAAGACAGTGTTTATTTAACTATTCGGAACCATTACAGGCCTCAGTACCTATGACTAGCCTACAAAATGAAAATTAAGAATATAAAGTCAACTTTAAAAAAATCATATGAGTATTTTTAACCAGTATTATCGGTCGGGTTACCTTTTGATTAAGGCCAGGTTCTACGTTTTGAACTTTTTTTAAACTCTGGAAATCCAGAAATATAAAAGAAAACACCATGAATAATTATTTTATTAAAATTGATAATGTGACCAAAAATCAAAACATATATAAAATAGCTTGCTTCTGAAAAAAAAATTGATAATCTGACCGTTTTGCGATTTCAATCGTAAAAATAAAACCGCTGTTACGGGGCCGCGAAAACGACATACACCCGGTCGGAGTTCATACAAAGACTCAGTGACGACAACCGGCTCTTAAGAAAACATATTTAAAATGTCATTAGAAATCTTTTTCACTTATTTATTATTGTCAGTCAAAATAGAGAAGTCTCCTTCTCAAAACTTTAAATGTAGTATTTAGTAGACTCTCGCCTCCCTGTGCACAGGCACACTACACACTGGTGTTTGCCAAGACGGGTTAATGAACCTCTCTCTACAAGTCTGTCAGAGTCCCAGTACTCGGTGCCACATCATTAATTTCTACCTAATGTCTGAAACGGCGAGGCGACGTAACGTACCACATTTTGTGTTCACATACATGAATGTTAAAATTCTAGATGTGCTTCATGAGCGTAACTTATAAGTCAGTGTCTTGGTCTGTTCGGTTCTGTGATATAACTAGCTCTTGTAAAAGTAAGTAGTTAGAGTCAGTCTAGAAAGCCAAACGACTTGGGTAATTATAAGGGTAAAATGAAATTTGATGCAATCAATACTGTTTCAAAAATCAAGGTCGATTAAGAGATCTTGATCATTGTTTCATTGTCACTTTATCACTAATTCCATTTTCTTTCCTATCACATCTCACGCAATCTATCCATATTTTCTTTGTTCTCCCTCTCCATCCATCTAAATGTATATGCAGAACTCTTTTAGTAACATGCAATTCATCCGTCTCCACCATTTGTTTAAGCCACAGTAAAGTAAAACCTTAGTAACTTAATTGACTAGTTTTAATATCAAAACAAACTCGTTGTAGTCGACTATAAACACGATCGCCGTAGCGTTTCCATTCTCCCACCGTCCTCGGTAGCAAAGCTACAAGCTCCACCGTTTGTTTCACACGTTAAACAACTAACCACGTTTCAAGGCTGTTTCGGGCTTCCAAACACTGTCTTCTAATTATCTATAAGCAACGTACACCTACTATACCTTTAAGATTAACATAAGCTTGTTTTAGAGCCTTTGACAGTGTAAATCATTAATTTCCGTAGGTTGGGGGTTGTTTTGTGTATGTTTGAATTATGGAACTCCACTTTAGACACTATAACAGTTTAAACTGAAGTTTGGATTAAAAATCAAAGTTTAAAGGGTCGGTTAACGTGGTTGTGCAATTGACTGCTGCGCTGCGTGTCGCGGTTTCGATTCCCGTACGGAACAAATAATTAAGAGGCCTACAGATAGCTTTTTCGGGTCTGTCTTGTGTATTTAAATGTTTGTAAACGCACCTACGATTCTGAAATCTCTCTCGCTCAACATTAGAGCGGTAGAAGTCATTAGATAATTTTCCACCTGTAAAAAGCCACGATTCTGGAGTAAGGTAAATATAATATGGTAAGGGTAACTAGAGAGAGAAATAGTATTCATTTAAAGAGCAAGAACGTAAAAAAAAGTAAGGTAAATAGAGAAACCAATATATTACGATACTGATATTAACTAATGCTACAGTAAATGTAATTTTATGAACAACATTTTGCTAAAAGCTGGTGGTTTATTTTAAAAGGTCAATTACTATCCATTCGCATCAACTTGTATTAAAAGCTTTCCATTAAAATTGCTCTATACATAACGGTAACTAAATAATGGACACATCCCTGAAAACTTAACTTGTACACCTAACCTGTCTTTTACCTGCATACAGCATTACTTCTACTCACGTGAATCTATTTAGGAATTCTTAAACAAAACCCTGAGACGTCACTGCTTTCACTCGAAGGCTTCGAACAATAGCGTCGTCAGTTCAAAAGCCTTGTAACATACCAGTAACCTATTGTGTAAAACCAGGCGTGTGTTATTAGATGCATGGAATTATGAAGTATCTACTGTAAGACGCAAGTTACACTTTTATTGCCCACCTTACAAACGTTAGGAATACACAATTTTATAAAAAAGTTCACTATGGGCGAGGATTCTTACAAAAGGTGAATTTACTTAGCTTCTAAACAGAGATAAAACCCGAGTCGAGTCATAACGTCAGACCAATGGAAAAATGAGGTCGCTTATTGAGTTAAAATAAGAAATAAACACCAGGAACGTCTGCCGCATAATTTGATAAATTCTTTAAGCAAACACTTTCATTAGACTGGCTCGTTAAAATGAGAGAAACTTTAGTTTCTTTAATTCCAACATGAATTATTTATGTAGGTGGGTCCGGCGATTATACGTTTCGCAGCAAGCCGCGAATATTAATAACCACACTTTGTTTGGCACATTTTGTTGGCAATTGCGACCAAAAAAGCACTGTTTATTTTACTTACGAGTAGACCTTCTAAATAAAATTAAGGCAGAAGAGACAAGATTGGTACTGTCTAAGCTCTTGTCCCAAATAAACAACGTGCTAACAGTCTACGTCACAATATCCATATTTCAAGAAAACAATAAGAGTAGAAAACGAAACGTAGCCAACATTATCTCATAACATCAGCTAGATAATGCAGGCGGACATAAAATATGTAGTTATCATAATAAATAGACAGGTTTATGTACGGTACACGCGTACCTACCGCACAATATTTCCTACTTTCCTATTCGTACGGCTGCCCATATGAGTCGCTAATGTTCAAAATGAGGTCCCTCCCACATTTTTATTTGGCAGCGCAACACGTACGAGGCACGGACGTCGTTCCGCTACCTACTGCGGTTCCGATGCGGTACCGACAGAAAATTTATGTACCACTGAGCATGCAAGTCTAGTCTCCTTACCGAGATACCCCATGTGAAACATTACCCGCGCGGAATTTTCGCAAAACGCGCTCTCTACTGCGGCGCGCTCAGCGGGGCCTCGGGCCCGGCCTCGTACACGCGCCGCTTTGTAACCGAAACGACTGCGAATAAACAAAAATCTTGATATACTTTTAATAGGCATAGGATCCTTGGGGGGCCGCTCTGCTCAAATATTAAGTTTGTTAAGAATTTTAAATTAAGAGCATTAGGCGCGGCGTCATTGCAAAATTAAATATTAATAATGCTATTCGAGTGAATTTGGAGGAAGGCTGAAAACAATGAATTTTTAATAGTTATTCTCCTTTGCGACGGGCAATTAATGTAATGAGGTAGTAAGTTTAGCTTACCCTCGGGGAGAAGACTGAGGAGGGGTTGTGAACTGGGGTTCATTCTAACTGGACTAGCTGATGCTTGCTATTCATAAACTTTATTATTAGTTCAATTCGGTTCTTTGTTGAACAATGTCTTTGTAATTACTGAATTACCGTTACTATTTTGTTGGATGCCGTAACTTTTGCTTCAGCAGAAATTTTTCCACGTTACGTTTTGATACTTTTTCAGGTTGATTTCTTTCACTATTCATCAATCAAATCGGCAAACATTCCGTATAAATATGCCAACAGTTTTGACAAGTATTATCGTGTAATTATGTGAGCACCTTGCGACGGGGCCGGCTCATTTGTCTTTTTAATAAATTGTTTGTTTTACTCGCAGCAGTTTCACGTAATTTGTTCTGGAGTAATTTATCACGTGTCCTCGCGATGCTGTGGATTAGGTGCACATCCCTCACATGCCTGTTTGTCAGATTAAGGCGAACACACGTCCTTCTCCTTAATAATCTTACTGGTCGGGCCCATGTTTTCTTAGCTAACAGGCTTTTTAATTAGTATATCTGAAGAACTATAAGTCGAATAATTGTTGACAAAAATAGTCGTTTGGTGAGACTGCCACAAAATATTACATTGATCTGTACCTATGTACCTTTTTAAAGTCATATCAACTTATAGACGGCATGGTTGTCCCAGTGGTTGAGCATATGGCAGTTGCACTGGGTGTTGTGGATTTGATTCCTCCACAGAACATTTGTATAGCCTATTGTTTGTAGATTATGACTCTCGGTGTCTTGTGTGTGTGAGTTTACACGTTTGTTAATACGCACTTACGACATAGGAACAATTCATAGAGTAAGACAACATTTAAAAAAAATTTAGTTGTATCTGCTTATCTAAAATGGGATAAAATATATCCATACTTATTCTATCGTTGGAAGACGAGAGATTTACGGGAATGATATGGATGTGTGATGCTGTGGACTGGTACCTGCATCAGATTGGTGCAGAAGTCACGCCTGGTGTCGCCACTGTGCGGACCGCCCGGAGGACACGGTGGAGCACACGGTAGAGGTGTGCCCTGCTTGGGCAGAGCATCACTGTGTCCTTGCGGGGGCGATCGGCGGCGACGATCTCTCGCGCCGGGCTTTGGTACAGGCCATGGTCCGGAGCGAGGGGTGGCAGGCGGTTGTCAGCAACCGTAGGAGCCCAGGAGGGTCGAAGCCTACTGGCCACTAGGGCCGCGGTTCTATTTCTGAAAGTGTGGCTCGGCCCCGGTATGCAAGGCAACGAAGGAACGGGATGAGTTTTTTAGTCAGTAAAAGTCTGACACTCTCTCTCGTCTCCCGCTCCGCCCAAGGGCGGGGGATGTCATCTGGATGGTTTTAACCACCGAACAAAAAATGACGCCTGAAATGATGATGACGATAATTCCATCCAATGGCACATCAGTTTATACCCAGCCAAAAAGCGGATAGTAGCTCAAAATGCAAACAGTTGTATTGTTACTCCAACAGGTGCTGTTATTACAAAAGCTTAACATCGTCGAGATTCTTTTTTTGTTTTTTCCTTAAGACGAATCGTATATAAATATGCACATATTCCCCCCACAGTACTGGGGAACCCATTTATTTGAATTGTCGCGTAGAAATAAACATGTTATCATAACAGACATTACAGTTTTCCGAACATGTCCCATTTTCTTAGTGTATTGTAGACGAGCGTAGGAATATCAATGTGGAACACTATACTTGCAAAGAGAATGTTCTTTACTATTTACTGTTCTGAAATCGGAGCATAATACGTGACTTCAAGACTTGTAATTGACAGAAAATGTTTCCATTTATTTCTTTATAATTATAGATAGACTCGCACTTGACCACGGTCTAATCTGATGGGTTAGTGATGATTTGGTCGACGACTGAGCACGTTTGCTTAGAACTTAACCTTTTCACTTAAAGGCCCCCAGATTATGGCTATCAGGAAACTCAGACTCTGGCAGGAAATTCCACTCCATAGCTGTATTATGAAACACAGATTACTAAAAAAAAGTATTATGAAATTACTAAAGAGGTAAGATGTGTTATAAAAATACATTACAAAACAAAATTGACAACCTCTTTATCTAAGCTGAATGTAAAACGTTTAATATCAAAGTATTTCTAAATACGATTTACCAAACAAAAGAGGGAGAAGTTATAAAAATAAATATACGTATAATATATGTTAAAATAATGCCGTCCGCAGAACTGAATTTGAATGTTTCCCTTTGTGCTTCACCGACGTCGTGTATTGTATTTTCGTTTTATTAAAAATAGGAAAATAAATAAACAAAAAATTGGGTAGAGGTCCACCCTTACCTTACCTTACCTGTAATCCCTACTCCTATAACAGTATACGTAGAAATAATATATCTGTTAACAAGATATTGATCGCGAATTTGCTCGTATTTTGGGACGTGTTTTGTGATTAGAATATAATAGAATAAACTCACCGAAATGATAACGAAACTTTCACAAAACTATGGGTGCAATAGCAGTCTTATTGCTAGCAGCGATATCTACCAGACAATCTTAGGATGGACTGTAACATAAAATAAAAAGGAGGTAGTCATGATATACTGATAGAACATAATTAAATATTAAAATTTCCATTAAAATCTATATACAATTCGTTCCAAATGAGAATAGGATCGATTGCCATGTTGTTACGCCACGAGTTACTGTCAAATCGAGGAAAGAAATTTTTAAACTTAAATTAATTTACGAAAAATTTAATTTATTTACGAACTGTGAACGAAAAAAGTTTTATCAGAATCCAGTTCTTCAATTTTACTCATCTCTGAGTTCTTCAATTTTGCCAAAATTTCTTCGATTTGACAGTACGGCGTGACGTCACACGGCGTGGTACAAGACTATATTTAGATACAAAACAGAAATGAGATAAAAAAATCCCTAGCATCGCTTATGCCAAGGCCGTTATATTGTTCGAAAGGGTTACTGTAGCTGTGAAACATAAAGGAAAACAGGTGTGTTATAGTCCACCTGATCCACCGAGAAAAGAAGTTATTTTAAAAAAGGCCCAATTTACTCCTCATTCGTCTAGTCACCTAGTCGTTATCGTGTTACAAAAGATCTTAAGGTTAAGTTGTCTATAAATTCAGTATAAAGTAATATTTGTCACTTTGCTCCATTGTTTCACGTATTTCAGCTAGATTCAAATAATATTCTTTATGTGCTCAGAATTCTAATGTGCTCATAACAGTGTAAATATTTGAATGAATAATATTATACCTATAATGTATAAATAAACGCGCTGTCTGACAACTAAATGTATATGTCGCAGCTAACTTGCTTAATTTGACATTCATTTAAAAGCCTAACTTCATCATTAAACTGAGGTTCCGTGAAATGGCTGGTAAATACATAACCATTCATACAATAAAGTGATTTTGACTTAGGGCACCCTGACACGGACAGGTTAGGTTCGAAGAAGATGGGGACTAGACAGAGCCAACAAAATCCCAGTCATCTCCATCATGTAAGGTTCCTTTACACCTGGCATATAGAAATACTAGCCTAGCGCAGTGAGGCTCCGTCATTTTATTTTACTTATAACTGTCATTTTACAATGGGCCTCATAAAAAGACTCACAGTCATCCAAAGGGCGATGGAAAGGGCTCGCAGTTTCCTTGCTTGATCACATCAGAGATAAAAATATCCGCAGAACTAAGTTTATCGACATAGCTCGAAGAATCGCCAAGCTTAAGTGGCAATGGGCAGGGCACATTGCACGCAGAACAGATGGTCGGTGGGGCGAAAGGTTCTGGAGTGTCGACCACGTACCGGAAGACGCAGCGTTGAAAGGCCACCAACAAGGTGGGCCGATGACCTGGTCAGGGTCACAGGAATCCGATAGATGTGTGATGCACAGGACCGGTCGTTCTGGCGACACTTGAGGGAGTCCTATGTCCAACAGTGGACGTCTTTCGGCTGATATAATGATGATGATGAATATGATGATGTCATTATGCACTGCGCGGGTTGGACGCAAATCTAAATTTATTTTAAGACTCGCCACAGCCTCTCTTACAAGTCTAAGCTAGGCAAGTAATTAATCATTATCGATCTGAGTCATTTGTCTTGGCGTTTGATCGAATGGCTAGAAATCATTAGGGGGCAAGTTGAGTGGCCCTGTTAAATAAAAAGGCTAGGATGTTAACTGAAAGGCAAATTAAGCTATTTGGCTACGACATGTAGGTACCTACGTATTATTCCGACAAAGTAGATTCAATATTATGTTGTTACCGTGATATCAAAACAACACTTATTTATTATGTTTATTGTTTTTGAGTATTATTATTTATATATCTATACATCAATACATATAAATATGGAGTTTCTGTTTGTAATATTGAAAGAACCGCTTTTTATTTTCTACATGCCTAATGAATATATTTTCGGTACATACACCAAAATATATTTTTTTGCAATTTTTGTCGGCCTGTCTGTTTGTTGCGGCTAATCTCTGGAATGGCTGGACCGATTTTGACGGGACTTTTTTGGGCAGGTAGCTGATGTAATAAGGAGTAACTTAGGCTACTTTTATTTTAGAAAAAATTAACTCTAAATCCTGTAGTCCACGCGAACGAAGTTGCGGGCACAGCTAGTATATTATAAAATCTATAAATGTACGTTATGTTAAGTATTAAGGTTAGTACAATAAGGCCGCCCATTACAATTTTAGTTTTCTTTTCGATGTATCGTGTTCTACAATAATGTACGAGTATATAATAAATTAATATAGTGATTACAAGATTCACGAAGTATTCCCGTTTTTATCTCCCGGATATCTTGTAAATTAAACAGTAAGAACTCGACATGCAGTTGAAAATGTTAGCAAAACTGCCCGCAGTTACGTTTCTTAAGAACCATTAATAATTCCAAATAAAACTTCAAGTATCAGTAATGTACGTACAATTCTTTCAATAGACAAGTTTAAGAACCCTTAGGGTGTACATATTCGTACGAGTGATAGAGGCTGACGTACCCTATAGGATACACACCCCTACCCTTAGGGGTGCAAAGATCGGCTTTAATCCTTTATGGAACCAAACCTCTTTGTTCCGTGTAATGCGATCATTAGCTGGAATAATAGTCTTTGTCGTATCCATAATGCCTAATTACTGAATGTCCAAAAACTTTTCCTGGTTAATTATTGGCTTTGGAAAAACAATACGACAGTTGCCTAGTTAATTATACATACATATATGTTGAGGGAGAGGACGCCTGAATTCCAGCAGTAGGAGCATTAAAAAATGCTGATAATGCTGATATATGTTGGTAATTCATTATAAGAGGTTTATTTAAGGTGTTGATTAATCTCTAGAGATCTTCCTCTCTGGCTGAAGCGGGAGGGAGTGTCAGACTTTCCTGACTAAAACCCACCTGGGTTCTTTCACTTGCTTTTTGCTTACGAAGACCGCAGCCATTTTGGTGAACTATCCCGCAGCAGTCGCAAGCATCAGATTTTCATAAATCGTGGTTACATGAGATGTACTTAATAAAATCTTACTTTTAAAACAATTACTAAGTTGTTACCTGTATATATCCATACAATAAATGTATCTATCTGTTAAAGTGTGGAGACCTGGTGACCTAAAATACAGGCCCATAAAGCTTAGCTTAGACGCTTAGCTTGGCTTAAAACAGCAATTATATACGCACGTCTCAAATTTTTGTAATGTTTATTGGGGTGAGAAAATAATTACTTATTATTATATTAATAATAGTCGTTTAGATGTGGTCTCAAAACTTATTTATATTACTGATAACACAGTATTTGTATTTTTGTTATGAGCACCATATTTGTAATGTTACATAAATTCATTACTTATGTGATTTTTAGTTTGTTTGTTACGATTAAACTCAAAAACTACTAAACCGCTTTCATCATTAGAAAGCTACACATTCACTGAGTAACATAGGCATAGCGTAGAAATAGAAAATATTATTTTCTATATCTAAACGGACAAAGCTGCAGGCAACCATATGTACTTTTCCAAAATCTATTATTCGACATTTTGCGTTTTGCCGCAATCTTGTTCTAAAGGTCCTTGGCGGAACTAAAAACGGATAGGCTGTGCCGGCCCATTCATTTCCACAGTACTTTGTCGTAAATGGTGGCTACTCTGAAACAAATGACTGGATTACGACTGCGATAGTACGTCTGAAATACATACCTTCACTTAGACATAGTTGGATGGACTACGATTTTATTATTGCTTGTGAGAAAATCATTGTGTTAAAGTATATTGGCTACTGATTTGGATGTTAAAACGAAAAACGGAATATACTGAAGATATGACTTTTTTGCTCCCTTTTCATTTGGTTTTATAAAACACCTTTACACGTCAATGTTTTTGAAGAAACACCAAAACAAATGTTATACGATGGCGGCACCACGCCGTGGTGATGGGGACGGGCCCTAAGCCTTTTTGTCCTCAAGATAGTCCATTATAGTGTAAAAAGCCTTTTGAATTTATTAAGGCATAGTAGTTGAATATGGTTAGAAAGTTTATTATAACTTTGCCAATGTCAGGTTCTTAGAAATAGGGGCAGGAAATTAAAAGAACACGCAGTGTATCCCTAAGATCGTCCCTTCCTAATGCAACACGAAAGTACACATGACGGAAGTAACGGTTACAATCTGGATAGTTTAACTCCGCCCCGGGCAGGACACACCCGGACACCCGACACTCACGACACGACACACACCCTAATTAAAGAAAAACAGTAACTTACGCAATAACTTTCACACAACGATAGAATAATATTCACAATAACTCTTTACAGTGATAAAGTTAATTTATGTATTTATCAATCCAGTCTAATTTTTTCATAAACAAACCTCTCTATCATTTTTCCAATTTCAAATGTGTTCAATCAATAAATTACTTTACACTCCAAATCAAACGAGTTCTCGAATGTTAATGCATTTATTAAATATGATGTTTTTCTTACAGCCGAAGGAGGAAGCTGCCTTGTGCCACTTGGCATGGAAAATGGGTTGATTGCTAACGAATCGCTCTCGGCGAGCTCCAGTTACGACCAGAGTGTCTCTCCACTCAGCTCACGGTAAATTTACTCCTATATAAAACCTTATTTTCTCCAACAATGTTAAAAAAATAACAGTTTAATAAAAGGATAATAATGAACACACTATTACTCAACGACGCAGCCCTAAGTGGACATACATTCCCCCAAATCCGAAACAAATAGCCCTCTAATCGATATAATGTCTTTAGCTGCCCATTGTTAAACAACAATAAAGCGCTATGATACGACCAAGTTGTTACAATAATTGTGAATCCCCCAGCCGCAAAACGCTCATACTTAGCTCAAACAATTAACAGTGGGACCCACATTCAGGGCCTTAAGCCCGCATAAGCCTGAAGCGAGACAATAACGCGAAAACTCGACTCCCGTTTGAGAAATTCACTAACAGAAAATTAAATTTTCATATGAATTTGGAACGACCGTGATCCTACAAAAGCCTTTCGGAGCTTGACTCCCCAAAGATAACAAGATGTAAGTAGGGCCGGCTGTGCCGAAGCCTTATCATCTGAGCCACTTTACATAGGGTCAGAGACGATTTAGCAAATGCCACGTTAATTCAGCGCTTAGCGTGCTTTGTTTCTCTGTACCTACTGATGAGATCACGCGAGATATTCTAATGGAACTGCCACCAGACGGCCCGCTGTTGTCAAACGAAACAAATAAATGTTTCACTCTATTTACTTAGACTGTTACGCTAATTTACTTATGCACCAGCGTACTCTCAACGTCTATTTATACATTCGCTGGTTAGCTAAGAACTAAAATGAACTCAAAACCGTCGGTAAACCAAAAATATACGCTCGGCTGTGCTTTATGTCCACTTGTTGCTCGCTTATTGTGACGAAGAAAAAGAAGCTTTGTGGAGAAGTTAACCGAGACGCGTCTTTGCAGAATACGGACAGAGATCAAAGGCGGCGCGTGGTGCCCTAATGGATTGATATCACCTCGCAGCCGTCAATTTCTGGAGATTGATCTTCGCGACGAGTATCTGATCACTGGCACGGAGTCGCAAGGCAGGTTCGCCAACTCTGTGGGAGTGGAGTTCGTCGAGAGCTACTCGGTCGAGTACTGGCGAACCGCACTCAACCGCTGGGTCAAATACAAAGATTTTAACGGAAGCAGGGTAAGTGACCACTTAATATTGAGTTTTTCTTTATTCTTCTACCAGCGGAATAAGAGCCTTTGTTTTTGATCCTTGCGAAACACAATTTTAAGGGAATTGAAAATACGAATGACTGCATAGCAGAATAAATTTACTTCTTTATTTAGGGCTTAAAGTCGGCTGATTAAATTTGGGATCGTTTTATTTGCTCCTGTCTTCGTTAAAGTAGTCAGAACCTTAAATACTGTTACATCAACGCCAAATTAAAACTTGAAGAAGTTTGATGTTGTTAACAAACACGTTAAAAGTTAGATAAATCATTTAATTTACTCAGTAATTAGGCACAAATCAGAGCCGATGTTTTCCTTTGCGTACTTAGGATCACAGAGAAGTTTTGGGTTCGTTCTGAGACAGACTCGAATTACATGAAATTAGTCCCCGAGCGGATACTAAGGTTACGTTCAACCAAACGCCTTGAGTTGACTAGTAGGTTGGCAACTCGTGACAACTTGAACTAAATGTTATATTTCTTATTCAGGTAAAGTAATATAACTACACCTGTATAATTATAGTTGTCGTTAATAGATCCCAAAACTGAAACAAAAAATATTAGAATTTAGTTTGTTAAATAAAATAAATTCAAAACATATGAGCACTATAAATCACTATTTCCCACAAAAACAGCGCTAGCATGTTCAAACAGTGTATGACAAATTGTTCCGCTCACCTGAACCAATCGCAATTTCGTACATCCTTACTCCACAATAAAAATGTCGAGCCCTCTCAGTGAGTCTGTAAACAAACCACTTTACAGGTTTACATTTTTCAATTTCCTTTGATATACGGCCGTACATAAAATAAAATGTTAAAACAAAACATGCGGCTCCACGTGGAATGACAAAAGAAGATAAACGATTTCATTTTCTTTGTAGTGCCTATGTCGTAAATATGTACAAAATATTTCCACGGAGATGGATCTCTTTTCTGTCCCTGTGCTGAGTGTTCACCCGTCCGTCAAGGCTGAATGCCCCATCTTTGTTTTGTAAACAGAGTTAAGGCGTGAACTGAAAGTGTTCATAAAAAAACTTTTTAGTCTCTGATCATTCTAATGTTTTATGAAACGATAAATGGACTTATTTTTGTTTGTTTTCGTTTTTTTTTTTTCGCTATGCGTTTATGAAACATGTTCAAATGCTTGCTTTTTTTCCAGCTTATATCTGGAAATGTGAACACGTACACACCGAGGAAGTCTACTCTTGAAGCGCCATTTGTGGCATCGAAAGTACGCTTTTTCCCATTCGCAGCACATCCTCGCACGGCGTGCATGAGGGTGGAACTGTATGGATGTCGTTGGAAACGTAGGTATAAGAGGAATACGGTTAACAATTGCTAGTGCGTCCCGGGACAATGCAAAGCGACATGGCTCTGCTGCTTGTAAAATGTGTGTTCCTTGCGATTTCTGCTGCTGCGATGAGAAGCCGCCATCGGGCGGTACATTTACTTTTTGCTGTTTGTGCAGAGGATCTAGTTGCGTACTCCGCGCCCAAGGGGGGTGACATGCAGGCGATGACGGGCGGGGCGAGGTTCGAGGACCTCGGCTACGACGGGACTCTCCGGGAGGGACGGCTAATAAATGGCCTCGGTCAGATGACGGACTCCTTGGTAGGGCCCAACGATTTTGAACTGCCCGACCAGTTAGACACAAGAGGTATGTAAATTTTCGGTCCTCAATCTTCACTTAAACTATCGCTCAGACCGGTTTGTTGGGATTGGATTTATTCGAGAGTAAAGTGTATTTACATGGAAGTAGAATAACCAAATTGAATTGTTTAAAGATTAAGGCTTTTTAAAAGAGTAATCATGAGGAAAATCGTTCTAAAAAACTTAGTTTAAGTAAGTTATACAATCAACAATCCTCTTGATTGTTAAAATAAGTGTTGGTATCATTAATTATTTCAAGTGCGAATTTAATCAGAAATTTTACCATACATATAACATTTGCCTTAGGATCCCGTTGGGTCGGCTGGAACAAGACCATGACCACTGATGAGGAGGTGACCCTCACCTTCAACTTCAGTGAGACGCGACTTTTTTACCACATCGATGTCCACACTAACAACATGTTCACCAAAGATGTCCAGGTAACGACTGTTTAATGCCTTTGCGAATGCTCTTGCAAAATTTCTTAACACTGTTCTTCAAGTTGTACGATTGATTACTAGTTTTAATTGAAGGACAGTGATCTATTTATTATTATTATATAACATGTCTAGATTTACGTTGTCTAAAAAGAGTTTTAAAAGATACCAAAAAAATAAATGTGTTATTTTATCATAAGATCTTTCAGGAACAATAGTTTAACTGTGTTAACTGATACTGATGATACCGAAATTGCAATAATATTTCTCTTTTGTCAGCTGTTCAAAGAAGCAGAAGTGTACTTCTCACTAGAGGGAGAGCGTTGGCAAGAAGACTATATCTCCCACGAACCAAAGCAGGACAGAGTGTCGGAACATGCCAGGGTGGTGCACATCGATCTTCAGAACCGCACCGCCAAGCACATCATGATGAAGCTAAGGTTCCAACACGAATGGATACTCATCAGCGAAATCACCTTCAAATCCAGTAAGTACCTACTCCATTTATTTACTCCTCTCACCCCACAATCAACACCCTTTCCATTTTAATAATTACAAAACCAAAACCTTTGAAACGTGCTGATGGGTGCGTAAAAGCATTGAATCCCGCCGTGGATTTAATGTGCCTACTTAAAAAATAAATAAATCAACGCAAACAGTACATAATTTGTTTGTATTCGGAGCTGATTCTGCGTCATCCGAATCAGCGCTCAATTCATGGATAAACATCTCGCGCAATCATGGACGGGAATCTGAAACAGTTTATCGAATCAAATGTTTTGCACAAAGAAATTATTCTGAAATAAAAAGTGAACAAGCGGAGATTTGTAAACATGATTGCGTAATTTTTGACGCGAACATAAAGAAGTGCTCCCAAGGGTGTGGAGCCCTGGCAGCAGGCTCGCTAATAGATCCATTACTCCTCATCGGCCCCTTATCAGTTCAGAGCACTCGCAAGCCTGCGGCTATTTCACAAATTTTATCTTTCTCAAATTAATCCACAGCTCTTTTGAGGAAATCGCCTCTTAAGTGATAAATCGCCGCCCGCTAAATGAAGAAATTGTAATTAAAGAAAATCTTTGATCTGGATTATTTCGTCCCCTCAATTATATCTCGAGTAGGCCGCAACGCGTCGGCCGCACTCTCCGAGATATTATCCCAATGAAAATGGATTCTGCGTAATATCGACAGCCTTTTGAACACAACGGAATAGTACTGATCATGTTCACAAAGGAACGAACGTAATTCTATAAAATTAAGATTTTATTTCAGTTTAATCCACTTATGTGAAGTAAAGACGGGAGCTTGTTAAAGAGGTTATTATTTTTGTTATTTTCTTGTAGGTAACGTAACATAAGGCAACTCAAATATCTTTGAAATATGTGCTTGTTATAATATAACATGGGGTAACGTCGTGAGGTACTTACCTGGGGGTGCCACAGAGAAGTTCTCAACATAATTACGCCGGCGGCGGTGCGTTGTGGGGGTTTCTGAATCATCATTATTCCTAATCTGCCCCAATTAGGAAACCGTATAAGTATCGTGATACGTGTCTAATTACCGAGAAGGTATATAACCGTCTGCCTTTTGTCCGCTAAACATTCAATAGTCAATGCCACTTTGAAGGTAGTAAGTGGGGGTAGCTGTATTAAGGTTTCCTTTACAATTCGAATGATCCTCTTATGTGAATGAATTTAATGTTACACTGTTAAAGCTTTGTCAGCTGAACAATAGGAAATGATTAGTGACAAAGGAAGTTTCATTTAAATTTCATGACAATTTTATGAAAATACAGAACACAGTTAAATGGAATTCATTGTTTATTAAGCAAAGGAAAATAATATGCCTAAGTAGTATCTTTCGTGAAAAAAATTATAATAACCGCATCTTTTAAATTTGTAACCTCCATTAGAGGGGCCTTATATTTCCACCTTCATTTAAAAGCGAATACCCATCTTATTTCCCTAGCTAGGTCTCGGTCTAACTAGCACCTTCAAAGAGCATCGACCCCTGAACACGAGTTGGATTTAGCTGCTGAAAATAACATTTTCAGTTTCAGAGATTAATTTGAAAATGAGTATAATTTACGCAGCAACAAAGCAGCTGTCAGATGTTTCCAATATTGTCAGTAGAATGTGTGCAAAATAAATAACGTTAGAAGACCTCTTCCTCCTCCTCAGACCTCTTGTTTTTAATTTTAAAGAACATAAATCTCAAAACTCAAAGCAAGGACTTTGTTAAACAAATAATAATAAAATGAATATTTAAATAAAATAATAAACGTACATTTTCATATGTTCTCAGGTGTTACACAAAAGAAAATCACAGTCCCCCAAAAGTATCAGTATCGTATTGTGATTCGAGAGCACAAAGCAACTGTCTAAACGTACACATTCCATTTATGTATGTCAAACGAAGTTTTCATAAACGCTTTTATATTTGAACATTGGACAAAAATATTCCAGACACGTAATCCATTAGTAAATACGTTAGGTAATATATATGGAGGCCTTGTGAATTCGATATTAGCGTGGATGTGTATTTGTAATGAAATATACAATTTGGCAATAAAAATACAATATAAATAATTTACTACAAGGTTTTGGTGCACATAATTTATTAAAATTAGCTAATATTTCTTTTTACAAAAATAAAACATTTTATGTAAAAATTCTATATTCGTTAAGGTACTTTATATTAATGTTCAGTTGTTTATCATTTTAAATTATGTAGGCTAGATGTATGGCGCATAATTCACCACACAGCATTTCTAGATTGCCTACATAAAACTAACAACTTAAATGTTTACATTTAAAATATTTCTATTTGTCATGTAGGCTTACATCGGTACTCATGAAACGCTGAAAGCTTGATGCACAACATAACAAACAAAATCCCGCAATGTATTTATCTTTCACTCCAGAACTCCGTCCCACAAGTCTCGTTCCAATCGGACTCCTAGACCTGCAACCATGAGATACACTTCATTAAATGTACAATTAGAAATTAGCGCAGAATTAACTGACTCTTGGCACCTTACACTGGCAGGCCGCCATTTTCGTTTACCTCAGTTTAGACCCACTTCGGCGCCGCCATACGAATCGACCTATTTCCGAATTTGTGTAAAATTCAAAACTCGTATCTAGTTTACAACTTTTCAGAATACCGTTTGTGTGCTCAAAATTCATGAAACTCTATATTTTTTGTGTATCTATTAGCATAACAGAAATTGTTTTGTTTTGAAAATATATGCCTTTGACTATTTGTTTATTTTTGATTCAATCGACATACAACTTGTATTGTATATTGGGCCGTTAGCAAAATACACGCTCAGTTGTGATATCGAAATCCAACATTGTAGTGCTTTAAAAACATATTAATATTAGAAGAATCACTAAAAGGAAGCACTCTCCATTTTATCTAACTACAACTTAAAATTTATTCTAAAAAAAAAATATTTATTCCAGTCATAAAACTATGAATGCACAACGGTCGACAAATCTCGGTCTCGTTGTCTCAGGGATTGAAAACCGCTGGAGTGAGGTCGACATGGCAGCATTGCGGCATTCCTCACTAAATTCTCTCCTTCACAAAACAACAATTAGTCCTGGACTCGACATCTATTCATTTTCCTTCATTGTCTTAGTCTTACATGGAAGCTGAAAGCTCACTAATTAAGCTTCAAGCGAGTGTTCTTTAATTTTATTTTTTTGTCAACAGTTCCAACTTGGGTGAATACATCTGCGGAATTTCTTGAAGAGTATTACCGAACTGATACTCCACCATCTTCAAGGAAGAAAAGGAACTCTTCTTTAAGGGTTTCTGTGGGACTAGCGTGTGGTGCCCTGGTGGGTGGTGGGGCCTTCATCGCAGCTACTGTGGTCCTACTGACGAAGAAGACCCGTCGCCGCATTCCCAACATGCTGAAGAAACCGTTCTGTCCGTCGCTGAGACACGGCAGCTCGAGCTCTCGGAACAACAGGAGAGCTCCAAGACTGGCGCTGGCGCTCGCCAACTGTCCGCCAATACATATGTTGCGGTAAGTTTATATACATTTTTCATTAATTATGATCGAAAACGTAATTATTAAAAAATATAACTACAGATATTTTAATGGGTTTTAATCAGTCGTACGAAATAATAAAGTTGATGGTTTGATGCAGACCGGCCGTCGTGGATGAGGACTACAGGGAACCCTACAACATATGGAGAGAGACCCTGGGCCGTCGCGACAAACGAGAGACTCACGACCAGCACGAGTACAACGGTAGGTAACCCAACATTTTCGTCAATAACATTAGTTGTGTCCGCAGCTTACAAATCATCCAAGTTTGAGTCCTACTTCCCCAACTAGAAATGTGACTGTATTTTTATTAGTGCTCCAATAGTTTCACAAAGTTGTGTCATAACACGTAATGTATGACCACATTTGTGAGATATAGAAAACATATTTGTCTTTTTCGTCTCCGATACTTGAAGAAAAGAGCTACTTTCGCTCCGGGAACTAACATCGTATAAATTAAATATCAGAAAAAAAAATCCATGTATGTATAATGGACATAAATCAACATTGTTGTTTAAACAATACTAATAAAACAGCAATATATTGGGTACGTGGCGTTGCGAGAAGAGAGTCTCCAGAAAATATAAAACAATGTATACGAAACAGGAGTTGTAAAGTACAATAAAGTCGGATATATTAACCTGTCAATCGTGATAATGACAGACACAATTGAAAGACAATAGGTGCGCGAACGCCGGCGTTCGCTTGGGGTTTAATGAATTAAATCCGCAGAGGGCTGACCCTAATTGTAAATATCTGTTGTTACAAATGAACAAACTACTACGGGCTATTTTTTGTTCTATAAACAAGGGTTGATCCCCATGTGGATGTATCTAAACATCTATATACCAGTTTCGATGTTATATTAACATTGACATCATGGTTAAGTACGAGATTCGTGAATATGTGTTGCTTACAAAACATATTCTCAAATGCCTTACTTTATTCTGAAATCTCTAATTATCAGTTAAAGTACAATTCAAGCCGGCAAATGATAAATAACATAAAAAACATGGTGTACACACAGATCGCTAAACGCTCTTGTTATGTTCCCAACACAGAGTGTTTTTGGTCGCTACCGGTGTTTTTTCCGACTGGCGCTAGTTAGCTCGCCTGCGACACTCGACTCGCCACTCCACTGCACTCGTTAGGTTTACGAGTGCACTTGCCCCTAGATTGTTACTTTTCCCCCGCTCTCCCTATACCAACGACTCATAAACGAATAGCTTGAAAATGAAACGACCTAATGATTTTCATAACTATGAGTACCTACACATTTTTAGAAAATAAATGTGACGTTCTGATGAATGTTGAGGAAAATGCTTCGGATTGCTATCTGATCTCGGATAACGAGTTTTTTGCACACAACTTTTGAGAGTTCCCTATCTTTTGCCATATTTCATTTTCACTTTAATAATTTGGCTTTGATAGTAAAGTAAAAGTTAAGAACCTAACAATATAAATAGAAAGGTCTTACCATGAACATTTTAACAAACTAAAATTTCAACATTTTGACACTGGGTCCCTTTAAAAGAAAACTCAAGATACGTGCTCGTTACTTGGGGCGGACATCCGGCCGGAAAGCCGACCATTGTTCCGCGGCCATATTGAAAAGATGATGCGCCCCGAGCACAGGATAATAGGTCCCGGGTTCGTGTATCTTTGGGAGAATACGGTGGAGAAAATAGTGACGGGTTTTTGGTCAAAAATACGAATTATCCGTGACTTTGACTGACGGTTGAGCCGGGAGCGTCCGGCCACGGCCTATGTGAACGCTCCATTTTGATACTAAAATAGAATGATATAGGAATGACGGACAGTTTTTTTTTGCATTACTTTCGTGTCAAACCTATATCCAATAAATAAACATAGGTAGCTTTCTATAATTATGGTACCAAGTATTTTATGCTCGATTTTTATTTTTTGGTGCAGAAATCTGTGAAGACACGGAATTCCCGAGGCCCTACATGATGAAACGACCCGATCCGCACGAAAGTTTTTACGCTGCCACCGATATTATACACCATGTAAGTACCTAGTTCCTAATTATTTTACTTCTAGGCGTTTCTGAAGATTTTCTGCCCTGTGTCTGGTGGATTTCAAATGAATTTTACCTGTAACTTCAGATTTAAATTCCATAAAAAAAGTGTTTTTTTTTAACATGTTATCAACTAATTATAGGTACAGTATAGTCAATATATGACTATGTCGGCTACTCTAAAGTTGGTGCTCCAAACTATTGCGAATACTTGAAAAAATATACCTACGCATTAGCCACATGATTCTTGAAAAGAATTCCTGAGCAGCCAAAGGTTCAATGTTAGAAGTGGTACTATATATACCTACTCCCTCGCGCTCCGATTGTACATACGTTTTAACAACTTGAAAAACGCTTAATCGTTGTACTGTTCAAACGTCTGTACGAAAATTCGGCCAAAAATGTTGGTATCTTTTATCTATTATATATCGTTTTTCCTGGAAAAAAAAACAGAAAAGGTTTTTTTTTCCTTTTTTCGGTGATTTGACTATAAAACGCAGTTCCGTTATAATAATCCGCGTATACGCGATACAGTACGAACTAAATATCTTGACCGCTTATTTGAGGACAGTTCCTAATCCTCGGACAAACTATCACAATAGCAAACTTAGACAATTCGCATTTGTATAACTTAGTATTAGAACATAATGAGATTCTATTCCATTCATCGTCATGAGATTCTATTCTATTCACCGTCCTTAATAATAGTGAGTCCAAATACAAACTAAATTATTAATTATACCGATAATTGCTTATTTCATTATACAAATGCCGTCAAAATAGTTTTGCTATAAACCAGGTAGCCGTTTGGTAATTTATTAATATTACATGCAATCAAATTTCAAATCATAGTACCACCATTATGCTGACCTAATCAACAAACAGGCTGCTAGTGAATGCACTGCAATTAATTACATTGAAAAGATTCCCTATTCACTACAACCTGGGGATTTTTGGAAAAGGGAGTTAGTGATAGTTTGACGGGTGTCAGGACAGAATGGAAGAAGAAAATGTGTTGCGCCGACCCCAAGTAATATGGGATAAGGGCAGGAAGACCACTTGGGGACTTTTATAAGCCTAGAGTGGATAAGGTTATTTCTGGGTAAGCTTACTCCATCTTCGACCGCATCGTCGCTTTCCTTCAGGTGAGATAGCGGACAAACGCGATTCTAACAATAGTGTAGAAAAGATTACAATTCTCTATCAGACTCGGTCCAGGCTTTGATCTATCTTTCTTGGTGTTGTGTGTATGTGAGCATACGTGTTTATGAACGCACACACAATACGGGAATTATTCCTAGTAACGATATAAAAAGAAAACTGAGAGCCTGTTATACTACCTATGATTAAGTTTCCGTCCTTTGCAGATATTTTCATACGCATTCTGTTCCATTTTTTTATTTTCTTAGGGAAATAGTGGCCACAGAACAGATGAAACAGGCAGGCGTGCCACAAAGTAGGGCAATGCTCATAGTTCAACTACCAATAGCAAAATTCCGATTTAAGTGTGCGTGGTCTGTTAGTTGCGTAGTGCGCTTTCGTATTGGTTTATTGCCTATAGTGTGACAAGCGGCGACACTCGTTGTAGTACAAATCTGAAAGTATTTACTTTATAACCTCTGTGGTAGTGGCTATTCGGGCATGGTGCAACAGGCCCTTAGTGTGTTTGATTAGTCTTCTAATTCCATAACATTCAGAGAATTTGGGTTCTCTAATGTTAAATTATTTTGATCGAAACTGTTCTATGAGGCTTTCAGCATCATTGTCGAGGCTGATACCTGCTAGGGCTGGAAAGGATTTCTTGAAAGACTTACCCAACGCTAGAACTCATAGGGGAAACTAAAGGAACACGGGTGCGTTTTTCACAGTAAAAGTCTGGTACTCGGTCCACCCAGTGAGGTATTTAGTGATTTAACACCCTTTTTTTCTTTCTCATTAAGAGCGCCCAACCCGAGATACATTTCTATACAGCCGCTCTTAAGAGGTTATGACGTCATTAAACATCTTTTTCTTGATAAAACAGATACCTCGTGGATATTATCTAGTTTTCATCATAAATTTGTGTAAAACTTTTAATAAATACCTTGAAAATCTATTATTTTTCGTAGATTTTGGCACTTAAAAAAAAAAAATCACGTATTTCCTGGATTTTTTTTGTGAAGTATTCGAGTAAGTGATAGAGAATTACCGAATTTCAACAGGACATTCAGGCGTTATTTCTTTTTTTTTGCATTGCCTCTTTATCGAACATTGCGTTGGACTGCATTAGATTAAACACCAAGTTTTCAAACCATGCTCATGTTGACAATAGATGGCCCGGGAAGGGCACTCTTAAAGGAAGTAAAATATACTGGTTTTAAAACAAATATTAAGGCTACCGGCCACATCCACTAAACGCCTCCACCGGCATACTTCCTGTAGGTTTCATACATTTTATATGGACTCACCGCACACGGTGGACGCTGAAGCCGAACAAAACGCTGTCTTCTTCGACAGAGTTCATTATACTACTGCGCACATGTGTAAAAAAGTAGCAGCCACTGACCACAAATGACTTGTGGCCGCTTCTAGCTTCTCATGTGGCCCATGTGTTGTGTGTTCTATTTTACGACTTATTGACATTCTCCTAAACTGAAAAATACTTTTTTGAGGACGACAGCAGGTTCCTAACCGATTTTTCAGTGAGAAACTGTAGATATATTATCTTCGTAGTACCAGCAAATGTTTAAGCGATTAGTCTTCAAGGCTCATCATCATCTTAACGTTATCTAAACTGGGTTGGAACCCTAGAACGCGTTTCATTCTAACCAGGTACCTATATAGGGATTGACAGTTTACTTTTAAACCTTATGAAATTTTTAGAGTTCCGTATCTCAAAAGGAAAAAACGGAACCTTTATAGGATTACTTTGCTGTAATCCTATAAAGGTTCCGTGTCTCTCGCGTGCGGATATCAATTTAAAAATTAAAACTATATTCTCAGGGCTGCGACCCCTTAAAGCTGTGAAAAAATCAGATTTCTGAGTGAAAAGAAAAAGATACGGCCGTTTATGTGGCAAAAATATATATTTCGACACTCTCTAGGGAATCAAAATTCATAGGGTACTTTCCGTTGACCTAGAATAATGAAATTTAGCATGAAGCAAGGTCTTATAGCACATGCCTAGAAAAAAATCTGGAAACTGTAAACAAATCACAAAAAAAAAAAAATTTGAAAAAAAAGAATATAAATTTTGCAAGGCTTCCATTGTTATATTTCAATACATAATATAGATGGTATAAAAATATAGATAAGACCAATATGGACCCTGTCGGGCACAGCAAAGCTAGGAGAGAGGATAAGGCTAATAAAATAAAGATATTTCACTTATTATTGTCATCATTATTAATAAATTATGTGCCTATCTATTTAAATTAAATTGTGTATGCATGTTATTATATTCATATAACAATATTATACATATAACAATTTGTTATTAAATTATGAAGTGTCAAAAATCATGCAAAATAGCAGACACATCAGAGGTCTTTACTAAATAGTTTTACACTTTATTTATTTATTTCAATAGAAGCCTAGAAAATATCCACAAGATATACTGTTTCCAAAATATCTAATGAAACTCTACATAAATTAACCATTCATTTTAATCAAAATTTAAAATGAATGTTTACACTTCACTAATTTTATACATGGGTATGACTGTCTGCCGAGATGTCACTGAAACATTAAGTTTATTAGTCTCATTACAAGTGTCTCGTTACGAAACATGGAGGCAAGAGATATTGTAGCTGAAACTTTATGTTGAGTACTTGGACATTTCGTATATAGGTACCTTTAAATATGTAGAAAGAATGGTAATTGAGATAGTCATATATCTAATAGTCGCATATATAATAATGGAAGCAAAATAGCAGCTGAGACCATTCCTATACGAATTGAAATGATCGACGTGTTGGTTGGTCTTGTGGTTGCCAACATTACGATCAAAGCACGGTTTTCTGCCGGAACCGAATAACCAAAAATTCGGCCCCTCTTCCAGTTTCAGCCGAAACCAAAACTTAAAATAATACAATGCAATATGTTATCTCGATAAGCAACGACGAAAAATAAAGAAAATTCAAAGTCAACGCGTTATATAAACTAAAACACATAGATTACAGACTTAATAAAATTGAATTATGAATTTGAAAACGTTGTAAACTATCTTTATTTCCAAAGAGTTAGACAAAGGTAAACAGAACATTTACATTAACGCAATTATGTTAAAGCTTCACACAATTAATGCCATTAACCGAACACTAATATCTTCAGGCTACAAATGGGGAATTCGATCTCTCTAATAATACCCTCAGAAACAGTCAGTTTCAGTCGTCTGTCAGTTTGAGAGTGTATGTTTCGGTCGAGCTGAAAATTTGGAAACTTTACGGCCGACAACAATTTTTTTGGCCGAAACTTTAAGCAACCTTTTGTTTCGACACTAGTCACTGCTGAGCTTAACGTCTTTTAAGCTATACCACACTAGCTATAACACAATAACACTTTGCTGTTGCAGCAAAGTGTTATTGTGTTTTCTAGCTAAAATTTCTCAGTAACGAAATATAATAGAACAAACTTTATTTTATACTGTAGCAGGTTCGCATCGATACAGTTGCGATGCTGTAGCGCGTGGGCATTTTATCTATAGCGCTTGGAAGTGCGACTAACGCACGTTAGTAGCGATGTAAAATCATCATCGTTATAAAAAGTCGTCGTGGGCGAAGGGCCTAATTGTCTACTTCAGTTTATCTACAACTCATCCTTAATCCATATCTATCCATCGGGAAATACAGGAAAAACGTCCGTTAAAATTGTAAAATTTCCAGCAAAATACTGTCTGTCAGATTATCTAAGGCAAGCTCAAACACTAACAGTTTTTTAAAATATGGTTAACTTAAAAGATTAAATAAGACTATCACAAAGATAAGCCTCGTGGTTTTAGCGAAGAGACAACACGGCTAATGAATACCATGAAATCATTAAAATAAAGCAATCAGTCGTAAATAAATAGCAATGAGGAAAATGGTCTTATCCGCTTATCTCAGATAGGAAAATCTTATGTGCTCATTAAAATACACTTGGTCGATATAAAGTTGGATAATTTTATTATGTATGTTTTTTTGTTTTCCTTATTAGGATTTGTATATAATTATCCGCTTATCTCAGATAGGAAAATCTTATGTGCCCATTGAAATATTGGTCGATATAAAGTTGGAGAATTTTATTTTGTATGTTTTTTTGTTTTCCTTATTAGGATTTGTATATAATCCCAACTTAGATACAAAAACTGGGCAAGTGCGAGTCGGACTCACGCACTGGGGATTCTGTGCAAACTATAATTCCCGAATGTAGTCTCGAAGATTTTTCCGAATTGCATTTTTTGTTGTGACCAAAGTAACGACAAATTTACTGTTCTAATTTTTTCCTATATCTGTGCTATAAGACCTTGTTATGTAGCTAATTTCAGGATTCTGGGTCGACGGGAAGTATCAAAATATAAGTTTTTTTGCGACATACACGGCCGTATCTTTTTTATTCGTTAACTTAGAAGTTTGATTTGTTCTACAGCTTGAAGGGACCGCAGACCTGAGCATATGGTTTTAATTTCAACTCGATACGTCCACGCGTTCTCGAGATAAAGGAAGACAGACAAACGTGATCCTATAAGGACTCCGTTTTTTCCTTTTCAGGTACAGAACCCTAAAAACAACATCAAAACTATGATTAGACAATTCATTCTGATTCAGTTTTTTTTTACTTATCTCATGATACCCTTGCTTCCTCTTTGAGGCTGGAAAGACGTCACGGTGGCTTTCAGCAAGACGCAGGTCTTCACCGGACATTGAAAGTTCGGGAGGTTCCTGCACCTGATTCATGCAGAAGAAACGTCCGGGTGTCCCCAATGTGTGAACCGCCCGGAGGACACGGTACAGAAATACAGTACAGTTGCGATGAGCGTCCCGAACCGAAAGAGGCACCAACTATTTTATTAACATACCTACTAACTGCATCGTTATACTGGTTCAATACATAGATCCAACTCCCCATGCTTGGCCCATTACCGCCACTCATGCATGCCGCCTCGATTCTCCAGCCGCTTTCAATTCTTGCAGACGTCGATTAAGTGTCGTGCCTAACAATGATGTAGTCATTACATTGACGGTTCTGTTCAAGCCGAACCCCATCTGTGAAACATAGCCACCGATGGTCATGCTATTGTGGAAATGGACGCCGTATCGAGTTGATTGGCGAATGAATTATGCTTCCCATGAACAATTGTTTACCGAACGCTGGCGAATGCAATGCACTTAGCGTTCAGGAGGACGGTGGCGGCCAACAATACACACATCACTCATATACAATCCTCCGTATCTAATTGTTCAATACCATACCCACTTTAATTACGATATCCAAGAATAACTTGGGTATGTTTATAGGTTTAGGTTTAAAGAAATTTTGCAACACACTTGCTCAAAAAGTGACTATTATTACACTGCACTTAGGTATATAATGGCACTTGTTACCAAACTGTGACATTTTGATTACTATTACGCACTATTTCGATAATGTAGTTCAAACCTTTTTGTTCAACCTCTTTGTTCGCAAAACAAGTACCTAATAAAAAAAATCATATTAGGTTATTGCATTCAATAGTATTAATTAGTGTGTTAATTATTTGGTGCAATTTTGTCCTTTTTAACTTGTACAAATGATGTATATAATAAAAAAAATATTTAATAAATAAATCGTTGATTTTGTGGTCTATGGCCGCCATTTTAAGATGCGCGCAGTTTTTGGCGTGATTTATTCGGGTGAAGTTCAGTAGCTGTATTAATTTGATAAAATATCATTGAAAAAATTGTTACATCCGTATTCTATTACCACTACGAAAGAAATTATCGTAAATAAATTTGACGCATTAAAACGTAAGACTAGGCAAAGCATGCCTTTTAAATTTTGTCGTTTGAAGAAAAAAATACAACTTAGAACCTTAAAGTATTATTTATTGTTTTTCAAAGTATTTACTTCGAAGTTTTATACATTTTTCTATTCGCTCGAACCAGTTATTAAAACACTTATTCCACTTCAAAGTCGGTATGTGCAAAATGGCCGACTTGAAAGCGTCGACTGCTTCTTCACTGAACTGGAACCTTTGCCCACGAAGGGTTTTCTTAATTTTAGGAAATGTAAAGAAATCGTTAGGGCTTAGGTCAGGACTGTATAGGGATGGTCAAGAATTTCTGCGTTTTCCTGCTTCAAATAATCAATTGTTTTACCAGCGGTATGTGAGTTTGCGTTGTCTTGGTGTAGGATGATGCGTCGCTTTGGGTTAGATTTCCGAACTTCGGCGATGACTTGCGGCAATCCAATTGTGGTATACCACTCTGCATTAACTGTCCTACGATCTTCAAGCGCAATTGTTGCATCGTAACCGGTTTTCGCCACGAACGTAGCCACCATCCTTTTCGAAATGCTTCGAGAGCGAACAACTTTAGTCGGCTTTGGCTCATCTCGGAAGACACAGGTGGTGAATTGTTCTTTGGAGTCAGGGTCGTAGGCACAAATCCAAGATTCCTCACCACTGATAATATCGTAGACGTGATTTGACTCTCCTCACTTGAACCTTTGGAAAGTTTTCTTACACCATCTGACGCGGGCCGCTTTATGATCATCGGAAAGCAAATGCGGAATCTATCGGCAAACTAGCTTTCTCATACCAAGTTTCTCATGCAAGATCTTTTGAATGGTTGTCCCTGAGATGCCTATTAATGGCTCTATCTCCCGATATGTCAAATGACGACCTTCGAGTATCAGTGGTCTCACAGCTACGATGTTTTCTTCAGTAAAGGCGGATTTTGGACGTCCTTCACGAGATTTGTCACTAAGACTAGTATTTCCACGCTGGAATTCTAAATACCAGCGTTCGACAGTTCGTAGACAAGGAGCTTCATCATAAAATATAGATCTTAACTCATCGAAACATTGAATCCGAGATAGGCCTCTCCGAAAGTAGTTAAAAATTATGGCACGAACGTTTTCCTTAGAGAGATTCATTTTGTGCGCGACTTGATGGATTCAAAACAACGCTGTGACTAAATAGTTGTATCAATCCAAATTATTTCAATTGTTTTGCCAATCTAAAATCAAATGAATTTGAAAATTGAGCAATAAGCAAAGAGCTAAATTCAAAATTCGCAGGAAATATTTAAACGACAGAACTTGAAAGGCATGCCTAGTATGATCAAAATACCTTAGCCTTCCACTAGGGGTAAATAACAAAAATGATGCGCGTGCATAAGAAAACAGATTTTTACCACTATTTCACAAAAAAATTACTTGTTGTACTGTTTTTTTCTTCACAAATGTATTGAAAAACGTTGTATGATACACGTGGGTAATTAATTATAGTTCTTGGCTCTCTTAAGACCCTCGCCACGGCTCGGGTCTAAATACCGCCTCGATGGTAATCACTAACATTACAACACTAATTGTATCATAATAAACATTACATGTCGCTTACTCGAGATCAATAAATATAACTTAAATACTAATTTAGTTTCGACAACATCCGTCACAAAACAATTAATACCACCCGAAAACTCGACCCACCCAACCCAGTCATTTTTTGAGTAATGTCCGGTTGGCGGTTAAATAATGACTAAGCTGGGTTTTGAATGAGTTGAATAAGAGAAGGTTTCCTATGCATGAGGGTATTTTATTGTAAAGCAAATTACCTCCTTCATAGGTATGTAAGCAAATTTTTTGCCTAGTTAGTAGAATTATAATTAGTTGATAGTTTCTTCAGAATCAGTAACTAAATGGAATTCAATAGTTTTTACACTACTTTATATTTTTTTTCCAAAAACATTTAAAAAGGGTCTCAAGTTTGACACCATTGACACATCTAGGTCACGGTGGGTCATAGCGGGAATCCGAAGCCAGCAAACAGCTAGGTGTAAGTGCAATACAACCCCTCAGTCATCTGGATGGCCCGGCGACTATGTATTTTTGCTGACATAACAAGCTTATAACTTTATGATTATTCATGACACAGTTATGAATAATTCTTTACATTAACGCTTCGATCTTGAGGATTTAAGTAGGTATAAATATAGATAAATGGAAAGGTTGCTTATTTTCGATGTTTACAGACTACTTTATGAAAAACTTCTTATTTACATTCTTAGACACATACCCTATAAATAAAACGATCAATATTTTCATAATAATCTTAGTGTTAACCGAATAGCGCAAAATTAAGCGAACGCCCCGCGTTCGCTTGGGGTTAGGGGAGAATACTAGACACGTGTTTTGAGTTTCAAATATTACTAAAACCAATGTTGTATACTTATAACGCTCCTCAAAGAGATTTTCTGAAAGAGAAACCCGTAGTCCAAGAACGCAAAGGATATTTTTTTTACAATTTCTACACAACGCCTTCTACTCGTAGTCCCAAACTAAGCAGCACTCCTAGCCAAGTTGCTAAATAAACGTCATCTCAACGCTCAGTCACGTGGTCAGAACAAAAGAGTTGGCGGCAAGGCCAACACGAAGCGTTCGACGCAAGCGCAGGTTGTAACTTGGCTAGGGGGGCAGAGCTTGTGCTATGAGTACCTCAAACCCCAAGCGAATTCGCGCCATTCAGTTAAACACCAAGCGAACACGCGTCCGCATAGATATTAAAGATTGTTTTATTTATAGGGTATGACGTATGTATCCAAGAACGTCAATAAGAAGTTCTTCATAAAGTTGTCTGTAAATCTTGAAAATGCAAGCAAACCTTTCCTTTATTCCCTATATATACCTACTTATATGCGGGGGCAGTCGGGTTAGACCACTGATAAACATACTTATATTACTTTTTAAATACATAAATATTATAGATAAATTACACCAAAATGCAGGGCATATCCCTCACCGTTGTGGTAATTTACGGTGAAGGAAAACATCGTGAGAAAACTGAACTGAAATATTCTAGAACCAAAAATTTGAAAACATGTGACCTCCACCAACCTGCTCTGGGCCCGCGTGGTGGATTACCATTCCTTCTCCTAGAGAGGAGGCCTGAGTCCCAACAGTGGGAGCATTATAAGGCGACTATGTTATGCTATGTAGGACAAATGATCGCGATCATCACACAAACATTTGTCTTAGGTGGGATTCGAACCCACGACCTTCGGTATAGAAGTCAGGGCTACTAACCACTAGACCTACAGGCCAGTCAAAATTGTTCAAGGACATACCCTGTACACTTTAATTACGATAGCCAAGAATTACTTGAAAGCTCACCATTTAAAGGGTAATGTGATAATAGAAAAAAGTCAACGAAATCTCGAATAATTATTCCAATTCCAGGCTCTTCTAATATAGGGTTTCAATCTAAAAGGGTATTCCCATTTCATTTGGAGGCTAATGCTTTTCCCCTCGGTTGGTTTTTTCCCCAATGATTAAAGCCAAATATAATTTGATTTTATTTGAAAGCAAATTAAAAGTGGTCTAATTCTTCTTGCGGGAATTTCTATGAACCGATAAGCGGATTGGGAAGCCTTGTAGTATGTTTGATTGGAAACATGTCGGTATAATGTACAATGGTAAAAAACTCCCGCATGGTTTACTCAAACAGGTAAAGTATGGTATAGTGTTGGCTCGGAGGATCGCTGCCTGATTTCCCCGGGGAGGCCGCGCGGTCACAACGCGCCCTACGTAAAACATACCAATTGAACATTAATACGTAATGAACATTATTTAGTTAACGTTCAGTTACGCTGTGTATTTGTTCACGGAAAAAGCCTACGAAAGAAAAGCTTGTATTTTATGTATAAGCGTACTGTTTGACCTTTGGTTACTTGTATACGAAAAAAGGAAAAAGGCTTTGCTACTTCTCCAAATCGTCCTGAAAAAACATGTATTACATAAGTCATTCTGCGTGTAACTTTATCTTCGTATGCCATTGTTTTACGAATACCTAGTGAACAATCCTAAAGCCGTAAAATCCGAATCGTTATTTGAGAGAGGGACCGGCTAGCGTGAATTCGGCCAGCCTACCTATAGGAACGCTTCTGGACAGGGTACAAAACGTCGCGTCCTGACCGATTCGATGATGTCCGAACTAACACGACGGAGTCTGAATACCAGTCGACGGACCGAAATAGACAACTGGTGTTAAGACGTCAATTTGAAGGGTGCTTATACACAAACAACGTAACATCTCCAAGTAAAAACAATATTTGAGTCCAGTAACTTACATACGAGCAACTTGAACCATGGTCAAGTAACAAACATCATCTATATATGATCGCCTTATTTTGTGGTCAGAATATATCATACAACTTCTCACGCTCTTAATACGGAATATGCACGTTATTTTTTTATTTGCTCTAATATCTACGAATAAGAAAAAGTAGGTAGTCCGATAGGGTTTATGACGTCAAAGTTCATCACGCTTCTGCGGCTGCCATAGAAAACGATGTAGTGGTGAAAGATAGATATATTTATTTATAATTTTTGTATCTCGTTAACTTTTCTAACAATTTCGATATTGTTTTCACCGTTAGTATTCTTTAGTGTATTTATTGATAACAAATTCTTTTTTCATGCGTAAATATTCTCTCTATTATGCTTTTAGGTTTTATCTTTTACTCAATAAAATACTCCAACCATCCAATGGTTATCTATAAAATCGCTGATAGCAATAAGACAGCGCATTGTGACACCCTATTAATTTTAAGTTCCTATTGTAATTTTATTACGATAGTGTTTGATTATTACTGAGTCTCACAATAGTTAGGTACGAATTCAACGTAAAACTTTGTGGATTGAAATACAGTGACATTAGTGACGAAATACTCAACCAACGCGCATCGCGTGCACGAAATAAACACGCACGAGAGAAAGGTACACCACTAGAAGCGGCTGCATCGCCAACGTTACCGACAAACAAGGTTGGGCCCCAATGTGGATAAAAAGCCTTGTAATCAAACGTCAAATATTTCCGTGATCTTGTCTCTACGAAATAACATCTTAACTTAAAAAAGCTGTAAAAAAGAAGAAGCTTTATAAAGGTGTTATAAGGATATTCCACGAATAAAAGAATTGTTTTTCACTTTTTCCTTCACCTTGGCCAATCTTACAGAAATCGTCAATGATATTGTTTGGAAATCGTGTATTATTTCTTGCAAAAACGTAATCTTCTTACTTTTATAGGTATTTAGAAAAAATATGAATTATGTTTCCCGTCGCATTGTTCCCATTGTCTGCTACCGAAATCGAACTATTTTCCCAGAAGTTTTGTCGCCTGTAAATGGGACCTTTTTCTTTTATACCGACAACCGATCAGTACAAAAAAGTATGACGGAGGCGTATTTTGGCTTCGTTTACACAATTGAAAAAATACCATTATTACCAATTTAAAGCTCATAAATAACTATGGATTTTACTACACTGTCTAAAATAATGAAAAAAAGAAAGTTAAAAATTTCAATTATCAATACGATAATAACTTTTTATCGACAGAGAACTAACGAATGTGGAACAAAAAGAGAAGCCCATACGTGTATGGGCATTTCTTTTTGTACTGACAAATAACGAAGAAAAGTAAACTATCGCTAAGTCAGCTCACTAACTCAGCAATAATTTTTCTTTCTTTCTTTTCTCATTTTCTTTCGTAATCCGATTGTACTTTCTACAAACAACCAAATATTCATCTCTTTAATATTTATTTTATCATTTAGAGTAAAAATTCATTATTTATTTCTAGAAAAGTCTTTTTTGGAACTAAAAGTTAATTGAATTATCTAAATAGGATTAGAAATTTAAATGAGATCTTCAATCTAAAATCCAATCAATCTAAAAATCTTGTCTGTTTAGAATGAATTTCTGTGCATCTATTATTTGCTCATAGGTATAGTGAGACAAACAATATTGATTAATGAGTTACTGTTCAATTAATATGAATTACAACCACGTTAGAAATTTGGTGGAGTTGTAAGTCTTAGATTCAAACACAAACGGGCGTTTTATTATGTATGATTTATTATCAACCCTGTTCTCAAAACGGTGAAATAAAAATTGTGAGGACATTTTTTCAAATAAAAAATTCAAAGACATGTGACATTTGACATTCGCCAACACGCACTGGGCCCGCGTGGTGGATTGCGGCTCTGTCTCTCTCGTAGAAGGTCCCAGCAGTGGGAACATTTTAAGGCTAATGTTGATTATTATTTATACGGTCTGACATCAACTTCTAGTACACATTCCGATGAGCTACGTTTTTACTATTAAACTTATAAGTTTTCATTCCAAACTCTTCACTTATTTTTGTCAATACGATGGTAAGAGCTCCAGAGTCTCAAGTTATTTAACTGGCAAGACGACATATTGGTCACATACAACCAGATGCCGATTGGTGAAGAACTGATGAAGAGCTTTTGTGATAGACTATGGAAATCTATACATAATATTATAAATCTGTAGAAGTTTTAAGTTGTCATACATCACAGCATTATGTAAAGTGTATGAAACCGATGTATATAACTCTTATACATTAAAATTGTGTGTACCTTGATATGTTACTTAGGCATTGTTTCATCGCAATCAGCTGACTATATCGAAAGATTTACTACTTTCTTTGAATTTTAGGCGGAACAAAGTTCGGCAGGACAGCTAGTCTTAAATATATGATAGCAAATATTATATTATTATATTATAACATCACGCCGCTATACTTTGAAGCGAATAGATAAGTTTAACGCAAACGTTTTTTGACGTTTCTATTAGTGGCAGTTTTCCATCTGTCATCTGTCGGATTTTAATTTAATTAGACCTCGGGGCCATGGTTTATCCGAAAGGAAACCTCAAGGTCCTGGGACGCAAACCAAAGAAGAATAACAGTGGGTTTTAGTAAGTAAAAGTCTGACACTCTCTCGCGCTCTGCCCTAGATCGGATGAAACAGTAACAGGTCCGTACCCGTTACTGTTTCCGTATCCGTGTAGAGCCCTTTGTTTGTTCTAATTAAAAAATAGTGGTGTATAGGGTGTAAAGCTCCTTCCTTTTTTTTCGTTTGCACGCCTGACATTTTGACACGTCATGGTAAAGGCCCAGACCTGATGGTAGTGGACCATCACGCTTAACATTAATCCTCATACCTGTACGCAAAAGGTTATCTAGGTGCGGTCATGTGGAAGCTAGAACCGGACAATGCAAGGTGTTAATTAATATTATTAATTACAGTAGAGTACACACCATAAGATAAACTCAGTCACAGTATAGGCACCTGCTAGATATATATTTGGAACATTGTCCTACAGTAAATGTAAATGAAGCACTTATCAGCGCGCTTCGTAATCTATATTGAATATAATAAACATAATTAACTATATTAATTGTATTTGGTGTTCAAGTATGTGTTTTTAATGCGTAACAATTAAATGAAAAGGATATGAGAACAGATGCGTATTTTAACATCACAAATTTTTATATACCTATGTATATTTCATATCTCTACATAAAAATGCATTTTTTTAGGAGAAGCCATTTTTAAATTGTTAATTATGTAAGCTATTATTTTGTGAAAATGTTTTTAACAGATGTAACTATTTGCATTATGTAATCAGTAATCACAGCGCCAAACGCTGTAAGCAATAAGAAATAATAGTATTTCTAAAATACTATTTTACTCAAAAATATGTTACGACTTTATGCGTTGGAGGTATCGATTAATAATTGTTTCACATTGTTCCTAATGTTACTTACTATATACTTAACCATTAACCAAGTATTTCTATTAAACCAAAGTACAAACATATACAGCTGCCGACAAACTATTTGTCATAAATATATACTTTACTAAGTATTACATTTTGTAAACTATATATTTTCTTTATTATTGTGAATGTGAGGACTAAGTTGATTGCTTTTGGTTTCCTTTTCTTTTCAGTTATTTTAACGTATGTCTGGCATTTCGAGTATTTTCTGCCGCCTACCCAAATGTAGGTACTTTCCTTAGTATTGTTCGTCAAGCCGGTGAGCTCCTTAGTAGTCCTGAATTGAGCTTTGCGAATACTGACAAATACTTGCACTGACTGGACAGGTCCACTCAAATCTGTATGGTTCTTACTTTAAAAGACCATCTCAGACAAATCTGCATGGTTCTCATGCGATTTGACCATTACATATTTAGGTACTGTGTGAACTTTAAAAGAAACTTTGGCCCCTGAGTTTGTTTCGGTATTTCGGTTTCTTATTAGGAAGCCAGCTAGGAAACACTGGCCTCCACTAGTTAAGTCGAAAAAAAAATTGATGTGTAAAAGTTTTTTAAATCAATTTGTAAAATAAATGTCATTTATCATTTTATACTTTGACAGAACTTATGAATGTAGTAATGAAAGCAAAATTTTTAATAAACAATTGAAAAAAAACACCATCAGCTATATTTGGAGTCAGCTTCCAATCCATGCGGATGAATTAAAATATCTAACTGTATTTTATATGGAGCGGCTACTTAAAAAAACAAGAACACAATGACATGTTAGAACCTAACAGCTTAAATGGTGCCATTGTAGGGACTCAGACCTCCAGCCCTAGACAAGTTAGTGATACACAATTAGGGTCACCAGGTTACCAGAGAAAGTAAAAAGTAGTTCACTACAATTAGGGTACCCAGTAACCCTAATTGAAGTTCACTTCTTTTTCTAAAAGAAACCGAGTAATTTTGTTTTAGAAGCGGGAAATTAAATGTACACTAAAAAAGATTTTCTGCTCCCTTCATTGTTTTATTTTTTACGAAACTCGTTACGTTACATTAAAATTTATTAAAAAAAAAAAAATTAGACTTTATTAAAATAGTTATAAATAATATATTTTAATAAAGTCTAATTTCTTTTACCGCTATTTTGTAATTTATAACCGAGTGCTTAAAAAGAGGATTTAGAGGATTTAATTTAATTGTGTAAAAATTAAGGTCAAAATAAATAGAGTATTTTAACGTTCATAAAATATAAATTACTCCTCCGCAAAATAGAGTAAAATCTTCTGTACTAATATTATAAATAAGTAGTTTGTTGTTTTTTTTTTGTTAGTAGGTGGTAATCTCTGAAAGTATTGGTTCGACTGCTATTTTTTTCTCCGATAGAAAGCTGCATTATTCCTGAGCGACATAAGCTATATTTTATTTTATGTATGGACTCTATATTAGAGTACGGGTAGCAACCCTAGCCCAAATCCAACAAATGTTTAAAAAATCCTAGTTCTTCTAGATATGCCAGTTTCACTCTTGATATCTTTAATTATTTAAATAACAGTGTGGCTGAGAGATTTTCATTTCTTACAATAGATAAAGATAAAGGTGGAGGGGGAGACTATTGCATTGCAATGGGACAGAAGAATCTATCTAAAAACCGATACCGTAGACCGATCAGCAATAAATACATTTATAATTTCAGCAACTGGATCTTCTATCGTCCTCAATAGTTAATTTGAAAATTACTATCCATTGCATAATTTACTCTGGTATAGATAACATGAATTAACGATTAGGCAATTAGTTTAATTATTCATAAACGCCCACCACTATCACTGACATATAATACAATGGAGCCACTCTACACTAATGGATTTGATTGGCTCGTCAAATTGATATAAACGAGGAGCGTTGGTTACAATAATACTGTACTAAGAGCAATATTCTGCTAGCAGAATTTCTAAACAACTTAGCTAACTTAACCATCGATAATTAATTTTCAATACATTTTCTCAAAAACTGACTCTTATCGCACTACGATTAGGTTCAATATGCCATCTATATCACCCTAGTGTTTTTTTTTTCATTTATCAAAACAAAGGCCATTCTTATTCCAACTTTTGTCACGGTCAATGGCGGATATTTTTTTTTAGCAAAGAGGCGCCGATTTTTAAGGTTTCAATATTTAATGAAAATTCAAAATGTGTTTATGTACAGAATAAACATGAATAAATAAGATTATTTACACAATTATGTGTTATTATCAACAAATTTACAATTATCTGTTTTCTAAATTTTAAAAAATTATAACGTTTTGATACCTTTGCTTCACTTTCAACCTGCAAAGGGAAAGCGCGGGAAAAATGTATATTATATATTATTTTATAATTGCGTAATTTGTGAAAAAAAATGTTGAATTTAAGGTTTGAAGAGAATTTGTAGAAATTGTTTAGACATACCAGCCGATATTGTAATTAAGGTAAAAAAAAACTTACAATAGCCTGCTGCTATTCGGAAAATTTTCTTCAGTGCAAAATGAACAAAAATGCATCGTTATTTTCAGAGAAAGCTTTTTCGTAAGTATATTGAAAAACGTCGTTTGATACACGTGCAAATTTGTCACTGCAGCCCTCGGCTAAAACATTTACTCTTTCATTATTTTTGATGCTTTGACAAATAGAGTAACTTTTTTGTTTCGTAGACAAAAACTCGGCTCTTCAATTTGACTTATTTATTAGCAGTAAAATTAGACTGAAGACAATTTCGAAAAAAAATATACCTGCCCCTAATCTACCATCATCATTATATCAGCCGATAGACGTCAACTATTGGACAGTAAATAATACATAAAACATAGAATACCAGATGAATTTAGAAAAATTAAATATGATGTTTACTTATAGCAAACATTAATTAAAAATCCTGCAGCTAAAGCTTTTAAAAGAATCACTTTGACAGTTGATATTCGAAAATAAACCATAAGCGAGCCATAACCATAAATCTAAACACAGACGTCGACGTGCATTTGATAGCCTAGCCGTATTGCATTCCTAGACTATAACCGACCGCTGACAGTTCTATTAAACCACACATTTATATGTCAATATCAATTCAAATGTTTGTTTTATCCATTTTGTGTCGCATGACACTCGTGCCTGTCTTGCCGGCTTTATTTTGATGGCTTTCCATTGCTTTTGTTAACGTTAAAAACGTAAATGGGTCGTTTTTAACACGCTTATATTAGCTTCACCTGTATGTTTGTAACCAACGACTTTGGGCTCGATTTTGACCTCCTTTGGGCGATCAGATTTTCTTAAAACTTTGCACACCCATTAAAGACTGATGACAATACAATAATCCGTTTTTTTTGTGAAAAACAAAAATATAGTTTAAAAAAAACACGCTTTCATAGCATATCAAACTATATATATGGCACAAAGCGCCTTACGCTTTTTTCACAATGATATTAATATTTTTCGTTCATTATTATTTGGTAATGAAAATCGATCAGTACAAAAAACATGTTTTTGCAAGTAATTAAAAAAAAGAAATGATTATCAAATAAGCCCTTGAATAAATAGTTACTTATACTTTTTACTCTTTAAGAGAATCTCAAATACATCAAGCGTAAAAAAAAATTAACTGGACAACACATTTGAACCGTTTTAGTCTTCAAAAAGTATGCATGTAAAAAACACAGGAAAAGTAATTTTCACACGTATTTTAGACAATGTCACATCGTAGGATGCGAATATATAATAGCTATTACTGCACATTGTCTCTCGGGCTGTGTAACCTGAATCTTGCCAATTTGCACCCTGCCTTTGTGATGCAAGATTAGGTCTACGTGCAACCGACCACCACAATGCAAGACGATGTAGTCCTAGCACCTGAATAGAGCTAAATGTATTTGATTGAATAGTGGCCACTGAGGATGTTTGCCTAAACGACAGAATAGATGAAAGAGGTTAGAATGGCCTTTTAGACGGGACAGGCGTGCCACAAAGTAGGTAAATGCTCATAGTTCAACTACCAATAGCAATCTTGCGATCTAAGTGTGCGTGGTTTGTTAGTTGGTTTATTGCCTGGGAGTTAAAGGGTGTGAAACAAACGGCGAGACTCGTTGTAGTCATAATTTCAGCCGATACAAGTCCACTGTTGGACATAGGCCTCCCCCAAGCGTCGCCACATCAAACGCAAGGAAACCCCGAGCATAGCCTTTTCCATTGCTCTTTGGGTGACTTTAAGCCTTCTGATGACGCCTATTGTGAGCGACCACGTTTCGGAGCCATATGTCATCACTGGCAACATGCACTGGTCAAAGACTGGTCTTGAGACACAGGACTCGTTGTAGTACAAATTGGAAGGAACCTTTCTAACCTATTTTATCTTTTTTGTGCATGCAACATGCCTAAACACTTGAACTAGTCTTTGACCCCATGCCCTGTTACGCTACTATTCTGTGATCAGACTTCGGTAGTTCGGCACACGAATTTAGGCGAGTGATTCATTGGAATCTGATAAAGGTTGAGCCTGAAAGCCAATCTTAGTGCTCCCTATTGGGTTGTTTACGTAGGCGTATCAGGTTAGTGTGAACGATGGGTTTTTAGGACTTTACCTTGTGGAACAGTTATTTGAAATCAGGTTAGGAAAGTAGTAAAAAAACTAGTTGCACCATTTTGTTTTGACACTAAAGACTGGACCAAATAATTTTTCGAGACATGTTTCACGTAACCTTAGTACAAGTTACTGTAATTATCATGGGCACAGCTACCGCCGTATCAATGTTACGGGGCCCCCAAGCTGTAGGGGTGTGAAAATTCGTAATAGTTATCCAGAACCTTCAATTTTCTAATAAATAAGAGGTGCGTAGTTAATTAATGAAATAATTACTAAATGATAGAATGTCCCATTTTTATAGCTCTGTTTTAGCATTCTCTACATAAAATCACAATAAATACTAATCTCTCTTCTATTCTAAAATACTCAAATATACGAAGATAACCGGGCTAAGTCCTAAATGGACTGAATGGTCTGATCATCTCCGTTTCTTGTCTCTGTGCTAATAGAGTTTGCGGTGTAAAAAAAAACTTCGCATAATTTTGATATGGGGCCCATTTGAGTCTAGCTACGCCACTGCTTGTCGCGAATGTGGCACATCTGTACTTTTGTAAACTAGTGCTTATTTTTATAAAGATTACCTATATAGGGTTATTAGTAATACACTGAAAACCTTGCTGGGCTTAACATCATAAACAACAACTTTTGTTTTATGACTTTTTACAAAACATAATTCATTTACCAAAAACAAACCTTCAAGATTTCGTGGTTCTGTCTAACACATTTCAACTCTGTATATTGCTATATCTACTTATTTCTGTATGATGTGACGCAAGCGCATCAAGAAACCCAGCAATAATCAGAATCTACGTCTAACCGTCATTCACTTACTTACCTACCTTACTTTACACAAAGTTTATATTTTTAAGATTTTTGTTTGTTTCAATTCCTCTCTTTACGTCAAATTACCGTCTGAAATACTCAAATGACTTAGTTAACCATGACTCATGCTTCATTTCAATGATTCCGGTGTTTTAAAAGGACGTGATGAGGTCGGGGCTCATAGTTGGTGACAGTCGAACCGTGCCCAACCGCGGCTCATTGTTTGAAAATCACCCTTGGCTAATTACAATGTTAATTTAACCAGCCGCCTGTGTTGTGTTTGTGTGTTTTCGTGTTATACACAAACTAGCATTTGCCAGCGGGTTCGCCCGCGTTAATGTAGGTTCCTCCATACAAATTTTAGAATTCCATTTCACCCCGTTAGGAGCTGAATTTTGGATAATATTTTCTTAGTGCACGCCTATCTTGTGCAAATTTCATGCTTCTAGTGGTAATAGTTTTGGCTGTGCATTGATATGTCAGTCAGTCAGTCATTTTCTCCTTTTATATATATATATATATATATATATGTAACAGAGCTACGGAAAGGGCAATGTCGGGAGTTTCACTAAGTGACCATTTTCTATTTTTTAAAATCTTACCTCACACTAGGATGTACTCCTTCCTACATAATAAATGCATTCACAAACATGTAGATGACTTCATTAACCCAGAACAACTACCTCAAAGCAATACGAAATATTTGTTCAGTGCGGAACATAGTGCAGCAACCAATCGCTAAACCACTGCTCCAACTATGATGTTAATCAGAGAAATCTAAAAAAGAATGAAGCTAACCGGTATATCTTAGATTAAGTGGGAGTGGTTAGGCCACAGATGTCCCAGACCACAAAGTAGATGAGCTTAGAAGTTGTCTCTCCCAAAAAACTGGTCATACATACGCAAGCAAGTTACAACCTAGATGGACCGGGGACCAGTGGTCGTTCCACGAGCTCTTAATGCGATCCAATTGACATCCTAAACTAAACTGTTCTGAACTCTTTCTCGCTACCACGCTTGTTATTTTAACACGTAAATAGCTGCTAATTACTTGACCCTGAAATAGCTGATAAAAGATAATTTTGATTACTGATTGTAGCCGAAGCTGCTTGTTTAGCAAAATATCCTAATCCTACAATCTTCTGATATTATTTGTACGGACGCGGTAGCCATACAAACACTAACTTGGCCTTTGACTTGCTGAATATCAATAGTTAGGTAGTAGAGATGGACCGACTAGTCGCCGAATTTCGATCTCATTTTAGAATCGGCAACTAGTCGGCTATAAGTCGACAAAGGTTATCACAGTATTAGGTTAGGTTAGGGCAAGAACAAGTGTGAGTCAGACTCCCGCACTTAGATTTAAAAAAGTTTTTCAGAAAAATCCAAAAAAATAGAAATGTTTTTATTTCACATGGCCTACATGGGCATGGTTAAAACGTCAGAAGCTAGAGCACGACGAATGAGTTACGAAGATTTTTCCGAATCACAAAAAATGAAACTTTCTTTTATGTGACGTAACTACAAATTTACAGTTTTCAGATATTTTCATGCCAAACAGAATTCTAGATCAACGTTTAGTAATGACGTTTTTAAGGGGGAAAAAAATTAACAGATTCCCAGAGTATTGAAAAATCCAAACAAAAGTTGAAGTACTTTTTTTGTTTGGCTTCCTTTTTTTTTGACTCATCGACATTTTAACAATTCAGAAGTGCCTGTAATTGGTCTTTTTGAAATAAACAGTTCTGATTTCTGATTTGTATCGGGCTTTGTATGAACTGAATTTAAATATTATGGTCAACTTGTAACTTATAAAAATGAGCCGATTAATCGGTAAATTAGACTGTCTCGTAACATTAATAATTGGCAACTAGTTGGCCATTCGAGCGGCTACTAGTCGGCCAAGTCCCGTAATCGGCCCACCTCTACTGAATATCAATAGTTAGTTAATAGAGCAGTCACTTGGAATCACCTATTCGAAGCATTGGTATCTACTAATTCAATAACACACCGACACGGACTTAGGTATTGCTTAATGATCTTTGTAATGTAGCCACTTGAAACTAGGTATGTACTGTTTTGGTGTAAGCAATATATAGAATAGTCTTTATTCTATTAATTAAAATCACACTTATAAGTATATTAAAAAGGCGAAAGTTTGTCAGTGTGTGTATGATTATTACTTCTTCACGCTCTAACGGCTGAACGAATTTGGATGAAAATTGGTACACAGATAGACTAGTCCTGAAACAATATTTTTTTCTGAGGATATTTTTTATTATCACGTGGGCGAAGCCATAAGCGGCAGTTAATTCATTAATGAAATGTGGTATCACATAAATCATAAATAATTTATGTATTTTGCAAACATAGGTAAAATTATACTTTGATTTTTTTTTTTAATAAAGTAAAACATGTTTAACCATCACACGGGTATACAACATCAGGCAGTCAACCTACTGGTTACCCAGTTTGTTAGGGACTTCTTTCTCAAACGCCGTATAAATTTTACTTAAAGAGAATAAGAATCATAAGAATCATAGCTATCGACTCTGACATATCCCGAAAGAATTCATCATCATCAGCCTTTTTAATGTTCCCATTCCATCTCCTAGAGTCCTCTCTATTCCTCAAGGCGGGCCCTAACCCACCACTTGGGCCCAGTGCGGATTGGTGGATGTCACATGGCTTCGAATTTTTGGTTCTAGATTATACCTGGTCTCCATCTCAATATTTTTCTTCACCGTCTTGAGAGCAGTGGTGATGAAATAAATTACCTAAAGTAAATGCACTTGGTTGAGGTTAAAGGCTAAAGACTTTGCTCTTCCACCTCGCTCCACTTAGACTGCTTCCACTGATTCAGAATGTACATTTCAAGCACTGTGTTTGACCAATTCGTGGTCCGCTCTTCTCTACTTCACCTAGCTTCGAGTCAATGGAAACGCACCCTAATACAGTCCCACTGTAGGTCTACGGTCAAAGCAAATATACAGGAACATGAAAACGACGATTGGATTTGGAATAGAATAGAATAGAACAGAACAGAATAGAATCGAATAGAATAAACTTTATTGTACACTAAAACAGTAAAAATCTTTTAAAATAACTTACATATGTGGGCACAATGGCGGTCGTATCGCTAACAGTGGTATCTATCAGACAACCTTAGGATGGATTGTAAGAACCAAAAATAAAAATAGGGTAGTCTGCATAAATACTTCATTCATTTGCAGTACACCGCAAATAAATGAAGTATTTAATATTAAAAATAATAATATATTATTTTTTTAATTTTTTTGTTAGCCTGTTTTGCCCCACTCCTGGGCAAAGGCCTCCCTCCATTTCTTCCATTTTTCGCGCGCCCGGGCTTCATCTTCCCGTTCTGGTGGAAACTATCAAGTTCGTCGCGCCATCTCCTTCGTGGTCTACCGCGACCCCGACGCGCTGTTTCAGGGCACCAACTTTGTGGTACTTTGGCCCACTTATTTGGATTGATGACTTGATTGATGATGACTTGGATTTTAATTAATATAATAATATATTATTTTATATTAGACTATACATAGATATAACATTATATTATATAGCTTTTAGGTATATTTAAAAGACAAAAACAAACTCATGAATGATAGAACTTGGTAACATAGACACATTTCTCAGCTGAAACGAACCAAGGCAACGGTAATCGAAACATATTACGCTATTCTCTTTGTAGCGCGTCAAAAAGACGTAAAAAATCGTACACGTGTCGCTTAGTCCACGTTGGGGAGATGGCGTTTATCCTGAGGACGAATGGAAAACGATATTTCAGAAACGATTTGTGTCGGTTTTAATGTGTCTGCAGTTTTTTACGGTTCGGTTAATTTCTATTGTGTTTGAGATGAAGACGATGATCAATGTGGTACTCGAAAAATGGTTTTAGTTTGAGTTTATATGACATAATTTAAAGACCAATTGTTTTAATAACCTGGCACGGAACCTAGGGATCTTTAAGTCGACCATATCGTTGCTTTCCATCAAGTGACTCTATCAACAGTTAAAAGTTTATTTTATCCAGTTACAATCTATTCAGACAAAAAAGGAGTGTTTTATGCAAATTGATTTGATCTACATGTAGTAATTTACTAACAAATATTCTGATTCACCAACATACTTTTTTCTATAGACACTAGATTATTTAAAAAAATGTGTCATAGAGAGCCGTTTTATCACTTTGACACGCAAAATTAAAGAGGATTAAAATTACTATTATCCAATATACAACCGTTAAATTGTTAGCTACCTATGTACTTTATTAATAACCTTAAAATAAAAGTGGACTGTGAAACTTAAAAAACCCAATCGTAAATATTGTTCGCTAGAAAAAAAAATTGGCAGCAAAAAAACATTTAAAAAATAACATGTTTTTTTCACACAGATCATTATTGCGTATTCGAGAATAAAACGTAAACAAAAGGTTTGTGTTTAAAATCATAAGATTAACTATCCTCGTCAAAAGCCCAGCTATTTGATTACAGTCATTAGTAAACAAATGTCCTGGGATTTTTATTTGCACGTCGTGTTTTATATCGTTTATCCAAAATAGCTCGTTTTGGCCCGACGTTAGTACAATTTATAACTGCAGCTTCGCTACGTTCATTACTCGGACGGAGCCACGGGTCACGGCTAGCTAGAGGTATGCAGATACCGTGTACTATTTGTAAACCGAGGGGTTGACAAGAAATGAGAACGAAGTTCAGTTTTCGTGAAAACCCTGCTTCGGTTTTCACGAAAACTGAGGTAAAAGTTTCTTCTGTTTAGTTTCTTCTCCTTGGTTTTCATGAGAATCAGGGTCCTAGGTCCCTAATTTTCACGAAAACCGAAGAAAAAGTTTCGCAAACAAAATTGAAAAAATTTGAAAAATGTGACAAAAATATCTACAACATGATCAACAGATTTAGTTGCAAATATAATTTAAGAACTAAAACAAACTTAAAGTACCTTAGCGTTTTTTTTTAATTCTGATTACATTAGATACATATTAAAAGCTTCGAATCACTTCACGGGTTTGGTAGAGCGTCGGTATTTTTATCTACCCGCGCTAGTGATGCAATCTAGATCTATCAAGAAATTCTGAAAATAGGTTTTTTTTAAATCCTAAAATAAGTCTTAATTTTTTTTTTTTATCTTTTTCCTTCTTACTCCTGGAGAAAGGCTATCCATTCCTTCCCAGCTTTCATGGGCCTGCGCTTTCACCTTCCAGTCCTGTTGAAATTTGTCTAGTTCGTCGCGCCATCTCCTTCGTGGACTAACACGACCTCATATTAATGTCTCCGTTTTTTTTTTAAATAATGGATAGGTTTGCATTTTAACACTATCTAACCTGATGGTAAGTGATAATGTAGCCGACAGTTGACAAATCAAATCAAAGCATTTATTTCAAATAGACCATTTACAGGCACTTTTGAATAGTCAAATGTCGGTCAGTCCAAGAAAAGTGAAGCTAAATTGCACGTTCCAAAGAGTGGGTCTCTATGGAGAAGAACGTGCAAGAAACTCCATGGACACTCTTTTAAATCATATTATGTGTTACATATAATGCTTGGTTACATATTACTTGTTGCTTCTATCATGTGAGCACAATGTCGATAATGAAATAAAAATGTAAAATAATTAAAAGATAGAAATTGAATTAAGCCACTGGCAGCTAAGAGATGACCAGTCCCATCTGACGGCACCCGTTCACGAGCATGACGCGTGACCACGCTTGCTTAAAAGTAATATTATATGTATACTATATATACTATTCACTCTTGACTTAAAGACCCTTAGATTGTAGCTATCAGGAAATATTATAGACTCCGGCAGAGAATTTCACTACTTAGCCGTACGCAAAATAAATTCATGCATACATGACTTAAGTAGGATAAAACAAAAAAATTACTTTAAAAATAACTGTTATCGGTCGTTTAACCAATTATTCGAATTCTGAACACACTAGTTTATGAGTTCGTTCTGTAAAGAAATTGATTTTGAAGATTTTTGGTCTCGAAAATATGAATCTGTGAAATGTAGCAGAAACGATATTAAGGTAGTGTACATTAAGTTCTATCGAGCAACGAAACGCCGGCCAAAAGCCTCAGCCAATCCGTTCTAACATTATTACACTAAAATATAGCTGCTCTCTATTTTTACGGCCCACTCCACTGATAACATACTCGAGGTATTGTAAGAATTTAGGTGTCCTTTATTCCCCGAGTTTCGTAGAACCATAATATTCATTCTTGGTACCTACCTACCTACAACACCAGTGACTTTATTAAAAGTAGCACGAGAGGGCGGAGAAACACGAGACACTACAAACAATACAATTCTTTCACATCTCTCTTTAATGTGAAAACAATAGAAACTTACGCCAAGTGTCTCTCTAACTAGTAAACTTTGCCGCGTGACGTCTCTTTTCCTGTTAATTTGAACCACAGTGTAATAAACCAAAAAAATCCTCCAACAAAACAACATAAAAATGGCTACGCCTTCTCAATTTCTTATAACCTAAAAAGGCGATGAAACAGTCACGATAATAGACAGCTTCAAGCCTCAATACGTTTCAAGAACATTATCGTTCGGAGTAAGCATCAAACGAAAATTCTTTTCAAGAAATAATTCACCTGAAAACACGAGAAATTCAATAAACCGCTCGGCTGAACCGGTTCCAAGTTAGTCTCAACTAAAAACAATAACGTGGACATTTTCAACAAAATATACGTGCGCATTACTATGCGAACACTTGCGAAGGAGTTGGCGGTAGTGAACAGGGAATAATATGCATTCTCGTAGAGGTGTTTAAAGATAATTCATGATAAAACGCGCCAGCACACCGGCGGCACATTCGGCGAGAGTAAACGGTACACGGTTGCGGCAAACAAATTAGAGAGCGCGATGTTTACACACCCAGATGTAGTGCGGTGGCGCCGAAACGTGGCCAATTGGACTCTAACAACAACTAGTTTTGAAAAAAGTCTCTTTCGCTTCGACGCTTCGCTGTTTGGATAGTTTCGTTTGACTTTCAAGTAAACTATCTGCATTTTTCTTTTATTTTAAATCGCAGGCATGACTGTAGGATTGTTGGAGAGTTACCATAAATCTAGAACGCTAAGGGAAACTGAAGGAACAAAAGAACAATGGATTTTAGTCTGTTTAAACTATAGTATTTAGGTAACTGCGGTGCAAAGACAAAACTGTTCAAATGAAGTTCAAAAGATAATTTAGTCATACGACTCAAATAATTTTATCTTAAAACCAATAAATTAATATTCTCCGGCGCTACTACCGGCCTAAGCCTGTTAATTTATTACAAAGAGGCAAATATCAGGGTTGTCCCTGCTCCGGCTAATTGGCGACACACGTGAACAATACCCTGTGACGAACCGAATAACTGAATTGTCTCTCATTGCGCGATTTCAGTCCTTTGTCAGTAAAATCTGACAACACTATCTACATGGTTTCACACCTATTGACATTCGGGTCAATGCCTTTTCAATACAATTTCAATACAACCTCCCGTGTGTGGTGTAACAAAACCAGACAGATTACTTAAGTATATTTTCATAACATACAAAAAGAAAGAAAAACCTCAACAAACAAGAAGGAACACATTATGCTATTCACTTTAGGAGAGTCGATAAATATAACTCGAGTGACTTTGCAACTTACAAAAAGGGGAGCAACAACGGGGTACAACATACATACATAGTTGGCGCGGGCCTGGGGCCCCAGGTGTTCAGGAGCCCGCCCTCCATTTCTCAAAGTGAATCCACATTGTGGCTCGTATTTTATAATGACACTGGGAGTTTCCCAAACGACGTATGCTCACTGCCCACTCAAGGATTACCTCCAGGGCTGTGCCTTTTGTCGGCCGAATCTTTTTGTGGCTTGATAAAATAGTCGGCTTTTTTGTTATTCCTGCCGCTATACGTTTCCATCTTATACATAGGAAAGTTCTGGAACTTTTAGCGTTGGTGGTGATCTTGCTTGCCAATCCGATTTATTTTATTTTAGGAAAACTTTTGGTTACCACTTATGTCATTGAATTTACTTGTATGTTTTAATTTCTAAAAGCTGTGTGGTATTATCTTGTCAGAAATACTATAGTGTCTCAAGACGAAAGTCTTTGTATGACCAGTGCATGTTGCCAGTGATGCCATAATAATAATAATATGACACTGAATCGTGGTCACTCGCGCTAGACTTCATTGGAAGGCTTGAAGTCACTCAAAGGACGATGGAAAAGCTTAAAAGCTCGGATTTTCCTTGTGTGATCGATACAGAAATGGAGAACCAAGTTTACTGACTTAACCTTAACCTGATGCGAGACGCACAGGACCGGTCTTTGTGACGACAACTGGGGGAGGCTCAAGTCCAACTATGGACGTTTTGTAGGTGCAATGATAATGACGAATGACCAACTTCAGTTACGTACTATAGACTGCTAACTACCACAGAAAAGTTTTAAAAAGACCTTCCTTAAAAACGTTATTCATCGCCTTTAGAAATTAACTAAAAAGGATCCTTACCGTTCTAAAGCTTGCATCTTTATTTAAAAAGCTTCAGCCTCAGCTATAAACAAAGCCTTACGTTCGAGTGCTCGTTACAGTGGAAACCACGAAAACGTACCAAAAAGAAATACATAGGGTTTGTACTAAGATAGGTAGAAGCTTAAATCTTTAACGCTCGAGGTGGAAACTGGGATAGAATATGACGCAATTAAGGTAATTGGCCTTCCTACCTTCCTATATAACTAATTTCCAGTTTTTCCGCAACCTTAATTAATACTTTTTGTTGAAACACATCTGATGGGGTCGCTTAATTTTTATCCGACTGTGCCAGAAGGATGGTATATGTTTTTCGATTGTATGTATGTGTATTGCTTTGGCAAGTCTTATAGGCTTGTTTAAAAGCAGTGTGATACAGTTGATGGCATCAAATGTGTCATTGGGTCTTTGGTTGCGCTTATTTTTATACTACTAGCTTTTGCCCGCGGTTTCAACCGCGTACATAAAATATAGCCTGTCACTTTGAAATAAAGCAGCTTCTATCAGTGAAATAATTTCAGCAATCGGACCAGTTCTTTCAGAGATTACCTCCTACAAACAAAAAAACATAAAAAAGAAAAATAAAACTTTAAGTACCTCTTTATCAAAATGTATCCTAACCTCTTCAAAAGTATTTATGTCCGTCTCCTGGCTCTAAGCTACCTCCTCACAAATTTTCAATCAAATCGGTTCAGGCGTTCTTGAGTTCTAAATAGTGTAACTAATACGACTTTCTTATGTACATATATTATATAGATTTTATAATAGGCAATAAATAACACTAAAAAGAAATCTTTTTCTGAACACAGCTTCAAAATTGGATATTAAATGAAGCAGTAATTAGCATTACAAATATAGGTTTGAGGAAGAGTGTGGTCTGGTGGGAATATCTCGCTAACTCTTTTGAGCACATAGCTAAATGGCGGTGACGTCACATTTCAGTGCACCCTTATACTTTTATTTGATAGTCTCTCCTTACACCAGGTTTGAAAAGTGTCTAACTTGATTAATATGAAACGAATTAAAAATGTTCTTTCTATTCGCGATTTTAATTAACTTTTTGTTACTAACTATAAAAAAAATAAGTCAAGTTCCCAATTTAACTAATATTTTCACTAACTAAAGCCCGGCAAATCTAAGAAGTACCGTTTGACAGTTCTACACGTAATACATTTTAATTTTTGATTAAAAATTGTTTATGAGGTAATAAATTAAAAACAGTGTCATAATTCAATGGTTTTACGGAAAACATAATAGAAATACTGTGTTACTTCAAACAATACTTCTTAGATTTTTGTAATGGTATTACAAAAATCTAAGAAGTATCGTTTCACTGCATAAAGTTACTTGTTTCAATATTTTTTGTTATTTTTTGCTTTTGGCTATGCTAATTCTATAAACTTTTTAATAAATATGCTATAGTGCGGTGTAGCTCCGCTGGTGTTGCCAGACTCGATTCCCTTGTCTCAAATATGCCCGACGCTGCATTGGTTAATTAAGTTCAGCTCGAGCAACGAAGGATGGTTTTCAAACTAAGAACAACTAGGTTAAACGCTGGTTAAACTTAATACGATATTGATATTAAACTATTTCGCAACATTCTTGAACAAACGCGATTTTCTCAAGAAGTTTATAACAGCTTTCTTCTTCATAATATAAATTAAGTTTGAGAACATTAAATTAATATTATACAATCTATTCTCTGGGTATGTGATTTCTTTAATCAAACAAGCAATATTATATCGAAACGATATACAAAATTCTTGAAAAAATGTCCTGTCATTTGAAGAAGTATTTTTTAGTACCTAAGTAACTAAGTTCCTGCTTTTAACTTAAATTATCTACCATTGAAAATCGATTCAGCTATTTCGGAGATTAGCCGTAACAAGCTTAAAGACAGTCAAAAATATTAAATACTGCATTTTTTATATTTCTTCTATGCTATATATATATATATATATATATATATATTATTAAATATAAAATAAATACAAACAGACCGGTGGTGGTGCTCAAAACGGTGAAGTTTAGAACCAAAAATTCAAAGACATGTGATATCCATCAACCCATACTAGGCTCGCGTGGAAGATAACGACTCATGGGATCCTAGAGGGGAGGCCTGAAGCCCAGATGTGGGAACTTTATACGACTGATCATGATTATACTTCAATTTTATTTATATGTAGTTGTTAGTAGAGTCGGAAATGAAAAATCTGATGTTGACAATGCGTATTTTAGTTATCATTCATTTGCCTCTTAAGGTGATGACAGTTCTACAACAGATATTGATCATAATATGGCTAGTGGTGATGAATCAATAAGCGGAGTAGAATATTTAGAATCAGATTTCTCTTATGATTCCTGATTTATGTTATTAATTTATATTTACTTATAAAATTATTATATCTTTGCAAATGTATACAACTTTGTTAATAAAGAATATCATTAAAGAGTCTGAAATATATTCTAAACGGAAAACTTTTGCATTTTTTTATTGTTAAAAAAACATTTAAAAATAATAAATCATTTGAAAAAATACGTCTATTCGATACGTTTTATAAGGTTCTATTGGTAGTGTTGGCTACTTTAGATTCCATTGTACCCTAATAATTACCCATGTCGTTGGACTTTTTAGACAAATTCTATACAGATTATTAACATATGCCTAAATTATTATCACTTATATAGTAACCAACGAAAAGCTCAAATACAAGCTCCAAAAAATGTTTTAGAAGCTGAATCTCTGTGAGATAGGGCTGTATAGTCGTTTACTCTCGTAGCTTTATGAAGCCCGCCTCGTCTCACTTCTTAGCAAGTGCAATGCTTTGTCTCCGTACCGCCGGAGATACCTTTGTTCCAGACCACGGGGCGCCAAGCCTAGCTTTCAATAGCAGTGGAGAAATGCCTACCTTTTATTTATCTTCTTGAATTGTGCTCACCATTAAAATTTTCGTGGAAACCGTGAATCAGTGTGGTATTTAAGATTAGTAGTGAACTTTATCTTTGTTTTACTGCTTTGTCTCAGTAGGTGGCAACGAGATGTTTGTGAATTTGGCTATCCGGACACAGAAAGATTTTTAACCATCGGACTGTAGTTCCAAAGATTAGCGCGTTTAAACAAACAAAAAGCTCTTCTGTTTTATTATTTTTCGTATAAATATCATCAAATCAAGTCTCTCACCGGGTTTATTTGTCTGTGTGTTCACAATAAACTCAAAAAATACTCTTTAGAGTATTAATTGTTCATTGCATTCGCGCCTTATCGCTTCGCGTTCGCACTCGCGTCGAATCGCTTCGCGTTCGCATGTCGAGTCGCCTACGTTGAACAACCACTATTTCTAAGATACCTCTTATAATATTTATGTCCTAGCAGACGGTAATACGTTAGTATTTCACTCGGTAACGCTTTAAATATTCAGTGTAAGCCAGGTACCTCCACAGGCGGATTTATTGCGTGAACATTACTTACATGTCACTATAAGAACTTTCCCCGTTGCCACTCGCTATGGGGCCCCTCATCCGCCTTATAACCCATACCGACGGACGTTATGGGAAAACTTTGTTACCCTGAAAAACAATCTCTTGCAGATGTAGTGATGTAACTGGTTATTGACTGCAGTATACGTTTGCACTGCATTGGCGTATACGGCGTTATATAATAGGTACATAGATTTCATTATCCCCCCCCCCCCCCAGAGTTCTAAGATGAATAAATAAATAATACTTTTTTATTACTTATCTTAGGGTTTCAAGGGTCCTGGACCTCTGGATAGCGTAGGTACGAGTTGCCAAAGCCAACTTGAAAAGGCCCCTTAGACACTTGTCATGGAACGTGGTACCAACCAAGGATTATTCTTAGACACGGTATGCTAGTGTACTCAAGGATAACACCCGTTGAAACACTATTGCGACATTTGGAAAACAAAGATATGGGGCTTTGGTTTTTGAACATTTTAGTGAACAGGGTATTGCATACTGAATAAAATAAAATAATATATAATAAAAATCCACAACTATCACACAACGCCGTCTAGTCTCAAACTAAGCAGAGCTTGTGCTATGAGTACTAGACAACTGATAAACATACTTATATATTTCTAAAGGCGTATATATACATATTACACCCAGACACAGAACAAATAATCATGCTCATCACACACACATTTGTGGTGGTGGGAATCGAACCCACGACCTCCGGCATAGCAGTCAGGGACACTAATCAATTAGGTATAATCTTTGAGAAGCTTGCGCTTAACCACTGTATCACTGGTGAACGATGGAACACGCTTGCCTTAAAAAGCAACATAAAATTCACTCTTGACTTAAAGATTCCCAAGTTGTGGTTGTCAGGAAACACAGGTTGTGTTTAAAATAACCAAAACTGCTAACGGTCTGGCTGCTTAAAGGCACCCGCTACTCAAAGAACTTGCAACGAAAAATCTGAAGTAAATGCGGCGAACACTAGTCACAGAAACCACTCATTACTAAAATGGAACCAGAAGTACGTATTTTCTTATTTTCTTTTAAATTTTTATACACACTGCGATCTTCAAGTTTTCTCGCTTTCTGAACAAGTACACCAAAGTTAGCGCAACTTTAACACAACTTGCGAAGTGTTTTAATAGGTCCCGGATAGTTACGATGCGCTATGCATTGCGTCTGGAACTATTTATTAAGTTTTGGGAAAATTTTGCTTAATTGAATTGCATGATGTATAACTTGAATAGTAAGAATTTTGGTTTCAAAGCATTACACATAATTATCACGATTAGGGTTTCAACGTCAGACCAAAACATACAATATTGATACTAATCGATATTTTTAAATAATAATATTTAATGATAAAATATCAAAAATACACACCTAAATTAACAAAAATAAATTAAATTGCTATTTCTGATAACATTGACTATCTAAAAAGATTGAGTACCTAATTTTAAAAAATAGAATAACTCAAAATGTACCTGATTAAAATGTAAGTAAATATTATTATAGGGGCGTATTAGACCGATATATCGATATCAATTCAATTCATTATAAATCGATATCAATATGTCGATGTTTTTATAATCCTTGCATTTCTAATCACAATAGGCAAACCCCGAGAAGGGCTCAAGTCAATTCCGTAACTATATTCATTTAACATTTGTAACACACGAAATACGTTCCAATGTTAACATAATAATGTGGTTTTTAAGTACGCAGTAGGAGCAGTGGTAGCTGAGTGGTAACGGGGGGGACTTACGAGTTGTAGGTCGCGGGTTCAAACTCTAGTTCTTTGCGTACTTTATTTCATCACCACTGCTCTCAAAACGGTGAAGGAAAACATCGTGAGCAAACCGGCATGTCCTAGAACCAAAAATTCGAAGACATGCGACATTCACCAACCCGCATTGAGCCCGCGTGATGGAAGCCTGAGTCCCAGCAGTGGGAACATTAAAAGGCTGATTATTCTATTTTAAGTACGAACTAAACTACTATTAAGGGTTATAGATACCGGCACGGATCCTAAGCGCTGGCTTTAAGTTGCGCAGTAGTCAAATATTCGGTTTCTTTAGTGATACGAAGTGAGACGCGAGGCGAGAGTGTCAGTGATTGGCTCTTCGCGCCATCGCGTCATAGACAACACTCGTGATTCGTTCCCTGCGCTTGCTGCATGTATCTAACAACGACAATGATTGGCTCGCCAATGTATGGAATGCGCAAAGCGATCCCCACTCTGACGCCGAGCGCTCAAGATTCGTGTCGGTATCTATGATCTTGTAAAATATTTCAGCAACCATTCATTATTTTGCCAATAGCTTATATTACATACGAAATCAATAGAAATACGTAACGTTAAACTTATTCAGGCCTGAAATAAGCATGTGAATTACTCGTCTTTTTTACAACGCAAGCTTAATAAGAAAAGAGACCTAACTCAAAAAGAAGGGTATTAGAAATCGGACCTTATTATTGATATGTTTTAAGAATCAATTACCCTCTATTTTGAGTTAGGTCTCTTCATGATTAAGGGTGAGTCTCGTAGGTACCAGTTTTTTTTTTTTGTCTATTCGGTATCCCACACAATTAATTTTGATGCTGTTTTCACTAAAAGAAAGGAAACAGTCCCTTACATCATTTCAGTCGAAATACGTCCACTGTTGGACATAGTCCGCCCCCAAATGTCACCACAACGAACGGTGCTATGCATCTTGCATCCATCGTATTATCGACACCAGCCCCCCTAGCCAAGTCGTCATTCCCGTACATTTAAAGCTTTCTCCTAGCGTTAACGATTGCAAATTAGCAATATGGCTAGGCCTTCTGACACTGCGTCTTCAGGTGAGCGGTCGCCACTCCAGACCGTTTTGGCCCCATCGACAATCTGTTCTGCGAGCATTGTAAAGTTCGCGACTAGTTTAAACATAAGGTGATTGTAACACGTATGTACACTTTTCTATTTTTCCGACTGTGCTAAACTTATTTTAGCCTGGCTTATAAATTAATACTTTAGTATATAAATAACAACATGACAGTACCTTACTGTTCAGTGAATTAGCTAAAATTATTGCATGGAATTATGACAGCTATGAAAAACGATCTTCAGTAAAGCTTTAATTTCAAAGTTAATTAAAAATACCTGTGATGGGTCATCTGGGGGCGGGGATTCATTTAGGGGGATTTAGGGTTGATATCATGAGGGTTTTGTAAGTAATTTTTGGTTATATAAGTGACAAAGCAGATGTACCTAAGCGTAGTTATTTTGCAGGAATATGTCTTTAATGATTTTAGGTGTTTTTAATATCGTGCGGATTTAACCACACATGCGGGTTTGCTCTGCACGCGGTGCTCCCTCAAATGTCAATATGGACAATATGGTCCAGCAAATGCTAAATAATATAACATCTTCACTTGTTTTTACTAAGATATCACGTAATTTTTTTGACTTAAATGATAACAAACTAGAGCATTACATTCTGTTAACACAACGGACTTATTGTCTTCCTTTCCACTAGGAATGACTACATTAAAACAGGAAAAAAAGCTTCACTTTTCCGCCAACTGAGCCCACCGCTTCTTGGCCATCACCTCATCTAAATCTTCCATACGCCGTGCATAATTCTAGTGCAACATTTTTGCTTCCCCATTTTCTGCGGGCACTCCATTACGGGTAACACCCGGGAACATGTAGCCACAACACTACCGACTGTAAGTACCCCCGTGTGGCACGGGAATATGTCACATGTCCCGTAACCCCCCCTCCAGTACACCCCACTACCCCCCCACTTCAACTCAACTTCCCCACGGCCAGGGGTGTCACACTGGAGCTGAATTAAATAATGGATTGCTTTGCATAGCCGTCGGCTTATTCTATTTACCCATAAATAAAATTTATATACAGAGAAGAAATGATGATAACTGAATGTGTTCCATTCCAATTATCATTCGTAAAATCCTAAATATTCTTAATTAACAATTTTTACTAAAATCTAATTACTTTGAAAAAAAAAATAATTTGTATTATTGATTATTATTTTCAGTATTTTTAATATTTCAACTTATTTTTGAGTAGATCATTAAAGAAATACTTTTCTTTTTAAAAAATAATTCACACTAATAATATTATAAAGGTGACAATGGTGTGTGCGTGTGTGTGTATGTTTGTTGGTCAGTTTACGCTCGAATGCGTTATGGTTTACGGTATTTTTTTTTCATAACTAGTGCTTGACTGCGATCCCACTCAATGGTAAGCAGTGATGCAATCGTTGATGGTGAGGTGCGGTAGTTTATTAAGAGCCTATTCACTCTATCCTTGAAGACACCTAAATGAGGGTGTTCAGGAAAATTCACACCACCAGTTTCATTTGAAAACGTATACATGACGTTGACGTCTGACGTTAGACGTTGACGTTAATGTCTAATTACTAATGTCATTATTTTGACAGGTGCCCGAACCTTACGGCTCAGCTGCCACCTGGTGAACATAATTTTAGAACACCCTCCTTAATAATCGGACGGGAAGACCGCAGCAGGCAAATTGTACCGGTTAAAAACAATTTGATCAATTTAACGGCCGGTAAACAAAGAAAAAGAATAAAGTTACCAGACGGAGTACTCTTTACCTTTCGAATGCAGCCAATTAATTTTTCTGTTGATTAAACTCATTTGCGGATTATTGTACTTTGTTCTTTGACAGCCGTTTAACTTTTTAATTTGCGACGAGGAAAATGAAATAATGGTTTTAATTAAAAGATCAGTTATTAAAAATGTGGTTTGTTTTTGTAGAACAGCTACCGTTTCGACATTCTAGAAATGTTATGACAGGTCGAGTTTTCATCTTTTTTTTAAATGGATTAAATATTTTTCTTACTTTTAGTGGAGCGAGAAGGAATGTCAAAGTTTTACTGTCTGTGTTTCTTTAGTTGCTGTTTTTTAAGGTGTAAAATCAGCTAATGACTTCTCCCACACTTGGCCCGAGCGAGAAGGCGTGTCAGACTTTTACTGACTAAAACACACATCTATATTCCTTCTTTACCATCGTTCCAGGGCCCTGGGGTTCACTTTCACATAACCTATGGCCTGCGATCCAAAGCTACGTAAACGCTCACAAATAATCCTGGTGTCATCCCTAATGCGATGATTTGATTTCACTACAATGTGTAACAAGCTAGGCTTTTGAATTTTCGTAGTACGTAGATATAGCACCGAGAGTATATCAAAACAGCCCTTTCTCCTCCATTGGCTTGCTCTACGAACGAGCCACACGTTTGATACTCCGCTTGTTTAATTAATAAACTAATTAAGATTATGTAACAGGCTTCTACTTGCATTGTGTTCATGGGGTGCACACACACAAGCAAGCTGCGGGATTGATCTAAACAGTTTTCGTCGTGGACGTAAACCGCAAAAGGTAGCTGAAGGAACACAGCGGTGCTACCACAAGCTCTTAGGGCGATCCATTTTACGACCTAAACTGAGCTGTTTAAGGGATGGAGCTATATAAGGTCTATAGTTTCTTCCATCTTTCTCACTGTCTGGTGGCTTTTCTTGGTCCACCTAACTCTCCCACTGAACAAAAGGTGTATTCACGTAAAAAGCCTATTAAGATCGGAGACTCTATACTCGAAATTGTAGACGTTTACCTCGAACAGACAATCCAGTTGGATAGATCTAATTTGGAGAAAGAGGTCAACCGTCGAATTCGACTCGGCTGGACGGCGTTCGAGAGCAGCGCGGTATCTTCTCATCCAGTATACCATAGTGTCTCAAGACGAAAGCTGGTTTCTTGGGCCACGAGACACACGAAGGAAATAGGAGTAAGAGAAGAAACCAGCTTTTTACTTCATCATTTCAGCTGACAGACGTCCACTGTTGGACATAGGCCTCCCCCAAATGTCGTCACAATGAATTATTTGCGCCCCGCATCCATCGGATTCCCGCAACCTTCACCAGGTCATCGTTTTACCTTGTAGAAGGCCTTCCAACACTGCGTGTTCCGCGGTCGCCACTCCGGAACTATTCGGCTCCAACGGCCATCTATTCTGCGAGCAATGTGCCCTGCCCATTGCCACTTAAGTTTGGCGATTCTTCTTGCTATGTAGGTAGCCTTGATTCTCCTGCGGATATCTTCATTTCTGATTAGATCACGCAAGGAAACTCCTACTTCTACACTAAAGAAATAACACTACACTTTTTCATCCTTTGTAAGCACTAGTTATCGCTGGTCTCCTACTTCTACACTAAAGAAATAACACTACACTTTTTCATCCTTTGTAAGCACTAGTTATCGCTGGTTTGGTGGGAACAACCTTTACTGACTAGAGATGAATCAGAATCTGAAGAAGAATCTGCGCTGTGAAGCGTTGGCTGACCTGCACAAGTTACGAGCACTCCACGTAAAGCCACTTGTTTTGGCTGGGTAATCATCAAATATCTTCTCTAGTTCAGGGTGGAACAAAAAAAATTGTCAGATTTTACTGGCTTAACCTGTCAAATTTCGTAATTAGAGACGCAATAGAAAGACAATGAGAGAGCGTACGCATTCGTTTGGGGTTTAATGAATTATACTTTTTCTTTCCTCCAATTACCCTTTACAGAACCATCCCGAAGAACTCTACGTCCTATTGGTCTTTCTCAGAAATATTTTACACCTGCCAATAATTTATCAACACACAGAATACCTTACCAACTGATCTTAAAAGAGATATTAAAATCTTAAATCAGAAAGTTACCCGAAAATGTTTTATTAAAAACCAACCACAACTTCTCCTTAAGTAACTTTCCACCTACCACCACCATCCTGACGTAAATTCACGTGAACCTTCCACGGCCGTAGACAAAAACTACGGAACATCCCGTTCACACACACCTCTTTACAAACGTTTGCACATAAAGTGTACCTACACCAAATTTGTACGCCACAAAGGTCTTCAAACTATAGTACCTCGGTCGCTCGGTTGTCGGTACTGCCATTGAAGGGGAGAGACCGGGTTTTGTAATATTAATGGTATTGCCAAAGGTATGCTTGGATTTTACTCATTATGGGTATTACGCGGTCGTTTACGAAATGATAAATGAGTACACGAGGTATTATGAGCCAGCGATTCGTTGTGGCCGATCGTGTTTTGTTAATGTTTTACTATGGCTTTGCTCGGCTTTACTACTAAGTCGCCGGCTTTGCCAGCCGACTTTCTATTCCGAATAACGTTTGTTTTGTGTGAACTAAGTTCGACGCCGCGAGTTTACTCCATCGCGTGCGGTCGAGCTAATTCTTTGAGATTTAAGTAAACGCTGAACATATAAAACTTTGTTGCTGGACACGTAGCTTATCATTTTATATGGCAAACAGTTTACAAATGGATTTATTCGTAATGAAGGAGAATGTTTCGTTGCGTGAATAACATCAAAGAGGCCTCATTCGTAATTTTATTTATAATGGATGGCCTCATAATAACTGCAGTCCACACGCATAATACAGTTACGTCTGTAATAATTCATGGAACGGTATAAATTATAGCAACGCAATCTTGGAAGGGGAATAGCAATTAAGCTGGAACAAGGTTATTTACGGGTACATATAAAATGTGTGCGCTATCGAACATTACGTGTAGGAACAGAGCCTATTGATAAATACTTTTGTTAACAAACCCGCCACTCTAATAAAGTTTTACATAGAATCAACCCAGTACACACTCGATGTATTAACTCTATAAATTCACATTAATTTTTCCACATGCTTTCATGTTCACTATCATCATGTTCCTGTCCTTGTCCCGTTTTAATTTGGGATCAGTGCAACATGTTTTTTTTTCTTACATTCAATTTTTCGCGTATTTTATACTGATTTATACCATGCCTAGCTGTCACCGCGGTTTCGCTACCGGTTATATATATAGTTTATAGCTTTTCCCGATAAATGGGCTATCCAACACTAAAAGATTTTTTCAATTCGAACCTAGTTCCCGAGATTAAAGCGTTCGATCAAATAAACAAATTCTTGAGATTAACAATATAATACTTATTCATTTCCACTTCTTTCAAATAACGTTTTTCATTACTAATACTAAACCCATAAATAAAAGGGGTCAACGCGCGCCCAGCCTGGTACGATAAATATAATAAAATAATTGTGGCGGGGGCGATCACGTGACTTTTCCACACTAGTGCGAAAAACATACAATTGCGTGCCTAAAAGTGGTAATAATAAGAGCGGATTTTTAAATAAATGTATAAAAATATTTTTACTAGCTAGCAAGGCATTAAAATACATAAATGTGACAGATCAACACTGGTAGGTTTTCGCCTACCGTCCATCTTCTTCTTCATCTCATTTCCAACCTTTACGTTTTCACAAGACGCTTGCAACAATCGGTCCAGTCTAACCAAATACGTCAGATATGGTAAACTTGTGCCCCCAAATACTTACACAAAGACTTTGTTCACAGACGTACCCGGAAGAACGCGCTTGCCGCCGTGAGAAGCCAATCCCAGGACTCTTCACTTCTATCAAACTTCCTGAAGCCGAGCCCCCAAACGGAGTGGCGCCCCTGCTGGATTTCCCGCGGGGGCGCATGCGACCAGTCACCTTCCTTGGCGAGGGCCCTCATGGCAATGTGAGTACCAACTTCTCTCTATAAACGTCATGCGGCCGAAACACGTCCGATACGATCCTGTGACCCCTTGAACTTCGATAAGACATCGGATCCTCATAACAATCACCATTTCAGCCGAAAGACGTCTACTGTTGGACAAGTTTTCACGAAAACGACCGATCCTGTGCATCTTGTATCCATCGGATTCCCGCGACCCTCACCGGGTTATCGGTCTACCTTGTGGGACGCCTTCCAACGCTGCGTCTTCCGGCACGCTTCGCCAGTCCTGAACCCCTCGTTCCTATCGATCATCCGTTCTGCGTTCCCTACCCATAGCAATGCAAGAACTAAATTTATATTAATATTAATTATTATTATGAAAATTAAGATGAATTAAGTTCTCGCTTATTAGCGGAAACACATCTGTTTGAAATTAGCCTCCAAAGATATTTATGTGTTTTCAAAATCTACACCAAGACATTAAATTTTCATGGCAATTTAAAGAACTAATTCACGTTAACCATAATTTAGGGAAAATACGTTTGTTTCTGGTCAGTACCACGACCGATACTTTATTTGTAGCCTGCATACTTTAGTTCTTTCAGCCAAAATTTTCATTCTGCCTCCAACAGAGCAGATAGTTATGACAAGAGGTTACACCAATGCGATTATTATACGTGATGATTCTATTTTACCTGTATCATAAAAAACTTGCGGATATGCTTGCGAAAACGTACAACTTCGTCGTTTCGAGACGAATCGAATCGACTAAGTTGTACCTTTTTGCGAGCATATCAGAGTAAGTTTATTGGATAGAAGTAAAATTAAATCATCACAATGCATAAATCAACTCAAAATTTATTTAAACACTAAACTTTATGTATAATTTATCCAATCCACAACACTCTCAATGTAACCATGAAACATTTAATATTATTACAAATGAGAATGAGAATAAACAGTTCAAAGATACTGGGCCAATTTGTGTGCTATGATTTTCGTTTGGTTAGTTTGATGAATTTCATTATTTGTTAGGTTATTATCAACCTAGCTGAGGAAATCTGTGTTTTCGCCAGTTTCTTCTAACATCTTTTCAAGCTCATTAACTACTTCTTTTTCTTTTGGTTTGGCTTCTTCTAATGATGTATCTGCAAAATAGTTAAACTTTTCTTCATTTTCTATCACCGGCATCTCATTTGGCATGACTTTTGTGATGCTTCCACCATATTTAAAGTCATCTGGTTGAGTATCTTTCATCAAAGGTGTAGGTTCTGTAGGTCTTTCTTGTTTAATTCTTTCCCCTTTAGTTCTTTCTTCTTCATTTTGGTCATCTGAAACAAATATATCATTAAAATAGGTTTTGGCTGGGTATCTCTTTGCTAGAATAATCATATTAACTGGCTTAAATTATGTATTTTTTCGGTGCAGTACAACAGACAAAATTATCAACCTCAGTTGACTTACCTTCGTCGTCCGGATTCACTTCAACTTCAAATTTTTTACGAATTGGCTCATTATTTTTAATTAACCTGAAGAAGTCGTCCATTTTTCAAGAATCCATTTGGTCTATTTTTATCACTTGGGAATTTATAACATTTTCATTTTGGTTTTGTCAGCTATATTGATCAATATTGACAGCTTTCTGATTTTTTTTCTTAATAAAATCTATGGTCAAGCCATGTTTTTTCCAAAGAGTTTGTAACTAACATGAGTTTGGCAAAGCGCAAAATAGAAAGTTGACTTGGCCTAGCTGAAAAGAGAAAAAAAAAGTGAACAGGTTCTTCCATTACCCATGCCATGGAACAATGCATGGGAGCCTTTTGTTATTGACATAAACAAGTGCTTAACTGCGGTGTTACACCTGTGGAAAGCAGTGACGCAACTAGATTATAGGGTCAAGGTATTCTCGTACTATGACAATAGTTTTAAATATTCGATGCTAATTATTTAAAACGCATGAAGAATAATGTACTTAAATCTCGTGAATTGGACAACCTGTCCTAAAACAAATACTTACAAAGACGGGTTTTAATCATTTACCAATCAGTTAATGTGTTTTTTGTCGGACTCGTAAACGTAAATTCCCTTTCTTCAACGGTTTGATAAAAATGTTTATGATGAAATTAAAAATCTCCCACATAATCACAAAGCTTACATATCATAATCGAGGTAGAAATAAATCATGGACTACTTCCCATAACGAATCTCAGGGGTGATCATTAATATTAATCTCAAAATATAACAAGACCTAAATAACAATTTAGCAAAAACTGTTTCGCCGTCTTATCTCATGTTAAAAGCCTAGAAATTGTATATCCCTTCGTTAATACATTATAATGTATTTATGTTATTATAAAGCGAGTGAGCGGGGGTGCGGGAGGGGGGGCGGGTCGGCAATTACACACGCTGTTACTGGGCGGGGGTTACTGGCACCATGACGCCCCGCTATATCGGGACACCACCAAAAATTGTTTGTTATACCGCTTTACTTGAAATAAATGGGCCGCTGCGGGCAGCGGTCTATGTTACAGTTTATGTTTGTTGAATTGTTTTGTTAGAGCTTTATTGTCAAAAACATAAATATATACTCATTTATTTCGTGAAAATCAATGTCCCGACGAAATTATTTTCATTTGAACTTTGTTGCTAGTGAAAGAGATTACTTTTACATATTTATGAAGCAAACAGCTAATTACATGTACACAAAACAGATTTTAAAATAAGGCGAAAAAATAAAGCCTATTTTCTGAAAATAATTGTGTAAAAAAGCGAATATAGGACAAAGGAATAATCCTAAACGGTAGAAGAATCTTGGTTTACCTACAACCCGGTCAGGCCGGCCTAATCGCCCACCTCGTTTTAGGTGGGAACTTAATTTCGGAGCGGGAATCGATACATGAAAACTGACGCAAACCATCCGCTGCACTCAGAAGGGAAATACGGCTCCACATTTATAATGAAATGTGGGAATAAATAAAATATTTAAACGTACTTTAGTACTAAGTAATATTTTTATGCTCACCTCAGTCTACCCGCCCACCCAGCTCGCGCTGAATTTTTCTCCCTAATTTTTATTACCTTACCATCAAATGAAAATGGAAAAACCTGAAGTTAGCTTCCGTTCTCACAAATTATTATTCATCTAAAGGAGACGCCGGCGGCTTGCGGCGCTCCAACATTACTCCCGTTTTTCTCAAGAGCAGATAGTTAGGGACAAGAAATTTCATAGAATTCTTTCACAACCTAGGTTTGAAGGGTTTTCTTATTATAATTGAATATCCTACAACTCCACTACTATTAAAAACTCCAGGATCTTATTTGTGCTCCACAATCGCAGCGCTGGTCACGAAATGATTAATTCTGTGTGTTCGAAATACAAACCATTTCTTCTTCAATTCAATTTCAATTCAAAGTTTGAATTATAGGGCAAAGGTTCTCAACCGCTTTACTGAAATAACTAATGAACTATCCAAACAATCTCGATGTTCGAACTTAGTCTATCCATTGTTGTTACAGCTATCTTCTTTAATCATTTCTATTGTTTACGTATTCAGTAATTATTCGAGAAGCCGATTCCATTTACAGGTCAATATTGAATCCTAACTCTAGTCACGCACTTGCGTGCAAACTCGAAGCGAAACTTAAATATTCTGGTAAGCGGTGATAGTAGCGAAAACAAATTAGGAAGTCTGTTGGTTTGTCCATGAATAATAGAGCTGCTAATAGGGGGAACAACGCGACACACGTATTTGAATGTAGGGTTAGTATAAGCAGTAAGGCTAGATGAAACGAAACGGTTTCCAAACGCTGGTTGATCGCAGTCGGGTGTTGGAGGTGCGACCGATCTAATTAGAATCTTACGGGAGTTACGCCGCGCAGGCCGCGCGCCGGCGCACAGCAGCGCAGCCACTTACGCCATGCCATCACACCGGCTGGAATATAGAGTAAACAATAGAGCGTACGCCTGTTGTATTTTCATTAAGAACGAACAAACACAGTGAATTAGTGAACCGCGGCCACCTGTACACAGTCGCAGTTTGCCGCATCCCGCAGATATGGCCTCTTTGCGTTACGAGTGTGTTTTAACTGCTCCCAAATGTTTTGTTACTCTTAATTAGTCTTTGTTAATTCTTCCACGACTGCGCTGCTTGCTGAATGTTTTATGTTATGTTCACTCATTTTCATTTTCCTCCTGTCCTTGTAATAAGCGAGGGGAATCACGATTAATATAAACTACGCGGGAATGACAGACTATTTATTGAGATTATTTACTTCGTATCCTTACGTTACCTACACATTGATTTTCTGATATTGGACCTCATATTTTCCTGATCTTTCTCGTTATCATGTTTCCGGGAATCATATCTCATTAATCTAATACCGGATGCTGAAAAATCCATTATTTGTCTAAGTAGACAATGCTACACCAACCCGCACTGGACCCACGTGGTGGATTACAATCTCCTAAAATTAAGGATTTTTTAGGTAGGTAATTATTCAATGACTTTTTCCGCTCTAGGGCGGGTGGAATGGGAGGACGTGTCAGACTTTGACTAAAATCTACTCTTATTATTTATTTATTTTATAAATTATGTACCTACCACACATATACATTGAAAAAGATACAACATTGTAAAAATTTATACAAAGGTACTGCTTATTTCAAAAAGAAACTTTCAAAGGAGAGATCAGCAGAAATGTAGAAAATTGCGTCTAGAAACAAAATAAGAAGTGAAATCTTAAATTAAATTAAAAATATAAAAATTAACACATATAATTTAAATATTAATAAACACATAATATAATATACCTTAAACAAAAAATATATACATAATTATATAATTATCACACTAGATATGTCCCTTCATAAGTTCCTTCTATAATTTGCGTTCCAGGACCTCGGGTGTCCCTTGCGAAAGCAAACCCATGGTCTTAAGGAGATGCAACTCGACATACATTTTCATTCTTTTTCATACGACCGCTCTTACGCGATTATGACGTTATTACATATTTTTCATTAGATATTTTGGAAACACAGTATCTTGTAGATATTATCTAGGCTTCTATTGCAATCAATTTAGGTACAAATTTGTGTAATACTAACCCAGTCAAGACCTCTGAAAATCTGCTATTTTGCATCAACTTTGACACTACATAATTTACTTAAAAATTTAAAAAGTAAAAATATAAGTATAACAATAGAAGCCTTGCAAAATTTTTTCAATAATATTCTAAATGACGAACACTATTTTTAAAAACTTTTAAGGGTTTAAACGAAAACACGTATTTCCTCGAACAAGTTTTGTAAAATATTCGAGTAAAATACGGAATTACCGAATGATAACAGGGTTTTTAGGCGTTATCTCTCTATTTTTGCGTTGCCTTTTCGTCAAACATCGCGTTGGACTGCGTTAGATGAAGCAACAAGCTTTTAAACCATTCTCGATGTTTACGATTGGCGAATGTAAAACCAGCCTCTTGAAGATGAGAGTCCCAGCAGTAAGAACATTATAAAGCTGAGTATGCTATGTAGATAACATACTTACTCATATTCGAACTAACCGATATTCCGACAGAATAGCGGCATTACAGTTCAAACTTACATAATTAATCGTGGCAATAGATTCCTTTAATAGTTGCTGTTTCCATGGAAGATGCAACCGTCGGTTCGGGAGGATTGTCTACATATTCCATGAGGCAGATCTAATCTCAGTACATCTTCATACCGTAACAGGAATTGAAGGAAATGCCTGTGTCTGATACCTATATACACTAATACTACAAAGATTTTATTTTTATTTTATAATGGATAGGCTAGCGTTTGACCACAATCTCACCTGATGGTAAGCGATGATGTGGCCGACGATGGAGCACGCTTACCTAGAAGCAATCTATTCAATCTTGACTTAAAGACCCCTAGGTTATAGTTAGCTATCAGGAAACACAGACTCCGGCAGGGAATTCCATTCCTTAGCTGTACGTATAATTAATGTACTCCCAAAACGCTTTGTACGTATAGGTGGGATGTCCATCATGTACCGGTGGCGCAACGTCGTACGTCTTGTAGTCCGATGATGGAACGGACTTGGCGGAATTAAATTGTGTAACTCTAGTGCACACTCCCCGAAGTGTAAACGATAGAAAACCGACAGGCTAGCAAATCCGCGTCGATGCTTAAGACTTTGGAGTTTTGACTTCACAAGAGCATGATGACCTATGATCTTAAGATGTCAAGTTAATCGTTTGTTTGTTGGTACAAGTCAGCCCACCAACTTGCTTATAGGGTAGTGCTTAATCTTTCATTGGTACTTTATGTTATTTTACTATCCTTTGGACAATAGAAGACGCTATGCTCGGTGCTTCATTGCGTGATCAGAAATGAAGATAAGAATATATATTATGACGTGGCTATGTCAGTAAACTTAGAACGTGCAGTGGTAAAGGCTCCGGGTTACAAGTCGTACGTTGCGGGTTCAGAACCAGAGAAGTGCTTTATTTTGTATAATTTATTTTAACACCTCTGCTCTCAAAATGGTAAATGAAAATTTCGTAGGGAAACCGGCATTTCCTATAATTTAATGATATCTCATTCCCTGTGCTATAGAAAAGACCTGACTCCCAGGAGTGCAAACATTATTCATCATCATTATCATCATTTCAGTCAAAGGACGTCCACTTTAAGACATAGACCTCCCCCAAGTCTCGCCATAATGACCTCTCCTGTGCGTCTCACATCCATCGGATTCCCACAACACTCACCAGGTCATCGGTCCACCCTGTGGGAGACCTTCCAATACTGCGCCTCCCGGTACATGGTCGCCATTCCCGAACCATTCGTCCCCATCGATCATCTGTTCTGCGAACATTATTATAGGAAAAGTATTAAGCTGATTAAAGTTTACAGAGAAGCTATGAGAAAAAGCTAGTTAAAATTTCCCGTTGATATGGAAATTTCTATTATCCTCGGTTCTGTTATACGGCAATACCGTCGGCTATCTTTAGTGATTAGCCGTCGTGGTTATTCGCTCAGATAGCCTAGGTCTACAGACCAAGGAACTCCACGACTGTGGCGTAGACTCATACCTACACACGTTCATAGAAACCCTCTCTTCAAACGCAATCATTTAATCTTCTTAACCTTTGCTCAACTATCTTGGTGTCGGTGGGAACATGACGCAAGATTCTATCTGACCTCCATCTTAAAATTACGAGACCTCTTGGCCAGTGTTGGCACACTAATGTTATAAAGGAGAAAGTTTGACTTTTTGAAAACTGATTTTTCCCTTTCGGAAGTCAACCCATGATCCCAGTAGGCTCCGTCTCTGCTGGGCGCCTATGTCCCGTAATCCGAAATATCATATGCAAAACAGTCCTGGTTTATATGTTTTTAACAGTTTTTAACAGTGCCGTCTTCTAGCCATCTCCATGTTCTGTGGTTAACTCCGATGACTGGTGCGAAGCCTAATTTAATACACGTCTACACGCTTCAACCAGAACATTAATCCCGTAACCGGCCCAGTAAAAGCAACGCCCCAATATCGGAAGCCCAAGTAATTAACTGATTGATTTATGATTAATCTAAATATAAAAGCGATTTCACTAAAAACAAGGCTGCATAAAGTTATTACACTGGCTCGCAAAATATCCGGGTCACTAATAAAAAGTGGAGTAGTTTCTTAATTAATATACTTAAGATGAATTCATAAATCTAGATTTATGTCTTAGGTGCCTTATTAATACGTAAGCATACGTACTGAAGCTGAAGAACGTGGTCTAAATCATCTCCCAAGTTTGTCTCACACATGATCTGTGGCGTTTAAGTCTGGGCTGCGAGCTGGCCACTCCATACAGATAGATCAACGCTGCCGTCTTAGATTAACGCGCATTGTGGAGCATAAAAATGGAATTAGCCCCCTTATTTACTAGGATAGTCAATTTAAACTAGGTAAAGCCAGTATTTTTATTTCTGAGTACCCTCGAAAAGAACACTTGAACAAACTCAGCGATCAAATTTTCTTTTAAAGTCCATACATAAAATATATAATGGTCAACTCATACGAGAACCGTGCAGATTGGTGTCTGAGATGGTCTTTTGAGGAAAGAACCATACAGATTTGAGTGGACCTGTCCAGTCAGTGCAAGCACAACTCAAGACTACTAAGGAGCTCTATTTCTGAAAGGAAGGCTCGGACCCGATATGAAAGGCAACGACGGAACGGGGTGGGTTTTTTAGTCAGTCAGTCTGTCTCTCACCACTCACCCAAAGGCGGGAATGTCATGTAGTTGATTTTTACCCACCAAAAAAAACCGTACTAAGGAGCATAACCTGGTTACATGATGTTCTCTGAGCAGTTTGGAGCTATATGCCCAGACTCATAAGACTTTATTCCCGAAGTCGCCGTGGGATTGTGTCAGAACTAGTCTAATAAAAATTGACCTTTTCTGAAGTTTACGTAACCGAGATTAGTATTTTCCAATCAAGATCGAAAGTAGTTCATCCTATAATCCGTAGCACAATATAAAGGTTGCCAAGCCACTAAAATCATATTACATGAGCCAGTGGGTCGAAGGTTTGGGGATAATATCGAGATAGGTTACGCGGTGACGGTGCTACTCGAGCAGGCGGTGACACTATCGAACAACACTCCCTGAGACTCGTCCAGAACATTGCTCTACAAAAATGCCCATAAAAATTGATTACTGGTCGTGGCAAGAAAATGCAATCTAGCTCAGTCCCCCCCGACGGGCGCAGGCAGGCCCCCCACCCGACAACAACAAGGTTTAATAGCTTGGGGCGTTTTTTTTTCATATTTTTATTATATTAACGACGTAACTACTCAATGTGTGCACGGTGCTGCTACTTAAATTAAATTTTAAATTGCATAGCCGAGGAAAGGGCAAAACTTGTTCAATACCAAACTAATTTCAAAAAAGGCGCTCCGCAACAAAATCACAGATTTACCACTGACTCGGCTCGTGCTACAGAAATGTATTTTTCAATGCAAATCTATACCGCCATCACTAATGGAACGACTAAAAAATAAAAGGGTAGACAAAGCACTTAGACTCTTTGTTAATGGAGCGATATTAAAAATAATTATTGTGTGCATAAAGAGCTTCAATTTATTCAAATGGAGCTGCACTTCCATGTAATTATAAAATGTGGGAGATTTAAATGATGGATGAGTCCTCGTTACTTATGGCGGAACAGTTTCATCATTAATGCTGTACGTATCCAATAAACATATCAATTAGTTGATGTTCAATCAATTAACTGCATATTTCATGATCACTATTGAATATTCATAATCCTTTTTGTTTATTTAATTATTTACTTTACACATCGGCTAGCTTAGTGCAAAATGATGTCAGTTACATTTACATCATTGGCCCGCCAGGCTAGCGAGCAGATTAAGCGCTTTTTGCTCTCTGCTCCCCCTATTCTCAAGGACAATAATACTTGACCTAATGTTAACATAATTCACCGCAAAATTCAAGGGGAGAATGCTTCATCGGCTTGTTCCCCATCGTAATAGTGGTCCTCGATGAGAGTGGCTCCTTTATTATTCTTTCAAGATCACATGCAAAGCACTCGAGTGAAATTACAAAGCAAATAATTTTGTTGTTTTAATTATTTTCCAAATTATATTTGCGTGACACGCGTACCTACTCTTCTTTGAAGATAACCACAAACATTGCGGGAGAAAAAATAAATGTATAATTTGGTTAAGAGCACGACATTTCGCGGAGTTATTTCAGTTTTGATGGAAGGATAACAGCCTCCCCGCTGCGGCACCGACTCCGGGAGGGGGCTACTTACCGGCGCCGTCCGACGACCCATGAGCCACCTGAACAAACAATACTTTAATTCCATTAGTTTCTGGATTTACAGAGATTTGTTGCCACCGAAACGAGCGCAACTCTTCCACTGCGAGGCTTTTGTTATTGCCCACGTATCTTTAATTGAAACATATTGAATTCGCCTGCAGCACTTTTAACGTCCATTTTCAATTATTTTGAGAGCTGAAGAGTAGATATTATATCAAATAGAAGCGACTCGTTGCCAAGTCCGCACTCATTGTCTTCCCAGAAAGTACTTTAAAAAATAGCCATTGAAATGCTAGCTGACTTTGTAACAAGTGTGTGAGCTGAATCATAATAGTACTTTACGTTTATCTCCGACCCCATCTGTGTTTGAGTTACTCACTGAGGAAAGTAACATCGACCGTCTTTGAATGTAAAATTTTCATTCCGTTCCGCTGTTCACAAACATGAACAACACTTCAAAAATATTTCTTAAAGGAAAGGCTTATTCTGGTGAAATATTTCAGATCAAACACGCGCACCTCGGCTCGCTCTAAACAAGGGAAGGTAGGGTTTTTCTCTAGGCCTGTAAATCCGCAAGGCGCCAAGCCATTTTCCACGCTCGGTAAACTTAGAAACTGGGCCAAAGTAGGCTTTTGCGAAATATACAGGAAATTCTCTTCGTTCCCTCACTATATTACGTGCTTAAGAACTATTTCCTTGGCATTTACTGCTGGCCGTGGAATAAAAATGAAAATTTGACCGCGTGGTAATTGTACGTGGGTTGGGTTGGTTCGCTATTGGAGTGTTGACGTCATCTTCTTGTCCGCAGCTCCAGATTTGCGAAACGGATGGGATAGAAGAACTGAGCGACGAAGAATCCCCGACTGGAGGACGCCGCCGCCTCGTTGTTGTCAAGACTTTGTGGCGCGGCTGCCATAACGAAGTCAAGTGAGTATCAAACTTACCATCCCTTGAATTCACCAAATATATTTCATAGAGCCTAAAAACAAAACTGCGATGCGGCGGCACATCGTAAAACGCTACGAGCTCGCATGAGGCTTCGCTTTCGCATGAACTTGCGAGTTGATTCGCATTGCACATTGTGTGGTCACCCTAAACCGATACTTTGTCGCACAAATCGTGTAACAGTAGTTCTCATCGGAGGTTATTTCGATGCAGCGTCGGATGTTATCGCATCGCAGTTTTGTGTGGAGCCTTTAAGTAGTGATGTTGGGTACCACTGGCACGTGTACGACCTCTACTTGTCTCTCGATTCAACACAAATTGAATTTCAGAATTCAATATAATTAACCCAAAAAGTAACAGCAACTCTTCTTTTTCGCAATTGCGAACTCGTGTAAAAATTAAATCCAATAAATAAGTAATCATTGTAAGATCAATTTAAAAAGTTGTTAACTCTTAAGTGAAACTTTAAAATGGCTTATAAATTTAACGAATTTAGTGAGTATACACTCCAACTCATTTGATACTTAAGATAGTTAACAATTATATTGGTAGATATTTGATTCAAGAAAGATCTTTAAAAAGTTTGAACTTTGAAGCAGTGAAGGGGCCTCAAAATTCAAACTTTTTGAAGATCTTTAAACGAAGTTAATAAACTTAAGGAGATACTTACTGATACATCAACAAGTTCTTCTATTTAACATAACATGTTTAGGTATATTTCTGTAAAGCGTATCTCTGAACAGTCTTCATATCTCTCAACTGTAAAACGATTCATTCTAACCTAAAAAAATAAAACTTTAAGTAATAATTTCTTACTTGATTAGAAAGTTGTAGGTACTTCTCCAAATGAGAAACTTTTTGAAGATCGTTTAAACAACATTAAGAACGCACTTCAATAATTGCTGTACTTGGAAACAATGATATGAGTGTCACAACACGCCCTCGCGAAATAAAAGTGTACTTAAAAATAATAACAAAATATTTTTTTTTTAATAAAAATTTCATAATTAATTCGAACCTTTTTCCTAAATAATCTTGAAGCGAAGTAAATAAGCTTACAGTTGTTTCACTTTTCGAGTGCGCAATTCCTACTTTGAAACAATGACATATGAGCCACATATCATAATACGGGCTCTAGAGATGAAAGGGCTATACTTGCATCACAATAAAGTGTGTTCAATGAGTGTTCCTGTTATAGAGCGGCATTTGCCCGCGAAGCTACATGGGGCGCCGGTTTGAAGCATCCACAACTAGCCCGAGTACTTGGATTGAGCCTCCTCGAACCCCCATGCGCAGCCCTAGACCGCGGCGATGCCGCCCCCCTCCCGACAATATTGCGATCAGACCGAAAGCTGAGGTAAGTCTGTCTTGAGGACTTTGAGGACTTGATAGTTTATTCGCTTAACTCTAGGACTTTTTGTTCAACTGTTTCAAATTGGAGTATATTTTCTTCTTCGTTTATCTTCAAGTGCAAATAGAATAAACGTAAGATGTTTGTCTAAATATTGACTCAGTTCTTCTTTTGTTGATGACATTTTTCTGGAAAGTTTCTACGTACTTTTTAGGTACCTGGGTTAAATAGGTACTAAATAAACATTTTTTGTTGCAGCTATTCGAGTTTGATTCACATATGTTGTCAGATAGCAGCAGGCATGAAATATCTGGAATCATTCGAATTAGTTCACCGCGACCTCGCAGCGAGGTAAGTTCATTTTATTCACGAAACACAAGTAAGCGCCTTGGCGTTATTTAAATGGTTTACTGGTTTCTATATATGTCGAAATCCAGATTACGCTGAAACTTTAAATAAAATGGTGAAAGATATTTTTAAGCAAGTGCAGTAGTTCCAGAGATTAGGTACTTTCTGTCTAGACACTTTATCTATATCATAAAAAATCCATAAATAAAACATTTTTATAATCATATAATATACTAACCATCTTCTTGAATAACGTTCTTAACAACCCACAGAAATGCGAGCCCATACAATATTATATCGTAAATTCTCGAACAGAATTCTTTTTATTTTCACACAATAATTTTCTTTTGTATTGTAGTTGTGTTAATTTATGAAAAATATTTTATATTCATATTTTTCTCGATGTTAAGTTGTATTTTTAGTAATGAGTGGGTAGAAGATAGGTGAAATATAGAATTATAATTCTGAATCTTCAATATTAAATGTCAAACATTATTATCAATCCAATCTGACAGTCACCTTTTTGTAATTGGCTTCTTTTAAGCCAAAAAAGGGAGAGCCAGCCGCATTGCGGGTCGTGCCATTAAACCGGGACTACTCGAATGAAGAAAAATATAAAATTTATCAATTCATAACCGTTGTAATATAATCTGGATCTGCACAGACATCAAGTTTTATGACTAGTCGATTCTAAGTGCTTACTAACTTATAAAGCTACGATACATATCTGTGTTTTGTGAATATAGTTTCAATCAAGTCAGTCATTACTAGGTATGTTTTTGCCAATTATTGTTTTTTTTTTCTCTGATCTGTCTGTTAAGGGTTGAGCGACAACTGGCCGCATCTTTGTCAGTGTCACTGAACACCTCGTCGATTCCGCCGCGTGCGTTCGCACTCTCGTTTTCTTTCTTGCTCTAGTGAATAACGGTTCCATGTAAATGAAAAAGATAAAAGCATAGGAATGTGCGATTTGATGAGGCAAAGTGTGAATTCCTAGGTTCAATCTCCCTGAAGGACAAATCATGAATTTCTCAGTAGTTTTGTCTGATTTGTAGCTTGTGAAAAGTGTCCTATACACCTCTATTCGTAATTAGAGTCGAATTTATTCTTTTTTTATGTGAAAAATTATCAAATAACTTCTCGCGACAATTTACTGACAAAAACCGTGCCTTTCTTCAGTTGCCAAAGGGCAACATAATCGTTCAGAAGAGTTAGCGTAGCCCTTGAAAGATAAGGGCTTCGGTAACTCTTCCGAAAGATCCAACCGCCCTGGTAGAGGAGTGAGAGTCGAACATAATGTCTGATATTGTTACAGGAACGTTACAGTGACTGAAGACCTGTCTGTTAAAGTATCTGACTACGCTATGTTTTGCGAGGAATTTGTAACCGATTACCACGTTATGGCTGACGGCTCTCGATTGCCTCTCCGATGGATGGCCTGGGAAAGCTTGTTAATGGTAAGTGTTAATGAAAACCATCAAACCCAAAAGATTAATTTCTCCCAAACTATCGCCACAACGAAGAGTTCTACGTTGCTCACATCTATTCCCCTGTGACGTGCGGCTTATATCAGCTATTATTGATATGGTGGCGATAGTGACTGTGAAATTAAATGCGATTCAAAGCGTCATGTGATTAATTCCTTTAATTTTGGTATCGACATCGGCTTTACCTACTGGTAAAATTACACTTGGCCAGAGTCTGGACCAATTTTATCATTCGCTGGTCCTCGGTTCACCTTATGCGAACCTTAGGCAGCCAGCCCATTGAAGGCATGGCAGACAAAGACCATGACACTTCACCTTACATTATCGCTTTTAGTTTTTTTAAAGGTTCGTTTTTGTTATCAGGGAATGTGTTCACCCGCAAGCGATGTCTGGTCATTCGGAGTTACAGTTTGGGAAGTGTTGACTTACTGCATGGCCAAGCCCTTTGAGGAAATGAACGACGATCAGGTAGGCTTAAAGAACCATTATTTACCATAGTACATAAAAGTTGGGCTTTTTCAGTAAGAAAAAGGCATTATTATCCAACCACGCATAGGGTTGGACAGGCTATTCAACGGACTTGTTTTTTCTGATTCTTCAATATAAACATCGTGTTAAACTTGGAGAAGAAAGCGCACGTTTCATGAAAGATCATTGTTTAACCAGGTCGTGGCCAACGCCAGCGAATGGCGCAGTGGAGGACGTGGGGCCCGCGTGCCCGCCGCTCCGCCGCCGCGCTGCCGCCGCGAGCTGTACGACCTCATGCACGAGTGCTGGCGCCGCGAGCCCATGCAGCGCCCGCGCTTCCACGACCTGCATCGCTTCCTCGAGCGCATGACTCACGGTTACAAACCCCCCAACAACCGCTAAACATACTTGCTGCTATCTGACAACTTCATCATCATCCGCCATCATCATCACATCGTCGACCAGGTTCGTCCTTCTTTCTCATACGCGAAAACGTCGACATGAGCTTCTTTCATCTCATTATGTATACATGTTTTAGATCTAAGAACACTAGCATATCTTCACAGCTTTCAACTGTCGCACCCAAGTGTTGGCAGGACAGACTGCGTAGACGATACGATAGGAATCAAACAGTATTGACTATCAGTATTAAAGTTAAGGCTTTTATTTATATTAGATTCTAAGATTGTACATCCTAGCGTCTAGGACCTAGAAGATGTACCGCTTTTCTACTTTCGCGTACTTCGTGACGTCGGTCGCTGTAGAAGACCGCGGCACAAGGACTCCGTTTAGTCTCCCCAATAAGGGATTTTTTTTAATGATCTCATCTCAAAAACACCGATCGAATCAATGTCTTATATCGGATATCGATGTTTTACATCTAGAAATAGATTTCTGATTTACGCCAACATTAGGTAGAAACGAATGCATTTTACATAATTTGCGTTTAGAAAGATAGTCAAAATTTTATCAATGCGATTGCGAAACAGAAATTTATTTGTAGCCAAGGTACCGAAGTTTCTGCCAATATAATTATTTGCAATCAATCTAGTCATTAAATCAATGTATGTTATACTAGTATAATAACGTTAGTAGGGCGTCGCGGCCGCACAACTCTTCACTCTATCCCCAGCGCCCTTCGCCTAGTACTCCCATGATCTTCCACTATCACCGCCTGTATGGCAAACCCCTAACTTCAGACTACTACTTCAGTATGCGACAGGAACACGTATTTTAACCAAAGCACTATTGATGTATTTTATTACCAGCACTTGTAAGTTAAACAGTGGAATGTGTGGGTCGTTGCTGATCGCGCACTGAAGCAGTCATCTTCTAGAGCAGAGGCTGGCTGCGCGTTGAATTTATGCTTCTACATGATTAAGAATTACGTATATAGTTGGTGTCTGGCTCGTATAATCCCCCAGGCACAATATAATTCGGCGTTATGTGTTGCTGAGACGACGCGCGCACGGTCTCTGCTCTGTAGTATATCCAAAGTCTAACTCCTATTTTTTTAACCTGTTTTAAATGTTAAGGTTGTATACTTCTAGAGGTGGGTAAGACCTCCAGGGCGATATTGGCCCCCTGTGCTTCTTGTTTTCTTGGTAGTGCACATGATAAGTCGAGGTCACACTGCCTCCGTAAATATCGATGTAACAAAGCGAAATTTATGAGAGAGAGAGTAATGTATTTTAGTATCGTGAATACGGTCTTCTTTCGACCGGAGTGAAGGGCCAATAATATTGAAAGGTGATTTTTCTATTTGCTTTAAACTCAATATTTTCGGATGCGGCGTGTGATCTTAGGTCACAAGGTTTACCAAAGCCGAATTAATCGTGTAATAACTCTAGTATCTGATCTTGCCATATGGCCCCAGTATATAAATGTAATAGTTGTTAAGAATTCACATATTATACAGTCGATGTTTGAATGTCACCGTGTACTACACACACTATATATCGTACATTTGTAAGACTAGTCAATCCCTCACTTAACCCCAAGATCCTCGGCAACAGCACCTCACTTCGATTAATATCAATACTAAATAAGAACAATGAAATCTTGCCGTAAGCACTTTATACTAATAAAGTGTCGCATGTTAGGTTTGACTGGTTTAATTCACACGAAGATCCTACATTCATCCAGTCTATCGGAGTTCCGTAAACGAAGTCACTTTCAACAAATGGTTAACGTTTAAGTTCACGGCATGGCCCGCGGATGATCCGCGTCGCACGAGCAGCGACCAGGAGAACAAACGTGTTGCTGTTCCAAACGCGACAGACACTAGCTATCACGCAGCGTCCACAACCATGCAATACGAGCACCTTATACGATCTTGTGGATGCCAATCGTAGATAATTTCTAAGTGAACAATTTAGATTCAAGGAAAAAGATTTGTAGCAAACTCATTGTTTTAAACATAAGTACATAAATGTCTATTTTGGCATAGCCTCCTCAACTAGGTCATGGTTGTCATCTAATCTAACCAGTACCACCTTATTACATGACTAAATATAACTTATCATGTCGTGAATGGTGTCCTGACATATCCGCTCTGTGCTCGGAGATTCTCGGCCAAGGTTGGATATGCAAGTTACATGAGGGCGCATAAAAGAGCAGCAGATCTGAGCTCACAACCACTATGAAGAGCCAAAGAATGCCTTCGCTGTGGCCGAAATCAGCTAGATGGCATCATCTTGCATCATTACTTGAGTTATTGGGTACTCGCATAATATTGAAGTTCTGAATCAGGGCTTTCCGGGTTCCGGGTCATCCGGCAATATTGGACCAGCCTTCACACATGTTCACACATGCATGAAGATATTAAACATCTTTAAACATCTACGCAATATGCGATATTTACGCATGTCTGGCGGGATACAATACCCAGAAGACGTGGAGCCGGGAAAGCCCTGGTCTTAATATTGTAGAAAGTACTGAGTGGTCCCAAGAACTATACCATAAACTACTATGGTGAAGCTTAACATCTGCATCTGAATCAGCAACTTCATTACGGACCACTCCTTCTACATATTGATATTATTAGTTTTTTTTTTTTTGTTTAATTAGGCAAACAATATTGACCTGTAATAGTATTATTTTTTAACAGTTTACAAATTAATAGCAAGTCGTCAGCTAACCTAACCTAACCTAATCAGTACCACATTACATGAGTAAATATAATTAATCAAGTCGTGAATGGTGTCCTGACATATCCGCTCTGTGCTCGGAGATTCTCGGCCAAGGTTGGATATGCAAGTTACATGAGGGCGCATAAAAGAGCAGCAGACCTGAGCTCACAACCACCATGAAGAGCCAAAGAATGCCTTCGCTGTGGCCGAAATCAGCTAGATGGCATCATCTTGCATCATTACTTGAGTTATTGGGTACTCACATAATATTGAAGTTCTGAATCAGGGCTTTCCGGGTTCCGGGTCATCCGGCAATATTGGACCAGCCTTCACGCATGTTTACACATGCATGAAGATATTAAACATCTGTAAACCGCTACGCAATATGCGATATTTACGCATCTCTGGCGGGATACAATACCCAGAAAACGTGGAGCCGGGAAAGCCCTGGTCTTAATATTGTAGAAAGTACTGAGTGGTCCCAAGAACTATACCATAAACTACTATGGTGAAGCTTAACATCTGCATCTGAATCAGCAACTTCATTACGGACCACTCCTTCTACATATTGATATTATTAGTTTTTTTTTTTTTGTTTAATTAGGCAAACAATATTGACCTGTAATAGTATTATTTTTTAACAGTTTACAAATTAATAGCAAGTCGTCAACTAACCTAACCTAACCTAATCAGTACCACATTACATGAGTAAATATAATTAATCATGTCGTGAATGGTGTCCTGACATATCCGCTCTGTGCTCGGAGATTCTCGGCCAAGGTTGGATATGCAAGTTACATGAGGACGCATAAAAGAGCAGCAGATCTGAACTCACAACCACTATGAGGAGCCAAAGAATGCCTTCGCTGTGGCCGAAATCAGCTAGATGGCATCATCATGCATCATTACTTGAGTTATTGGGTACTCACATGATATTGAAGTTCTGAATCAGGGCTTTCCGGGTTCCGGGTCATCCGGCAATATTGGACCAGCCTTCACGCATGTTTACACATGCATGAAGATATTAAACATCTGTAAACCGCTACGCAATATGCGATATTTACGCATCTCTGGCGGGATACAATACCCAGAAAACGTGGAGCCGGGAAAGCCCTGGTCTTAATATTGTAGAAAGTACTGAGTGGTCCCAAGAACTATACCATAAACTACTATGGTGAAGCTTAACATCTGCATCTGAATCAGCAACTTCATTACGGACCACTCCTTCTACATATTGATATTATTAGTTTTTTTTTTTGTTTAATTAGGCAAACAATATTGACCTGTAATAGTATTATTTTTTAACAGTTTACAAATTAATAGCAAGTCGTCAACTAACCTAACCTAACCTAATCAGTACCACATTACATGAGTAAATATAATTAATCATGTCGTGAATGGTGTCCTGACATATCCGCTCTGTGCTCGGAGATTCTCGGCCAAGGTTGGATATGCAAGTTACATGAGGGCGCATAAAAGAGCAGCAGATCTGAGCTCACAACCACTATGAGGAGCCAAAGAATGCCTTCGCTGTGGCCGAAATCAGCTAGATGGCATCATCATGCATCATTACTTGAGTTATTGGGTACTCACATAATATTGAAGTTCTGAATCAGGGCTTTCCGGGTTCCGGGTCATCCGGCGATATTAGACCAGCCTTCACGCATGTTTACACATGCATGAAGATATTAAACATCTGTAAACCGCTACGCAATATGCGATATTTACGCATCTCTGGCGGGATACAATACCCAGAAAACGTGGAGCCGGGAAAGCCCTGGTCTTAATATTGTAGAAAGTACTGAGTGGTCCCAAGAACTATACCATAAACTACTATGGTGAAGCTTAACATCTGCATCTGAATCAGCAACTTCATTACGGACCACTCCTTCTACATATTGATATTATTAGTTTTTTTTTTTTTGTTTAATTATACAAACAATATTGACCTGTAATAGTATTATTTTTAAACAGTTTACAAATTAATAGCAAGTCGTCAAGTCACCATTCGTAGCAGATTATCCGTGTTGGCCATGACTGCAGAAAAATTCAGTTCAGTTTTGTGGAAAGTGATATTGTTTAGAGAATTTGAAACATCTAACCGTACACAACACACACATAACAGAACCTCTCCGGAAATCCACAACGAAGGTACCCGATTTTGCTGACGTCCAGTAAACGTACAAACATCCAGGGTAATGAGAGGGATAGTTTACATAAACCTAATGTGTTTACATACTTCGATGAATAGGGTGCTTGCTGTTCTTCAATTACCTGACCTGTTAAGGTATATAATATTAAACGTGTCGTCTTGTTGTTCCCTTGAGCTAGCGTCGAGACAGAGAGATGCGTAAAGTATAATTTCTGGGATCAGTGTTGAACAGTATCGCTTAGTATAAGCTAGACCGTAAGTAGATTAAGTTAAAGTAAGTTAGGTAAGTTAGTTATATCGCCGCGCTTAATGTAACTAGTACATTGAAGCGTATTTCTTATGATTTCCTTATCTTTAATTTCCCCGGTCTTTAGTTTTTTGGTATAAACTTATGATTTTGTAGTTTAGTCTAGTACGTAAGTAGTCTTGTATTTTAATTTTGATGCAATTTGCAAAATTATTGTTTCGCTTCACCTCTCTAATCTAAAATTAATGTCATCTTGATGCGTATTAATAAATAAGTTGTCGAACAGGAATCTTATAAAATAATTTCAGAATTTTATAAAAAATTAAAAACTTCTTCCATTTCTATTACCAATACGAGTTTATTTATTTAGTGATTCATGGGTACCGATGTGGGTACTACAAAAATATTTCCAGGTGTAATTCAATTGGTTTATATTCATCCTGTTTCTTCAGCATTATTATTAATACGCATATCTATTTCGATACTGATCCCCTAGTATAAATCGCCGTAATTTAATAAAGTAAGGCAAATATCTAATCTTTTATTTGATTGCAAATCCGTAAATCATGTGCTTTTTATTAATATGATTTTGTCGTTAATTTTAAGACTATGATTTGAAAAAAAAACATATGCGTGCATTCATATCGAGCAATACACGAAATCTATGTGAAATATTTATAAGCAAATTTTATTAGATTTTATTAGATATAAGAAATATGATGATAAATGCAGTGGTAAGCTTTTGGTACGTTGCAGTCACTCGAACCTAGTTATAAGGTTTTTAGCTGTTTTATTTCAGTGGGATCGAAGTTTAAACGTACTCTTCCACTTAGTTAGGACTGTAGTGGGTAGAATTTTGATTAGAAAAATTAGAAATATACTGATTATTATCATGACAATACATCACCAAAACATAATGAAATATAAACAGCTATTTTACTTATTAAAAATAGGAAAATAGAACTGATTTTATTTTAATTATAAATAAATGAATAATAATAAATTCTGAAGTTTGAAAAAGATTAGCAATTATCACAATAATTATAAAGTCAATGATTGGTTAGTTAAAACAGCAAACAGGTATTGTTTATGGTTTTATGTTTTATTTTTGTAGCGAGATAAACTTGAGGTAGTTTTAATTACAATAAAATCGGAAAAAATAAATTATACATTACAAACACGAATATAACTGGCCTTTGATAAAAATTTAATGAAAACTCGGAATTTCCAATTCCAGAAATTGATAAATGTTGTAACAACTCGGCTAGTTATGATTCGCTTTTCCTCGTGATGATTATCAGTATATCCCTAAATATTTTCACTTTTTTGTTTAAATGAGGGCTGCAATTTACCGATATAGGTATTTTAACCCCTGTATATACTATATTTGCAGTAGCCCTGCAAAAAAATCGTATCGCTGTATTTTTCGTTGTGTTTTTCGTAGGCCCGCTAGATGATAGTTATAAGTATTAGGTGCGTTTCACCATAAGCAGTAAGCTCCAACACCATCGGAGCTTGCTCCTGACTGTAGAGGAAAACTGAAATATCAGTATCATACTCCCCTTCTGAGACCTCTAACTTCTAAGACATAATCAATTTATTATTGGCTGTTGAGATCACACACACACTGTGATCACTGCAATAATAAATAGTGACCACAAACAGTGTGCGTTGACTTCACATCCAATATATAGAGACATATTTAGTAGAGGTTTAGCCACAATTACCAAGAGCATCTCCCACAAATTCTATTCACAAGCTGCAAACATCTAAGTACCTGGACCGTATGTCTGTGTAAGTCGATGGGTCCAAGTTGCTTGCAGGAATAAGTGGCCCATCAAAAACCATCAGAAATTCCGCTCCATGGGTGGCTCCTCAAACTAAATAATGCAGGCCCTCAGATCTCGTCTCCTGTGCCCATTCACAGGTTGATGAACACAACCAGAAGGCAGGTTATGTCATGGTCGAGGAAAGTCCGGCTCCATAAGACTATATGGAGTCGGAGCTCAATAATAACGAATGAGCAAATGCAGTCAGGTGTAGTCTTAAGAAAAGTTGTTATCACGGAACCAAGGGGTTAAGCAAATTGCAAAATAACGAATGAACAATCTTATTTTCTTACATTTTTGATATATATCTCAATAGTAAAACTTATTATTTTATTATAACTTATTGTAGTCTAAGTTTCATTTCATAGATACTAAGTCGAAAAAAATACAAAAAAAAATCAGTAAAAAGAAGACTTGGTATCATTATCAAAGCTTAACCTTTTGTTTCCCCGAATGGATAGAATTTATATAAATTTTGTTATGTTTCGTAGTTCGCTAGACAGAAAAATATATATTTGTTATGATGAGTTATGATTTAGGTGCGTTCACAAAGAGGAGTTCACTCCAACATCATCGGAGATCGAGTGTGACACTGTTATTAGCTTGAAAACGATACCATCAGGCATACTTACTTATGCTCAGAAACCAAGTCATCTTACTTTCTTTACCCACCATTTTACAATAAATAAGACTGAGAAGGATCTAAATGTCGACTTCGTTTGGGTGTTAAGATTGAAAATTGTTGTCAACGTAATAAGTGTGACTGAATGAAACCTCGTGTCACCGGGTTACTTGATAAACCGTGTTCGATCTTTTAATAACATGCATCCAACACAAGGAGACGTATTTCCTTCTACCTTTTTACTCGTGCCCTACCACCTACACACCAGATGACGAGCATAAAAAGGACGCCAGTGTCATTACTTCGAAAATAACTCGTTCACAGCCTCCTTGGGAGGGAAATAAGCGGAGTGCTGTTCGCGGAAAGAAAAGGTAAAGCATTTTTTTCTACATTTGTTCTACGCATTTCGAGCACGTAACAAAATCTTATTAAACTAATTTTGTTTAGAAACGATTTCAAAAAGACAGTTAAAATGAATATTTTTGATTGATTTGTTGAATTATTCCTAACAGTATTAACAGGTTTTTGTACTCTAATTCACGATGCTTAACCTTTTTAATCCCCGACAGTACAAGGAAAGTTATATTTTTGGTTTTGTTAACGTAGGTCGCGCTAGAAAAAAAATATCATTAATTATAAGGAGGAAAAGAGAAAAAAAAACAGAAAAGCATGAATCTGGTTGTGGAAACTTAACAGCAACAGTATCAGTTACTGTCACCAAATATGACTAAAACATTTCGGCACCTTCTACTGGGCCGCTTTAAAATCGACAGTGCGGTTTCAAAACATACACGCAACCAATTTAGAGAGACATGTACTGATATGGCTACAAAATTGCTTTGAGCACCTCCACAAAATTAAGCTCTGTCTATCTGGAGCCTACTTGTACCTAAAAGTTAACTTTAGGTTCAAGTTGCTCGCAGGCAAAATTGAATGTAGCTCTATAGATTAAGACAACGTTGGCCCTTCAAACTCGTCCCCAATGCAAACCATCAGCCAATGACGAGGAATATTGGAAGGTTCCTCCATCGTGAGCCCATGGCCAGCTTTCACAACCAGATATAAGCACATGCAGTAGTAGTAGAGCTCTTAGTGGCAGAGCTCGTCCGGGGAAGTACTACCACCATACCTTTACCAGTTAGGTCATGGGTGCCGGTATAGTTACAGGGCCACGAGACATACCATCTCTGTCTCTAGAATGATTATGCCTATAGATATACAAATATCTATAGGTATTGACGACCACTTACCACCACGGTCACCGTCTGCCATCCACCATTCCGGTACAAAGAACACGGGTGCATTAGAGATTACATCTCAGTCTATAGATAGCGGTAACCACCTACTACCAGGGTCGCCTGCTCGAGCACCAGAGGCAGTACGAATGTCTATAGATTACGGTGACCACCTTCTATCAGGGTCGCCTGCTCGAACACCTGAGACAATACATATGTCTATAGATAAAGGTGACCACCTTCTATCAGGGTCGCCTGCTCGAGCACCATAGGCAGTATAGATGTCTATAGAATACGGTGACCACCTCCTATCTGGGTCGCTTACTCGAACACCATAGGCAGTACAGATGTCTATAGAACACGGTGACCATCTCTTATCTGGGTCGCCTACTCGAGCACCATAGGCAGTACAGATGTCTATCGAATACGGTGACCACCTCCTATCTGGGTCGCCTGCTCGAGCACCATAGGCAGTACAGATGTCTATAGAATACGGTGACCACCTCCTATCTGGGTCGCCTGCTCGAGCACCATAGGCAGTACAGATGTCTATAGAATACGGTGACCACCTCCTATCTGGGTCGCCTGCTCGAGCACCATAGGCAGTACAGATGTCTATAGAATACGGTGACCATTTACTATCAAGGTCGTCTATTATTCATGCAATAATAAGTTAAGTTTATAAAAAAATAAAAAATACAAAAATATAGAATACGGTGACCACCTCCTATCTAGGTCGCTTACTCGAACACCATAGGCAGTACAGATGTCTATAGAATACGGTGACCACCTCCTATCTGGGTCGCCTGCTCGAGCACCATAGGCAGTACAGATGTCTATAGAATACGGTGACCACCTCCTATCTGGGTCGCCTGCTCGAGCACCATAGGCAGTACAGATGTCTATCGAATACGGTGACCACCTCCTATCTGGGTCGCCTGCTCGAGCACCATAGGCAGTACAGATGTCTATAGAATACGGTGACCACCTCCTATCTGGGTCGCCTGCTCGAGCACCATAGGCAGTACAGATGTCTATAGAATACGGTGACCATTTACTATCAAGGTCGTCTATTATTCATGCAATAATAAGTTAAGTTTATAAAAAAATAAAAAATACAAAAAAAGTAAAAAATAAAAAATACAAAAATATGTTTTAAGGTGCAAAGTACTTAATAATAAAGTACAAAGCCATTTTCCATCTGTGGCATGCAATAATAGCTATAGTTAGTTTGTAAGTGTTATCACTTTCACATAGATTTCACCGGCAATAAATAGGTTAAGTTACCGGTACGTTGTTACCAGGTATAGTGTTATGTAGCCCCGGAGCTGGAACCTGACTGTTGAGGCTTGAGACGGTGAGACCAATGTCATCAGCTGATTAGCAAGGCCTCGGAAAAATGCCTTATTTAGAGCTAAGAGGGAGCTGATGAGACATCCTGTTTCAACTTAAGTTAGAGAGCTTGCCATAGTTACTTTGAACATCCACAGGCTCTAAATGGGTACGAGCTTCGGTTTGGACAAGAAAATCTGCTTTGAAAGTGGATCCTCTAACCTAATAATGCTGCCCCCCTTCTTGTCATAATACCCATCCAAACTGGATGGCGAGCAGAATCAGAAGGCAGTTGATGGCATTGCAGTTTCATGTCCAAACGTATTACGCAGCACAAAAAAAAACACAGGTTTCGGCCCCGGTGCCTAGTTTAAGCTTAGGTATAAAATACATTTACATCGCTAGAATTAATACATATTCAATAGAATCAGATTTAACATCACCAGAATTATAGACATTTGGAACAACAAGTCATGCAGTTCATTAACAAAATCATACTTCATCAGTAGCTGCACGCATTTGAGTTCGTTACTGTGTTAGTTTCAGTATGTTTGTTCAATTGTATGGGTTACATACCGAAATTGTAACGTTATTGGTGTTTCATGTTTGAATGTTTGTTATAAATTATTTTACTTGTATTATAGTAATTGGCGTTCGGAACGACGCATTGATGTTTATTTATAAGCGTTTATATAGGTATAAGCAGGAGAGAAAAGGCACCACGCGCAACAACTTATGTGGTGAAAGAAGAAAGGATCCTATGCACCTCTCTGTCCGCCTCTAGCTCAGTCTGTCCCTCTATATTTAACATAAATACATAACCAACCATACATAATATTTTAAAGAAAACAGGTAGCTAAGGATAACTTTTAATTATAAGTGTAAGTTCCTACGGAACTGATTTGCATTCTATAGAGTAAAATATAAATAATAATTATTTAACCAATAATTACGATGTCAAAGTTTACTTGATATTCTTACTGTGGGTTGATTACAACGAAAGTTACAATTATCTATTAGCAACAAGCAAATGTCAATGCGATTGTGTTTAGAAACTGGATGTCATATATCATTAATTACACTACACCAAACACTAATCAGACGCACCTATCAATAATTACATAGGTTAATGAATCACTTGTATTCTGATAATTTAAATATAACAGGTATCCTTATCTGATGAACTGGTCAAACTGATTAGAATTATGGCGTAAAAACCAGCGCTTATTGAGCTACAATACGAGATCTCAATAGCTGTCGTGTCAATAGCTGCCAGAGCTAACAAAGAAGTGGTATTACCACCCAAGGCACTCAGGGCTGCTGCCATTCGGGAGAGTTCACACCCTGAATCTCGCGCTACATTCCCTTCAGGTTGACCACATCTGGAACACGACTGTGATCCAGTTTTATCATTATACCAATTTCAGTGTTGTACTAAATGTTCGATGTTAATTTTAAAAATCATTCGATGTGTATTATACAATAGATATTAATAAATGTTACAAATATGTCCAGTTACCACGTGTTTTATCCAAGTTACATTAAGTGTCATTATAACATTTAAGGTATGTCAAACAACACTTCGTAATCTTTTATATTCGATGTACTATGGTCAATGTTCCGATTTGTCTATCCTTTTGTCTTCAGAAACAGATATGTCTGCGTCTTTGTAATCTGTTTCCTGTATGCCAGAATTTTAACGATTAATATTAGTAATGTATCATTATCATCGCGTCATATCATCAAACATAATGTTCTTATACACGGAGTCAACGTTTTCGTCATTACTAAGTATTTTCATGTTAAATATACCTACTAATTTCTACATTTTATTCGCCTGACGGTACTGAATAGATAAAGGGGTCCTTTTGGGCACTTAAATATTTTAAAAATTGTTGGACTACCCAAATTATTGTGAAAATACGTGCACTATAAGTAGGTGCCGAACACAATTTTCGGGTGACAGCCGTTCATGCTGAACGGTCGAGTCTGATAGTAAACCACAAGCACTTGGCTTTCGTATTCAAAATGGTAAATTGTTCTTAAAAAATCTATGTTTATAGACCCCTTTGCAAAGCGTTGGGACCAATATAAACACGGATTAGATCTCTGCCTCCACTGGCAATGTTCGTCTGATGCGGCACAGCCGACAGTTGGCTAGCAAGTCGAGAAGATTGATGGCATCTACTTTATAACTACTTATTAAATGTCCGTGTATTATTGTAAGTTGGTGTTTGGACAATATTATTGTCACTATCATTTGACTACTTAAATTTAGATTAAGTTCAATGTGTTTTAGGGACTTAAGTATTTGTGTAACTATACTTAAATTTCATGAGAGTGTCTAACCAACAATTTTAGTATTTTTGTTGTATTAAAATGACATAAATGTAACCCTATCATGTCTACTTTTATACTTTGATAGCACTCTGACTGCTGCCCAAGAAAATTGGATATATCGTTACTTCAAACATATCTGTTTAATTTAAGTATTTCGATACTCAAGTGTTGAACATGCTATCTGCTCATTTTGCAATTTATTATAAAACTGTAGATTGCGCAACATTAGCGCCATTTATTTCATTAAACCCTAAGCAAACGCGAAAGTTTTGTTTTTATTTTACTTTAAGTTTTGGATAGGTATGTACTTACTGAACCCATACTCATTATTATTTTTTTGGGATGTGATGAAGTAGGTATTCCTGGAGTGAGCTGAATAAGTAGATTTCTAAACGTTGAAATTACGAGGTATGCACAGTTAGGAATACTATAAAAAGTTCCTTTTTTTTCTGGCAAAATATTAGACAGCATGTTTTCACTCGATGTATTAACATATTCTCTATAAATGAAATCAATTCGGTAGGTACATAAATAATCAAAGACTTTTACGGCAAAATGCCTTCTTTTTATGTAATTTTAAATGTTACAATAAAACTGAAGTGTTGGATAAACATATCAAACATGATTATTCGTGTTTTATTTAAACTGTAAACCTACCTTTATTTCAATGTGCTTATATCAGGTAGATAGCCGATGATAAAAAGCTAACATCATAGAAAGATAGAATTATGCTATTTTTCACACACAACCAATACAAAGCTGACGATGCTGGCTGATTGTGGTAGATCATAACGTTTCTTATTTTCTTGAAAACAACGCCATCTGGGTTTAACCTTTGGAACTACATAGACTTTATATTTGAAAATAACGCCATCTATGAATACTCAAACCAACTTTTCAAACCCTGCATTCACATTTGAATAGTACACGTGATTTACCGCAACGGGGCGTTGACCAAAATGATAAAAGATCTTACCTGCATTGGTATCTGCTTTTCATACATTTCCTCGTTCTTTTCGCCCATGCACCTTGCTTATTTTCACTTTGGTACTTAATTTGCAAAATTTAAATAATTCAGCAGGTGTAAGCTAGGTGAAGCAACGATATCTATACCTACCTAGTCTTAGTAGGTAAACAATAGAGGACGAAGAAAAATGGGGGATGATCGTGAGGCGACTCAAAACGGTCCCTACAGAAATCACTACGTGATGTCCCCGAGCATCAAGGCTGGAGCAACAAAGAAACAGCAGTTTTATGAAAAACCAACTAACCAACCAATAAAAGTAGGGTATTAATTGGATTACCCGTTATCCAGCGGTTACTGTTAGATGCTGCTGATTATTACTTCGTAAATCTATTCTTCATTGCTGGATAAAAAGGTCTCAAGCAAGCACTAAGCATACATGGTGTTGCATGGTAGAATATATAGTATAAAGGGTTATTTGCAAAACACTGGCTACCCCTAAGCACATGTTATGAACATCTAAATGATGATCTGACTTTTAAAAATAATCATTTTTAGTTCATCAGATTTTTATACAAATATAAAAATATTTCCTTTGAACGTTCTCAACATTCGAAGTCTATGCGAAGCAAGCGATAGTACAATGGTAGAGGGGAGCGGGAATTGGGCAGCGGTGTCGCGTCATACAGACGACGAAAATACAGAGTTAAAAAGTGTGTGTGTGTGTTAGATAGAACAAGGAAATCTTGAAGGTTTGTTGTTGGTCAATGAATTATGTTTTGTAAAAGTCATAGAACAGTCGTTTGTCTTGGTATGTTCATGTAAAGGGGAGAGATGAAAAGCATGTTGCTAAAAGAGTACATGTGGACGGATGGACAGGGAGAGGGAGGTCAAAGAAAAGATGGATGGATTGTGTGAGAAGTGATATGAAAGAAAAGGGTGTTAGTGATAGCGTGACGAGTGACAGGACAGAATGGAAGAAAAAAACGTGTTGTGCCGACCCCAAATAAAACGGGACAAGGGCAGAAGGAGATGAAAATGTCATAGAACAAACGTTGTGTTGTTTATGATGTCAGTAATACAGACCTGCAAGATTGTTAGTGTTGTACTAATAACCCGGTATAGATATAAAACAAAAAACAGAAGTCGATATTCGAAATTACAATAATGTAATACTGCGAGGATAAGTTGCTTTCATCCTTTTATTCTCTCCGACGATAGAGAAAGCAATGTAGAGCAAAACTGAAGGGGGGGAAATGACGTCCCAGTCACCGCTAGTGGCGACTGGGAGTTTTTATTCCCATTTGCCTCCGGTGGCAATCCCCGCGGGGCGACTGGAAATGATTGCCAAAGTTTTGTTCCTTTTTTTATATGTTATAAACTAGTACTTGACTGCGATCCCACCTAGTGGTAAGCAGTGATACAATAGTTGATGGTGAGGCGCACTAGTTAAGTAGCTTTGAAGACACCTAAATTGTAATCGGATGGGATTATTAGCTTCAATATCGTAAGAGATATTGTTAGGGTCAACTTACACCGAAAGAGCGGCGAAGGGCAGCGCAGTTTCAGTGTCATATGAATTTTAACTTTATTTTCATTTCTATAATACTTATTATCGCATGAGAAACACGAACGAGAGAATTCCCCGGAATTCCTGCGGCGCCGCGGGCATCCGCGCAACTCGTTCGAGTTTCTCATGCGATAATAAGTATTATGGTAATGAAAATAAAGTTAGAATTCATATGAAACTGAAACAGCGCTCCGCTCCGCTGCCCTTCGCCGCTCTTTCGGTGTGAGTTGACCCTTATTGGTGGGTTGGTGAATTTTTATTTAAGATTTATAATTACCCAAAAAGTATGTATTTTTAAATCTCTGCATTTTACTCGACCAAAATAAGCGATTAGCGATGGTGGGCCGACGTCTATTATGCTTTCGGCTTTGTAATAGGCGCAAGTAGGTAATAGCTGCTGGATAGTTTTTATTTAACATTTTTAAACTGGTAACAAAATTAGACACCTATGTGTCTATGCTTGGGTAGTTGGAGCCATAATAAAAAAAAAAAAACAAAATTACACGTATTTCCTTTATTCATCAAGTATTTTCTAAATATAACATACATAAAATCTTTCAAAATATATCTTTATATAAACAACAAAATACAGTAAAAGGATTCATGCATCTACATGGTAGGGTTGACTTCTAGTGTTACGAAAATCTTACATTTTTGATGACGTTCATGAGTTATATGAATAGACTTCTGTTGATAAGTCGTTGATACTAAACTAATTTGAACTTAAGGTTCACAGTACTTATGTCCTGTTTAAAGTTATCTCAAATTACTGTTGCAAAAAAAGATTAAAATAGTTCATCATTTTAAAAAACTAGGCATTAGAAAAAAAAATAGTTTCAACGCCTATTTTCGTTCACACCTTTCCTCACAAATACCTAAAAAGTATTACATCTTTTACAAAATTGTAAATATTCGCAAAATAATTTCAAAGAGTTAACTTATAATTTGTCCTTATCCTTACGTACGATTCCTTTATTTATTATGTTCACATCACCTTATACAATATTTCATTCATTATCCGAATAATTTAGTACAATAGTACTGACAATTCCTAACTAATACAACACGAGGTGACGCCTATGTACTCGGCGAAAAAACTAGGCCCCTGCGCATACAAGTTGAAAAAACAGTAACACTCCAACTGCTAAAACCGCCCTTATTACAACGACGTAAAGGCGCTGTTGACAAACAAAGTGCAACCAAAGAAGTGTAGTAGACTACACCAGAGAAAAAGAACCTCAACTTCATAATCTGTCATACTGAAAAGCCTTTGTTCCGGTATGGCAATTAATATACACAGAAGGAAAACGAGACAAACGTCATAGACTGCTGTCATAATTTACTTTTTAGGGTTCCGTACCTCAAAAGGGAAAAACAGAACCCTTATACTGCCTTATAGGGTCACTTTGTTGTCCGTCCGTCTGTTTGTCTGTTTTAAACATGTACACAAACATGTGGTTTAAAAAAAATAACTAGTACCCTCCTCACATAGAGCTAAGTTTGCTCTAAAATCTTACGAATTACTTTTTTCAATAAGTAATTCTGAAATTGGTTTATTTTTAATTTCCAGTAAATTGATTCGTTTAACAAAATTCATCAAGTAAATCTAATGATTTCTTATTGATTTTAAATTCGACGAGGTACCAAGTTGATATTATGCTGCAAAAAAAAATGTGCAGATCATAAGAATTTCATAGAAGTTTTTAGTAAGACCGCAAAGTAAGCAAACACGCAGAACAGAAATAATCAAGACTAAGAAAAATTGTTTTTTTTATTTAACTTTGATTAAATACAAAACGCATAAGATTAGGTAAAGACAGCTGCAACCTTTCAAACTGCAGCAAACGAAATATACTATTACTTACGATCCAAGCGCCCGAACAATGCCATAAAAAAGAGACTTTCTGACGCCTACTCTTCGGTAACGGCCAGATTTGAAAAAGAAATATATTTATTATAGATTCATGAACAACATTATCAACTATTGATTTATTTGTGCGGTTAATACTATTGTTTAAAAAAATATTTAGCAATTTCGCAACTTTTCTCTACTCCTTTGAAACGCCCTTTATCTTTACGAACATTTTTCCAAAAAGTGATGGTTAAATATTCTTCGAAGTGAACATAGCGTAAATCAATCAATATTTCGAAGAGAAAATAGATTTAAAGGTCAGCGGGGCTCTATCCGGGCACAGCTAAATGGCCGCAATTAAAAGCACAGATACTCTTACTGCCGCCTAGGCGGGTACGAGTGTTGTGTCCATATAATTCCGGCCAGATGTTCAAGGGACTATAAGCCTTAGTACATAGCTTACATAACACAGGCAACTTAACGCACACCACAGGATCATTATTTTATTTAGAATTACTACTTAATTCATTATCAATAAATCAATGAAAACCGCTTGCAGTTGTTTCTATATCGCTGACCGCAAGTCTGCATCGTTGCGTCTACTATACAATAGTACTGGGACCTTACTATGACATATTAAGTGTCAAGCGTGCGAGCGAGAAAGAAGCATCGAGCTATACCCCTTATATAAGGAGTTAAAGTGAGATCCCTTTAACAGTTCAGTTTAGGTCGTCAATTGGATCGTATTATAAGCTTGAAGTAGATCGTATTAGAAGCTCTGTTCAATTGACTTATTTCTGTTCCGAGTGTTAGAGAGAGAGATAAAAGCCTTAAAAGTATCAAGGTAGAGAGGACGGACTTCCAGTCTGTATTTATTATAAAGGAAAGATTCCACGTGTCGAATAGCCTGGTTATACACTCACTCTTACTTCCGAAATGGGTATTTGCTTTATAAACAAAAAACGAAAAGATGATTTTGGTTAAAGTTAAAAAAAAATAGCCTAGTACCCAATTGCAGTTTGAACAAGCAAGCAAGTGCGTTAAAACAAAACAGTACCTATACGGTGTCTTTGCTGCGACTTCCACAAACAAATAACACAATCAAATCCCTGCGTATAGCCAGGCCTTTTTGCGGGGTTTGCGACTACCCCTAAATATAAGCAGACATCGGTGGGAAAAAAATATATAAATAATATTTAAAATTAATTTGTCATTGTTAATACAACGTTTTGACGAACCTTTACCAACATTCGATGGATATTAAAGGTAAGAACTGCAGGATATATTAATTCAAGATCCTTGATATGCTCTTTTAAGATATACGTATAATTATTTGGAATTCCCATTACAATCTCATTATATTATTTAGAATATGTTCATCGGTCTGATGGTCAAATCAAAACCATGAGCAAAGTACCATACAATTCTCACCAGGGTATACCTGACAAGTTTGTATGTACAGTTATGCGTTTCAGGTGTGGAAATCTGCACAGTTGTGCAACAACCCCGGTTACTTCTGGTTTACCTTTAAATCTCAACTGCACAGGCATACCTGTCAGGTATCTAGCGTGTATGGCTACCGTAAGAAAATAGTGCATATATACTCAGTATTGCCACGCCCGTTGACCAATGAGATCATAGTATAGAGAGTCATGTTTACATTGACCAGTTGAAGTAAGCTCTTCAGAGAATACAGACGCATCTTTTGTCAATTTAAAAATGAATACCTCACCTATTCGTAAAAGTAAAAAATAAAAATGTTTCTATTTTTTTTTTTCTTGTTGTGGTTTTACGGATGTTTTATATTTTGGTGATAATATTGCTTTAATATGAATTGTTTAATTTTTACTCCAGTATGAATTAGCTTTACAGTTACTCTAACGAGTCAGTCACTATTTTCTTAACGTGCATAGACTATAAAGCGAAATAAAGGTTGAATACACGTCGTCACAAGACGTGTCTTAAAAATAAAATTAAAAAAATATATCAAAATGTTTCTCAGATTTGTTAAATACAATACAAATTATTTAAACGGGATACAATTTTAGATACAACTAAATTATTTATTGTCCACGAGTAACTACAACAATAGAGTAACAAACTTACCAATACTCAAAGCATTTCTAACAATGTCAGTCTATCTACAGGATAATTGAATGAAGATTTGAAAGGAAATTTTATTTATTCCACAACCAATGCGTTAGTACATGTCTTACATATAAGCATAAAAAGCGTACATTCATAATATTTGCATTCATTTTAGACTTTAGAAATGCAGCTCATTTAACATAATTGTCTTCATCGTCAGTCAATCCCAAAAAAAAAAAAATACTCGCAACTTGAAACTATATCATATTAACATTTTTATTTACTAAATTAGATTATCAAAAGCAAATCACAACGCTCCTGAAACATTGTCAATATCGATCGACTTATTTTTACAGCAAAATGTGAGTAATAATGAGAAAATTCTCGAATAAAAAAAAAAAATGTGTTATTAATCTAAAACTTGGTCTTAAATACCTATTTTTATTGATGAATAACGCTACTCACTAGGGTATACAAGTGGATATTGTAAAGTTAACCTACAGTACACTAAGTTTGTATAATACGATTGTACGAATATATAAAGTATACGGGTGTAAAAAGGTACTCTGTCATAGGTACTTGGATAATACTCGTACAGTTTGGCTAAAACGTTTGAAATGGGATTGTTTGTTTTTCAATGCTAGTGTGCTCATTCAGATAGAATCTGCATACAAGGCTTTCTAAGTATAAAATCGATGTATTGATAGTCAAATTGCTTTGCTATAAAAAAGAGCCCATTTTAACACCTTTTTGCCAACATATACCATCTAACATAAATTGTACAACAGGATATGCTAATTAAAAAAAAATGTCTTCATAACAAAATGGAAAAGAAAATATTAATAACAGGGACGTCACAATCAGAACAATTACGAGAATTTCATAAAACAATATAAAATCAGACTTTAATATAGTGCATAATCAGAACAAACATTGTTATAATCACAGAGACTACCCATAATTATAGAAAGATATTTTTACAAAATATCTGTAGAATTCGAGACACTACAAGCTTAATAGTAGCAAAAAAATATCGAAGAATATCGTAGTACATATTTAAAATCTAACTTGTTTTAATCACGATAGGAACAAACTATAAAGAAGACGGGACGGTATCGTTTTTTCACGAGCCACTCTAGCTTTAATGAAGAATACAAACTTAAATTGAGATTCTATATTATTATTTCGCCCGACTACAGTCAAGTAAGACAGTTCCACTAATAAGAAGTAAAAATCTCAAATCACTAAACATATTATAAAAAGCGGTCATCATATAGAGAATTTCGTTTATTTGCAGTCGGGTTTCATTCTATTGATATATCTATATTTATCTTATCCGTACATTTCTTAAATACTAAACCAACTGAAACTAACAATTACTGTTTTTTTATGTTGTATCGATGAATATAATATTAGTACTGGTAGTAATATAGTGTAGTAGTGGTAGTGAATATAGTTTAAATTTAAATATTGATATAAAATGTCTAAAAAATGACATTCTCAAAATTCAGAGATCATTTTTAATATTGGAACATCCTATTGAAGTGCTTAATGATTTAATTTACAACATTCGCAGAGACTAATACTACAAGCTCTGATCGGCTTTATAGCCTGCTTACATCAAAATTACCTAGTATATGATATATATGTTTATTCCAGTATATCGATGGCCGATGTCATTGGTCGTTTAAGATCGGATGAAGTCCCATTGATTGGTGGGTTGGTTGTCACAGATTACCATGATAAGAGGTTCGCCCCTGTAAGATCGATCAACTCCAAGACACATGCCCGCAGCAGTGTTGTATATTGGGCTGCCAGCCTGAAAAGAATACGAAATTATGTTAATAATTTTCAGCACCTAACTGGATCGTGTTTCAGTCAATTTTATAGTGACAAAAAAAACATTTAAACTCATAATTATAAACATTACACTCAGATCCGGAACACTTATCTGTAGGCCATAAAAATATGTGTTAGAGTATGTCTAAAAAGTAAAACGACTTAATTTTTGAACGAAATAAAAAATCTGTTGTTGGCAACGAGAATTTAGCTGTAATTCACTTGTTTCTTGAGATGATGATAGTTCTACAATAGATTTTGATTGTGTGTTATTGACTTTTACCATACACCCACCAATAGATAAGTCTTCACACACGTTTTTGATTAGAATTTAAGTTCTTATACAACTATCACACAATTGTCATAAATACAAAAAATACTCAAGTATCAATACTTTTTTTCCTACTATTTCAATAATACCACATTCAAAATTTTTGGTTATAACCTTATTTTCTCAGGTCACGCTTTTATTAGACAGACTCTAGTATACGAAACGTTGATTGTTAACTAAAAATTTGTCAATGGAGTTTTGGTGAAACATTCCCCAGGGAACCCCAGAAACGACTGAGTGTCCAGTAGTGCCGTATAATGATAAAAAGTTTAAAGGAGGACAGTTGTTGGCTGTCTGTAATATGGTGACATGTGGACAACCTGTTGACGGACCGAAAATGACCAGTCGGCAAAGTGGCCTTTTGAAGATTTGCCAACAAAAGTTAAGAAAAGTCAAGTGTTAGTTAAAAAATGATCGCTTCTTTTTTCAGCAAATCAGGATATTACACTACAGTATCGCTTGAAGATCAAAGGACAGTGACTGCAGATTGGTACGTGAACACTTGCTTGCGCAGTCTTAGGAAAAGTTGACGAAAAGCGTCCTCAAAGCAATGTACTCCTCAACCACGATAACGCATCGTCACATACCGCTAAGGTAACAGAAGCCTATTTGAAGGCTTCAAATATGGAACTGATGACGAATCCGCCTTACAGCCCGGACCCTGCAACTTCTATTTGTTTCCAAAAATTAAAAACAAACTTAGAGGCACACGTTTTACGAGCCCTGAATTGGACTGGGGCCAGGGTTATCCGAAAGCGAGCTCGAGCCCCGGTATGAAGGCTAGAAGGAACGGGGTGGGTCTTTTAGTCAGTAAGAGTCTGACACTATCTCCCGCTACGCCCAAGAGCAGGGGTTGTTATTGGATGATTTTTTCCCACCATAAAAAAGCCCTGAATTGAAGGTGAATGCGTTCCATAAAGCCATTGAAGAGGTCTCTAAAAAGACTGACCCAACTGCTTTTTACAGAGGTTTCGGCGAATGCAATAATACGTTAATTGCGAGGGAATATAATTTGAAAAACAATTAATTTATCGTAAGTCTTATTTATCACAATCCAGAAACTTTCAGTATGCCCTAAGTAAAATCAAGTTACTTTTTACGTCTGAACCACACAACGGACTTTTTTTTTCTATTTGCCTATAATGTCCCACTGCTGGGCAAAGGCCTCCCCCAACTTCTTCCAGGTATCCTTTTCTTGAGCTACCTCAAACCAGTCCCCGCGGTAGGCATCTAGGTCGTCTCGCCACCTCTTCCTTGGTCGACCTCGGCGGCGTCGTCCATCTTCAGGTACCACTCTAACAAGGAGAAACTGACTGACTGACATATCAACGTACTGACAAAAAGCTGTGAAATCCTATCATACAAACCACACCAAAGATGAATTACGTTGGTTTTCCGTGCGGGAAGTCTGTTACCAGGAGACCTAAGTTAACAGACGGAAGTGCAATAGTGCAATTCACACAGGAAATGGCTTTTTCACTGCCGATCCCACAGACTCAAAGGACCGAAGATGGATAAAGGTGAGAGGCCACAGTGAGAGCAGGTATGAAAGATTTCAAACTCGACTCACGAGTTTATGAACTGAGGTTTTCACGACTTCGCAAGCTGATCCAAAATAATTTTAAATTAAGAGATAATCATAAAATAAGCACTTATAACGACTCGCGCAATCGACGAATCGAGCTCAGTCCGGAGGACACTGAAAAATACGTCTAGGGGATCCAAACTACAAGTTACTTACCTTACAATTGCAGTTTTGCGACTGGGAACTATTAACTACGGGGCCTTATCTACTAGTATAAGTAATGGACTCACAGCTCCAAACATTTTTTCCCGCTGCTCTGATGATGGCTGTTCATAACACTTCCCGTGGCTGCCCACCAAGTTGTTTTGCGAATGGGAACTATTAACTACGGGGCCTAATCTACTAGTATAAGTAATGGACTCACTGCTCCAAACATTTTTTCCCACTGCTCTGATGATGGCTGTTCATTACACTTCCCGTGGCTGACCACCAAGTTGTTGAAGACATCATAGCACAGTATGTGTCCCAATTTCTGCTGGATTCTTATTGCTCTTAAGTCCCAGTAATTAAGCTTATTAATAAAATCCACCTGTTTGTATGCAGGCTAGAAATGAAACGTTTTCAATTGTACGCATATTGGACACATTTTAATTATCTTTCATCCAATTGAGTTTGAGAAATACTCATGCGTACAAAGGTTACTACGACGTCTACAAACGTTTCAGCCCTTTCACACATCATGCACAACACTACTTAAAGCAGTTCGAAATACTTAACTACCTCATACATACCTATCACAGTCGACAACCAAGTCATTAAGTGTAAAATAGACTAGTCTTACCATGGTGTTACTCAGTAACTCCGGTGAGGAGGTCGGACAGGCAGTCATCATAATCATCATCATTTCAGGAGAAAGACATGCTACTGCTGGACATGGGCCTCCCTCAAGTATGTTCGCATACGCCCTTTAGTTGGAGATATTCGATTAATACAACAGAGGAGCAATTCTCGATTTTTCACGAAATATTCGTATTCTTAATGTTTCTCAATGTATCAACAACAACTCCATGGATTGTCGCCGAGATTATATTAAAAATATTTTGAAGTTAGATAATTGCCCTTCAAATATATTTAAAAAAAAATATTGGCCACTAACCTTATGCTTGCTCTGTTGAGATCCAGTTTTAAGAGATATTACAAGATAAAAGTAAACAATATGTATAAAATTCGTTCACCTCATGCTTATAGTTTTGACTCATAGTTGATGAATATTAACTAACACAAAAGATATAAAAAAGTCGCACATCGATACCTCATGCTAGCAGAGTTTTGGCTCATAGTTGATGAGAGTGATTACACGAAAAGATAAAAAAGAAACAGTAAAGGTAGAACTACATCGGGCATACATGGCCCCTTACGCCGATCATGGAGAGTCGGTCTCCATACATTTTATATGGCAACTACATTAGATCCACGCCACGTGACGCGTCGTTGTACTAATCAAGCGTGGCCTACGTGTCCTCCGGTCTAATGTAGTTCCCGATATATAAAAATCGACTTACCGATCCTTTGTGTTTCCATTCCTGTGAACCTCCAAGTTCGTGGCATTTGCTCAGCTTCGGTGCCACATTGTTCGATGCGTCCAAGCATAAAGTGCGACCCAATACCAATTCGTTACGGCTCGTTTCAAACCACATCTGAAATATATTTAAAATATCATGTTAAGAGTGGCCAACGAGATATATTTCAATTAGTATCCGTCCGAATGTTCGGATTCGGTATCGGTCGAGTTTCGGCAAAAAACGGATTCGGTTTCGGAGGAGAACCTACCGAAACTACGACCGAAACCGAAACTACACTCGGGAGTTCTTGCGCTGTGATCGGTCATGTTCTGCGCTTTAAATTCCTTTCAAACGAGTAAGCAACGAAGACATTGTGCCGTGTCCCCGTGCCTAATCATATCGTGACTGGCTTGTGTTTGCAGTTCGTTTTACCTACTCCCAAAACTAAAATCGACTGCAGTAAAATTCATGATAGTCAATGAATATAAATACCTAAATTTTAAAAGCATTAAAAAATAAAATGAGGACTGACTGAGTATAATAACTTTTTCTTTATTTTTCCCTCAAAACATGATCCTTGTAAGGAAGATTCGGTTTCGGCCGAAACTGAGACTGTTGCCGAAATTCGGTTTGTACCGGTTGTAAAACCGGTTTCGGTCGGGCGTTAATTTCCATATATACACTCCTACGTGGTTATAACGTTATTACACACTTTTCTCTGGATATTTTGTAAACAAGGATATCTCGTAGATATTATCCAGGTTTCTATTAAAATTAAAATATAACTTTGTGTAAAACTAATTCAGTAAAGACCTCTGACAATCTGTTATTTTGTGTGAACTTTGGCCCTTCATAATGTAGTCAGAAGCTCGAAAATCTGACACCACTCTGCCCAGAAGTACCGAGTTATTCGGATTCTGGTTTGTAAAACGACACAGCAAGAAAAAGCAAGTGAATTACAGTGGTAAACAAATACAAACCTGGCTCAAAATCCTGATGCAGCTAGCCAGTATCAAGCCACCACCTTTGGTCTTTACGTCCTTCTCGCTCTGGATGCATAACGAAGTATTCTTCAAGCGAATTTGGTACGAATCAGTGTAGTTACGTTTACTGAAAAATTATGTTAAGATGTCATCGTAATACAATTATATAAATATAACATTATGTATTTAGGGTACGATGGGACTGGCGTACGCATCACGATTATAAAATTCCTTAATTAAAACCTTATCAATTAAGCAGGTCACAGTAGTAACCGCTGTTGAACCAACTGTGGAGTGATAGTTAGAACCGTAGCTCATTCGCCAAATGGACGATAATGTGACTAGTATTTAAGCTGGGCAGCCATGTGCAAAATCAGTTAAAGAGTTTAATAACGTGGTCAGTGCCGTGACTTATATTTTATAAGTCTGGTGCCAGTTTCTGAAACTGCGCTCATAAAAAGACCTAGCTATGGGTATGTTTAATCCACCTGCCACAGATCCTTACTGGACATGATTGTTTCGGGAGTACCTTTACAGAACTGGTGGGAAGAAACGCTCGGGTTTCACCATTGTGCGGAGCATACCATGAAGCATATGGAGGACTTTGCCCCGATTGGACGGAGCACCGCTGTATCTTTGTGGAGGCGCTCGAAGGTGGCAACCAGAGCTTCCAGCCCAGGTTCAGGCCAAAGTACGGAGCGAGAAGGAATGGGAAACAGTAACTTCCTTCTGATGAAATGAATGTTACAAAACTTGTCCTTGGTTTGATCATTTCTAAGCCCTGTGCCTGGCCACTGCTAGCACCGCCCTAGTTACGGCACTACGGTAAAACGATTAACTTTCTTTTATAATCGCAGCGTTTTCTCTGTCACGAGCACATTCAAGCCTGACTCTTTAACAAGACATAGATTTTCCAGATGTCCAAAAGAGCTCGTGTAGAGTCTGTCAAAAAAGTTAAACGACTTGTTAATTTTTGAACGAAATAAAAAAAACAGATTTTTTAATTGGCAACACGAATTTTAGTTGTCATTCACTTGTTTCTTGAGATAATGATAGTTCTACAACAGATGTTGATCGTTTTATGGCTAGTGATGCTGAATCAATAAGCAGAGTAGAATATTTAGAATCAGATTTCTCTTACGATTCCAGATTTGTTATTACTTTATACTTACTTATGGCACTATTATATCTTTGCAAATGTATCCTACTTTTTTAATATGAATATCATTAAAGAGACTGAAATAGGTATATTCTAAACGGAAAATCTTTTGCATTTTTTATTGCTAAAAATATCTATATTTAATACTTCTAATAAGGTTCAATTAGTAAGCAATGATCAAGATCTCTTAATCAACCTTGATTTGATCAAGATCTCTTAATCAACCTTGATTTGATCAAGAATCTTAATCAACCTTGATTATCCAACCAGTGTTGACTACATCATATTCCATTTTACCCAAATAATTACCCAAGTCGTTTGACTTTTTAGACATATTCAGATTTTTGGCCTTAATTGACGAAAAAATTGATGTACAATGTTTTTAAAAAATCGTTGCCCCACACTAGGAATAACTCCTACGCCGTGGGTGCGTTCACAAACATGTAAACGAACATACACAAGACATCCCAACTCGGAACATTTATCTGTAGGCCATATAAATATTTGCTGGCGGAAACCTAACTGTTTATCATTATCATTTATCTGAAAACGCCACGATGATAGAACTAAGCTAGCGGATTCATAGATGATATTTTAAACATAATAAATACTTGCTTGAGCAAAAACATTTCCTTTTAAAATACCTATTAGTTGTGTAACTCATCAAGCCTTATCTCCTCTATTAGATGAAATTTAATTAATGTTTACTACATACAGCTAATCAGAAACAAAATCTCATTACGAAGTGATAAGGTTAATTTCTCATATGTTCATTAAAATGCTTGTAATTAGTACATTGTGCCAACGACTTCGATCGCGGAGAAGTAGGAATCCTACTAATTGAAAAAAAACCTACATGATATTCTAGGGCATAGAGCTTCTTTCATTCAAATCTGTTCAGTCATTTAAGCGTGAAGGAGTAATAAACAAACACACACACACAAACCAACTTTCGCCTTTATAATATAAGTGTGTTGTGAATGATGACAAAAATCCGGTCACGTGCGAGTCGGACTCACGCACCGAGGATCCCGTACAAACGTGCCTATAAAAACAGTTCAATCCTCGAATTGGGTTGCGAAGATTTGAATAGCGATTCGGAAATCGCATTTTTTTTGTGACGTTTCTTCAAATCTAAAGTTATGATATTATTCAAAAATCCAACTGCTAGGAAAAACGTGAAACAAGCAGTTTGATGCAGTTGGCGGCACGAAATCGTAAAGTAAATGCCAATTTTTGCATCAGACTGCTCGGGTTTTTTGAATAGGTATTTATTTTTTTATTTCCTATTATTTTGTGATATACAATTTACATATTTGAAATCGTATCCTCAAGTCTTATGTTGATACAACTCCTGGGGTGCTATTCTCTAAGAAAACAGCCTTGAGCTCAGCGCTGGCACAGCGACGAGTCGTGAGCGCAGTACATTGAATTAACAATCCAATGTAAAGGGGCATTGGGTTGTTAATTCAATGTACTGCGCCACACCTCTGATGTCACAAAAAAAAGAGAGATTGATTTGCTAAGCACTTTAAAATCGTTACAGATCCTAATGGTCATTTCAAACGAAAAATCGTGAAATAAAACCTAATCACGATGTTCGAATACCTATTAAGCGATACCCCAATTGTCGTAGTTCATCTTAGTTCGTTGACATATATTTTTTTCTTTTTTACGATATGGCGTCTGGTTGCCACAAAACAAGTTATAGAACAAAAGTTGTTGTTAACATCATCAACAACATGTTTTGTTCTATGACTTTTTACAAAACATAATTCATTTATCAAAAACAAACAGTATTTTATAAATAATCCTGTATAAGCTGCACGCAAGCGTACACCAAGCGTATTATCCAGCATAGACGTATTCATGATTATGAATATGCGTCTATGACAGTACGTGTCTATGGACAGTAGGCCTAAGACCAATCGATCAACGTAAGAATCAACAAAAACGGCCCACGCATTTGATTTGAACGAAACAAACATGCAGAGTAAACATATAGGTAACCCTCCCTTACATCAGTGGGATAGAAAAATAGACAAAACTTACCGCGAATGCCACGGCTGAAACTTATTCTTTTCAACATCATTCAGGGCAGCCATCCTTTTCTTAGCCAAAGTGTTCTCTCCAGCATCTAGTTCAGGGTAAACGTTTTCCAGGTACCATTTAAAGGATTTGCAGTTCAGACTTTTACGTAAGTTGATTCTTGAAGTGAGATCACCGAGTTCTAATTTGGCCACCCCTGGATTGTGTTCTATTACTCGATTCTGAGAATATGTAGAAGAAAAATATGTTTAATGTTGATTGGATATGTTGATGATGTTTTCTGGTTTAACTACATTGTAACTCGATTTCTCTTTTATCAAAATTTCAAACAAAATCGCTGTTAAACATAAATATAGTTGACTTTTTAGCATCCATTGCAGTAATTAGACTTGTATACTTAGAGCTAGAAAAAGGTGCAATACTAAATAAAAAAGACTAGATATAAAATGTTTGCGCCCCTCCAGGGATTGCACCCTTTGCCTGGGTATCGCTGGCACCGCCAGTTCTATTTTCGGCACTGCCAGCACCCAATTAGCGGGGACAAATTTCAGTATGCTCAGACGGAAAACTGCAATACGACGTCGCATAGTAAAAATCTGCAAGCTCGCACAACGCATCGCAAGAACTTGCAAATTGATTTGCATCGCACATTGTACGGTCACCTGAATCAATACTTTACTGCACGAAATCGCATCGTAAGTTTATGTATGACTGACCCGAGTCCTTGGGTCCTTGTAATTGAAAATGTTAGATTCAAATGTTCAGATAACCTTAAATAATGCTCAAAATAATAACATTTTGGATCATAGAAGGCTAGCTAGACCAAGCATTATCTATTATCAAAAAACAAACAAAAATACTTTTATTATAGCTTTTGCCCGCGGATTCTCTCCCGGTCTACTCTACTCCACTCTACTATACCTTACTCTACACTATTCTACCCTATTCCAGCCTACTATACACTATTCTACCCTACTCTACCCTACTTTAGCCTACTTCACCCTACTCTACCCTACTCTACCGTACTCTATCCTACTCTACCGTACTCTATCCTACTCTACCCTACTCTATCCTACTCTACCCTACTCTACTCTACCCTACTCTACCTTACTCTACCCTAATCTACCCTACTCTACCGTACTCTATCCTACTCTACCCTACACTACTTTAATTTTCATTTATTTTTCCATGAGAACCTTCTCCTCATAATAACAAACACAACAAAAAGACAGCGAAATCGTTTCAGCTGGTCTCGAGATTTTCGCTTAGCAACACATTTAGCGTTTCATTTTTATATTAAAGAAGATATTATTTATTATATAATTGTATATGCTTGCCCATTGTTCTAGACTACCTCGGGTAACTTAGGTCTCACAACACATAATGTTTTGTCAACAAGTCATAATCAATAACACGTTATGGTGCTGCCTTTTATAATTTAAATAACAAATCGAATATTATTCATATTGACTGACTGTTTAAAGTTTACTGGGACAAGTGTGATAACTATCATCTCTGAGCTAATTAGAACATATGTACAACATTATGAAAGTATTATAGTATGACAATGACCTTTAGCCTTTCTTTACGTTCTGTTTTGTAACTGATCAACACGATATTTGACTGAGTTTTTTCAAACATTTCTCAAAACCCTATCACGCAATAGTAAATATACGATATCCTGAACAAACGACGGTTTGCATGACGAATGACGTGTGTTTCTAGTTCAGACTTGATCGAAGTGCTCTATTTATGGAATCATCAGCATTATCATCATCAGCATTTTTAATGTTCCCACTGCTAGGACTCAGGCCTGCTCTCTAGGAGAGGGAATGGGCCGTAATCCACCACACGGACCCAGTGCAGGTTTATGAATGTCACATGTCTTCTAATTTTTCGTTCTAGGACATGCCGGTTTCCTCACGATGTTTTCCTGCAAACACCGCCTATATTTACCTAAAGTTCGATTATTCGAAAATTTTGTGTAGGTATTTTCATCTCATTCCAGGATTTTACTGACTAAAAACCCACCTATTTTGCTTTACTTTCTAGAGCCAGTAACTATTTCCTATCCCGCAACTCGGGCACAAAACCCAGCAGAGTCGAGGTCACACTTTGTATAATTGACTGATGTTTATATAACATTACACTTTATAATTAACAGCCGTATAAAAAGGGTATATAAGAGGTACTGACCACATAATCGTCCATCCAAACGCGGGCCATGCGCATCGAGTTACGTAGCATGTAATCCTCCTTCTCTCCAATACCATAGGGCCGGCGCTTTCGGAAAACATGGCCGACTCGGCTGCACGGGATCAACTCCAAAGAACCGCCGCACATCCAAATCTTAAATATTAAAATAGATTGAAATAATAGGTACTTGAAAACTCTTCGGGAATAACAAACAAGAAAAATTGGTTTTAAAATTTTAAATTTGTCACCCGCACTTGCCAATTTTACTGAATTCAATACATAAATCAAAAAGTTGGTACAAAAACTCAGTTTAAAATGACATTCACTGTTTTTCCCGCAGTCTTAACTTTATTGTACGGCCAGCGAAGTTCATGGTTGACCACTTTTCAACCTTATTACTTTATCACAAAGATTGTAAGGGAGAAGAGTGGTCAACAACCAAGTCTGTCGAGTGTACATTCAATTAAGCGACGACTTTAAAAGTTGCTTTACTACTAATGTAAGAAGGAGGAATATAGTGGTAATTTTTTCATGTGTGTATACAATGTTTAGCTACAACAGTGGTCAACAACCAATTTGTCAAATGTGCAATATAATTGTAACAATAACAGCTTACATGGGCACAATACAACAACGGTGGTCTTATCCGTGACACCGATATCATTCATCTTCTCTTTGAAAACTAAAACAAACCCGATTACCGCGTCTGTCTGTTCATTCACTAAATCTTCAAAACTATTTGATGGATTTGATGCGGTTTTCTAAACGAGAAAAACATTTTTTTGTTTCTGTATCGTTTGCACCCGTAAGACCCTCCTTCGACGGGTGCAAACTTTCTTGAAATATAAAAGCGAAATACCACTATACTATACTTAAAATTTGGCAGGTAGGTTCCTTATAAGGTGTAAACATAAGCTACGAACGGATTTTACTAAACTCCACTCCTACAGGGGTAAAACGGAACTAACAGAATGCGGGTGCTACACATTATAATGTTTTTGATATATTTGGCAGCAAATGTATCGCGTCAGCCTTCTCGGCAAACTTCGCTGAGGTAACCGAAACTACAATAAAATTCTCAGCTCTATTTTACCGAGATCGCGCCTGTTTTGCGATTCCACATATTGTCCGGTTGCGCACACACTTGATATAACAAACTAAACCAATTTTACATCACAATATTCACTAGGTATCAATTTGCGAACAATTAAAATAGCCACTGAACTTTAATCGAAAATTCCCGCCAAAAAGCTACTGTGGTTACACTACGTAGAGATACATAGATTATATCATTATTATTACTATTCAAAGTGAAGTTACAATGCTAATACAGAAAAAAAATCACAACAATTCCTTGTTTTTTAGTATACTCACCCTGAAAGAGATCTCCAAGTTTTCTCCACCCCATACATTCATGCCCTCATCGTACTTCCCGATGTAATTGAAATACTCGCGGTAAATAGCAAATAATCCCCCCGCCATCGTCGGTGATTTGATTGGCTTTACGAAATCTTCGTCAGCTGAAAAGACATTTACATATATTATAAAGCGCAGCCGTCTGATTAAATAAGCCAATTCATTTACTCAATAAGCCATCCGGTTAAATGATGCGCTGAATTACTTGGCCAGTTGTCCTTCAGCCGTTTGAATGAACGGCCTAGACATCCAATTAGCTGGTTAATATAACCAGATGGCTGCGTCAAATATATTTTAAGCGATATAGTAATTCTGTATTCCAATCCCAAAACTATAATCTTCTAGAGAAATCATTTTTCACGAAAACCGATTGGTATTGCATTATGTGCATGATTCACAGGTATATTGTTTATATGCATGTAAGCGTACACACACAGAAAAAACGATCACACATCACGAGAATGGATAAAGTGAGAAATTAGTATATTAGAGGAAGTTTGAAAGTAAGAAAGCAACAGTGACTGAAAAGTTAAAAGAGAATTAATTGTTTGTCTTGGTATAGCCATGTGAAAAGGAGGGATGAAACGCATGTTACTCGTACTAAAACAATTACGAGTATACATGTGGATGGATGGATAGGGGAGGGCGGCCAAAAAAAAGATGGCTGGATTGCGTGAGAAGTGATATAAACCAGAGGGAGTCAGTAACAGTGTGGCGGATGACAGAGAATGGAAGAAAAAACGTGTTGCGCCGACCAGAAATAAAACGGGACAATGCCAGAATAATGATGAGATGATGATGACGTCTAAGACCAATCCGCCTTGTTGAAATAGAACTACATACCATAGTGTACTATAAGTTCTGTAAATAATCGTTATGAAACACAGCATAGTTAATTTGATACCTTGTTTTACAAGGCACTTTTCAACTCAGAAAAGTACATCTTTGGAAAAAAACAAAATACGAACACAATGTAATGTTTACAGTACCGGAAAATTTAAAGCGATACCGATTAATCTAAACATTGGTTCAACAACCAACGTAAAACATCAACAATTCATACATCGAACTAAATTTAGCGCAACAATCGACAAAAACTGTAGGTGGCTTGCACTTACTTTTTAATGTCCCTTTTGGTAAGTTGTCCCATTTGAAATGTAGTCCCCAGTTGAAACCACCTCGGACTAATGGACTGGCAGAGTACTCAAATGTGTCAGCGTTAATCACATCGATGACTGGGGTGACTGCGCGATGGGAGAATCTCACTTCGACCTGGTCCACTCCCTCTGAGAGACGCGTTAGTAACGGAGGCAGCCAGTCGATGTTCACTTCAATATGGGAGTCAAGGAATACTAGGACCTGCAAAAACAACGTTATGTTGTAATTGTCAGCCTGGACATTTCTGCTACTAGGAATAACATTATAAGAGTAAATAATACTGTGATATCAAGGGGATCGCATGCAAGAGAGCGCTCATTAAATTAGGTACGGCCTGGAATAAAATTTAAAAAGAAAATAATTGTTTTTACGTCAGATGAGTTTTAAGACGGCTGTCAAGCTTACCTATAGGGCGAATATTTTTTATAATTAATTTAAAATAGTCGCCATTATAGAAATAAATTCTATAACTCAATACACAAAAGTTTTTGATTATATTCCCACAGTACTCACTTCACCGATGCTGTTCTCAGCTCCATACAGCCTCGCCCGTATCAGACCCTCACGTGTGGTGGTCCTCAACAGCCTTATATTAAATTCACCCCTATTTTTTTCAGTTGTTTTCTTTTCCGCAATGTTATTGTCATCATTTATATAATCCACTACATTTTCACCGTCAATATTGTTGGTATCAAGCATGTCTTCTTCCTTGCGCATTCGGTTGTTCAATTCATTGACTGATTTTTGCACCGCATCATGTAGGCCGTCTATATCACTAAAGTCATCAACAAGGATTATTTCTTTCAAATATTTTAGATCGGTACGATCTAGTATCGAGTAAACGGAACGCATCAGCGTATGGTAGTGCTCATTAAAGAAACAGATGATCACGGAGGTCTTCGGGAGTCGCTCAGCATATTTTTGTATCCGACATCTGGAAATAATTTTAAAATAATAATAATACGACCTAATCGAGATCGAAACACAATACTGCGCTACAAAATCAGGATAACTAAGGAGGCTTAAAAGACACTTTGGTGCTGGGCAGGACATGCTTGCCGCACACCAGACCCAAAGTAGCACTAAAATTGATGCCCTGAAATAATGAGACAGGGACGAGGTAGACCACGAAAGAGATCGCGGCCATGGCGGGACGAATTAGAATTAACTTGTAGAGGTAGGGTTTGCTTTGCCGTAACGTACCTAGGGTGAAGGGCCAGACTGAGAGAGATACAATCCGTAAGGCATTTTTGTTGCTACGGACAAGATCTTCTGAGAGAAGTATTGTTCCTCATCTGCGGCTTGCCTTTCTTGGCCGGCCATAGTGAACGACTGAGAGCTCCCATCTCTCAATTGTCTTTTTTGGCTGACTGGAGTGGAGAATCACAACAACAAACGTGCTCGGGAGTAGGATACGGGATTATCCTGATAGCCGTGGTATACCTCTCCACTACTCAAGCACCTCAGGATATGTTGCCCTCTTGTACGTCACTTTGTGCTAGCGACCGTTTTTGGGGGCCCATTTATTGAGTGTGCAAGTCACCCCCCGCCTTTTTTACCGATGTTGGTATATTAACATCTTTGTTCAGGCAGGGGTCATAGTCTTGACATAGTTCTTGACAACCAGTCCACTTAGTCCTCCTAAAACCATAGCCCTATTGATATCTTTATTTTTCATTGTGTCGCATCGTATGCCATCTAAAGGTCCAGGACCTCAGGGACTTGAGATAGTAAACGCATGAAAATAATAATAATCTTACTACATCTGTGAAGTCTTTTTTTTGTGGTGGGAAAATCATGCATTGACATCCCCCGCCCTTGGCCGGAGCGGGAGATAGTGTCAGACTCTTACTGACTAAAAGACCCACCCCGTTCCTTCTAGCCTTCATATCGGGGCTCGAGCGCCCTTTCGGATAACCCTGGTCATCTGAGTCAAGTAAAAAAATATCCGCCGCCGGAGGTTCGATTCCCAACCAAGACAAATGTTTGTGTATTGAGCAGGATCATTTCTGGATGTAATTTATCTATAATATGTATGTATTTAGAAACATAAAAGTATGTTTATCAGTTGTCTAGTTCTCATAGCACAAGCTCTGCTAAGTTTGAGACTAGATGGCTTGTGAGATAGTTGTGAAAGTAAAAGGCAGGTGAAAAACCAATAATATTCTTGGGATTGAGCTTACTCCGTACCAAATATGTGTATATAACCGTGAGAACATAACAGACAGAATTACTTAAACATTTATAATATTAGCATGAATTGTATCCAGTACTTACAGTTTATTCCTAGTATCAGGTAAGCCTCGATGATTTCCGATTCTTTGCGAGATTAGAGTATTAAAAGCATGGACGTTATAGCCACTATCACGGATCCTGACATCTTCAGCATTGCGTATCAGGCCAAACTGGTTGTCTATTTAGAACATTAAAAATTGTTTTTTAATCAATGAGGAAATTAGCATTTTATGATGACACGTACATTATTATATCACATTTATAAAGTTATGTAAGCATAGTATGACACCAATACATATACTTTGAACTGAATGGAATGTGCAATGTTAGCGACAGCATTATTTTTATCGTAAATATCATGTTCCTGCTTTTGCCCCGTGTCCTTCCGTGCCCTTAGGGTCAACACAAATCTTTTTTTTATTCCATTCTGTCTTGTCACCCGTCACGGGACTTTTTGTGGCGATGCTGTCGCGCGTTTCGTAAGCGCGCGGCAGCATCGCTACTACCCACGTTATGTTACGGCCACACTACCGTGATATGCCAATAATTATTGCCATAACTTCAATAACGCCTAGAGGTAACCACGATTTATGGCCATCATTTTACAATGCCAATCAATATAGCAAATGACGGTAGACAATAGCTCCGGCAGCGGTCTTTATTCGCACATCAAAAAAGATTACCGCAGTATAATTAAATGTGTTTATGGCCACACTACAGTTTGTCCGGTGTGCAACATGAGCTCAATGACGACGCACGTATCGACCGGCATGGAGTGATCAAATGAAAAAGCGCTCGAATTTTCGGAATTATTCCAATGTTGTTGTAATGAATGAGGAAGCGAAACAAAACCTCACTTTTCCACTTTTAAAATTTTCCTACATACTTTACCGACAGCTGCAGCTTCAACCTCCATCTTGACAAAATTATATTTTGACTGCCTAATTTATTGACATATCTAGGTAAACTCTAGTGTAAACATTCCACTTCACGCAGTAATTAAATGCTATAATTATTGAGGTAACAACCCGGTAGACGGTAAGGTAGTGTGGCCGTAACATTAGTCGCATTTGGAAATGGTATAAAAAAGATGCCAAAGCGCTACATCGCGACTATATCGATACGAACGCGCGACAGCATAGCGATTGCATCATGATTGATTCGCCGTGGGCGAGGACCTTAATTCCCTTATCTTTCATATCCCTCAAATAATTTCATCGCAAATAAATTAATTAAATTGTCGTTTCAGTCGCTGAAGCCATAACATAGAAGTCCCAGAAATAGATCTTGCTTTGCAACATTTACCCATTGAATGAATCAAGCCCACCTTGGAGGAAGATCGCTCTCGCATCAATAGAGTAATTGCACCTCGTTTGAAAAAAAATTCAATTGTCGTGGTAGTCGTTTCAGTCGCTGAAGCCATAACATGCAAGTCCGAGAAATAGATATCTCGCTTTGCAACATTTACCCATTGCATGAATCAAGCCCCCCTTGGAGGAAGATCGCTCTCGCATCAATAGAGTAATTGCACCTCGTTTGAATAAAATTCAATTGTCGTGGTAGTAAGTCGCTTATACAGAAATATAAATAACGTTGTGCACAGGACATTGAGCAAATACAGCAATCTAATAAAGTGTAACTGATGCAATGTTAGTTTTGGAAAAGTAATGGAGCCGAAATATTTTTTTCAATTAGGTATTTGCTTTCAATTAATGAATCAATCATTTATTTTGCTTGTGCTTATTTTCACAATATTCTAAACTAACAACAAATACCTGACATCATCATCATCATCAGCCTTTTTAATGTTCCCACTGCTGGGACACAGGCCTCCTCTATAGGAGAAGGAATGAGCCGTAATCCACCACGCGGGTCCAGTGCGCGTTGGCGAATGTCACATGTCTTCGAATTTTTGGTTCTAGGACATGCCGGTTTCCTTACGATGTTTTCCTTCACCGTTTTGAGAGCAGTCAGTGGTAATGAAATAAATTACACAAAGTAATGCGCCTGGCTGGGTTTGAACCCGCGACAAATTGGTGGGAGTGTGGTGGGAATTTCGTTATCTCTTTTGTACACACATAACCTAATAACGGTGACGTCATATTTCAGTATGTGCATCCTTATACTATTATTTGACAGTTTCCCCTTTCACCAGATTTGAAAGGTTTCTAACTTGATTAATATTGAACGAATTTGATCATTTCTTTCTTTTTTGCGCTTTTGGATAAAGGTGTCTTTATCCAAAAGCGCAAATAGAAATAAATTTTTGATACAAACAATAAAAAAACCGGCCAAGTGCGAGTCGGACTCGCCCATGAAGGGTTCCGTAGCAGCAAGTAACATAATATAAAAGTTCTTGTAATGTGTTGTAACTTTGATCGATGTTTTAATAATAGTGTATTTTTTGCGGTTTATGACGCATTAAAAAAAAACTACTTACTGGATTTCGTTCAAACCAATTTTCGTTGGTAGTTTTTATAGTAATGTACATCATATATTTTTTTTAGTTTTATCATTCTCTTATCTTAGAAGTTAGAGGGGGGGGACACACATTTTACCACTTTGGAAGTGTCTCTCGCGCAAACTATTCAGTTTAGAAAAAAATTATATGAGAAACCTCAGTATCATTTTTGAAGACCTATCCATAGATACCCCACACGTATGGGTTTGATGAAAAAAAAATTTTTGAGTTTCAGTTCTATGTATGGGGACCCCCAAAATTTATTGCTTTTTTTCTATTTTTGTGTAAAAATCTTAATGCGGTTCACAGAATACATCTACTTACAAAGTTTCAACAGTATAGCTCTTATAGTTTCGGAAAAAAGTGGCTGTGACATACGGACGGACAGACAGACAGACAGACAGACAGACAGACAGACAGACAGACAGACAGACAGACAGACAGACAGACAGACAGACAGACAGACAGACAGACAGACATGACGAATCTATAAGGGTTCCGTTTTTTGCCATTTGGCTACGGAACCCTAAAAATGAGTCAATTACCCAATCGCTGTCGTCAACCACTGTTTAATAGGAATGTTAATATAATTATGGAACAACTGCTTTTTGCATTTTATCACACTTATCTTAGAAAATTAAAAGTTCCACAGATTAGATCTGAGTAGGTATTAGAATACAAACAGATTATAAATAGTTACAAAAATACGCCAATGCAAAGCACAGCTTCAATAGCTACAATGTATACTTCATCAACTTACCCAAGGCATTGTCTGGGTGTGCAGTCATCTTCAGGCCAAGGTGTTTGGCATATTTCTCCTTCAATATCATCTTACTCAGGTAATCAGACTTTCCTTTGTTGAGCTTCCAAGTATTGCCCGAAAACTTTTCTATGCCTTTTGAATGGTCCAACAGCAAATTTTTCCCCTCTAACGCTGCAATAGATTTCATTTCATTTTTTATACGGTTCTTCTCATCTATATTCACCAGACGATAATGGATCCGATGTTCAGTGCTGTTAATGGTAGTGTCACCTAAAATTTATGAGAAATGATGGTGAGGCAGTGTTTTAGAGAAGCATTTTGATTGTAATGGAAGTTTATTAGCAAGCAATTTTATTTTATAGAACTGGGGCCTTAAAATAACGTGTTATAATGTTAGGTGTGAGCGAGAAAGAGAAATGGACTTATGCTCTCTATATATATAATTCTTCTGTGAGTGTGTATGTCACTGAACTTCTCTCAAACGACTGGACCGATTTTGATGAAATTTTTTGTGTGTGTTCAAGGGGATCTGGGAATGGTTTAGATTCACAATTTTTTTTTTTATTAAAATTTTTTTGGAATTTTCAAATTAAAGACGTGTAGACAGGACAACGTCTGTCGGGTCCGCTAGTATATATATATAGCATGATCCCTTTAACAATTCAGTTTAAGTCATGGATCAAATCGATAGCATTAAGAGCTTGTGGTAAGCCTCAGGCCAAGTCAGGAAAAACAGGGAATGAGTTTCAGCATGAAGTAGATAAACTCATTTTCAGGTTTAATGTTTATTTTTTAATGAATTTATTTGCCAATTACATTTAGACAGGTTCGCTTGGTGGACACACACTAATGAGCGTTTGAGCCAGAACTGTTCGACGAGTGTCTCATTGTGTCTGTGAGCGGTGTCTATGTATGCGTTGCTCAAGCGAGCTTTTTATGTAGATTGACCTCTATGCCTATCTATTTTGTGGTGTTGCCTTTTTTAACCCAAAGGTTGACTGATAGAGAATGCCTTGTTACATTAAGTCCACCTATGTACCACTACTGTACATTAAGTTTAAATAAAAAAATAAGTGACTTAATTACATAGAGATTACAGATGACTTTTTTTTATAATTAGGTACAGAAGAAACATAAAAAAAAAAATTTCATAGGTAGGTTAAGTTTGATTACTAAATAAATATAATGAATAAATTAAATTAGGTGGTTAATATTTTATGCTATTGTGACTAAATAACTCACAATGTCTTGATGGAAATTCTTAACAATTTTAAATATTGCCTACTAAGCAGTTATCAAATAAATTCAGAATAAATGGTAAGGGGGCGTCCATAAATTACGTGAGGTGTTTAAGGGGGGGAGGGGGTCGAGTCAAATCTCATCTAATCTTACGTTGGAGAGAGGGGGGGTCTCGGCAAATATCACGCAATTTTTTTTCTGATTGAAACAAAAAAAAAAATTATACTATTTTGGTCCATTTAATCCAGATTGTACATGCATATGATTTAATCTTAAGCGTAATCGTAATACGATAAAGATCATTCACTAATTCGTTCAATAGAAAATAATTTCATTCATACTTCGACGTTATACATTTACTTACTGTCAAACCACCATATTTGTTTTATACCAAATAGCTCAACAATCCAACACGTTTACGTAAGAAACTCACATTTTGAAAAATCTCACGTGAGATTGGGAGATGGGGGAGGGGGTTGAATAAAATCTCACGACATCTCACCAGGGGGGGAGGGAGGGGCAGAAAATTAAAAAAAACACCTCACGTAATTTATGGACGCCCCCTAAGAGCAGCTCAAAAACGGGAATTAGTTAATTCTGCTCTCTGTTATTCTGATCGTGATAATGACAGACACAATTGAAAGACAATAGGTGCGCGAACGCCGGCGTTCGCTTGGGGTTTAATGAATTAAAATTGTTGATAAACTAGCCAAGATTCTGCTGTGAATTATCAAATAAATTCATTCTTAGAGGACATTGATAAACTTATCAAAATCTAGAATTAATTTATGAAAATCTGCTTGTATTTATCATGTTAATTTAATTTGCCATTTTTATAGTCCATAGCCTTGGTGACAGTTTTTCCTCACTGTAAGAGCAAAAGCTGATGCAAATCTAGATTATGGCAATCCTACTGAATGTGTTATAACATGCTGTTCCATATGAAAGTTAAAACAACAAAAACAAATGGAACTTGTCAGGAGCAGCAACAATATAAATATGGTAATTGCATGACCAAGGAAACCAAACGGAAACCAAACTCCAATAGAATAGAATAAAATAGGGTTGCTTTCCGAATAAAGCTGGACATTGCTAGACTATGCAGCCCCTATTTTTTTCATTAATTAATCAAGATCTTATGAATTACTAGCTTCTGTTAACAACTTCATCCGTGTGAAAGTAGGAATTTTCCCAAGGGAACATAATCCTAGCATTAAATGTATCCTATGTGCTGCTATTCCAGGACACGGTCTACCCATGTGTGAGTTGACTGAACTGCTTCCTCTAAACTCTGGTTAAACGGACTGATCTGTTCACTTTTCAGATTTTCCATCATAGCAACCCTAACACACATGAATTTCTGGTCTAAACAATTGTTTGGCTGTGCTAGTAAAGCCTATTGATAATCCCATAACAAGTAGATACATTAATGTTGATTGAATGAATTGATCCACTAAATATATGCTGATATAGTTTCATAACTACCCTTGTTGGTGTGGTATGAACTGTTGCTGTGAGCAACAAGATATATTTTGAATTATAAGAGCTCATCCATAAGCAATTTGAGGCCCGTTGCTTCACCAACAGAACAAAATAAAATATTTTTTTAAGGATTTGTTATTCTTCAATTTACCAAACATTGACTGTTTCCAAGGTCTTATTAGCATAAACATATAATCAGCATCCTCTTTGAGAGAGAGAATATTGTATGTCTTTGAATATTTGGTTCTAGGACATGCCATTTGCCTCATGTTTTCTTCTACTATTTTGAGAACAATGGTGTTAAATAAATATACATAATTAAAACTCCTGGCTGAGTTATAATTTTTTAACCGACTTCTACAAAAGGAGGAGGTTCTTTCTTTAAATGATATAAACTAGTGCTTGACTGCGATCTCATCTGATGGTAAGCAGTGATGCAATTGTTGATGATGAGGCGCACTAGTTTATTAAGAGCCTATTCACTCTAGCCTTGAAGACACCCAAATTATAATTGTACGGGAAGACTGCAGCAGGCAGCTGATTGTTCCAGTCCTTTGATGTACGCGGTATAAATGACATATATATAACACTCAAATACATGAGAGCCACTGGGCTATTACTTAGGCCACCATTTAATTTTATTAGCACAATGGAATGCTTAAATGACATGGAGTTTCTTGCCGGTTCTTCTCCATAGGAATCAACCAATTTGGAACCGTACACTAGCTTCTGACGTTTTATAAGTGCCCATGTAGGCCTATGTAAAATAAAATATTTTTGATTTGATTTTGATTTGATTTGACATATTAACTATATCATCTGAGGCCCATGGCATAATTTATTGGACGGGGCTTAAGAAAAAATGCTGATAATTAATTTTAATAAATGTAAAGTAAATTAGGTTACTTATTCTGAGCTCACAGCAGGCCAATCGGACCGGGGGCCTGTGGCTATTTGGCAGTCTCGCCACCCTATAGTTTTGCCACTATCTTTTCCATTCATGTTGGAGTGGGCTTCCAATTATTCCAGTTGTAATCAGAGTAGCTGAGTATCAATATCTTATATGAATCAATATTCCTATCCACCACCAAGCAAGACGCTCACATATAATATGCAATAATGGTATTAATATTATTTAGCCTTTGCAATTGAATTGAGTACATGCAAATGTTAGTATCGGATCAATAGCATAATAAGTCAATGGTTATAGATAATATTCAGTAAATGAGTGTGAGAGTAAGTCAATGTGAGGATGGTTTTATGGGCCATCGTGGACATGTAATCATTCTACAGGTTCAATAAACCACACCTACACCGGCCTGTAGACATCATATATGGAATGGCCTTTTGCAAGCCTAAATATTCCTAGGTTCGGATTAGCATGTTTTCTCCTTCCATTCTGTCCTGTTCATCATCACATTATCACTTACGCCTTTCAGTTACACAGTTCATCCATCTTAACTTTGGCCTCTTTTCCCATACGCATTTTTATTCATAACTCTTTTAGATATGGTCATTCCTACCCTTTTCAAATCTCCATCCCAAAACATATGATTCCCTTTCAAACTTAATTCAAATAAAAAAATATACATATTATTAAAAAGTACTCACCACTCAAGTTCAGCAGCCAGTACAAATATAAGGATATACTCCAGGTCGCCGATGCGAATAATATCCCCCAAAGAAAAGAATTATTTAATTTCCCCATTCTTCTTATAATATACACCATTACTATGTCAAAAATTTGCTTCCTCCCAAAATTACCAAAGCATTTTCAGAAGTCTTGAGAAGCTTTATTACTTAGAATCCAAATTGACAAATAATGTAGTTTTCAAATGTTACAAAATTAACGTCAGTTATCAAACAAATTATCGTTTCCTAAATTGGCACATCGTTTACAGTATTTAATACATATTGGTACATTATCTAGAAACTGATGTCGAAATTATTATTTTGGATATATTTCGTGAAGCGTCAAGGCGTTGCGGCTTGGCCGAAACCTGACCACAGAATATATAATTATGCTGATACACTTAGGGATGTTAAAGATACATCGATATTTTAAAAAATCGAGTCATCGTTCACTTTATATTATCATTTAACTCCAAGAAAACATCGATACATCGTTCATTAATAACGATGTTCCATGAACGATATTTTATTGCAGCAGCGCCATCACTTTGTGATTATCAAAATTATTACTTTTGAATTCTATAATGAGAACAAAATGGTTAATAAGTTTTGTTATATTCCGATTATCTTTATATTCTATCTGATATTTGTTTAATTTATCGTTCTACCACTTTTCATATCTCATCATTATCAGTAAAGTCTGTGCGGAAAGTAAACCATCGTGGGATTTGAGGGCGCTGCTGTGGATGAATATCGTTTTTATAGTGTGACGTCATTCTATTGCGACTGTTAATCTTGATATTATACTGAAACTATGTTAGACTAGCTTCTTCTAGCGGCTTCACCCTGTAATAAAAATTATCCTACTTGCTGAACGTGCTCTCCTACTGAAACTGCAAAGTTATAGCTTATATGCTATATTATTGCAATGTTTATGATTAAGTTCATCCGTCTAGTAGTTTTTGCGCGACACATCCATACATACGAGTACCTCCATCCATCTTCACAAAATTTCGCATTTATAATATTAATAGTCTATTTGTTGAACTGGCTCACGTGATAAAACTTAGCAAAAATATAGGTTATTACCCACACATATTATTGCAACGTTTATCATTAAATTCATCCGTTTATAAGCTTTTGCGTGAATGAGTAACAAACCGTTAATTGTGGCGATACCTGGGGGAGGCCTATGTCCAACAGTGGATGTCTTTCGATTGAAATGATGTTGAACATTGAAATGCAAACACGAACCGGTAAAGTTAAATAGTGACAGTAAACCGCTATACTGCGTAAATAAGTATGTGCCACCAACGACCACTTACCCTGTTCCAACGAATTTTCGTTGGAACAAGGTAAGTGGTACTATCACTTTGCCTGGGATCGGTCTATCAACACTGACTGGAATATTGTAGCTAATAGCAAATTTATAGTTACCCTAGTTAAATATAGAGGTAAAAATGGGACACACCACTTTTTCCTTGTCTTGCTCGGTAATTATTGCCCTTTTGCTAATCAATGAAAAATATGAGCTTATAGTACACTTGAGAATTTATAATATTTGCTTCGTAATCAATCTAGTTACCCTGTAAAGGGACCATCTCGTATACAAAATCCTTGGGATCACTTTGTTTTCCGTCTGTTTATCTGTTAAGACCCTTTAACTTGAGAACACCTCAAGGTATCGAGTTAAAATTAAAACCATATACTCAAATCTGCGGTCTCATGAAGTTGTGAAAAAATCAGACTTCTAAGTTAACGAAAAAAAAAGATACGGCCGTTTATGTCGCAAACAACGTATATTTCGATACTCAAAGGAATCAAAGTTCATAGGGTAAATTCCGTTGATCTAGAATCTGAAAATATGGCATGAATCAAGGTCTCATAGAACAAATATAGGAAAAAATCATAAAACTGTAAATTTGTAGACCCGTCACAAAAAAAAATCTTTGCAATTCGAAAAAATCTTCTTAATTCAATTCGGGAATTGATTTTATCTGTAAAGTACGGAATCCTCAGTGCGCGAGTCCGACCAGCACTTGCCCTTTTTTATTTTAGTTACTGTATACTTACTCAAGCCTGAAATGAAACATTCACACACATCAACACTCTCTATTAGAGATGGGCGGGTGGGTAAAAATGGGAAGGTAAAAATTGGAAGGAAAGGGTAAATTAGGTAAAATATAATAAATACCTTTTTTTACCGGGTATTAATAAAAAATACCGGGTAAAAAAAAGTACTGTATATTACTTAAATGGCTCCGTCATGAAATAAATACTGTAATAATATTATTTAATTGACTTGGTCATCAATAATACGATCTGCCATGTTAATTTTGATTTTGACCATTGAAGATAAAGTATTGATTTGAAATAAAACGAAGTTATACAAGGTGTAAGGGACAGCCCTCCATAAACTTTAAGGGCTTGCTCAGTAGACGAAACTGAACAACCGTCCACAAAAATTTTTTTCAGGAAACGATAAAAAAAATCCGCCTCACCATAGAAAATTATAAACTTGATTGGACAGTTTGTATGGAGAGGCCGAATTTTTTTTTTCGTTTCGAGCATACGAGGAGCCGAAACCAACTCGCAGAGGCCCTTTTAGCTGCTTCTAATGGAACGTGGTACCAACCGGCGATTATCCCTGTATGCGCTATGCTAGTGCATCCAAAGACAACCCCGGTTGAAGGGAAACTATTGCAACATGTGAAAAACTAATATAAGGCTATGGTTTTTGGAGTCTTAAGTAGACTGGTTACCAGGAAGTATGTTGAGACTATGGCCCCTGCCTAAACAATGTTTTTAATTTCCATCGACAAAAAGGCAAGGGGTGACTTGCACACTCAACAAATGGGCCCCCAAAATGGTCGCTAGCACGAAGTGACGTAGCAACAAGAGGGCAACATATCCTGATGTGCTTGAGGAGTGGAGAGGTATACCACGGCTATCAGGACAATCCCGGAAGTACGGTCAAGATCCCTACCAGCACTTACTGGATTATACATCCTTCTCCCGAGCGCATTTGCTCTTGCAAATCTCCACTCAAGCCAGCCAATAAAGGCAAGAGAGAGGTGGGAGCTCTGTTCCTCGTCAGTGTTCACTACGACCGGCCAATAAAGGCAAGCCGGAGATGAAGAACAAGAATTCTCCCGGGAGATCGGGTCCGTGGGATCGCTAATGCCCAACAGTTCACCACAAAACTGCCCTGCGGATTGTATCTCTCTTGGTCTGGCCCCTCACCCTAGGCATGTTACGGCTAAGCAAGCGCTACCGACACAGACTTAGGGTTCATTGGAGCGCGCAGCCCCACCACGACGTCAACGTAGAGATACGGCGATGGCGTTATTATTATTATTATTATAATAGCCATCGAAAACATTGACCGAAACCAAATAAACAAATATCATCATGTTTAAATGAATTTCCGTTTAACCTTTTCAATGTCTTAAGTTACACAGTTCGACATAAGCAATTGTCTTTCTATTGTGTCTCTTATTACGGCATTCAATGAGTTAATCTAAATATATTTGGAGATATTACTTATGAAGTCTAAAAAACTTAAAATAAAAGTGTTATAAAAAAAACAGCAAACGAATGTTTTCCAAGTTCGTGACTTTGTTTAGTTCAATAATGGTGTGATTTACCACCTGTAAATCTTTGGCAAAACTGTATTAAATTAAAAATATTATTTCTCTTGTGGCTCAGTGAAATTTTTTATCATAGTTATTAAGATTTCAGATCAAAAATCACAATAAAATAACAAGTTAAATAAACCTGCGTCAACATGATATGACATTTAACAGTTGACGGATGGCTGCGTTGGGTTGCCACTTAAAACTTTTATGTTGTTTTCACTTTACGCCACAACCCTTCTTTTACCGTACAGACTATATAAGTATCATTTAAAGTGACTAATTGTTTGTCAGTAATCATGATTACCAATATGAATCTATCTAGGACAACAATTTTTTTTTTAAAGAAAACGCTTTTCCTCTGTATTTCAAGGCCGGATTGGCTGGCCCTGCTAGTAATTTAAAAAACATCGAGAAAAAAATCGATATATCGTTTATAAACATCGATATTCAGTTTTAAAAACATCGATCTTTTGTTAATGATGTTTTTTGTGTTGCATCCCTATAAGAACCAAACGAATGAAAATGAATGAATGTTTTTAAATGTCAGACAGAATGAAGGGAACCAATCTACAGTGTTGCCAACTAGGTGGCAAAGTTTCAGGCTAAAAATAATTATATATTAAAGAACCTGACAATCCAATCGAAAGGTTATACAGCGTCTTTTACAATTCAACTGTGGGATCCGATGTGTTTCACGCAAATTCAACGCGATATAAAACAAATCACCGTCAGCGGGTGGGACTCGAGGTGGCACAGCACAAGTTTGAGGCCATGTGTTTTCAAGGCGCTCAGAACGCGCCACCAGGTTCTCAAATAAACTGGGACTCGTCCTCGACAGCCGATGAAATTTCGAGGAGCACTTGCGACGTCTAGCTCCAAAACTGGATCGGACTGGGGCTGTCCTCAAGCATCTTCTGCCCAACACAGATACGTTCGGTCCATGGCACTTTTTGCATTTGCATGCCAGAGGGTCATGGCCATACATACGTATTATAGTACGGGCATAAAGCACGGTTTCCCGCGAATTGGCGAGCCGCCTTGTGTCCCTGCCTCCACGGGATCTGAAGGCAACAGATTTGCGCGTAGATTTTCAACGCTGGCGTGAAACTCCGCTGCCTCATTATGTCGCGGCATGCCGGACAGAGTTTGGCAGGATCTCATGGTGGAACAGCGACAGTAACTGTCGCGCAACCCAGTGCTTGGCACGCCATAATTACGGTGGTAAGTCTCCTCTTTGGGAAGTGGCGGGAAAGATCTCACAGCGTCCTCACCTTCCTCGTCACGCGGTTCTCTCCGGACTTGGTAAGTTCGGGAAGTTCCTGAATCGAACTCGTGCGGAAGAATCGCCCGAGTGTCATCCTGTGTGGAGCGCCCGGAGAACCCAGTTGAGCATACGGTAGAGGTGTGCCCCGCTTGGGCAGAACACCTTGTTCTTGTGGGGGCGATCGGCGGCAATGATCTTTCAGGTCGGATCATGGTCCGAAGTGAAAAACACAATATTTTATAATTCTGATGAAGATGTGGGCAGGTAATATGTAGGTACTTTAATTATTTGCTAATAAATTCTGAATTGGCACACATCAATTTACCAAAAAAAGTGGTTAAACGCTTAAAAATTTGTAAAAATTGCCACCAATTATAACGATGGTAGTGGTCAAGAAAGTCAAAGCCGAGCTGAGCTAGAAGAAATTGCTACTTATATATTTTTACTCGATTGCTTTAGATACAAAACGATTTCGAAGAGCTCGAGTTTTTATTTTCTAAAAAAAGCCTAAAGCGTCTTCATTATTGCATCTGCTATTTAAAAAACGCTTTAGGTTTAAAAGAAAATTTGATCGTGTAGATAGAAGGGAAAATCCAACAAATAATAATTCATTCACAAAATATGGTAAACTTGCTTTTGCCCACGGCTTCGCCCGCGTGCCATTAGGTACTTAAGGAATCGGGATAAAAGGTAGCCTATGTTCTTTTCCATGTCAAAGGCTATAGCATGCCAAATTTCATCCAAATCCGTTCAGCCGTTTTCGCGTGATTAATTAACAAACATTCACACTTTCACATTTATAATATTAATTAGGATTGTTGTAGCCGTTACTCAGCCTTTCATTTTTATCACGTGGGGATGGCTACAAGTTTAAATCGGAGCATATTTTTTACATTAATGGTATCACTAAATACTAGTATTGATTTTGGTATTCCCTGCGTATTGGCGGGCGGGAGGTAGTGAGGAGGGGTAGTTGTCAGTCAGCTAGTCCCAAAAACCGCCCCAGTGTTCTTTAGCCGCAGGTTGCGTCGCGTCTACCATCCGTGTTTACAAGAATTTTATTAGTCAGCAGTCCTTATACAGTCTTTGAGTTATCAACGATGGCTTCGGATTCCGATTCAGATGTAGAAGTCGTCCCGCCAAAATGTGACCAAACCAACAAAGCATTGAAGGATTGGACAAGATATGAGAAGTGGCTCATGACGGAATGTTTTGAGTTCCCTTTAAAAAATGCAAAATTTGCTAATATTCAACCTATTGACTTAATGTACGAAATAATTACATCTAAAACTCCAGAACAAATTCGGGAGGCGTACGCTTATTATAAAAGTGTAGCAGTTGAAATGCTGAAGAAGCGGTCAGTGCATAAGACGAAGATGAACTTATCAGAATGGGAGAAAAAACTGAAGATACAGGAACCCGATCAACCCAATAAAACGGAAACAGCTACAGCATTGCGAATGATAGCAGATTTGGAAAAAATTCCTCCACCGGAGCAAACGGAAAATATTGATTTTCGGCAAGTGTACCATCAATTAGCAAACGCTTTGGAAGGCAAACCAGTTGTAGGCGATGAAGGAGTGCTGGCCGTTCTCAAGAAGGCTTACACTGAGACGGCTGCACGAGCCAAAGGAAATATCAATCCCCAGATGAAAGATTTCATAAGAAAATTAAAAGTTGGTGAAAGCTTCGTTCAGGAGAAATTTCCGGGTAGACCAACAGAGGATCCGGAACTTCAGATATTACGTCATCTAAGTGATCAAGACGCTTACAACCCTTTAAAAGTTCCTGAAGAACGCTTGAAGATGAATGCTGGAATTCCACGCTTTACGGCTAAGAAGAGAAACCTGAAGAAACCCGTAATGAAGGTCGCTAAAAAGCAACAGCAATAATGGGGGTTTTTCTAAGTAACCTATACTTCTAAGGAGGGGGCCGACCGCATCAGGCAACGGCGCTCTCGCCGCCGCCGGGATTCCGATCCCGATTTCCAACCACCGTAGGCGCGGGCTTGCGGACAGTGAGCAATGAGTACCTCGCCCGGCCGTCCGGTAACTGTCCGGACCAAGCCCAAGTCGTCGACGGCGCGCGCTGTTCCCGCGCGCCTCAAAGAATTGTCAGCAACAGCAGGGACCCAGCCGGGTCGAAGCCTACTGTGGCCAGGGTTATCCGAAAGGGCGCTCGAGCCCCGGTATAAAGGCTTGAAGGAACGGGATGGGTATTTTAGTCAGTAAGAGTCTGACACTATTTCCCGCTCCGTCCAAGAGCGGGGATTGTAATAAGATGATTTTTCCCATCGAAAAAAAAAAAAACATATATTATTACTTATGACATCCCGTAAAAATTGCGAAGTCACAATGATTGTGTGCTGCAGAATACAGTTTTTTATCTACTTAATATGCATGTATATTTTTGTCTATTACCCTTTTTGATATACCTGTTCATTGTACTAGAACATCAAAATTATACATTTCTACTCTGGACCGCTGTTTTATTTTAGCAAATTTACATACCGTCCTCTAACATGGTGAATTCAGAACCGTAGACGTGTCAATTTCTAGTTATTTTCATATCGTGTGCCTCCCGACTGCAGAATCATCTTTCATTTCACTACAAACACAACCATCAAAAACACGATATCTCTCAGGAGGGGAAAAAGGGCGCAGGTAGAGCTCATGTCATAGGCGGCAGCGATTGTGACGTGCTTAAACAGAGATATCACGAGTCGTACATTCTTTCTTTATATTTTGCGTAGGCTCCCGTTTGGTCACTATCTCAACGGATGGTATGCGAAAATGTGGCCGACGATGGAGCACGCTTGCTTACAAGTGACCCATTCTCGACGTGCGGACCATAACCGCTGGACCACATTACAGATACTTTTGCCCAATTCATTAGTCAGTCAATGTTGTAGGCAGGCAGCCCAATACAGCACTACTAGTAAGGCCATAATTAAGATCCGTCTAAGTCCATCTTTTACTTTTATTACTCGCTAAATATGCTCCAGCGTCACACATAATGTTATTGGCAAAATGGTGGTGTGTCTTTCACATTAAATGCTATAATGAAGAGATGAAGTTGACTTAAATTCCTGTAATAGTCTAAGATCCGAGTATTTAAGAACGACCTTCACCGGTCTGTTTAATGGATGAAACGTATTTTATTATAAATTTAGTGTATTAAATAATATAACGCGGGTGGGTTGCCTAAGAAATTCCTGGCCAGATTATTATTAATTAAAAATTGAAAATTTATTTTATTTTTAGAAAAATGCGCAACCGTTATCCATACCAGATTTTTTTGCAGACAACACTATAACATCGTATTCGTAATGAAACAGCGTTTATTTTGATATAGAATTTGTTGTATACAAAAAAAAAAAAACACACCTGTTTATGCATACCTGTTTCTACCTGACAACCCATAGCTATGCCAGAAAACAAATAGGCAACCCAACATTTTTATGTTCTAAAGGCTTCACTCTTTCGGTTAGTATTAAATTTATTCGTTAAACAAACCGGTGCATTTTACAAAAAAAAAAAAAAATGTTTGGCCAGGAATTTCTCAGGCAACCCACCCGCGTTATATTATTTAATATACTACTAAATTTATCATAAAATAGGTTTCATCCATTAAACAAACCGGTGAAGGTCGTTCTTAACCGTATCCTGTACTATAACCGTCAGTGGAACACAGCATAGCGAAATGTGTTACCTATTTGGTTGACTGTACCATTATCTCCTACAATTTGGTAGCTGAATCTGAAATGAAGTGTTAAGTGACGAAGGATATATATTCGCTTTACATAATGTCCTTCGCCATTTAACCCTAATCGCCGCACGCACGTCGTATGGGACGCGGATACAACAGAAAATCGATATTGCTATTAATTATGGATATTTCTATATGTAGTGGCGCAAGTGTATGTAGAGGGGAAAAATGTAGAGGCTGCGGGAAATCGTATCGTATTATTCATTTTTGACTCATCTGCAACATCTGTAGGTAGGACGTAGCTAGGTACCTATAATCTTTCATTAGGAGGAGGACATCTCCAGAACAACAAGAGCACCTTTCATCACTTTTCCGCCAAGTAGCTTGGTGATACACAAAGGACTTAAACTTTCAGATACAGTCAATTCGAGACACAATAGTAAGACAATAGATGCACGAACGCCGGCGTTCGCTTGGGATTTAATAAATTAATATGTATAGTAGCTAGGTGATACACAAGAGATATCTGGAGACAGTTTTACTATCGAGCTTACGTATTATGTTTCAAGAAAAGATACTAGTTTCAGCTTAGTTTGGGTTTTCACTCCCACTTAACAGTGACCCAAACCACAAAGCATTGGGCAAGATATGAGAAGTGGGTCATGACGGAATGTTTCGCGTCCCCTTTAAAAAATAAAAACAAATCTATTATTGAACCTATTGACTTAATGTACGAAAGAATTTGTTTTGGAGTTTTAGATGAAGCTAAAACTCCAAAACAAATTCGAGAAGTGTACGCTTATTATAAAAGTATTGCAGTAGAATTACTGAAGAAGCCGCTGGTGAATAAGACAGAGAAGAACCTATCAGAATGGGTAAACAAAATCAAAACGCAGAATCCTGATCAACCTAATAAAACGGAATGATAGCAGACTTGGAAAAAATTCCTCCACCGGAGCAAAACGAAAATATAGATTTTCGGCAAGTGTACCATCAATTAGCAAACGCTTTGGAAGGCAAACCAGTTGTGAGCGATGAAGGAGTGCTAGCCGTTCTCAAGAAGGCTTACACTGACATGGATGCACGAGCCAGAGGAAATATCAGTCCCCAAATGAGTGATTTCCTAAGAATATAAAAATTGGTGAAATTTCCAGGTAGACCAATAGAGGATCCGGAACATCAGATTGTACGTCATCTAAGTGATCATAGACATATACAACCCGTTAAAAGTTCCTGAGGAACGCTTGAAGATGAATGCTGGAATCATCCCACGGTTCACGGCTAAGAAGAGAAACCTCAAGAATCACGTAATGAATATCGCTAGAAAGCAACTGCCATAATGTGTGCTCTTCTATACTTCTACCAATGGTACATATATTTTTTACGATGATATCGCGTAAAAATTGCTAAGTATAGGTTACAATTAATATTGTGTGATCAAGAAATTATTGTTCATATAATATATGACCAATAGTTCTTGAATTAAGGTATAAAGTTTTTTATCTACATAATATACACCTATATTTTTGTCTATTGTCCTTTTTTAATACCTGTTCATTGTACTGGAAAATCAAAACCAAACCGAAACCAAACGGTCCCGTAGTTTTATTTTATTCATTTACATATTGAATACGAAACAGTAATTGATCTAATATAACACGACGACGTCTCAAACTAACAACTAATATTTAATTATTTATTTATTAAAACTTCATGCACCACAAAGGTATAACGGCGGACTTAATGCCTTAGGCATTACATTACACACAAAAAACCGGCCAAGAGCGTGTCGGGCTACGCTCAGTGTAGGGTTTCGTAGTTTCCCGTCCGTCACAATAAGTGTACCCACTTAAGTTTAAAAAAATGCTTGCATATACGATTATACTACAAACTTAGTCCAGAAATTATTTTGTACAACCTTTTTGACTTTTTTGTACAAAAACTGTTCTTTCCATCAAGTTCAAAATAATTTTCCTAGAAAGTCCTTATAAAGTTCTACTTTTCAGATTTGTTTCATATTTTCTAAATTTATGGTTCAAAAGTTAGAGGGACACACACACATTGTTTTTTGTTTTTTTTTTTGCGATTATTTCCGAAATTATTGACATTATCAAAAAATGATTTAAACCCCTATTCATTTTTAAATACCTATCCAACAATATATCACATGTTAGGGTTGAAATAAAAAAAAAACACTTCCTACTTTACATATAGGGGGGCTACCCTAATAAAACATTTTTTTCCAATTTTTATTTTACAGCTTTGTCGGCGTGATTATGCAGTCATATTGGTACCAAATTTCAGCTTTGTAGTGCTAACGGTCCCAGAGATTGAGCGAGGACGGACAGACAGACATGGCGAAACTATAAGGGTTCCTAGTTGACTACGGAACCCTAAAAAAGACGTCTCAATTTCTAGTTATTTTCATATCGTGTGCTCTCGAGTGCTTAGTGCAAGTTAATAGTTTTACGTTAACGCGACACGTTATTAGGGGCAGCAAGAAATCCTGTTCCATTATTAGTTTCAGGCTATCCTTTAATCTATCATTAGGAGGGCCTGTCCAAAATAGCAAAAAAAAAAAACACCTAGCCATAATTTCTACCTCTAAGTAGCGTTTCATATAATTACGGGATTGTAGGGCCATAGGTGATGCACGAGGTATGTCTTGAGAGATTTTAGTTGTAACTTTTGTCCGATCGAATTTAGGTACTGTTTTGGGCTGGCCTAGTTTCGGCAAAAATAAACGAGTTTCGGGCTTCGACTGTCATCTAGCCAAAACTAAATACGAGAGATTTCATGCTACGATTAGATATGTCCTGTTGCTAGAAGCTGACTGGCATATCAATGCACAGCTTACTTTTATGACAGATACACTCTAAGAAAGAGTTTCTGAAAATTCAACGAAAAATGGCGTAAAAAAAGGAAATTTGTTTGTATGTATTTTTTCATTACCTACTCATACTCTATAAATAGGTCTGAAGTTGCCTTAAAGCAGAAGTTCCTTCAGAAGTTCCTTCGCCGTAATGTTAGCTCCCCTGACTGTCTACAAAAAAAAGAAACTATAAAAAGGAAAGAGACTAAGTACTACTACTCTACAAAAATTTTTAGTTAGTAGTTGCAACGCTTTTTGGAGAATTATGAGAGAATGGGATTTTATTTAAAAAAAAAAGCAAGTCTAAGAGGAAGTTGTCAATAGAGAGGTACAAAAAAACAAGATTATAAGACAATTCTTAATAGTAACGAAATATCAGTGAATTTCCCTAATTTTAGGTAATTTCATCGCTCAAAATATAGCAAAACTATTTTTCCGAACTGCCAACATTACGGCAAAAGAAACTGTTAAGCTTAGTGAAACGCACTTTTTTTTCTCCCATTCCAATTACAGGAGATTATGGCTCAGCACTCTTGTGCATCCGCCAGCGTCGAGTTATTTCGGTTGGGGTTTGAAGACCAAGGGAAAAAGGAAAGGTAGAGAAATTTGGAACAACATGGATGAATACAGGATCAGGAATGTTTATAATTATGTATATGTATTATATATTTAGTTATTATAAATATTACGCAAATAAATCAATAGAAGCCTGTTGAAATTCTACTAAATATTGTCTATATAGTTGATTATCATCCAGTTTTACTTTCAACTGACAGCTGTCAAATTATTTATAATAGTTCTATGTTCACATTTTCTATTGAACCATGTTAACTGACCGTCACACACCATCACACCATGTTCCAAAGTGTGTTCCAACTTTCTTAACAGCCAGTCAATTACAGCGCGATATAAAATTGAAATAACATAAAGATAAATTAAATAATAATATTATAATATATCTAACAATTACCGGCACGGATATTGAGCGCTCGGCGTCAGAGTGGGGATCGCTTTGCGCATTCCATACATTAGTGAGCCTGTGAGCCAATTGTTATCGTTGTTAGATACATGCAGCAAGCGCAGGGAACGAAATGAACGAATCACGAGTGAGGTCTATGACACGATGGCGCGGCGAGCCAATCACTGACACTCCCCGCCCCCGCGTCTCTCTTCGCACCACTAAAGAGAACGAATATTTGACTTCTAACTTGAAGCCAGCGCTCAAGATCCGTGCTGTAGTTGTACATATCTTGAAGTGACTTATTTTTTCAACTATTTCTTTAATTTTTATTACTTTATTTTTTTCCCACAGATAAACCGGCCAAGTGCGAGCCGGACTCGCCCATGAAGGGTTCCGTAGCAGCTTTAATAATAGTGTATCTATCTAACTATTCAGTTTAGATTAACAATTTACCCCACACCAGGGTTGGAAAAAAAAACAGTTTTTTTTTTTCATTTTATAATACAATTCAAATAGATCTTTTCAAGTTCGCTATACTAAATTAAATATTTACAAAAACTATCAACTGCTAAACAATATATCGGCGAGACATTTCTTATGAACCCTTTCAATAGGGGAAATACCAATATTTATATTTAAATAAGGGGAATAACCACTACTCCATTGAAGTACCTACTTCTTTCGACAGTCAATATTAGGGACTTTCTTTACGGGACTTCACCGGTGCGGAAGAGACTTTTCGGGTACCGAGAAAGCTGCAAAACTTGTCACAGTTTTTAAGTATTTAAATAAGAAAAATTAATTGATATTTTGATCTTGCTATATTCATATTCTCTTATTCTGACCTCACTGATATACGGACAGTGAGCAATGGGTAGCTCGCTGTCCGACCTGTCCGGACCAAGCCCAAGTCGTCGACGGCGCGCGCCTCAAAGAGTTGTCAGCAACAGCAGGGACCCAGCCGGGTCGAAGCTTACTGGGGCCAGGGTTATCCGAAAGGGCGCTCGAGCCCCGGTATGAAGGCTTGAAGGAACGGGATGGGTTTTTTAGTCAGTAAGAGTCTGACACTATCTCCCGCTCCGCCCAAGAGCGGGGGTTGTCATAAGATGATTTTTCCCATCGAAAAAAAAAAAAAACCTCACTGATATAATTTTGATTTTAAAGTTACCATTTTGATTGATTTGTTTATAATATTTATGTAAAAATTTATTACACCTAGTTGTTTATAAACAACATAGCACAAAAATGATGTTTTATTTAGTTACAATGCTAATATAAGTTCAAAAATATAACAGCAATAGCCAGACTTAACTGGGTATATGTCAAGCTATTTAGTCTCCTATATATAAATTTGTTTATAGTTTATACCCATTTATATTCACCATGAAAAATGGTTTTAAACATTGTTTTTTTATTGTTTTATACAATGTTTAAAACTCGTTTTAATCTGTGTTTTTAAACATGTAATAAAAACACGGTTTTAATTCAAACGGTTTTAAAACTGTTTTAAACATGTGTTTTAAATCACCTGTTTTAATTATTGCCACACACGTATGGTTTTAATGGAATTTTTTTTTTTAATTTCAGTTCTAAGTATGGGCTCCCCCAAAATTTTTTGTTTTTTTTTTCTATTTTTGTGTGAAAATCTTAATGCGGTTCACAGAATACATCTACTTACAAAGTTTCAACAGTATAGCTCTTATAGTTTCGGAAAAAAGTGTCTGTGACATACGGACGGACAGACAGACAGACAGACATGATGAATCTATAAGGGTTCCGTTTGCCATTAGGCTACGGAACCCTAAAAATGGCGGGTAAGTGGCAATCCATGTTTGGGTTTTTCGCACTGACCTCTACTATTTATAGAGGTCAGTGGTTTTTCGGGTTGTAGAGTTTTGTTTACATTTCCGTACCACAGTTTTGTATTAACACGATAAGTTCATCAGATTAAAATCGTGATTGAACGCCCAATTAGAAGAAGCTAAAGCAGTATTGGTTTTCCACTACTGCTGCCTTTTACCGCCTAAATCTGAAGAAAGGTACCTAGGTATCTAAAATTATACAACTACCCACGTTTTACAAACTTTTTATTGACGTGACAACGTCTTATAAATTGGTTTGCCGGGTGACACTTCAAGAAACTGCGTTACGCTCCGCTCACGTTATGCGCTCACAATGAGAGCGAGTGAGAGGCACGCGTCCCTTCCACTCGGGCATGGTTAGCCCGCCTAAGAGCGAGAGAGACAGACATAAAAGTCGTTGTCACGTAAAACTTTCGCCCGTATACCGACTTTACAGGCAACCAATTTTTTTATTTTCACTTGCCTTGTATTCATAATGAAAACATCCGAATCGCAAAAAAAAAATTGTGCCGTAACAACAAATTTACAGTTTTCAGATTTATTCCTATATTTGTGCTAAAAGACCTTGCTCTATGCCAAATTTCAATATTCTGGGTCAACGGAAAGTACCCTGTTTTTGATTTCCTCGAGTGTCGAAATACTTACACGTTTCTTGCTACATAAACCGAAGTAGGTACCTATCTATTTTTCTGGTTAACATACAAGTTTGATTTTTTCACAGCTACAAGAGTGTGCAGACCTGGGTAGGTATATGGTTTTAATTTCAAGTTAAAACGTCCACGCATTCTTGAGATAAAGCATCTTGACAGACAGACATACGGATGGATGGACAACAGTGATCCTATAAGAGTACCGTTTCTTCCTTTTAGGTACGGAAGCCAAAAAATCAACTCCTGATTTACGATTATGACGAAACATCACTTTCATTTTCTCAACCATGCGAAGCTCTTTAAAATAGTGGCGGTGCCTTGTACTTTATATTTTATATATTTATTTATATCTTTTATCTTAGTATTATCGTAGAAACTGTAATCAACAAGTTTCAAACTTTCGCACTAAAGATTTAGAACAAATAATAAAAACTAGCCCCGAAAGGTTGGGCAACGCCGCATATTCCGATACGAGACTCAAAACCTAATAGGATACTTGCCGTTAAACTAAGAGCATATAAAGGTGTAAGGGACAGCTCTCAACAAACTTTAAGGGCTTGCTCAGAAGTTTTTTTACGTTTTCTGATAAAAAAAAAAAATATGGAAGGTTATTTAGTTTCGTCTACTGAGCAAGCCCTTAAAGTTTGTGGAGGTCTGTCCCTTACACCTTGTATACATAAATTATCTTACAACTCAGTCGCTCATTAATACGGAAAACACATCACAAGCCATTATGATACTCACTACAATGCTCAGTTGCCGCCAGTAGGAATACTAGAAATAGAATTACACAATTAAAATGGAAAAATTATGAAATATATTTACTAAAAAAATACAGCAAGTACAATCATATTGGATAAATCTACCCTACAAGAAGAAGCTTGTCACTGAGGAATTTGTAAGGTGGTATTTCTAAGTTTGTAGGGGCAGGTCCTTTTCTAGCCCTGCCCAAGTTATCAAAGTGACTACCATGGCAAGGGCAATAAAACCCGCCAGCCCAGTCACCGCTGTTCGCTATAGGCACACATCCTAAGTGAGTACAGATCCCAATGACCACAAGCCACTCTTTCTTAATTGTCCGGTCTTCTTGCGATTGGGGGTCACGTAACGAAGCTAATGGTGTCTTCTCTTCAAGATCAATTTCCGATTTAGTTCTACTTTTGATAAACAATGGCTTTCCACGCCACTTTATGGACAAGCAAGTACCTTCAATAACCTTTGATATATCTACCTCTATGGTAGCTAGAGCTATCACGTCTGCTGGAGCGTCCACGAAAACTACATAGTGGATCAAATGAGCCTTCGTCCCGTAAAACCCACCAAGTATACCAAACAGGCCAATTACATAGAGATATCCTGGTTTTCCATCACCTGCACCATAATTAGTATTTCGCACATCTTTATATTCTGATTTTCTGTACACATCAAAGTTAGGAAATTCCATGTCTCGATGAAGACGCGGGCAATTTTTACAAAATCTAACTTGCGTCCATGTTGCGGGTCCAAATGATACACGTAGGTTTCCCGTGCATAACTTTGTTGGAAGCCTTTGTAAGTTTTTTACAATGGTTGGATTCTTCTTAATTGATGTTTCATCAGGGTCTAGTAATTGCATAGCTTTAACGGCGCCGCGACAACATGGTGTGGTCCAAAACGTAACACCACCAAAGCGAGTGCAGCAACTATTTAAAAAGTTCATATCTTTATTGATCGATTCCTTTTAAATTCTCCTTTATTTATAAAATATTAAATCTATGCGAAATGCTTTCATTGTTCATGTCGTTGAATGAAATCTTGGACTTTGGCAAATGGCAGTTGTATAGATTTGACAACTCAATTTCGAAATACAAAATCAACGTTAAACCATAAAGGTTCTAATTTGAAAAGATTGAATACGATTGTGACTTGTCTTTTCAACTAGAGTTGTAACAGAGCTTCGCCTCTGCTTCCGTTAGGTACTGCGGAAGTTCCACAAGAAATCGTATCTTCGCATTCGCCTTCGCCTCCGCAAAATTTATGCGGAGTTACAAACTTACAACGGAGTTTTATTTACGTCATATTTATAGAACAATACCGCGTAAATAACGACGCTCGATGTCTCTCGTCGTCTCTCGTCTCAAGTCTCGGCCGAACAACATTTTACTGTCTCGCCCGTTTACTCGGTACGTGTGATCAGTGCATTGGTATTGTCTGTGCGGAGAAAGTAAACAGCCGTGGGATTTGAGAGCGCTGCTGTAGATAAATATCGTTTTTGTTATGTGAGCAACATTGTGACGTCATTGTAGTCCGACTGTTATAATCATTTATTATAACAGTCGGACTATAATGACGTCACAATAAAACGACGACGATGACGACGGTCGACGGTGACGTATTATTAATAAAATAACGTAATAAACAAAGCTATGTCACCGCGAAATGACATTTAGCATTTGAGGGATGGCTAGGAGGTGTGACCATATAAATTAATATTGTTACGTACGTGGGTAATCAAATGCCGATTTACTAACAGACAACTTTATTCACCACAAACAACAACAAATTAATCCAGTCAACAATAATCAGAATCGCAATTAACACTAGAGTACCGTTACGCTATCGCTTAGGTCGTTAGGTAAAATCACTTCACACACTTAGGCAGTTCGCTCATCAAGAGCAGTCGAAATCACAACTGACTCGCTTCCGGTCGGGGGCTCGTATTTATATGCGGAGCCAAGAAAATTCTAGATACCGACATCTCAAGATCGATCCAGAACAATAAGGTCGCTTCGCAAAGCCATATTTCATTTATAATGCACGATGTACTAAGAGTCACTTTCATGCCAATTTCGACTCTATTGTTAATGACGGAGAGTACCATTTCCCTTATCGGTAGATACATACCTACCTACTAGTTGTATGTACTTTTATAAGATATGAGATTTTTATAAGCCTGGCTTCGTACAACCATTCTAGATCTTTCGAACAGCAATGCGTTTTAATTATTGCGTGCTACTCATTATTTTCTTGGAGATATGACGTGTTCACGATTAATGGCGTAACAATATTGTTTTCACTTTACGCCACGACCATTCTCTTATCGCACAGTCAATACTTATTTTGAAAAATATGATGTTATTTATTAAAAATAAAGTTAAACAAAAATACTTCAATTCTGGAAAATACCAAAATATCTGTTTTCAATACTTTGACCACATAATTATAACTCATAAATTAGATGTGATACGAAAGTTCTAAAAATTGTATTCAGAAACTCTCAATTTAGTAAAAAAAAAATATACAAAGTGTAAGGGACAGCCCTCCACAAACTTTAAGGGCTTGCTCAGTAGACGAAACGGAAACGAAAAAAAAAATCCGTCTCACCATAGAAAATTATAAGCTTGATTGGACAGTTTGTATGGAGAGGCCGAATTTTTTTTTCGTTTCCTGAAAAAAACATTTTGTGGAAGGTTGTTCAGTTTCGTCTACTGAGCAAGCCCTTAAAGTTTGTGGAGGGCTGTCCCTTACACCTTGTCTACTTAATTGATTATGGGTTTACAAAAAAAAAAAAAAATTAGGGTTCCGTACCTCAAAAGGAAAAAACGGCACCCATAAAAGATCACTTTATTGTCCGTCCGTCCGCCTATCTGTTTGTCTGTCAAGCAAGACCCTTTATATCGGGAGCGTGTGGAGGTATTGACTTGAAATTAAAACCACACTCACACACACACACTCAAGTTTGCCGTCTCTTGAAGCTGTGAAAAATCAAACACATCTTCTAAGTTAACAAAAAAAAAAGATACGGCCGCTTCAGTCTCAAAAAACGTTTATTTCGACACTTTCGAGGAAATGAAAATTCATAGGGTACTTTCCATTGACCCAGAATCCTTAAATTTTGCCTAGAGCAAGGTTTTATAGCACAGGTATAGGAATAAATCTGAAAACTGCAAATTTGTTGTTACGTTGTCGTGATAAATAAAAACACGATTCGGAAAAATCTTCGAGACTCCATTCGGGAATTGAACTATTTACATAAGTAAGTTTGTACGGATCCCTCAGGGCGTGATTCTGACTCGCACTTGCCCATTTTTTTTTAACTAGTGTTTAAGTTGTTTATTTAAATGTACTATAGACGCACGTATTTAAAATAAAGATTTATGACAAAACCTAAATTTCACTATTTTTTCCACATCCAATTTCACCTCTGCCTCCGCCTCCATTAACCTCCACATCCGCGGAGGCGAAGCTCGTCGCCTCTGCATTCGCCTCCGCCTCCGCTAAGATGGCCTCCGTTACAATCCTAATTTCAATTGAGTTTTGTAAGAATACAACGCAAATATTATAGACTAACCACAGAAATTCGCATAAAACAAAATTGGTTTTCAAGCGGTCTGATGCATTTGGCAGCCTTGGTGGTACTTACCTACTTATTTTAGTACCATCTCATTTTTGAAGCAACCGACTTTAGCACGTAACCAGTGCCGGATCAAACTAGCGAAGGGCCCGCGGCAAATTCTACCATAGTGGCCCTTATTTTTTTATAAATGACTAGCTATTGCTCTCAGCTTCGCCCGCGTACCTACATAAATAATAGCATATGTCACTCAAGAAAGAAGAAGCAGCTTTCTATCGGTGAAAAATTTTAGTAATCGGACCAGTAGGTACTTCCAGAGATTATCTCCTACAAACAAAAAAAAAACTTTACCTCTTTATTACATTAGTGTAGACTAGCTTCTGCCAGTAGCTTAATACCCGCGTGAAAGTAGTTTTTACCCGACTACGGCAAAGCCAAAGGAAGGTATGATTTTGACAGGCTATGTATGTATGTGACTATGATCATCTGTTCCCTCATAGCTTCTAATCTACTTATCGGAACTCGACATATGAGATATCGTCAGAACCGTCTTAATCGTCTGCTGAACATAGGCTAGGCGATATGGCTCCCTCTAGCGGACAAAAAGTAATGCGGAAAAAAATAAAAAATGGAGATAAATACTCCGTGTTTGGTATCATTTGAAAGAGCTTCACTTGTACATACCAACAAGTTAATAGTATAGAAGCACCGTAATTTAACAAAAAAAAAATTGGTTTCATACCATATCATACTTTTTTATCGTCGTTTTTTTTGTTGTCTTAGTTTTTTGCTTCATCCCTTCAGAGTACCTTCTTACTAATTTTTTACACAAAGTAATGCGTCTGGCTGGGTTCGACCCGCGACCTACAACTCGTAAGTCGGGGCCACCACTCGGCCAGAAAATTCTCTCTTGGTGCTCACTCACGTCATAGAAGGAAACCTTGCACATCCTTAGTAGTTTAGGCTGGGCGTTGATATGTCAGTCAGTTTCATAATATAGTAGAATTAAAACTTTTTTAATTTATTTTTCAGACTATAGGGTACCGATGAATCCAAAAGCAGTTGCCTACATTGTCTTTACGGAAAATTCGGAACAGATTCGAATTCATATGGTACAGCTATTTTGACTTGTTCCTCCTTCTCTCCTCCTCCTGCTTCCACCTCAAACTGAAAACAAATTGCGTGAGAACTGAAATAAGTAGCAGTGACGGATACTTAGTCCCATTCTCTTTGCTCAGTCCATAATTAACAAAACTTTTTTATTATTATAATAATAACTTAATAATAATAATTTATTTTACCATAAGCCTTCCATTACAAAAATCAATTATATTTAAACAAGAGCTTATAATAATTAAAGGTATGTTTTAACACCCTGACTCCTAAACTAGGTCCCTGTGGCTTAGGAGTCAGTGATCCCAGTAGCAACAAACCAAATAGAATAAGCAACATAAATCAGTCCTACTGACTGATGGAAAATGAAGATATGGACGATGGAGCACGCTTGCCTAGAAGCAACCTATTCATTCTTGACTTAAAGACCCTAGATAGACCAGCTATCAGGAAACACAGGCTCCGGCAGGGAATTCCACTCCTTAGCTGTACGCATAAAACCTGTGTTCCTAAAACGCTTTGTGTGTATCGATGGGATGTCCACTATGTACCTATGTAAGGAACGGACTTGGCGGAATTAAATTGTACAAATCCAGTGCACACTTCCCGCAATTTAAACGATAGAAAACCGACAGGCCAGCAACTCCGCGTCGATGCTCAAGACTTTGGAGTTTTGAATTGACAAGTGCACCATTGCACCACACCATGAATCATTAACGTCATTATTATGTGATTACGGGCTAAGTAGCTACCTATCTAATAGCAGGTGACGCATCAATGCTAGGCAAGAGAATAGCTTATATCTGTCGTAGCTAGACCAGCAGCGCTATTCTATAAGAAAACAGCCTTGAGCGCAGCGCTGGCCGCAGCGACAAGTCGAGAGCGCAGTACATTGAATTAACAACTCAATGTCTATGTATATTGGGTTGTTAATCCTATGTACGTATTCGGAATTCGACGTTGCGGCCAGCGCTGCGCTCAAGGCTGTTTTCTTAGAGAATAGCACGCCAGATCTTAGAATTAATCACTTCATGAGCAGCTAAAAGTGACTAAATCGTTTACTCGTTAACATTTGATGATATGTCAATCCTCGTTTGGCCATCCATAAGTATCACTGATGTAGGATTTCTATGATAATAAAAGGTCTAAAGAAAGTAGGCCAATGGAGTATTGACATATCATCAAACTTTAACGTTTAAAACGATCTGGCCAGTTTCACTTGGCCATATCATGAAATGATTAGTTTTACACCATAATTAATAATGTAAACTTTAAATCTTAAGGTCATAATATTAAGGTTTATCATTTAAAAACTCTTAGAGTTAGTTTGAACGCGCTAATCTCATGAACTACTTACTGGTACGATGAGAAAAATCTTTTAGTGTTGGGTAGCTCATTTATCAAGGAAGACTATAGGCTACTTTTTTTTAAAATAATATTCCACAAAATATCACACAACGCCGTCTAACCCCAAGCTAAGCAGAGCTTGTGTTATGGGTACTAGACAACTGATAAACATACTTAAATATTTCTAAATACATACATATTATAGATAAATTACACCCAGACACAGAACAAATGATTATGTTCTCGTTTATCATCACGCTACGACTCATGGGAGTGGAACAGTAACCAAATACGTGGGTGAACCCGCGTAGGACAGCTAGTGTAAAATAGTAATAGCTATAAGGTTATGGAGGTGGTCAGTGTCAGTGTGGTCACATCCACAACCATTTGGTGCGAGTGCCAAGGCTCTATGACGTAAGGCGTGAAAGTGAGCCACCACTCGGTGCGCGCCAGTGGTAGACCGGCGCGTACGCATTGCAGACGACCACCATTCGGATTCGCAAGTAAGTTACCTCACACTGTGTTACATCAACACTCTCGTTTACTGAATGAGCTGTCGCGAATTTATATTAAAATAATTATCGTAATTCACTAATTTATTTTTATGAATATTAGGTTGATACTTGCGAATGTTTCTTTATTTTAGACGTGTGTATTAAAATGTTATGTATTATTATTTATAATAACAAAAAAGAAAAATATGTAGTAATTAACAGATAAGTCACCAAGGTTCATTACTGCACTTTGAATTCTCGTTGTGAGTGCACATGCAGATATGCACTAAAAATTCTCGTTGTTTCTTAAGCTTAGCTAAGCCTAAACCTTGAACTGTATTTAATACTAGCTGTGCCCGCGACTTCGTGCGCGTGGACTACAGGATTTATTTTTTCTAAAATAATAGTAGGCTATGTTACTCCTTATTACATCAGCTACCTGCCCAAAAAGTCCCGTCAAAATCGGCCCAGCCATTTCAGAGATTAGCCCGGACAAACAGATAGACAGTAAAAAATGTAAAAATGTTATTTTGGTGTATGTACCTACTGTATATCGTGGGTTAAGAACTAGAGTAGCGTAAGGGCAAAAATACAAAAAAATTTTTTTTTCACCATCCGTTTTTTTAATCCCCATATTTTTATGTGCCAAAAAACTGGAACGATGTAGTGTGTAGATTACTTAGTACAACAATAACGTATAAAAAAAAAAGATATCTGTTTATTGCCAAAATGAAGTGTTTCTACTTACAATAATCATGACATTATTTTGTCAAAAAAATTACGAGCACAACAATCGTAACTCGATTTACAGAGCGAATAGGACACCAAATATGCCTGCAATGTAATCGCTCTATTAACGTATCTTGTCATACGTTATTAACGCAGAAAGTTTGATTATGTAGCCTTAGTTTGTTTCGTTCCAAAAAAACCTAAGGGTGGGTACGGTACTATGGCACTAAATATTTAAAGTATCGCAGTCAGTTTTTATGTCAATAATAGCGTAAAAGCTAAATACGTTCTTTTAGCACGTAATAAATCTCTGTTGATCTAATTCACTTTCGCGTCCAATACTACTTGTACGTTAATTTAACCCCAAAACTACTACTGGATTTTGGCAAAAAAAGAGGGAAGTAACATGTTATTGCTGGAATGAAGGTGTTGATAATAAGGTGCTAATGAGGCCGGATCATCTTTATTCAAATAGACACAGGTACATGACAGAAAAAGCAGATGGGAAACCGATCACTTTTAATATGTTCGACACTTGCGCGAGTCAATGCCGAAATATGTATATTTCTGCCACTGAAAAGTACAAAATAACTTTAATTTCGAAAGTCGGTGTTTCTATAATAGTTTTGTCTCTTCGTCAATTAACACCGACTTCCGAAATTAAAGTTATCTTGTACTTTTCAGTGTTTTTTTTTAACATTGAAGTCGGTTTTATATTTTTTTTGTAAAATGTTTTTTTTTTATTTTACACTTTTTAGTTATGGTAACACCACTAAAAAGTACTTCTCAGCCAAACTTCAATACTTTATAGCCAGAGAGCATCTTATAACGATTCTAATAATCCCAAACACGGTTAGATTACATTAATTTTTTTTTTCCTTCTGTCTTCATCATCAGATCAGTCCGAAACATCCCCTCCCCCTTTTCCTTCAGCCAATTATCGACTACACGTATAAACAAAGCAATTTTACTTGTTACGACAGTTCTGCTGTGATCCTATGAGGAGTTATGTGCCATATCTCCAAAGTTCATGATCAGATCATAACAATATTTCAATGGGACCAACTTGCAAGCATAACTTTTCAATTAAAAAAAAGAATTTTCAAAATCGGTCCACAATTTACCGAGATATCGGTGAACATACTCTACTCTCTCTCTTCTACTCCTCCTCCTTTTCGAAGTCGGTTAAAAAGAAATGGGACAGGAAGATTTTTATGATTTGAAGAAACTGAAAACTGTTATGATTAAGAACTGTAAAACAGATACTGATGAGGAGACTGTGAATTGGTTAAAAATAAAATGGCTTTAATATCGCAAGGATGACCCAGAACATATCTATTTTAAATATGACTTGGACAGTGAAAGTTTCAAAAAAATTAAGGTATTCAGAAGGGGTAAAAGAGCAACCTCGAAGAAAGTAATTTTGCAAAAAGCTTACAGTGGTCCAATAGCTATATCGACAGATAAGTACAACGATTTGCAAGAGCTGTGTCGATCTGGAGTTATTCCTTCAACATAATTATCATGATTTTTACAGCCATTTGCAGGTCGACCACGAATAATTATTTTTGATTAAATTTTTAAAGAAGCATCGAGGGATTATTAATTTTAGAACATTTTTGTTATTATTTTTAAAGCCATTTTAATGGAAGTTCCATTGCATTCCATACATTCTTGAATTTATGTAACAGCCAAAATGACGTATGTCAACCAGTTTTTGAAAAATATTTTTTATTAAAATGAAACCGTTTTTGATTGACCAAAAAGTTACACTATTCTGTAGCCGATAAATAAAGCTTTATTATTAGTAAAAATCAGATATCTAACTACTATAGATTTTGCCATAAAAGAGCTATATGATAACAGTACGTAAATTTTAGTTGTTTTTCGGCTCTCCTGAGAAATTGTCATTTTGCCCTTACGCTACTCTAGTTCTTAACCCACGATATATACTCGTATTCATATGCATGTAGTAATAAAAAACTTTTTACAAAAAAAATACAAGCAACTTCAATGTTAAATAAACACTGAAAAGTACAAAATAACTTTAATTTCGGAAGTCGGTGTTAAATAACGAAGAGACAAACAAAACTATTATAGAAACACCGACCCCCAAAATAAAAAAGTTATTTTGTACTTTTCAGTGTTTATTTAACATTGAAGTCGGTTGTATTTTTTTTTTGTAAAAAGTTTTTTATTTTACATTTTTAGTTATGGTACCACCACTGAAAAGTACCTCTCAGACAAACCTTGTAGCCAGAGAGCATCTCATAACGATTCTAATAATCCCAAACACGGTTAGATTACATTAATTTACCTTCTGGCTTCGTCATCAGATCAGTCCAATACATCCCCTCCCCCTTTTCCTTCAGCCAGTCATCGACTACACGTATAAATAAAGCAATTTTACATGTTACGACAGTTCTGCTGTGATCCTATGAGGTGTTCTGTGCCATATCTTCGAAGTTCATGATCTGATCGTAACAATATTTCAAAGGGACCAACTTGGAAGCATAACTTTTCAATAAAAAAAAATAATTCAATATCGGTCCATAATTATGACCGAGATATCGGTGAACATACATAAAAAAAAACATACATTCAGTCGAACATAGACCCTCCTCCTTTTCGAAGTCGGTTAAAAAGCAGTTATTTCAATATTATAAACAGACACTCCAATTTTATTTATATCTATACATATAAATAAAATTATATGTATAGATATAAAAATAAAAATGTAGAACTACGTGATGTCTAGTTCTAACTTATTACCTGACTAACGGCAAAATTACGATTTATAGTTAAAATGCTAGTATAACCTGTTGTTACATTTTATTTGTTAGAATTTTGTATATATATGATCACGCTTGTATTACTTGAAAGATTGGGCAGAGGTGTATAAATACTTACCATCAATATTTTCACCATATAGGAACCAAACTGTTTCATTTTGCAATTTGCCTAGTAACATCTGGTGAAATTGCAAAATAAAACAGTTGAAAATTCTATATCACTTTACATACACTTATCACACGAATTTCGGCCAAATCTGTATAAATAAAAAAATCAATTGCTGTTCGTTAGTCTCGCTAAAATTCTAAAAAAAAGATGGAAGATAGAGAGAGAAAGAAAACATGTTTATTTAGAACACAATAAAAAAAAAGTTTAAAAAATGAATTTAAGGTTTAAATTATATTAAAAAAAGTTTTTTTTTTATTAAAAACAACAATAATGTGTCTCACGGTAGTGCCAAATAGATTCAGTTCAGCATAATGCCAGACAACCACGTAGCAGTTGCCTGTCGCTGGCTTTCAACTGAATCTTTGAGTGAAGGTGAATGACGGCTTCTTCCTCAGCTGGTCCTATTATTTGGGTTCGGGTGGTACTCCTCACTTTCCTGCGCCAAGTAACTTTATCTTGGATTGTTAATTTTGGCTACTGGGCTTCCTTGAGGTCCCTCTCAATATTAGACCACCAAGGCAATGAGCCTATAGCCTATAATGATAATATAATATAATAATAATATAATGGCCTAGAGGCCGACCGCCATTGCGCCTCTTTTGTTCTGTTAGGCTTGGGCGATGTGGCACTTCGTCTTTGGACGTGTCCATATACTCCATACCAACGAAGGCGATTTTCAGTCATCTTTTCGGAGATTGGTGCGACTTTGAACCTTCCTCGAATGTGTTCATTGCACAGTCTGTTAAGCCTTCACACCCACAGCCATCTTAGCGTCTTCATTTCGTTGGTACGGACCTTTTGCTCATGCGTTTTTTTTTTTGCTGTTCACCATTCGAACCCGTACAGTGGCATTCGACGTCCGTTTAGTGCACTGCCGTTTTGAAAACTTAATCCTTTGTTTTTTTTATTGGGATAGATAGGTACGTAAGTCGCACAGTACAGTGACCACCACTTCTGCCAGGCGACACTGATTCTATGAGTCACATCGGCGTCGACGTTAGCGTCTGTTGTGAGCATGGAGCCAAGAGATTTAAATTTCTCTACCGTAGGAATAGGAGTCGATCCAATGTGGATAGTCTCCGGTACCGTGATTTCGCTGAAAGAGCACTTCAGGCATTGGGTTTCGCTCGTGCTAACCCTCAGGCCATACCGTTTCAGGGACTGTGTCCACGTATTTAAAATGTCTTGCATGTGTTGTGAGTTGTCAGCGGCAAGAACAATGTCGTCCGTTTATTTGTAAAAAAGAACCAATTGAATAACTCTGAACGGACTAAGAATTAGAATTTATTCTCTCATTCATAAAAACTTTTATTCAGCTCAAAATTACTAGGATCATTAGCTATAGGATCGTGGGCCCAGGTTTCATAGAAAGCCTGTCATAATTCTTTGCTGGATCCTTTTAAACTGCCCAAAGATCAACGTCATTTCTGCCTGAAGACGTCCACTATAGGATATAGGCGTCGTCCTACGAGTAGTATTGCCATTGCTCTCAACTCTAACCAGGTTATTGGTCAACTTGTGGGAGACCTTTCAACGCTGCGTTTTTCGGTAAGCAGTCGCCACACTGGTACCTTCCGGCCTCAGCGGCCATCTGTTCTGCGAGTAACGTCTGCAAGAATCGAAAAACTTAAGTGGCAGTATGTAGGGCTCATACCCTACTGGTTTTTCGATTCTTTCCCCACAGATGCTCCATCTTAAATAGATAACTAAGAAAAGATAAGGATGATGGTTTAACAACAAATCAAAAAAGACTGTGATAGATTAGAACAGTTACATATTTTTTATTTACATTTACAAAATATCATTTAAATAATTAAATATTACTACCGCAAAATAAAGCCAAAACCACAGAAAAACCGTCACGAATATATAGCCTAACGCGGTCGGACCAGGCGACATTCTTTTTATTACGCATAGTTCTTCAACAAAAAAGCAGCTTACGGGGGCTGCGATAGCCAGAATGATTACCACCATACACATACCGAAAATGACCCATGCTCCCAGAAGGAGTCCCCTCTCCTGTTTAAAAGCAATCCCTATGAACAAGAGAGCATTGCCCACGAATAGCAAAAGGGAGTTCAAGCCGAAGGACAGAAGCATAAACTTCCTCACTTCTTCCTCCATAGGATTTTTCCGAAAAAAATGGGCAATAGCACTGTCTTCCACCAGGCCATAGATTATGATACCCGATAGAAACGCCCCTCCGCTAGCTAATCCGAATATTGAAATAAAATAAGCTCCAATATTTGTGGGCATATATCCACAACATTTTGGGACTTCTGGTGCTGTTTCCATGATTGCATTAGATTGCTGTTCTTACTTCACGTTGAAATTTATGAATATATTATTATTTTATTTACGTCATTTATGTATCTATAACTTAATAAATTTTTTTAAATCATAGTTAGTAAATATATTGATAGCCGAATAATGATTTGTTTTGGGTTTGTACTTATTGTCAAAAGTAGTCATTGAAATTGTCAATGAATATGTCACGACCAGACAAGACAATGCCTGGACCAAAGAGTATAGTAATATACATGCTGTGGCGTATTTTGCGTTTCACTTAGGAGGTTCCTTTGCCGTAATGTTGGCTCTCTTGTCTGTCTACAGAAAAAAGAAAGAGTTGCCTACTCTACCAAAATTTTTGCACGAAACGTGAGACTTTTAAGTGTAAAAGGAAGTTGTTGGATGGAGAAGTACGATATTGCGGCGTGGCGGTTTCGGTATTTGAAAAAAATGCAGGACAATCGAAATGGAGCCCATCGTTGTATGATTTATTCAAAAAAAAATTTTTTACATTTTCCAAAAGAAAAAAAAAAAAAAAAAATATAAGCCAATTGTTATAAATAACGAAATATCAGTATCTTCCTTATAGTAAGTAATTATATTGCTAAAAATATAGCACACTGGTTTTCCGTATTGCCAACATTAGTCTATCCTACTCTACCCTACTCTACCTTACACTACCCTACTCTACCCAACACTGCCCAATGTTCAATTTTTTTCCTTATGAACCCGCTCCTCACAATAACGAACACAACAAAAAACGAATTAGCGAAATCAGTCCAGCCGTTCGTTCACGTGAAAAGATCGATACGTCAATGTCTATTCTATTCTTTCAGAATGGCCGTAATACAGATGGTAACACTATGCCTGTTGGCCTCAAGAGCCCTCGCAGCGCCTGTGGATGATCCAATTCGGATCGATCTACCAGTTTACGATCAACCCCAATCCGACTCAGACGTGCTCTTGGCCCAACCACTAGAAACCGAAAATTATCCTGGAGGGAATCCTGTGAACAAAGCTCAACCAAATGGAGGGAATTTCGTAACATACAAACTTCAAGCAGCGTCAAATCTGTTGAATGCTAAGGTAATTTTATGATCACTATGATACTCATATCACCATTGAATCAAGTCTTTTACACACCAAACCCAGCGCCAGCCGATTTACCCGATGATTAATGCTACCGCAAAACTTGTTACTTTACTTATCGCAAAACAAGCAGGTTAGCCAGTTTGCCATGCTTTTCCCTTCCAGTGCTCGGGAGTTCATTATAAAAATCCTTCATTGCGTTCGGGATTAAAACTTATTTAAAATGCCGCTCGCATCTACAAGACACTGCTTTATACCCTATTCACATAATCTGTACTATTATTGTTACAGGCAGGCGTATTCTATGCTCCAGTCCCTACTTTAGAAAGTGCAGTGGAAGAAACTGAAGGCTACGGGAGTAAGACATTGTCGATCAAAGAGAATATTCAAGGAATTGTTGCTGGATTCTTTCAGGTAAGCAGATGGTTAGTGATTTAAATAAAACAGTTTTTGGTATCTATATAAATTTTACCTCCACGTAAACCTTATCTAAAAGTACTTAACTTACCTATGGATGGCAACAAAGACATACTTGCATAAAATCACCCTTTTTAATCACAGCCGCCCTATTTCGGTTCGAACAATAGTTATTGTTTGAGCCTAGTTGATTGCTAGAATACCTACGCCAACGGCATTCACAATATTGTGATTAGGGCTTTCATCCCGGGAGTCTCGGTCTAGTAAATATCAAGAGACCCGGCGATTTTTCCGCGTTTTAGAGACTAGACTGATAGCTCTAGTCCCGGGAATAATAAGACTTTTGAGGATTGTGTAGATTTCTAAAAAATTACTAAACTAGATACTGCACACGACACGGTACGACGCAACACTTTACAGTAGATACCGTTTCGAACTTTTGCCTTCAAGATTTAGAGAAAAACTCTAACCGTATCAAAGAAAATAGGCTCACTAGGCAAGTATTTCGTTATATTTGATTACTACTTAATTTTATTGAAAGGAAGTTGGGTCCTTTCAAACTCTCCGTATAAAGTTTTTTTTTTAAGTATAATACGAAAGAATAAATAGATCACTGTTTGAATAGCCGTCTGATAGCTTAAGTTTTTTTTTTATTATCGATAAGCTCGCTTTTGACCACTATCTGAACAAATCAAAAGCAATTATATGGTCGACGATCAAGCACGCTTGCCTATAAGTAACGAGTCGAAAATGTATGGAGAAATAAAAGTTTAAAGATCGCCTGAAAAATTGCCAACAATACATGTAGCATAGCATAGTCGGCCTTAGAATGTCCCCACATCTGGGACTCACGCCTCCTCGCTAGGAGAGGAAATGGGCTGCAATCCACACATGCGGGCCCAGTACGGGTTGGTGTCACATACTTACGTCTTCGAATTTATGGTTCTAAAACATGCCGGTTTCCTTACAATGTTTTCCTTCACCGTTTTGAAAGCAGTGGTGATGAAATATATTAATGCGCAATCGTAATATATTTCGTGAACTAGTGGTTTTTAATTATTTATTTTTTTAATCTACTGATTTTCACTTAATTATCTATCTACTCGCCAAAAAAATTTTGCCTTTAAACTTCAGTTATACATAGTACATACTTACACAAAATGTGGCAAAAAGCATAGCTATTGTTTCGCGGTATAGTGGTAGCCAAGTTACAATTTTTGTAGAATAAGCGATCGACTCAGGCGCAACATGGCTACCGACTTATCGTTTGCTAAAATCGCGTACAACACAACACGACAGATCATAGCGGGTATTAGGCATCATCAAATAGCTGGGAATAAGCGCAAAATTAATAACTATTCGAATAGTTTTAACGCCACAGATTAAAACTAATACAGTGACCTACATGCACGATTCAACGCAATCGAGAACGCGAAGCGACGCGGCGCGACGATGAGCGAAGCGAAGTTGACGAAATTATACTCCATTCACTTCAGCATTAGACAAAAGAGGTTTCTAGAAGCAGGTTTGATTCAAAATGGTTTCAATATAAAAATTTTACATTACATAGATAGATAAAAGTTGATTATTGTGAGGTAAGTACTAAACACTTAGTAAAGTAAATTAAAGTGTTTTTTTTTTTAACTAAACGTAACTTTGGTACTCTGATCTTAAACTGATTTATCAAATACATGATGCAAATACATCGGTAAGGATTTTCATAAACTAACTAAACATAATCAAAAATTACAAAATCGCTTTCCATAACAAAATGCATAATTTTGCCTTATGACCTTATACGCATACGAGAGGTGTCGATGACCTACCTTTTTCATAGTATCAGTTTTGTTCTTTGCTATATCATTTTTATCTATACATATAATTTTATAGAAGTTCTTAGTTGTGTGCGCATCACATAAAATGTAATAAATAAGTAACTTTTATATACTTAGTATATTAAAATTGTGTGTAACTTGGTTTAATAGTTAGGCTTTGTTTCATCGAATCGTAGAGCAGTGGTGGCCGAGTGGTAACGGCCCCAACTTACGAGTTGTAGGTCGCGGGTTCAAACCCAGCCAGGCGCACTACTTTGTGTAATATTATTTCATCACCACTGCTCTCAAAAACGGTGAAGGAAAACATCGTGAGGAAACCGGCATGTCCTAGAACCAAAAATTCGAAGTTAAATGGCATCTACCTACCCGCACTGGGCTCGCGTGGTGGATAACCGCCCATTCTAGGAGAGGGTCCTAGAGAAGAGGCCTGAGTCCCAGCAGTGGGAACATTAAAAAGGCTATGCTATGCTTTGTTTCATCGCAATCGGTGGATGATGTTGAAGTAAGTGTATTGAAAACCAGCGTTTGATACACGAGGAAATTGTCACACAGAATTCCACCTCGATCGAATTGACAAACTTTCTTCACTTGCATCAAAATATACTATTTGATATGGTTTTCAATAAGAGCGACAAAGATAAAATATGTTTTTACTTAATTTGCACTCAAGCGAAGCCAAGGCAGGTCCTTATGTAAAATAAGTGACGTAAAAGTTAAATTCAAACCGGATATTAACAGGTTACATTTCGTTTTGCAGCCAAAGCCCATAGTGGACACCATACGTGAAGAGGAGAAGTATGGCAATTCTGGTGACAAGTTCTACAGCGCTGGTAAAGCTCTGGTTGGTGGCGCTGAAGGCGTCTCCAATTTCGTCAACTCGGTTCTTGAGGTGAGAGTTTTTTTTTTTTTATTGGTATAGGTATTAGGTAAACTTGTGCTTAACTGCGATCCCACCTGATGGTACTTAAGCAGTGAGCAGAGATGCAATCTCTGATAGTAAAGCGCACTAGTTTATTAGCCGCGCCGGCGACGCGGTATAAACGACGAGGCAAAACGCTTAGTTCGAACCGTAGAGGTTTCAACAACGTATAGATGGATACTCGCCGTATGTCGGGTTGTCCAATGGTAAAAATAAGACGTTGGAATGAAGTCATGCATGTCAAACAAGTCATTCCCGCGCATACTCTCCAAAATGCTTCGTGTAAAACACCGATAGTCTGGCTACCTAACGCCTGTGATCAAGGCTTTGAAGATTGGACTTAACCAAATCTGAATCACCAATTACACACTTCGCACGCCTTTCCACCGAGTATAAAGCTGCTAGATGGCATTTTACAGCACCAGCCCATATGTAGCTGCACTAGGTAGGTACTCCACACACGATCAGACCTGTGCTTTGTATAACATTAAAAGCTGTCCCGGTGTAAAGTACCGCCGTACCGCCGAATTTTTGAGTAACAAGTGTTTGGATCCAAGGTCTTGAATACTATATTAAACGTGGCGAGTGTTACGTCAGAGCAGTGCGGGTTTCCATAACTGCTTCCCTAGAAAAAAGTTCAATACAAACAAACAGGGCTAAATGTAAAATGTTTGCGTCCCTCCAAGGCTTACACTTTGTGCCTGGGCACCACTGGCACCGCCCTAGTTACGACACTGCCTCAGAGTAATCCTATGACTCAAGATATATATGTAGAAATCCAACACTATGAGGAGTAAAATTCTTCCAAAAAATTAATTACCGTCGATTTTAGAATTTGGAAAACAGGAAAACTACTTTTACGAAGCTTTACCTTCTGAAGGGAGTGTAAACATGTTCCGTAGAGTCTGTCTAATAAGTTAAACAACTTGGGTTATTATAAGGATTTAATGAAAACTGACAATTAATGAACTAACACGGGTTCAATAATCAAGGTTGAATAAGAGATGAAGATCATTGTTTACTAACAGAAGAACCTTATGAAAAGTATCGAATATAAGTATTTTTTAAATGATCAAATATTATACGAAATTCCGAAGTCGGTTGACTTATTAGACAGACTATACCTATTCTCTTTTAATTAGATGGTGCCAAAATAGTTTTTGGCTATGCCCACTATTATTAATGTACCTAACATAACCTAACCTAAGTAAGTAGGTAGGTACGTAGATTCCACATGTTACTTAACAAGTACATACGACGTTCATTGTGCATAATGTTTTCACCTATCAACAGATGGAAAACGCACTATGAACTTTGAACAATATATTGCCATCTAAAACAAAACTCGTAAAAAAACCAAGGCTCGCAACCGCAACTTAGTTCTTCTACCGGAAAAAGTTGTGAGGTCCATTTTATATCAAGTTGGTTAATTTATTCAAGGGACCTTGATAACCTAAATCAACTTGACAATCGCATGTCACAATTAATCACAACAAAGTTAAGTATATAGGTTATCGAAAATGGCCTAAACTGTTTCGAAAAAAGAATGGTACAGCCGTGCAACTTTTTGGTTTGCCTTGGTGAGGGCACAACTGTGCCCCCTAATTCCACAAAATAATAAAGGACAGCCTTTTACAATCCCTGAAGAAGTATTCCTTTGGCTGAAGGCTTTATCTGGGAGATGGCAGACACAGCGTAGGAAGTCCTAACAGAAGGTGAACCAATGACCTTGTGAGGGCCACGGAACTACGAAAGTCATTATTGCTGGTTACGAGAAGCACGGGAACATGCATGTGGCGAAATTTGGAAAAGAACTATGCCCAGTACATAATGGAGATTTTTCAAAGGTAATTAAGTAGGTACATATTTAAAACAATTTGCCTGCTGCGGTCTTCCCGTTCGATTTAGTATGACTAGAATGAATTGGCTCTTAGTAAGTACGCCTCACCATCAAAGATTGCATTTTTGCTTATCATCGTCAGATGGAATCACAGTCAAGCATAAGTTAGGTAGTATAACAACTAAAAAAAGAATGTTATGAAAATTCGTCATTCTTGCTTAGGCAAGAACCCTTTTCAATCCTCATCCATTTCCATCGTAGAAATAGGTACCATCAGGCAGCCAGCTTGAAAGTACTTAGCTATAGGTTACGTAGAAAAAGTTAATAGGTACTTAGAATGATTGCGCTGATTTTCGAAGTTGTAAGCCTTGTGATGCCAAATCAATATCTTGAAGTACCCTTAAATTATGTACCAAGGTACCTATTTGCGTACCGCCCTACTTTCGAGCACAAAAGATTTTCTAGACGACAGGTTTATATCACAAAATAGATAGGTACAGAAGACAATCTCATGTATGTACTTCACTTTTTGTACCTACGCTCGGCGGACGCACACTAATGAGCGTTTGAGCCAGAATTGTTCGACGAGTTATCCGAGACGCGACCGAGACATCGTGTCTGTGAGCGGTTTCTTTGTGTGCGTTGCTCGAGCGCGCTTTGTATGTAGATTGACTTCTGTGCCTATATATTTTTGTTTACACACGCGCTCAACATCCAGCCCACACAAGGATCGGGCTTTGTGTCAAATGGCCATTATATGTGTAAAGCGTTATATTTTCTTCTCAAGGTCGTTGTCTAAGGCGGTTATCACACTGCCACGCACCACGCAGCGTAGCACGTAAAAACGCACCTACACACGTACCTACTTGCGGGAGTGCAGATCTGCATCATCGTGCGGGTTTTTTACACATTCACGCGCGTAGTGCGTTTTGTAAATTCACGCAGGCATGCACTCATTTCATAAAAAAATTGCGCACGGTAGGTACTACGAGACTCAGTGTGTCTTACCTTGCGTAGTTGTGTGTCGCCCTTCACACACGCGCGTGAGTGCATCTTTCTCCGCATGTAGGTGCGTGATCTGCATGAACGGTCGTGGATGCATTTTCAGTGATTTGGACTGTGCGTGTTTTCTATACAAACGGAGATACTTCCAAGCAACGTTAAGACACGCAATCACGCACTACGCTGCGGGGTGCGTGGCAGTGTGATAACTGCCTAAGCTGTCAATGTGGACGTGAGTGGGTGTCTTTTGTTGAAGGAAAACTCAACACAAAGAAAGCTATTTCTGAAAATAGAAAAATATCCTTGAATAGAAAATTACTTGAGCATTGATAACGGGCCCGACTTACAAGTTGTCGCTCTGCATGGAAAACATCGTGTATGGTGACTATAATTCTATGTACCTAATTGTGTAAGTACGAGTATCATATATGTTTCTAATACTACATAGGTTGTCTTGTATAAGTTAGGAACTAACTTACATGGAAATAAATCACTTTCATGACTTTTTTTTCATAAAAAAAAAAACATTATAAAAGTAGAGTTTTCGCTAGTTTTCGTCCAGAAAATTTGGTCTTCGTCCAAGTGTGAGTGAATGTTCGACTACAATCTAGAAAAATGTAGTTTTTTATTAAATCGTAACATACAAACAAACAAAAAATCTAATCTTTCCTCTTTGTAATGTAAGTTTAGACAAAAAACCAATTATATAGATATACTTTTATTTAATCAAAACCATATTATCTATTAATAGTAGCTTCTAAATATTGTCTGTCAGCTGTTTGAGGGCCAAGCGCCCGAAAAGTGCCAGAAAACAGTGATTTTCTGAGGCCTACTCCTCCGTAACGGCTAGGTCAATTGGTTTGAAACAAATATATGTTTATTATAGATTCATGACCAATAATATCAACATTTGATTTTTTCGTGCATTTAATACTTTTGTAAAAAAAAAATATTTAGCAATTACGCAACTTTTCGCAACTTTTCCCTACTCCTTCGAAACGACTTGGACCTTTAGAAACATTTTTACACATAAAAATTGGTGGTTAAATATTCTTCAAAGTGAACATTGCATATGTAAATCAATCAATATCTCGCAGAGAAAATGGACTTAAAGCGCTTTCCGGGCGCTGCTGGCCGCAAATAAATGCAAAGATTTGCGTACTGCCGCCTAGGCGAGTGCGAGAGCTGCGTTCACATAATTTCGGCCAGATGGTTCAAGGGACTATACGCCTTAAGTATTATTTCTTTTATTAGCTGTTTCTAACTGACGCCGCGGTTTCATCGACTTCTTTGGTTACTGCTGCGCTTCCGTGGGCAGTAGTGTGATATTATTGAGCCTAAACTGTTTGTCATGATACTGGCTATCGCATACCGAAAGATATTTTTCAAATCAGGCGGGTCGTTCTAGAGATTAGCACGTTTAAACATACAAAAAACTATCTCGCTTTATTATGTTATATACTTAATATATAGTAGATAAAACAAATTATCAAAAAAAAAAACTTTTCAAGTCAGTAGTAATTGTCATAATGGTATATAACTGTTAGTAATTATTTGTTTTATTATTCCAAAAGAATGCCTATTTCTTCATTTTCATCCACCCCAGTATTCGTTTATGGATAAAAACTAAAACAACTAGATGGCTAATTTTAATTGATGAATGATGATAAAATTGATAAAAACTAAAAGCTATTTTTAATTTTCGTCCACATTGCATCCTTTTAGTAATTTTTTCATTTGCGCAACACTAAAAAAGGAGCTTATAGCTTAGTCAGCTTTTTAATGTTCCCTCTGCTGGGACTCAGGCCTCCTCTCTAGGAGAGGGAATGGGCTGTAATCCACCACGCGGGCCCAGTGCAGGTTGGCTGGGTTTGAACCTGTGACCTACAACTCGTAAGTCGGGGCCGTTACCACTCGGCCACCACTGCTCCATCTAAAAAGGAGAGGACGGAAACTGAAATATCTAATAAAATAATCTTATAGAGACAAAATATTCAGTTTTTTTTTTAATAAATTTAAGTACAATGACCATTATAAATATTTACCCAGCTGATTGGGTTTCCGGCCAAAAACCGAATAGTTTGCAAAATTGTGTTTTGCTATTATTAGTTAAGGTTTCTACATAAGACACTTTAATTGGTATGTATTTATAATGCTTTTAAGGAGACATAGGAACGTGCAAAAATATTAAAAACTGACAAACTTAGTTTATCAGTATTAGTTTGTTATTAATTACTTTTCTACTCGGCATTTTTTTTTCTTTCGCAACAATTCGCATACGTGTCTTGAAGAAGCCAATAGGGCTTCTTGAAGACACGTATGCGAATGGGGCCACATCCGTCATTTTTTTTTAATTCTCTAATTGTCTTATCACATTTTCATGTTAGTACAACTGTTGCGGAACGGACGATTAGTTGTAGAACGGAATGGCAAACCTGCGCTTATAGTCTGTCTAATAAGTCAACCGACTTGGGAATTTTGTATAATATTTAATCATTTAAAAAATTACTTCTATTCGATACTTTTTTTAAGGTTCTTCTGTTAGTAAACAATGATCTCTATCTCTTAATCAACCTTGATTATTGAACTCGTGTTGACTACATCAGATTTCATTAAATCCTAATAATTACCCAAGTCGTTTAACTTATTAGACAGACTCTATCACCCATCACTCTACCCACGGATATTTCATACCTAATATTCAAATATCCTTAGGAACGTGCAACTTAGCTTCACTTTTTTTCTCTGACCGACATTTTGACAATTCTAAAGTGCCTGTCGTCCCGTGTTGACCATTTGATCTTTTTTTGAAATAAAATAATATTCTGAAATATTTTATTTTTTTATCAGGTGCCAGGAACAGTTTTGAAGCAGATCGCTCGGGCCGCCACAGAGAAGCTTAACAATATTGGAGGAAAACTCATTGGCTTATAAATATCGGACGAAGAACGTTTTAACTATTTTCAGAAATTATTTTAAGATATCTAGAAATCCAAAATGTTTTAACTTTCGGTTGCAAATTCAAACTAACTGAGTCGACTCACCTTGAAGTCTGACTTTTAATTATTGTTATGGCATTGACCATACCTACCGTTTACAAATCAAACATTAAGTATGCAAAAATTATTACCCAAACTAGTATGTAAGTTTTGCTAATAACCAATTAATTATGTAAATATAATTAAGTTTAATTTTACAATTGATCACTAATGGTGCTATTAGAATCATAATAAGCAGTTACTTTACCAAAACTTATTTTCATACCCTTTGAATGTCGTAGAAAACCTATACCTATCGTAATTACTTTCTCCAGACAAGAGCCGCTTTCAATCAACTCTTGGCAATATAATTTTATCCTATAAAAATTTTAAGTACCATATAATTATAGGTAGGTACAGGTAGATACGCAGTTGGTCTCGCCCGGGCAGGGGAGTCCGCTGCCTGTATTGATTTATTACCCTGAATGATGTCTAGACATCTGAGGTGGAGATGAACGAGGGTGCGGCCGGTACCTATGGCAACGGGGGAATGACGAGAAGGGCAGGCGAGAGGGGGTGTAATACGTGGGAGCATGGAATTATAACTTAGGGTATCTATTATTATCACATTTAGGTATCGCTACGTATCCTGTTATTTTGTATTAAAATATTTAAGTAGGCAAGTAGGTATTTCCCTGTGGTGTTATTGCCATCTTAAATGCACCTTTGTACCTACAACTCTTAAACAGCTTGTTGTACTATTTGAGATGTTTCTATTACCCACTTACTTATGTTACTTCATTTGTATTGAAATCGTAATGAACTGGGTCATCAATGACCGTTTTTCTTGGTGTGGTCCACTCCTGGCTCTTCTCCCCATTCTTTTTTAATTTTCTCTTTGTTGTGCTTCATCTAGCCAATCCTGGAGGAAGTCATCCACGGCGTTCCCTTCTAGGTCTGTTACGACGGAGCAAGGAGTGGGGAAGTGGACCATCGACCAGGGCCTCACACCCAAAGGAGCCTCGCATGAGCGTGGCCTTTTTAAATACCAGGGTTTTTTTTAATAATTGGTAGGCTCGTATTTGATCACTTTTTTACCTGATGGCAAGCGACAGTGTTGTCGAACACTGCGTTGCAATTGTCGCCGTCTTGTTTTCGTATTTATGAAAGAAATAGGCCTCGCTAATGCGCCTTCGTCCAGCTGTAAATTAGTCCATGTTACCACATAGAAAACATTTTCCAAAAAAAAATTAAATCGACTTCAATGTAAAAAAACCGGCCAAGTGCGAGTCGGACTCGCCCATGAAGGGTTCCGTAGCAGCAAGTAACATAATATAAAAGTTCTTGTAATGTGTTGTAACTATGATCGATGTTTTAATAATAGTGTATTTTTTTCGATTTATGACGCATTTAAAAAAAACTACTTACTAGATTTCGTTCAAACCAATTTTCGTTGGTAGTTTTTATAGTAATGTACATCATATATTTTTTTTAGTTTTATCATTCTCTTATTTTAGAAGTTAGAGGGGGGGGGACACACATTTTACCACTTTGGAAGTGTCTCTCGCGCAAACTATTCAGTTTAGAAAAAAATGATATTAGAAACCTCAGTATCATTTTTGAAGACCTATCCATAGATACCCCACACGCATGGGTTTGATGAAAAAATTTTTGAGTTTCAGTTCTAAGTATGGGGACCCCCAAAATTTATTGCTTTTTTTCTATTTTTGTGTGAAAATCTTAATGCGGTTCACAGAATACATCTACTTACAAAGTTTCAACAGTATAGCTCTCATAGTTTCGGAAAAAAGTGGCTGTGACATACGGACGGACGGACGGACAGACAGACAGACAGACAGACAGACAGACAGACAGACATGACGAATCTAAAAGGGTTCCTTTTTTTGCCATTTGGCTACGGAACCCTAAAAACACTGAAAAGTACAAAATAACTTTAATTACGGAAGTCGGTGTTTCTATAATAGATAGTTTTGTCTCTTCGTTATTTAACACCGACTTCCGAAATTAAAGTTATTTTGTACTTTTCAGTATTTTTTACATTGAAGTCGGTTTAATTTTTTTTTTGTAAAAAGTTTTTTATTTTTCGCTTTTTAATTATGATACCACCATTAAAAAGTACCTCTCAGCCAAACTTAAAACCTTATAACCAGACTGCATCTTATAACGTTTCTTATAATCCCAAACACGGTTAGATTACATTAATTTACTACTTCCGGCTTCATCACCAGATCATTTCGATACATCCCCTCCCTCCCCTCCCCATTTTCTTTCAGTCAGTCATCGACTACACGTATAAACAAAGCAATTTTACTTATTACGACAGTTCTGCTGTGATCCTATGAGGAGTTCTGTGCCATATCTTCAAAGTTCATGATCAGATCATAACGATAATTCTATGGGACCAACTTGGAAGTATAGAATTTCAATTTAAAAAAAAAGTCTAAATCGGTCCACAATTGACCGAGATATCGGTGAAAACACAGAAAAAAAAAGTAAAAAAAAAAACACGTTCAGCCGAACATAGAACCTCCTCCTTTTCAAGTCGGTTAAAAAGTGAAATACATACCATGAGATTGTCTTCTGTACCTATCTATTTTGTGATGTTACGCTTCTGACCCCACCACCCATCATGATTCTATGACCACCAAAACATGTCCTGTTTTGGTGGTTTGACCCCCAAGGTTACATGCAATATTTTCTCTCCCTTCACGAATTACAGGCAGGAGGATCACGGAAGAAAATTATTTGTTTTGTGGGCGTCCTAATAGAGTATGTCACAGAAGAGTTTTTTTTTACATTTCTATTGTCATTTCTATAAATTGAACAATTAGGTAGGTAGGCAAAACGATACGGTTGGCGCAGTGGTCGAGTGATTGGTTGCTGCACTGCGTGTCGCGGGTTTGGTTCTGTGGGAACCGGAACAAGTATTTGTTTGGCCTATATATTTGTTCCAGGTCCGAGTATCGTCTATGTGAGTTTTACATATTTGTGAATGGCCCCCAGGTCGCAGAAATAACTCCTAAATTCGAGGTACCTAACGTTATTTTTAAAATAATAATATGTATAATAGCCCTGACCCCTCTATCGGTACGTTCACACGGAGCCACGTTTCGCCGAATCTTATTTTCATCGGATCTGGAAAAACCGAATGTTGTATTCACACAGCACATCTTGCATTGCCGTATCCGACGGCCTCGACGACAAATAACCGGATTTAATACTGCGTACGGCATACCACTGCACCGGATCTTACATTTTGCAGTACGGCCGGATCGGTTTGTAGTCTAAAAATCGGATGTCAACTTCAACAAGACTCAGTTTTTTTGTCGTGTCTTGAAACTGAATGCATGTGTGAACTCATTCATTGAGATACTGTTGCCACTAAACCGAATCCTGCAAAAAACTGATTCGGTAGAAAACACTCGATGCCGTGTGAACGAACCATAACTCACCGCAATCGGTTATGGGTACAACATGTAACTGGTTTTTAAATTCTTAAACAAAATTTCGTTTAGTACATACAAACACTGCAAGTTAAATAAAAGTCTGTGAGTAAAAACAATCTGTGAATTATGTAGACAATTAAGATAAATAACATTTATCTTAATTGTCTACATAAAAAAGGTGTGAATAACCAAAAGGTTGAACGCAGTGGCTGACTGTCGATCAAGAGTTCAATTACAAACCATAGGCACAACGATACCAGCCCTACGGCCTTAGGCTGACATCAGACGGACTGCACTGCAGCGACCGCACGCGGTCGATATATTTAACTGCATGCAGTTGTACGTTCGACTTCGTGCAGTCATGATATCAACTTTAAGCCGTCGGCTACAGTCGTGTAGTGTCGACGCACGCTGTCCATCGCTAACCGCATACAGTCAGTGTGCAGTTAATTACCAAGAGCAAACGCACATTGACATTGTCAAGTTTATTTTGAGGCACATATCAAGTCATACACTAAGCTCCTGGGATAGATGCGTGGCGCCACCTGCGCAAAGTCAGATCAAACTGCATGCAGTTGAATATACAGACTACATCGCAGCGACCGTGCGCGCCAGAACAAAGGAATCAGAGTAGCGGCCACGCGAGGCGTTGGACGCAAGAGAATCGAAACAAATCGATCGTAACTTAAATTGGTTAGGCCTGCAGGTAAGGATCACATACACCAACCATCATGAGGCTACTTATTTAGTCAAGAGTTAATTTTAAGTAAGATGTAATGAATAATTGTACAATTTTTGTTTAGTGAATATATTATTTTAAATTTTAAAACTATTGTTTTTTTTTTTGCGATTGGTTCAGTCGGCCTCCAATGGTTACTCCTTCTTTGTCGTATAAATGATTTCACGTCGCGGCGTCGACAGCATAAGAATTAGAGTTGGTCTCGTAAGGGTCAACTCACATTGCGCTGAGTCGTAGCGTCGCATCGCGTCTTGTTTTTAACAATAACGCGTGATGATGCGCGTCATCGCGACGGGCGGCGGCATTAGCACGCCCGGATCAGTGTTGAACCAGTGCAGACGTTTTTACACATTCGTGAATGACGGTTGTGCTTGTCGTGCAATGACGCGTCAGAGCGCGTCACTGCGCGCGAATTTTGCTCAATTCATACTGGCGAAAAGCCAAAGCAAAGCGCATTCATTTTCCACCTAACGTAGGTCCTAAAGAACATGATTGTTTAGGGATCCTGTTTAAGCGGGAAGAAACGTCCGGGTATTATTATTATGCGGATCACCCGGAGGGCACGGTGGAGCATATGGGGAGGTTTGCCCCGCTCGGGTGGAGCACCGCCGTATCCTCGTAGAGACGATTGGCAGTGGCTCTGGTTTTTACCATGAACCAGAGAAGAATGTGAATTGCCGTCACAACTTTCCAGTCCAGCCGAAGCAGTAAAGCAATACTAAGGTGGTTGCGGAAAGCATGAGGGAGAGAACATTCTCAAATCTCAGCCGCCGCAGGAACCGAGCGTTGGGAATCCATTACCGTCTAATACGGACAATGGCCGGGGCAACGGCGCGTTGTGTTCTAGATACACACCTGGGCCGAAACTGCGCCCGCGCGGTCCTATGTAAAAGTGCTCCCTTGGGGGGAAACGCGCGGGCACCGGTCGTGTTGAAGGCGAGCCTCGCGCACGTTTTGCTACTTAATAGTAGTTTATGTGACTAGGGGATAAAGCAGTGTCTTTAAGTCGCGGGCGGCATGTTGAATTCCGAACGAAACGAAGGTTGCTGATATTAATCCCGAACGATAGTGAGGGATTTATAAAATTAACTCACGAGCATTGCGAGGGAGTTAATAAAGAAACCTGAGTGAAGAGAGGAATTCAAGCCGCCCAAGACAAAGACAGCTTTATCCCCGTGTTGCATACTCTACTTTTTACACCATCTGTGAGATAATTAAAAGACAATTTGGTCGACCAAATCATATACTAGAGATACATAAGTATTAGAGTCGGTCTAATAAGTTAAACGACTTGGGTAATTATCAGGATTTAATTAAATCTGATGTAGTCAACACGGGTTCAATAATTAACAGAAGAACCTTATAAAAAGTATCGAATATAAGTATTTTTAATTGATTAAATATTATACAAAATTCCCAAGTCGGTTGACTTATTAGACAGACTTTATACGAGTATTTACAAGTTCATCAAACAAACAAAATTCACTACTCCAAGATTCTATAGTTTCAATTTTTTATAACGCTCCCGTCAGTACGCACGTTTTATTCTATTTTCTTTTTATTTTTGTTAGTGGCCAGTTTGAATCATAGTGATTACATACTCTTTGGTTTGAAATTCAAGTCAACTTGTACGATGCGCCTTCATTTTAATTCACAATGTTGACAATTTTTGATGTTCCAAATTCATACGTCACACAAACTTAAAGCAAGTCATTCTATCCCTAGGGAGATAATGCAGTATGGCCGATCCCTAGGGAATAATGAGATTTGAATTTGGAACACCAAAAATCGTAAATATTGTGAATTAAAATGTATGTGCATCGCACAAGTTGACTCGAAATTCAAACTGGCCACTAAAAAAAATAGAATAAAACCTGCTTACTGACGCGAGCATTATAGAAAATTGAAAGTATAGAATCTTAGAGTATGGTCTGTGTAATAATTCAACCGACTAGGGAATTTTGTTTAATATTTAATCATTTAAAAAATACTTATATTCGATACTTTTTTTTAAGTTTCTTCTGTTAGTTAACAATGATCTGTATCTCATCAACCTTGATTATTGAACTCGTGTTGACTACATCAGATTTCATTAAATCCTAATAATTACCCTAGTCGTTTAACTTATTAGAGAACCTCTACCTAGTGAATTTCGTTTGTTTGATGAACTTGTAAATATTATACATATATTTCTCTAATATATAATTTAGTCGACCAAATTGTTTTTTAATTATCTCACAGATGGTGTAAAAAGTAGAGTATGCAACACGGGGATAAAGCTGTCTTTGTCTTGGGCGGCTTGAATTCCTCACTTCACTCAGGTTTCTTTATTAACTCCCTCGCAATGCTCGGGAGTTAATTTTATAATTCCCTCACTATCGTTCGGGATTAAAATCAGCAACCTTCGTTTCGTTCGGAATTCAACATGCCACCCGCGACTTAAAGACACTGCTTTATCCCCTAGTCACATAAACTACTATTAAGTTCTCCATCAACACGACTACATGCCCGCCGACGACGCGCGAACACGGAACACGCGCGACGGGTGCACATCGCCGGCGCTGGCCCTTAGAGCCGTCAGTAAAATTGACGGGGCCCCTCTACAGAAGAGGTCTGCCGAGGCTGCGGGATTGAAGAATCACCGTGACCTTGGAATGCTATAGGCAAGTGGATCTGTAAAACCGTCTGCGAAGTTCCTTACACCAACTCCACCTCCATCTTTACTAAAACCCACCTGTTTTCCTTCGTTGTCCCTTGCGTTCCAGGTCAGGAAAGGCAGAAAGTGAATTAGATGTCGTTCGTCAGTTTGACTATATTAATAGTACATTATGATATAAGTGTGTAATGTTAGTGATTACAATCGAGGCGGTATTTAGACCCAAGCCGTGGCGAGGGTCACAAGAAAGCCAAGAACGGTCATTATTATTAACTCACGTGTATCATACGACATTTTTCAATACTCTTGTGAAGAAAATTACAGTAAATTTAGATATCCCTAGGGGAAGGCTAAGGTATTTTGATCATACTACCTAGTCTTACGTTTGTGTTTTTTGCTTGAAAGTTTTTTATTAAATGTCTTTCGTAGTGACAATGGAATACGCATGTAACATTTTCTAATGATATAGATTAATTCATTAAACCCCAAGCGAACGCCGGCGTTCGCGCACTTATTGTCTTTCAATTGTGTCTGTAATTATCACAATTGAAAGGTTAAATTTTATTTTAATAAACAGCCACAGAATTTTTCTCGAATAAATCAAGCCAAAAACCGCGCGCATCTTAAAATGGCGGCCATAGACCACAAAAAAAAAAAAAATATATTTGAATGTACGATTTATTTAATATTTTTTTTTTTTTAATTAAATATATCGTTTGTACAAGTTAAAATGGTCAAAATTGCATGAAACACGTAATAAGACATTAATTTATAACATGGAATGCCATAACTTATGTGAAATTTTTTCGTACTCAAAATTTGTTTTGCGAACAAAGACGTTGAACAAAAAGTTTTTAACTACTTCATAGCACTAGTGCGTAATGGTAATCAAAATGTCACAGTTTGGCAGTAAGTGCCTTTATATACCTAAGTGTAGTTTAATAAGAGTCCTGAGCAAGAAGTGTATTGAAAATAATAATAATTGGGTTGGTGGAAGTTGCACGTCTTCGGATTTTCTCTCGATATTTTCATTTACCATTCGTATAACAAAAGGGAATATTAAAAGGAAACAAAATGAAATTTTCCAACGTTTATTTTATTATTTTAAACCAAAAACCGATTTTACAATATTAATGTGTTGTCTAACTATAAAAAAAGTGATGTATGCGAGGGCCGATGCTATGCCCTAAACATTCAACATAATATACCTACCTATATTATGTTTACCATGTGGAATATCTATCTTATAATTTAAATGCTTTAATTATTTACATAAAGGATGAACTAAACAATTTAATATTCATAACATATGTAAATAAAGTCAGCGAAGTCGCGTTTATTCGAGTTATAAAATGTAAAAGATGAAAACTAAAAAAAAGTACCTAACCAAAGTACAAACCTATATTTAATTATTGTTTAAGCTGAATATGAATTATAACGAACGATGTCTATATTCGTCAACATATTGGTACCTATAGATGTAAAAAAAAAAAACGTAAGATCGTGAAAGGTTCCACACGATCTTACATTATTTTGAGTAACTTTATTACATCTATCAGAGACAATACAGGGTGTTACAGAAAGGCAAGAGCATAATTTAAAAACTGCTGCTGTTTGTCAAACAAAACACGATGTTTTATTTGAAGTTTGTTGTCTTCAAAGGAGCGAATAGTTAATTGTTTAAATACCTCCTATATTAATTTTAAGTAGAGAAAAATGTGACCATTGTCTATTTCTAAAGCTGTTTAAAATTTCGAATAATCGTGACTTCACCGCAATAACATTCACAACTGGGAAAATTAAACAGAAGTCGAGTTCCCAGTTACTAGAGAGTAACTGGATAAGAACTAAGACGGGTGCAAGGCAGTGTGTAAGAGAAAAGTCGACAGTGACTACACCGCAGTGACGTTCAGGAGAAAAACTAAACAAGAGTTTAGTCACCGTGTTACTAGAGAATAACTCTATATGAACATGCGTGAGAGCGGTATATTTATACTATTTTAATAAATAAGTATGTTAACAGTATTATAAGACAGTCTTGAATAACATTTATCTTTTTATACAAGCTTATTAATTATATAATAAAATTATTATATTTTCTGATAATTCGCCCAACCTGCCGTCAATATGGCACTGCTAACATACTTATCAAGATTGTGGTAAACAAAATGCCATTCCAGTGGCAAAACAAAGGGATTTAGGAAACACATGAGCTTAAGGTAAGATCGTGAAAGGTAACACACGATCTTACATTATTTTGAGTAACTTTATTACATCTATCAGAGACAATACAGGGTGTTACAGAAAGGCAAGAGCATAATTTAAAAACTGCTGCTGTTTATCAAACAAAACACGATGTTTTATATGAAGTTTGTTGTCTTCAAAGGAGCGAATAGTTAATTGTTTAAATACCTCCTATATTAATTTTAAGTAGAGAAAAATGTGACCATTGTCTATTTCTAAAGCTGTTCAAAATTTCGAATAATCGTGACTTCACCGCAATAACATTCACAACTGGGAAAATTAAACAGAAGTCGAGTTCCCAGTTACTAGAGAGTAACTGGATAAGAACTAAGACGCGTGCAAGCCAGTGTGTAAGAGAAAAGTCGACAGTGACTACACCGCAGTGACGTTCAGGAGAAAAACTAAACAAGAGTATAGTCACCGTGTTACTAGAGAATAACTCTATATGAACATGCGTGAGAGCGGTATATTTATACTATTTTAATAAATAAGTATGTTAACAGTATTATAAGACAGTCTTGAATAACATTTATCTTTTTATACAAGCTTATTAATTATATAATAAAATTATTATATTTTCTGATAATTCGCCCAACCTGCCGTCAATATGGCACTGCTAACATACTTATCAAGATTGTGGTAAACAAAATGCCATTCCAGTGGCAAAACAAAGGGATTTAAGAAACACATGACATAAGGTAAGATCGTGAAAGGTTCGACACTATCTTACCTTATTTTGAGAAACTTTTTTACATCTGTCAGAGACAATGCCATTCCAGTGGCAAAACAAAGGGATTTAGGAAAAACATGGCATAAGGTAAGATCGTGAAAGGTTCGACACGATCTTACATTATTTTAAGCAACTTGAAGTTTTTAAAATATAGCCACACCTTTCCGTTACACCCTGTATAAAACATTACATACATTTTGTATTATAATAAATATACACATGTAAAGTATTTGTGTGTAAATGTTACTGTAAAATCTTGATCTAAGGGAAATCCTAAGATTTACCAGGAAAGCTGAGATTACCCAAAGTTACCGATAAAAATCGAAACTGTTGCGTTAGTTGCTTATTTCGGACTTTTAATAGCACTCACATAACGTAATTTGCCTCGTTGATCACCAAAGTCGATATTACAGATCTTAGAAGAATTGCTTTCGTAAACAGAGTGATACTCAATCAATCGCTTTGATTCAATAAGTCAGTAATTTTCTTAATCACTTGATGCTATAGAGCAAGGGTATATCAACAAACAACAATAGACGGTTTCATTCAAGATCCTTTGATTCGACCCTAGAACCCAGGTCGGTATTAACAATGCAATCTATCACGTAAAGAGTTACGACAGTTCTACAGTTGCCACAAAGGATCTTGAGCGCTCTGCACCAGAGTGGGGTTCGCTTTGCGCATTCCATACATTGGCGAGCCAATCGTCGTCGTCGGGGGGTACGTGCTGCAAGCGAAATGAACAAATCATGAGTGGCGTTTTTAAACGCGACGCGTGGCGAGCCAATCACTGACGCTCCCCGTCCCCGCGTCTCACGTCGCACAACCTAAAGAGACCCGGTTTTTGAATTCTGCGCAAATTGAAGCCAGCTCTCAAGATCCTTTGTGGCAACTGTACCCAGTAATTAGTATCTACCTTTTGTTTGAATAGAATTATTTGTTTTAAGTAACTGATACGGCGCACAATAAAAACTCTACTTTGTTTACACGCATTGTTGTAGCAATAAAAAAAAATATGGGTCGAGTGCTCTTAAAATTTACAATTCTAACAGAACAGTTCATACTTTTACCTGCAACACTTGGTAAATCTGATTTACTGGTAAATTAGGTTCTACCGTAGTTGGTATTTTACAGTAACAGTAATTGGTACACTATACAAGCAATCTAAAAAATAAAGTATAGTTACCTGATCGCCGTATGAGAACTATATAGCCCGATCAAAAACATCGTTGGAAACAAGAAAAAAAAATTGTGATAGGTAAACAAAAATAAAAAAGTAAATTGTCAGTCAAGTTGTTAAACAAGCTTTTGCAAGAAACCTCGTCACTACATTAAATAGGTGATTAATAAGAGTGGGGGATTTCAGTTGGTGGAGGCTATTACAAACACGGAACGTGTAGATGTCATCGGAATAATCTTAACGTGTAGATAATGTTAAAATTCTAGGTCTAGAGACAACAGCAACCGCAGATCGCGTCTTCGATTACTTACTTACTCTAAGGTTATACTATAAATCTTAACATTTATAAGTTATATTCTGTGAATTCACTGAAATCTTTCAAATTTATAATCTAACTATAACGCTCATATTATCATAGTGATGTAATTTTAATGCATTTGAAATGAATAATACTTATTAAGTAATATCAACACGAATAGATATCTATAATATCATTTTAAAATTATTCTAACATCCATATTACTTTAGTCATTATAACGAGGTTTATTGCAAAATACTGGAGCCGTAAGTTATAAAGATTCTTATGTTTAAATACTTCACTTATAAATACTCCATAAATAATATACAGAAATTCTCTATGTTAAACTTTCTATGTATATATGTTACGGTCTAAGTATTATGTAAATAGATTGCACGACTATGATTCTAGATCTGCCCGAAGCCTGGGATGCAAGCTGTGTCCTTCCTATATGTATATCCGAGCAGAGGTAGAGATGCGACTCGCTCTACCGCCCAATGCCCGCGACAGAGTTTGCATCCATTTCACTTCATAACAATAAGTTCCCAGCACAAAATTGTATAAGCTTCATGTCTTCATCAATCCGTAAACATGTGATGTCTATTACATATACAAGACACACTATGTTAATAATACAATTTAAAAAAAAAAACGTAAATATTAATAATAATTTTATATTTTGTTTTTTAAATATTTATATGTATATTTAAATGAATAAACGGAATAATAATAGTCTCTTGAATCCATAATAAAAACCATATTATAATAAACTTCAATCATTGTGGGAGTTCAAATCAGCATTAAATATATTATACAATAATTAAACAATATTGTAAACACTTATCAATATTATGAAAATAAACAAAAAACAACAAAAAAAAAATGAATGAGATTATTAAACTCGGACCAACCAGCAAATACTTAACACTAAGAATACGAAACTAGCAATAGCGATCACGTCTAGATAAATACATTATCAATTTTATGGTGGGTAGTATAAACCGTCACTCTATACTTCGTGTCCATAGTTCATAGTTGAAGCACTAAGGGAGACTGTCAGCCAGGAGATAGATAGGCGGAGCTGGATGATCAATCCTGTCTTGCAGATAGTGACGTGATCGTGATCACCACCGGCACCTCAACGACCGTAACATGCATAATTAAGTTCAGAGTCCGAGTTGATGTAAATATTATAAAGATGTATCATTCAATTTAAAGTCGCATCGAGGGCTTGTTATCAGACATAAAGGCGGGGTCATCCATTTCACCGCTATTATCCAACACCGAGAAATCGATGTACTTGTCTGATCTTAACTGTCATGGACGTGCCAGGCGCATCTTGCGGACCGTCTCGACGTAGTGCTTGTTGTGCGACATCACGGTCTCCTGGACCTTCGGGGGCAGCTCCTCCATGGACGGCGCAGTGCCCTCCTCGATATCCGTGCGCCTGTAGAACAGAATGTACGGCGTGCTGGAGCGGTCAAGGCCGTTCAGTTGTCCCTCGTCGGAGGACGTGACGACATCGTCATTGTACATATTCCACTGGTCTTTGTCCTTCGCAAGCGTGTAGTAGTGGCCCGAGTCGAGCGTGGTGCCGGCGTGGATGACGGCAGCGTACAGCGTATACGAGGCGTGCACCGCCTGCGAGCGGACCGTCGGCAGCGTGATAGTGTGGTTGTGGTACATCGAGTGCATCAGCTTCGTCTGCACTTTTAGCTTTGGGTCGAACCTGTTGACAGTAGTTCTAATTTTAAAAATCGAATCCCTGTTTTCAAGCGGACTAAGTTTGATTGTCAAATTAAGATAGAAACTAAAAGAAGAGGAAATATAGGAAAACCTAATAGGAATACGAAAGACTGACTTACTTGAAGTTCTTTAAGATGAGGATAAGATATTTAGGTGTAGTTTCGATGAGTACACTTCGTTCAGCATCCCGATGTTCGCCACAGTCGCGGCACTGGTACTGGTTCTCGCCGGTGAGGCTTTCCTTGGAGCAGTAGTACTCGAGCAGACTCTGCACGTTGTGCTGCCAGCCCTCAGGCTTGTCGGGGAAGGCGAGTTGCAGGTCGCGAAACACGTCGCGTGACAGCGACGACGAGTGGCATTCGGTGCACTCGACGCGCGTCAGCAGTACTCCGCCGAACATGCTGTCGATGAAGGAATCGCGTCGCAGGAACGCGGACTCATACATACGCAAGCGTTTCTTTGGCGGCACGCATTCTGCTGGCGAATTCTCACTCAACGAGCGCTTATATCCACTGGAGCTCGACCCTGAAAACAATTAAACATTGTATGAAAATGGGGCTTCAGTCTATTGATTAATTGAATAATAAACTGATGTAATGCGTAACGCCCGCTTGACAACGCTTTATTGTATATTAAAGATTAGAACTCTTAGATGTCTATACTAACAAAACAAACAGTACTTTTGACTCTCCCAGTGTCATGCAAATTATTTATCTTTCATCTATTCAGTTTTCCTCATATGACACTGGGTTAAGTGGCTGAAATAGACTGAACAGAGTTAGTACAATGACCTCATAAGCAAAAATAGACATGCAATTTTCTGAAACACATGGCATAAATTTGTTTTACTAAACAACTAGCATAAAAACCTTAAAAAGGGAAAATTGTTAAATAACGAAGAACCCAAACAAGAAATACTTTCGGAATTGACCACATTTTTTAAGTTGTCAGCAACCGTAGGGGCCCAGCTTGGTCGAAGCCTACTGGAGCTAGGATCTGTTTCCGAAAGGAAGGCTCGACCCCGTTATGAAAGGCAAAAAGGAACAGGGTGTGTTTTTTAGTCAGTAAGAGTCTGACTTTATATCTTGCTCCGCCCAAGAGTGGGTGATGTCATTTGGATGATTTTTTCCCATTGAGAAAAAAGAAGCCAGTTATATATTTATTTTGTTAACTTTTTTTTTTTTGAACTGTGCGACTTTCTTACTTAGCCATATGCTATCAATCAGACAAACCATTTATATAAAAAAGAAATCCCAAAGCCGCGTTACGCGAGCAAAGATGCGTTGAAGAGCATTTTTTTACCAATAACTTTTTCCATAAGATCATCTGGATTCCATTTTGTGGTATAATTGTATACATTATGAAAATCATGTTTCCACTAGCTAATGTGGGTCCATATTGTCACATGGTTTTGTTTAATTCTTTTGTACGATAAAAGGACAAAAGCCGAGTCTCATCATTGCAGTGGTAACCTAACCCAACGATCTAAGCCATTGCCAGATCCAATAATGACCGTGTAACCGGTGTCATTTGTAAAAAATTAAAACATACAGGGTTAAATGTTATTCGCCTTATTCAAGCATTACTTTACTACTCAACGCTGTAACGTTACCCCCTAACATTTTACGATGAATTCACATGACGCGGGACATTTTGTTGGACAACGTTCGGGCATTTTGTTCTCTAATTCATCCGAGACTTGCCAGGGACCTTTTTGTCCCCTAATGTACCTGATACTTTCAGTTATAGGGCGGAGTTTTTTGTTTATAAAATAAAAAAAAATAAAAATAAAATAATCTTTAATTCGGATTAGTGACATCCATATGGGTTAGTAAACAATTGAAGAGAAAACTTATAACCTATGTTAGTAACCTTAATGATTTATTATTTTAAAACAAGGTGGTTGTTCCTAAAGCAACGGTGAACAACATCACCTAACAAAGGATAATCGTATCTATCCGCTATGGTCTTCAGGATGGAGTTGGAGCTAGCCCGCACTCTGCAGAGCAGAGAGGCTGATTTCTGCCTAACGATGGCGTGGAAGCCATCGACGCGCGCCTCTGCAAACATACCTGATGCACTGCAGAAGCGGGGCAGCCCCATCAACATCCTGAAGCCGTTATTATATTGGACCCGCAAGGCGCTGATAGTCCGCTGAGTATAGTTAGTCCACAGGCTGCACGTGTAAAACACTTGACAGTAGGCTTTAAATAGTGTTATTTTAACTTGTTCACTACACCGCGCAAACCTGCGAGCCAACATATTACATCGGACTGCCAGCGCCCTACGTTCCCTCTCAATATCCTCTTGGTCATTAAGGTCGTCGGTAACGTACCCCAAGTACTTAAACTTGCTTACTTGCACTATATCCTTCCCATTAAGTTTAATGGGAGGAACATACTCAGGACATTTACCACCGACAGCCTTAAAGACCATGAACTCGCTTTTTTTGACATTATAAATAAGGCCATGCTCCCGAGCATAGCTTTCACAGCAACTTAACAGCTCTCTTAGTGCCCTAACCGTTGGGCTCAGTAGCACCATATCGTCAGCATAACTGATGTTATTGACACTCATGTCATCAATGCGACACCCGATTTTCTTGCTACTGAGCTCAACGATTAGATCGTTAATATACAGGTTAAACAACTTTGGTGATGTTATCCCACCCTGTCTAACCCCGCACTCTAGTTCGTAAGACACAGACAGCCTATCGGCCCATCTTACACAATTTTTCTGGTTATAATACCAATACTGGAAGATACGCAACAGCTCCGCCGGCACTCCTTTCTTTCTTCCTTTCTTCCTTTCCTGGTTTATGGCGCCCTTAATCAAATTAAAGCCAAAAAGCTAAACTAAAATACTAATTGCTCGGCCACAGTGGCAGCGCGGTGCGGGGAGCTATGGCGAGATTTGCCCGCGCCCACGTGCCCACTATGGACAGCCAAACGAAGTTCTTATGCTTGAGATTGATACGTCTGCTATTCCAGTCTGGCCGAACAATAAGGGCACCCCTATGGGGTTATGGACCTTGGCTTCGGACGTCTACAACGACCGACGCGTTAGATTGTACACTTATTATTTGGGTTTTTTTAGGTGGGTACAAAACAAACAAATGCTAACCCTGGCTCAAGTAGGTTTCGATCCAGCTGGGCCCCTGCTGTTGCCGACAACTTGAGGCGCGCGGGAAGAGTGCGCGCCGTCGACGACTTAGACTCGTTCCGGACAGTTACCGGACGGTCGGACAGCGAGCTACTTATTATTTGGGGTCGAATTTTAGATTACGGATTGACTCGACAAGGCGGACATTTAAAAGAACGTTACGGCAAGCCTCGGTGTCGAAGACGGAAGGACGGCGGACTGGTTTTGCAAAGTGTGCTACACGCACGGTCCTTGCAGGCACTGACAGTGGCCAGGAGAGCGAAGACACGTTCAAAAGCAGGTAAGACACAAAGTAAGCTTACCAGCGGCACTGCTGCTTGGTCGAGGCGATGCTGAGCGGCGATTGGACCCCGGCTCAGCATTATTATTATCGTTGACATCGGAGCTGGAAAATAAAAACAGTACAAATTATTGATAGAAAGGAGAATATTGTAGGCCCAAGACCCATGCATTTATTAACAGTCTTCTTTGGTTTTGTTTATTCGAGTTTAGTGTCTATGTTTGTATACGTCACTAGGTTAAAGCAAAAACTCAAAACTAGTAAAATTATAAACTTATCTATAACAATTTTTTGTTCAAATGCAATTTTTATCATCCACATTCTTTAGTTCACTAAATATACGTTGTTTAACCGAGTCTTATCGAGAAGACATATCAACTTAAAGTAGTCCGGTGACGCTTACAAGTCAATGATAGGTATGGCATGAAGAAATGTACATGTCATAAAACGTAATTATTTGCAAACCTTTCAAGGCAGATCAATTAGCAGTATCACAATGACGCGTCAATTACAAGACGTATGAAAGAAAGGGTACAAAGATATGCGGATTTTCTTATGTGTATTCTCAAGAACTTAAGGCATCAACTTAAAAATAATCAATTATATAATCAATTATATAATATCAATATATATTCAGCCCCCCTAGCCAAGTTACAACCGTTTCGCTTGCGCCGAACGCTTCGAGTTGACCTTGCCGCCAATTCTTTTGTTCTGAACACGTGACTGAGCGTTAAGACGACGTCATTCCCGTACATTTGAAGCGTTCTACAAGCGTTAACTATTGCAGAATAGCAACTTGGCTAGGGGTACAGTTCTATTTAAATTTACGTGCTCTTTTAAGCAAGGAACATAGCATAGTATAATCAGCCTATTAGTGTTCCCACTGCTGGGACTCAGGCCTCTTCTCTAGGAGAGGGAATGGGCGGTTATCCACCACGATTTGGTTCTAGGACATGCCGGTTTCCTCACGATGTTTTCCTTCACTGTTTTTGAAAGCAGGATGATGAAATAAATTACTGTACTACTAATTAGTTTCGACTCGCGACCTACAACTCGTAAGTCGGGGTCATTGCTATTTGGCCACATCTGCTCTCTTCTAACAAGCAGTGAGGAACAATTTCAACTTATTCTGTCACTTGGTTGACCAACAGTAGGCACTTGACCAGTGACCAGCATCAATTGTCCACATTGGCTTCCCTTCCCGGTCAGTTTAACTTTGAACGAGTTTAAGTATCCGCCACATCCGCTTTATGAATGCCCAGAAAACTTTTTTCGCATATTGTCGATACGTTTTGTTTAAAAACAATAATGTGCTTCCAAACTTTAAGACGGCGTACACCGAGGTCTATAGGTGCGAAATAGAGTAAGCAGTTATTCAAAGATTGGGCTGCAGAATTGTTCGAAAAATTTTGTATTTAGTACAAAACGATGACTAAAGCAGTACAGGTAGATTGCATCCTGACACTCCATCTAGCCTCACCCAGAGCGGAACGATTGATCTTACGATTTAGGGGCCATTCATATTACGTAAGCACTACTTCTTTGCGTTGCTTATTTTTATGAAATGAGGGACGGGGAGGGTCCCGAATCTAGATGGTGATTACGTCAGCAGTATAAGATTTTTTAGTTTTTTTACTGGCCCGCCAGTAGTAAATAACTACTTATATACAAGCCAAAACTCCATAAATAAGACGGTTGCTTATTTTTTGCTTTTACGTTACGTAATAAACAAACCGGGTGAATTTTTTATTGTCATCTTTTAAATTTATCTTAAAAAAGCTAAACTATATTAGATCTGGGCAGGCCATTTCTGCCGCATGTCGCAACAAAATTGTGTGAAAGCAACCATTGAAATATGAGAAATGTGAGTGTGATGAGCATCATCATTTGTTCTGTGTCTGGATGTAATTTATCTATAATATGTATGTAATTAGAAATATATAAGTATTTTTATAATTTGTCTGGTACTCATAATACAAGCTCTGCTTAGCCTGAGACTAGACGGCATTGTGTGATAGTCGCGGAATTTCAATAATATTAACTAGATTCCGAACAACAGGAACCGGCGCCACGGCAAGCCCAGAAGGAGACGGGGTGACGAGTTGAACTCTTCCCTGAAGGATTGACCAGGCACAGCTATAGCTGTGCAAAGAAAAGTGAAAGAATGGATGGGAGACCTATGCCCTGCAGTGGGACACAACATGCCCATAACCTAACCTAACGTACAGTGAGTGTTCTGTGTAAAATAGTAACTTAGTTCAATTCATTTACCTGGTAGACTGTGAAGCTTGTTGAGTAGACTGTGCCACGATGCGTAGTCGGCTGTGACTTGACAATACAGCCGGGCGAGTATAATCGAAGTTGTGATCTGAGCAGTGCTCATATGACTGCAGTAACTCGAATAAATATCTGTGAGCAAAAAGACATTGATTTAATACTAAATAAAAAGGACAGGAAAAAGAATTGCCTAGTAGGCTACAGGGGAACTCTTTAATTTAGACCTTATTTTTAATATTTGCATCCAAAAAATTACCATCGTGTTTAAGTCCCCATCAACGACTGCATCATTGCTTACCATCAGGTGAGATTGCAGTCAAGCCTAGTGCTTGACTTCAATCCCAACTCGGCGTCATGGGGGTTGGGTCTGTGAGACCAGCTCAATAGCTGGAGCTGTTGAGTTGTACTATGCATGGCAGGCAACACTTTTGACGTGCGACAACCGCAGTGGGAGTTACACGATCTCAAAATCGAATAAGGTCTTTGAGACCCATCCCCGCAGTCCATGTAACAATTTCGTGCCAGTTTGTATAGATGTTATTTTAATTATTATCCGTGTATTTATCCTATTATATTTATTTTTTTGGTGTTGTTTACAATTAAAGTGGCTGATATATAGTTTAATGTATTTAATTTGTGTCTTTTGTAGATACTCAGTAATAGATCGAGAAGAGAAAACGGCAGCGTTTTCTTTCGAATTTACAAGTCTAACTCTGATTCAGCTTTGTCCGACCAGGAGACGTGTGATGACAAAGATCGCTTGAGTGAGTGTAGTAATCTTAGTGACACTGAGCAAGATGAGTTTGATAATGACATTCCACTGTCTACGCTATCGGATAGAAAACGTTCGCTGATGGAGTATTGGATATCTGGATCGGTTAGTTCTTCAAACGCAAACCGTGAGTGTTCTTCGGGTTTTTATCGTAGCAACGACGGTACAAGTGGTACAAGACGCCTTTTCGACAAAATATCAGGACTAGAGCCGAAAACCATCCATCAAAATGATCCATCAATTGCCAGGAGTAGTATCAGTCGTTATTTTTTAAAGCTCTAATAAATATGATCAAAACATATTATAATACGATTTTTGTGTTTAATTTATTTAGATTAATACCTCAAAAACTAAACACAAATAAAATATTAACATTATTATTTATAATTTATTGGATAATTTGCTAACTAATAAACGGGTCTGTGAGACCCACCCCAACGTCCGTGTAACACTTTTCTTTTCCGGGGTCATGGGGGTCCATGACCCCGGGTTTTTTTAGAAAAACATTGTCATTATTTAGAATCTTGATAAAATTTGTTAGGCTTGTATAGTTGTACTTTTAAGAAATTTTTAATTTTTGAGATGTGTCAAAATTCATCCAAACTAGCAGATTTTCAGAGGTCTTAACTGGATTAGTTTTACTAAATTGAATTCCATAGCCACAAGAAAAAATGTGTAATAACGTCATAAACGCGTAAGAGCGGTTATATGAAAAACAGTAGGCATGTATGGCATGCCGGGCCTTGGTTGAGGCCATGGTCCGGAGCGAGGAGGAGTGGCAGGCGGTCGCCAACTTCTGCGAAGCAGTAATGCTCGCAAAGGAGGAGGCCGAACGCATCAGGGCCGGGCCCCTTGGTTGAGGCCATGGTCCGGAGCGAGGAGGAGTGGCAGGCGGTCGCCAACTTCTGCGAAGCAGTAATGCTCGCAAAGGAGGAGGCCGAACGCATCAGGCAACGGCGTTATCGCCGCCGCCGTCGCCGGGATTCTGATCCCGATTTCCGGCCAACGTAGACGCGGGCTTGCGGACAGTGAGCAATGGGTAGCTCACTGTCCGGTCGTCCGGTGACTGTCCGGACCAAGCCCAAGTCGTCGACGGCGCGCACTGTTCCCGCGCGCCTCAAGGAGTTGTCAGCAACAGCAGGGGCCCAGCCGGGTCGAAGCCTACTGGGGCCAGGGTTATCCGAAAGGGCGCTCGAGCCCCGGTATGAAGGCTAGAAGGAACGGAGTGGGTCTTTTAGTCAGTAAGAGTTTGACACTATCTCCCGCTCCGCCCAAGGGCGGGCGATGTCAATGCATGATTTTTTCCCACCATAAAAAAAAAGACATGTATGGCATAAGGCATGTTATCCCTTTTTCAAAATCTGTTTTGGTTTCGAATTGACTTAATAATAGAGAATTCGCTATCGATGAGTTTAGAAGGACTAAATAATAGCAACTCCCAGAACAAAAGCTTCCGTAGAGGGCTTTGTACTACTGACCATTTACACACCATCAAAATAGTAGAAAAATATCAAGAGTACAAACTTCTTGTATATGTTGCTTTTTGTCGATTATTGTAAAGCTTTTGACAACATCACACACTGCAATATTCGATTCCCTTACAAAGTAACAAATAGAATCAACGTATATACAGCCACTGCAATATGCACATCCATAGCACAGCTCTACGACCTAATCTAACTTGATAGCAAGTTAGATTAGGTCGTATGTTTGAAATTCTTAAAACAAACAGGGCAACCTGCTGTCCCCAATCATCCAATGACATCCGCCGCTCTTGGGCGGAGCGGGAGATAGTGTCAGACTTCACCAGTACCCTGGAAGAAGTCTTTTAGACATATGCTGTCAAATAGGAAGATTTTCATCGGTAAAGCGAGGTTTAGGTAATGCTTCCAAGAATATATCTACTTGGCCCAAGTAGTCTCTTCCCAGGCAAGGCAAGACAAAGAAATAACGCGCCGAACTGAAAATGCCTGGAAGAGCTACTGGTACATAAAGGAACTATTTAAGGGCACTTTGCTCATGTAACTAAAGCGCAAGCTGATGGACATGTGTATTCTCCCCATTCTGACCTAAGGTGCACAGACTTGGTATTTTACTAACATCTAAAAGTCCAAACTCAAAGTTTGCCAGCGTGCTATGGACTGCATACTATTTGTATTAACAGACCATGTTCGATAAACAACACAGCGCTCCAAAATGCAAATCATTGATGTGGCTCAAAAGGGTACCCAACTTAAATGGGACTGGGCAGGACATATCTGCCGCATGTCTGAGCTGTGGGCCCGTAAAATGCAGGATTGGAACCCGGGCCGAAGCAGACCACGAAGGACTTGGCGATACGACGACCTGGATGGCTTCCTCCGAGAAAGCGATGAACTGTGATTGTCGGAAGGAGTGGTGGGACCACTCCTTCCGACATTATTATTGTAAAGCTTTTGACAACATCACACACTGCAATATTCGATTCCCTTACAAAGTAACAAATATAATCAACGTATATACAGCCACTGCAAAATATGCACATCCATAGCACAGCTCTACGACGTGGGAGGTATTTGCCCAGTAGTGGGACAATATGGGCTAACTGTAATAATAAGTTATAAACAAATAAGGAACTCTTACAAAGTATAAGTAATTGTTGTACATTCAGTATTATATAATCACCCTCCGAAAAACGCTGTAAGTTGAGCAACAAGGCTGAGGTAACACTGGGCCGCGAATGGCGAGCCATGAGCGATTAAAACAAATAATTTAAATTCACGTTTATGGCCACACTGTACGCCTAATATTACTAGCGATATTTGATTTTTGTAAGCGATTGGAAACACAAAGCTATAACTATGATTATCATCATCGTCAGCTCACGAGCTCGCAAGTTCAACAGTGCTGTGCTACTTAATATGTCTGTGGGTACATTACGCGTATCGTCAACAGCGACATACAACGATCGCTGATGGATACGCTTGTAAGTAATATTATGTGGCCTACGCTACTAAAGCGAATTTAAATCAAGGAGCAATTTTTTTGCGAAAAGTTCAAAGTAAAAATTGTATAGGGTTCGCTGTCTAGTGGCTACATTATCGCGCTAAAGACGGCGATCGCTCGCGTTGCGGCGACGTGTTCAAATCAGTTTGTGTTTCAGTGTTTATTTATTTCATGAATCTAACACAATCTCTTTTTCAAAAATAGTTCGTACTTAAATTAAGAATTTTCTAGCAAAAACTCAATGTCTCTTTTACCCGCGCGGCTTCGCTCCCGCTCTTCCCTACTCCACCCTACTGTACCCTACTATACCCTATTCTACCCCACTCTACCCTACCCTATCCTACTCTACTCTACTATACCTTACTCTACCCTACCAAACTTTACATAAACCATCTACTAAATAGTCCGAACAAAGCCTAAACATTTCGTTTGGACAGGTGAGCCCGTTCTTGAGTTATAAAATTAAAACGAAAAGTGGCATTGATTTTTATATACATATATGGATACTCCAGTCTTTTTGTGATCAATAATAGTATATTTGTATGACTCAATAAAAACTCAATAATAAACACGAAAACAGTCCACATGTCAACTAAGAATGTTTTGAAACTCTTTATAACTTAATTGAAAAGCGAACCTTTTGTTTAGAGAAACTATAATGACTAGTAAGCAATGCAAGTAAACAGCAGCCTCCCTGGCCCGCAGTCCAACCAGGGAATCCTCTCAGTATATATATATATATATATATATTCCTATATACAAAATACTGGAACGCTTGACGACGTAGCTACGCTAGATACAATTTCGAACATTTCATTTCCGTAGCGAAAATAACAGATAACTCAAATAGCAGTGCAAGAAATAAGATTTGCAGCTACAACCCTACAATTCCTCTGAAGGAATCTTATTTGACGACGGAAGGACGAGCTGCATACTATGTACTAGAGATGCAACCCGTCCAACTAAAATCTATAAGATTCATAATTGTATTTACTACGGGAAATAGGTCAAACATTTCCAGCTATACTGCGCATGTTCGCCCGGTACTTCGAATGCACGTGTCTATTTTATATAAAGGTACATAAGTTAGGTGTGACGTCGGCTAACAATGTAACAACATTTCGTCTAAAATCTCAAACTTGCTTTATGTTCACATGCTTTAGTACCGTATGTAAGTTTTCATCTCACTAAGGATGCATCTACGAAAAGTACAGCAAGTTGACGTGTGGTCTTCTACTGCTTGCCAGTTGTATTTGAACGAAAAGTACATAGCGGATAGATTACAAAATCTTAATGAGCACAAATTATAGCTTTAACTACTTAAGTCTACGGTGGGAAAGCGTTTTTCAATTTTACAACATACTAGGAAACAAAAAAGAACAAATACAAACGGATTAAAAACCTTATTTAGCAGTTAAAAATAAAACATTCGACTACCCTTACTCGTGTTCTTCTTTTGAACTTTCTCGCAATGAAATTGTAAAAATAGAAACACGTTTTCATTTAAGGAAAAGCCGCTTATTGATACGGATACCGCACAAATTTTTAATTAGTACAAATACTTATAGGGCTTATTAGAAGAAGAAGAAAATTAGAAAAGGTCTCGTAATTATTTAATTAAAGTCTCAATAAGTTAATACTCATAAACAGCAAAGTTATTAGTTTGTCTATATGCCAAAATGTCACTCAATTTATGGAAATATTGTACAGGCATTGTGAATGAAAAATAATGGAAAAACACTGCGCGTAGTATTTTCTAGTAGAAATTGTTATGAATAATTGATTCAATTATTAATTATTGAATTTACCAATTAGGACAAATGGAGGACAATTTTGGGAATTTGTTTTTTTTTCTTTTGTCTAAGTTACACGGTTAAGATCAGTAACGAGTACGGATAGAGACTCATTTTTTTTGTACTAATTAATAAATAGGGGTGTATTATGGGTAGATTTTATTTGTCTGGCAGTTTGATGTCTTAATGCTTAAAGGATCGTTGAGCTCTTTTATAAATATTTATGTGTTGAGCTACACACTAGCAGAATGCTTGCAGTCTGGACATGTCCACTCAAATCTGCATAGTGCTTTCGTCAAAAGAACACTAAAGACCTAAATCTACATGGTTCACATCCTAAAATGATCGTAATGTAATGGCCTAATCATATAAGGATTAGACTATTACATTACGATCATTTTAGGATTTGATTTCAGAGTTAGTTTTGGTATTTCTTGTCAGAATAGTCAGATAGGAAACACCGGCTTCATCTAAGGAATAAAGATTGATCCATAAAATTTGAAATTAATTAACAAAATAAATATAATTTGTTAACAGATTACAACTTTTTTATTATTTTATTTTTTCTACATTATATCATTAATGAGATTTATTCTCAGTAACGTAAACTTAACGAATCTGAATTTAACAAGACAGAATTGAATTTAATTAATTATAATATAAAAAAAAGTAATCGCTAAATGTGTTGCTAAGCGCAAAACTCGAGAACAGCTGAACCGATTTCGCTAATTCTTTTTTTTTTGTTGTGTTTGTTATTGTGTGGAGAAGGTTCTTATGGCAAAAAAAAATAAAATTAGGGTAGTGTAGGGTAGAGCAGGGTAGAATAGGGTAAAATAGGGTGTAGCAGGGTAGAGTAGGGTAGAATAGGGTACAGCAAGGTGTAGTAGGGTAGAGCCAGAGCGAAGCCGCAGGCAAAGGCAAGTATTTATTAGATGCGAGTTACACATAGTTTGTTAGTGTCCCTCCGCAGGATATACGCTGTGACATGAAAATTACTTGGACTAGACAGGCCAATGGTGCATCACTCAGTAACAATAACATCTCACGTGCAACACATGATAGAATAAATGGAACTAGTATACAACGTTACGAAATTAGGTGATGGTCAACAAATCTGTGCATCGCTATGAATGCAAATTGTAGATGCTAGTAAGTTTTCAATTTAAAAAAAACATTACAAGCTTTTACCGCGCTGTCGGGACTGTCCCAAAGAGTTCAAACAAGATGGGGTTATCTTGTCGCGGTCAGTACATAGTTCCCATGACCACAATCTAATTGTATCATCAGACCAGCTCCATGGTAATTTGGATGACATTCATTCAAATTACCTTACAAATTTCAGTTAAGACGGCCCTTCTTCACTTGTCTTTCGTCAACGTTGGCAAGGTTTAAAAGTTCATCCAGCACAATGTTCGATGAAAAGGTTATGCGAAAACAGAGATAACGACTGAAAACTCTGTTGACATTCAGTAATTCTTTAATATTTTACAAAACACGTTCCAAGAAAAACGTGTTTTTTAGAAACCTTATAAGTTTTTGGAAAAGAAAAACATTCAGAATCTTGATTAACCTTTCAATCGTGGAAATTACAGACACAATAGAAAGACAACAATAACGCGGACGCTTGGAGTTTAATGAGTTAAATTTACAAGGTTTCTGTTGTTACTCTTTTGACGTTTTTTAAATTTTTGAGTAAATTATGAGGTGTCAAAGTTCATACAAAATAGCAGATTTTCAGAGGTCTTTACTACATTAGTCTTTATGATATTCACACACAACAAATTTATAAATTTATTTCAACAGAAGCCTATATAGATAATATCCACAAGATACTGTGTTTCCAAAATATCGAATCAAAAATGTGTAACATCGCGCGTAAGAGCGGTTGTATGAAAAATAATGAAAATGTATGTCAAGTTTAATGAACTATGTACAAACATTGAAAGTCAAACAAAAGTTTGTAAAAATGAAATCAAGAACTGAATTCTATAAATAAACGACCTTTCCGAGATTCTCCATTATTATTTAACCTATTTGAAACCAATTTGCACAGTAAACATCATTCATGTAATCCTCTCAGAAGCACTATAAAAATTAATTACAGGTTTGCAGAGCTACCACCCACAGGTAGCTAAAAAAACGGAACCCTTAGGCTGTGCGCGCACTGGGGACTTGTTTAGGCGACAAATTTGTTTTTTTCCCTCTTCATACATTTTTCTGTCACGTCGCGTCGTAACGTGCGCGCACCCTCCATACATATTCGTAGACTTGATACGAGTGACGAAAAAGCCACGGCGACAAAAGTTACCAGTGTGCGCACACACTTATGGATTCGTCATGTCTGTCTGTTTGTCTGTACGTCCGTATGTCACAGCCACTTTTTCTGATACTATAAGAACTGTACTGTTGAAACTTGGTAAGTAGATGTATTCTGTGAACCGCGTTAAGATTTTCAAACAAAAATAAAAAAATAAATTTAGGGGGTTCCCCATACTTAGAACTGATTTTTTTTCATCAAACCCATACGTGTGTGTGGGGCATCTATGGATAGGTCTTCTAAAACGATATTGAGGTTTTAATATCATATTTTTCTAAACTGAATATGTTGCGCGAGAGACACTTCCAAAGAGGTAAAATGTGTGTGTGTGACACACCCGTAACTTCTAAAATAAGAGAATGATAAAACTAAAAAAAAAATATATATGATGTACATTACCATGCAAACCTCCACCGAAAATCGGTTTGAACGAGATTTAGTAAGTAGTCTTTTTTATACGTCTTAAATCTAAAAACACTATCATTAAAACATCGATCAAAGTTACAAGGAAATACAAGAACTTTTATATTATGTTACTTGCTGCTACGGAACCCTTCATGGGCGAGTCCGACTCGAACCGACGAAAACTCTGTTTGTATAGATAATATCAAAGAATAAGATCTGTAACGAAAAATGTTTTTTGTATTTGCTTAATGAAGGTTTCGTAACATTCCGTAACATAAATTAAAGCTAAGCCCTAAATCAGAGACAATTAATTCAATGAACAATTAGAAAATGTTATGTATCCGTTCAAAGTTATTATCTCCGTACTAATTAGTAACAGGAGACCTGCCTTGGCAGGTTCTCTACAGCGCCGAACTTTATTACTCGAAATAACTCTAGACATAGGTCGAAAGGTCCATCATAAATACTCGTAAAACAAAAGGAAATCTACATCAATATTATAAAGAAGGTAAAGTTTGTTTCTATGTTTTTTTTTTTTTGTTTTTACAAAGTAATCTCTGAAACTACTGGTCCGATTGCAAAATTTTTTTCAGCGAAGCAGCTTTATTCCTGAGTGACATGACAGCTGACAGCTGTATTTCATGTCCGCGGGCAAAAACTAGTATTTGATATTTCTGATAATACTGAAGTACGAGCCCCGGTGCAAAATATAGAAAGTAAATATTGATAAAACAGGACATTTGATGTAGGTACATAGGCGAGCTTAACCCACAACTGGGTTTTCTTACAGCAAACCATGTGATTTAAAATAAAATTTTGCATTTGAGGAACCTTGAAAATGTACAACAAAAGAAAAAAAAACAATTAAACTGAATTTAAATTAAGACCAAAAATATACTAAACAGACATAAAAAGCATACTATACATAAACATAATATATACAAAAATTAATACTTATATACATACATATTTTTAGGTCATGTTGACAGGCTCCTAAATTTTTCTCCTGAAAACTTCCAACGAAGGGCTTGCCCTCAATGTATGCGGAAGAGAATTCCAGAGACACGCAGCGTTAACGGTAAAAAATAATTAAGAACGTTTAATAAAAAATAAACCACAATTTGAAGAAAATTTTAAAGTTTATTTTAACATAACTGAAGTTCTTTCATGACTTTACATACTTAACAAAAATTTAAAAATATATTCTAAAAAACATAACGCAAAAGTATTCGTCTACCCTTGTCACTCACGCAAAATAGTTCGTCTACCACTTAGTTAGCCTTTGCTCTCAATGACAGCTTTAATGTGAAAAGGCATGCTTGCAACCAACGCTGCACACTCCTCAGGCGTAATTGACTCCCAGACAGCCAAGAATTTAGCTTTTAAGTCGCTTTTCGATCTTGATGGATTTTTACAAAGAACTTTT